>OW121742.1:110250241-110910241 GCA_933228675.1 Stomorhina lunata
TTAAAAAACAATGTTTTTGGAGAAATTTTCTTAAATTTAATGTTACTATCACTATAAAAAAAAAAACAAACACATAAAACGAGTAAACATTTACAACAACATATTTTCAGGCTTAAACACTTAAGTCTGCCATAGTATAACCATAAGGAGGAGGCAGTGCTAAGAAAGTTTAGCATACTTTTGGGTGGTGTTTAATTCATATTTTGCTGTAAGAAAACAACAACATATGTAGTTAAGTGCTGGAAAGTAAAATAATTTGTTTGATTTCCTGAGTCTCTTGAGCAGAAATAATAATTAAAAAATTAAAGGTAGAAGATTTTAGAAATTTTTTTTATGGCAAAATATCTTAAAATTTATTAGTAATTAAATTTTTCTTAAACTTTTTTTATAATTTCATTTAGATTTTCTATTTCCCCCCTAATCCCTCATATCATTCAATTAAAAATGTTTATTCTAAACATAATTCTTTTTTTGTTTCATACCCCTAAATGTATGTTTTGCAAAATTGTAATTAAAATGACAAAACTTTTTTAAATGGAAAAATTGAAAAACATAAAAACTACATGAGAACTTTTTAGCAACATTTAAGTATCTCCACTTGTTTGCCACACTAAAGTTAGTCTTTATATAAAAATAGAAAATATGTAGTAAAATATGAAAACTAAACAAAAAAGTTTAAATTTTGAAAATATGAATCATACTTTCATATTCAGTTCTTTCCAGCATGAACTTAGTTTCTGAACTAACTAGCTTTTGCTGCAAAGCTTTAAAGCCCTTAAAACAATAACAACAAATATGCTTTTGAATAGAGATTTTAATTAATGGAACAGCGTGAGTTGGTTTTGGCAAAGATATACTTTAACTAAAGCAAATTATGAAATTATTTAATTTTGACGCCTAAAAGCAGGCAACAGTTTTTGAGAATTAAAAAAAAGGCGACTAAAATAAGGCTTAAAATTAAGGAATTTTGAATAAATAAAATAAAAATTCCTGTTACCATTACCTTTTTAAAACATGTTTAATACATCAATGAAGAGGAAAGCATGTCTTAAATACCTCCGATTTGACTATAGAAAGACCCACGGTTTGACTATAGAAAGACCCATTATTTGACTATAGAAACCCCACAATTTGAGTATAGAAAGACCCACGATTTGATTATAGAAAGACCCACGATTTGATTATAGAAAGACCCACGATTTGACTTTAGAAAGACCTCCGATTTGACTATAGAAAGATCCACGATTTGACTATAGAAAGACCCATTATTTGACTATAGAAACCCCACAATTTGAGTATAGAAAGACCCACGATTTGATTATAGAAAGACCCACGATTTGATTATAGAAAGACCCATGATTTGACTATAGAAAGACCTCCGATTTGACTATAGAAAGATCCACGATTTGACTATAGAAAGACCCATGATTTGACTATAGAAAGACCCACAATTTGAGTATAGAAAGACCCACGATTTGATTATAGAAAGACCCACGATTTGACTATAGAAAGACCCACAATTTGAGTTTAGAAAGACCCACGATTTGATTATAGAAAGACCCACGATTTGACTATAGAAAGATCCACGATTTGACTTTAGAAAGACCCACAATTTGACCATAGATAGACCTACGATTTGACTATAGAAAGATCCAGGATTTGACTAAGGAAAGACTCACGATTTGACTATAGAAAGATGCACAATTTCACTATAGAAAGGCCCACGATTTGACTATAGAAAGACCCACAATTTGACTATAGAAATACTAAAGATTTGACTATAGGAAGACCCACGATTTGACTATATAAAGACCTACGATTTGACTATAGAAATACTAAAGATTTGACTATACAAAGGCCTACGATTTGACTATAGAAAGACATACGATTTGACTAAAGAAAGAAACACAATTCGACTATAGAAACACCCACGAAAGTACCACGATTTGACTATAGAAAGACACACATTTTGACTATAGAAAGACCCACGACTTGACTATATAAAGACCCACGATTGGACTATAGAAAGAACCACAATTTTACTATAGAAAGATCCGAAATTTGACTATAGAAAGTACCACAATTTGACTTTAGAAAGACCCACAATTTGACTATAGAAAGACTCACAATTTGACTGTAGAAAGACCCACAATTTGACTATAGATAGGGACAAGATTTGACTATAGAAATACCCACGATTTGACCATAGAAAAACCCTTAAAGCTTTTATTACAATTAGAATGATTTGAAATTTATATATGGCATACTTTTAGGATTATATAAATTGTTTGTATTTTATACATAAAAACTCCTTTAAGTATGCAACACGATTATTCACGTTTCGTTTATTAACAAATGCCTAAATTCTTTCGCAGTTTGTAATCGTAGGCCTTTAAATATTTTATAATCCAAATAAAAATTTTGGTTCTTAGTTCCTTTACCCATTAGTTTTTAATGACCTCAAGTTAGAATTCTTATTAATTTAGACGATAATTGTTTTAGTTTTCCGAAAACGTGTTCACATTATTTCGAGAGTATTCAACAACTATAAAAATTTTAATTACCCTCCAAAAATAGTTTTGGTTTTGCGTAACATTTATTACTTGTGAATGTTAGTTAGTTAGTTTTCGCCTAAAAACATGCAATTGTTTTTAAATCATTTAATAGAAGCTGATGGCAAATATGACGAGAACTACATAAATATGAAACAGAAGCACAAACAGACCTAAAACAAATGGCGTTGTCATAATTTACCAATAGAAAATAAAATAAACTTTTCACTTGTTTCTCGGCTGTTGTTGAAGCCTAAGGTTATGCCACATTTATTGTTGGAGGCTAAATGAAACATTGGTAGTGAGAAGCGTCGAATGGAAGCCTAAAAGCTGACACTAATGAACTAGTTAAAATAGTTTTCTATTAGTTTGGTAATTAATTTTTGTGTTTATTTAGATATAAGTTTTAGAAATGAAATTGGATTTAAAAATTTGTTTATTTAGTTTCTAATTAATAATTTTAATTTAAATTATAAACAAATTTCTTAACCATCCAAAAGTATGCTTTACTTTATTTTTTTTTTCTCTAAAAAAACACAAAATGTGTTTAAATTCTTTGGTAAAACCACTTTTATTTTGTTAATTTAAGGCTTGACAATTTAAGGTTTTAGCTCATTTTACCCAAAAATAGAAAATATTTTGATCCCTTAAATAGGCTTTATTTTGTTTGAACAAAAGGTATTTAACACATTTTATATAAACCTAAAATTTTTTACCAAGAAATTTCTATGGTAAAATTTTTGTTAATTTATTTAAAGGTTATTTTCCTAAGCTTTAAAAATATTTGAAGACCTTAAAGCAGACAATGGAATAATTCAGAAATTATGTTATAGCCTAAAAGTAAACCCCACATTTTCAAGGGTAAATTCAAAAATAAGAAAATTTTGGATTAGGAAAATATATAAGTTTTAAATTTAGTTTTTATCTAATTTTTTTTTTGAAAACTATGAAATATTTAGTAGAAGATAGTCTACTTTTAGGGAAATACAAAATAAGTCTTCTATATATTTTAGTCTAGAACTTAAGCCTATTTTCTTAAACTTTAAGCTTTTAAATCCATTTTATTTCTACAAGATTTAAATTTTCTCTTTTATTAAATACTTATTTAGCTTTTGATAAGTATCAGAATTTCTTATTACCTGCCATTTAGGTGTTTAAGCCCAAAAATAAGCCAAATTTTTTCTATTGTTAGTTAAAAGACATTTTGTGGCAAATTTCTAAGAAATGTAGAAAATTTCATTAAAGGAATAACAAAATCTATCACAGCTATTTATTTTAAATGCCCTAGAAAAGGCACAGTGGGACAAAAATTTAAATTTTTTTTATAAAAGCCTAAAAGTAGGCTTCATATAAGGGAATTTTAACAAAATAGAAATGTTACAGAGTAGAATGGAGTTGTAAAATCACTTCCTGGTTCCTAAAGAATGAGCAAAAGTTGTTAGCTCATTAATTTTAGATACCTAAGCCCAAAAGTATGTTGTAGATTTTCTTTTGTTATTATGAAGACATTTTGTGGCAAATTTCTAAGGAATGTAGAACATTTCATTAAAGAAATAGGAAGATCTGTTAATTCTATTTATTTTAAATGCTTTGGAAAATTTACAGTGGCACAAAAATTTGAATTTGTATTCTTAAAAGCCTAAAAAAGGCTTCATATAATGAAACTCTAAACAAATAGAATGTTTCAGTTCCTATAGAAAAGAGTATTAAAATCACTTCCTGGTTCCTTCAGAACAAACTAAAATTCTTTACTCCTGAATTTTACACTTCTAAGCCCAAAAGTATGTTTCAGATTTTCTATTATTAACAAAAAGACATTTTGTAGAAAATCTCTAAGGAATGCAGAAAATTTAATTAAAGAAATAAGAAAATCTATTAAATCTATTTATTTTAAATGCTTTAGAAAATTTACAGTGGGACAATAATTTGAGTTTTTATATATAAAAGCCTAAAAATAGGCTTCATATATTGTAATTATGACAAAATAAAATCTAAACGTTCTCCAAGAATCGACTGACATTAAAATGACTCCTTGGTTCTTAAAGATTAAAGTAAAATTGGAACTTCTGCTACCGAGTGTCTCTAAAAGGCCATCTTTCCGTCTTTTCAATCCCTTTTAGGTATGACAAAGGGGCCATCTGTAAGACCCAAGATAAGAAGATAACTTCTTCGCCTACTTAACTGGGAATTTATATATATTTTTTACTGCTCAATATCACGAGAACTTCAAATCATATTCATAGATACAATAAAAACTTTTAAATTGCATATTTTCAGGCTTAGGCAGCTTTAAAGCTTTAACGAAATGTTTCTTTTTAAACTTTTATATTAAAGGCATTTTTCCATTCTTCTTCACTCTAAAAGAATAAAATCTATATGATTTTATTATTATATAAAACCATTTTGAATATATAAAACAATAGAGTAAAAAAAATCTAAAGCATACATTAAGGCTGATAGAATCTCTGGCAATATTAAAACAACAACAAAGACAACATATATGCAAAATTCTTTCTCCTGGGTACATAATATGGTAGATTTATTTTGTGGCCTTTAACATTTTAAAGGAAATACTACAAAAAGTAAAGCATATCTAAAGGAGTTGAAAGGGAAGATTCAATAAAATAATATGAAAAAAATTTAAAGTTTAAAAATTTCCTAACATAAAATGAATTCCTGGGAAAAAACCTAAAAGATTGATATTGTTCTCTGTCTGGGTTAAAGTAATTGCTTAAATAAATTATTAATTATTGCAATTTAGTTTTATTATTCTCTTATTTTCTTGAAATTTTTTGGACTCTGAATATATTCTGATGAAGTTTATTGTTTATGAAGGAAGTTCTTTAAAAACTGTGTTAATTGTATTGAAAAATAATAAAGAAATAATTTTTTTATTTAACATAAATCGGTAAACATTTTGTTTTGCCAGCCTAAAAGTATGCTATAGTTTTTAAAATTCCCAGAATATCTAGTTTTTTGATAATTATGGGTTAGTTAATATCTTATTAGGTTAAGCAGATGATTAACAACGAAGTCAGAGTCACTGGAGTCCTACAGGTGGTCCCTTCAAGGGACAGAGTAGAAAGAATGAAGGATTTCTGACAGCTTTAAATTTATTTTAACTAAATACTAGAAAATCCTTTGATTTTACTGATATTTTTTATATTTTCTTCATAATCAAAATTTGCAAAATTTTTAAGCACCAAAAAATATGCCTTAAATTTTGAAATTTCAGTTTTTAACACCTGTAAATTCAAATATTTTTATATCCTCTTAACAAGCCTTAAATGTATCCTCGTAAAAGTAACTTAAGTTCAAATAATCTCAATTATAAAGAAATTTAAAAGTAATTATTGAACATGTTCTAAGTCGTCTAGATATTTTAAATATATTTAGACTTTATAACTTTTTGATATTTTTTTTTCTACCCTTTAAATCCTTTCCCTAATCTTTTCCTCATTTTGAATATAAACACTTCAAAGTACTTAAATTCCTTCAGATTTGTTTAAAATTATGGGTAGCTACGAAGATTTTCATCACTAAAAACACCAATTCAAGTTGATTGTGAAATGTCTTGTCTGGCTACATTGTTTTTTGTTTCGACAGTTGACCGACAAAATTTTTGTGAAAAAACTCTATGAAGTATTAGAGAATTTAAATATTTTTTGTCATGGGAATTACAAAATGTCGTAAAAAGTTAAAATTTTTAGAGAAACTACCATTTCAGATCTTTTTAGAAAGTTACGACATTCATCCGACAAATTTTTTTGGAGAAAAATTAACGAAGTTCTAGATCTAATTAGTATTAATTAGATACAGGAATAAAATAAAATATTGCAATAAGTTAATTTTTTTTAATTGACTATTCTAGGCTATCCTTGAATGTTCAGACAGTCGTCCGACAAATTACTTTTTAGAAAACTAAACGAGTTTTTCGAGAATTGTAGTACAATTCAGTTGTGAAATTAAAAACAATTAAGAAAATTATTTTTAAAAATAACTCTTTCAGATCTTCTGAGAAAGTTACAACATTTATCCGACAAAATTCTTTATAGAAAAATGCACGAAGTACTAGAGAATTGTAGTATTAATTAGTCACAGAAATAAAATAATATTATTATAAGTTGACATTTTCTTAAAAATTTACTATTCTAGGCCATCCTCAAAAGTTCCGACAGTTGTCCGACAAATTTCTTTTCAGAAAACTATACGAATTTTTCGAGAAATGTAGTAAAAAGTTACGAAATTCATCCGATAAAATTCTTTGTATATAAATAAAAGAAATACTCCGCAATTGTAGTATTAATCAGTCACAGAAATGAAATAATACTGCGAAAAGTTAACATTTTATAACAAATTGTACGAAAAATTTTCTATAGTAGAAAATTTTTTTGAACGAAAAATTTTCAAAAGTAGAAAATTTTTTTGAACGAAAAATTTTCTATAGTAGAAAATTTTTTTGAACGAAAATTTTTTATAGTAGAACATTTTTTTAATGAAAAATTTTCTATAGTAGAAATTTTTTTTTAACGAAAAATTTTCTATAGTAGAAAATTTTTTTAACGAAAGATTTTCTATAGTAGCAAATTTTTTTAACGAAAAATTTTCTATAGTAGAAAATTTTTTTGAACGAAAAATTTTCTATAGTAGAAAATTTTTTTGAACGAAAAATTTTCTATAGTAGAAAATTTTTTTGAACGAAAAATTTTCTATAGTAGAAAATTTTTTTGAACAAAAAATTTTCTATAGTAGAAAATTTTTTTTGAACGAAAAATTTTCTATAGTAAAAAATTTTTTTGAACGAAAAATTTTCTATAGGAGAAATTTTTTTTGAGCGAAAAATTTTCTATAGTAGAAAAGTTTTTTAACGAAAAATTTTCTATAGTAGAAAATTTTTTTAACGAAAAATTTTCTATAATAGAAATTTTTTTTGAACGAAAAATTTTCTATAGTAGAAAATTTTTTTGAACGAACATTTTTTTATAGAAGAAATTTTTTTTTAACGAAAAATTTTCTATAGTAGAAAATTTTTTTAACGAAAAATTTTCTATAGTAGAAAATTTTTTTAACGAAAAATTTTCTATAGTAGAAAATTTTTTTGAACGAAAAATTTTCTATAGTAGAAAATTTTTTTGAACGAAAAATTTTCTATAGTAGAAAATTTTTTTGAACGAAAAATTTTCTATAGTAGAAAATTTTTTTGAACGAAAAATTTTCTATAGTAGAAAATTTTTTTGAACGAAAAATTTTCTATAGTAGAAAATTTTTTTGAACGAAAAATTTTCTATAGTAGAAAATTTTTTTGAACGAAAAATTTTCTATAGTAGAAAATTTTTTTGAACGAAAAATTTTCTATAGTAGAAAATTTTTTTGAACGAAAAATTTTCTATAGTAGAAAATTTTTTTGAACGAAAAATTTTCTATAGTAGAAAATTTTTTTGAACGAAAAATTTTCTATAGTAGAAAATTTTTTTGAACGAAAAATTTTCTATAGTAGAAAATTTTTTTGAACGAAAAATTTTCTATAGTAGAAAATTTTTTTGAACGAAAAATTTTCTATAGTAGAACATTTTTTTGAACGAAAAATTTTCTATAGTAGAAAATTTTTTTCAACGAAAAATTTTCTATAGTAGAAAATTTTTTTGAACGAAAATTTTCTATAGTAGAAAATTTTTTTGAACGAAAAATTTTCTATAGTAGAAAATTTTTATAACAATTTTCTTTGTAGAAATCTATACAAATTATTTAGATTGTATTCGATATTGCATTTAAAGAAATACCTCAAACCCATAAATTGTCTAAAAAAGCCGTAAATCATTTTCATTTGACACTTGATTATGTAAATAGACGTCTAACATTTCAAATCCAAAATCGTCATAATGATTTATGGGATTAAATTGAGATAGTGAAATGATTTACCACCAAATAGACCCACCTCAAGCATTTAATAAATTTAATCGCTTTATTTGACCATAAATTGGAGAAAAAATTCTATATTTCACTATTTCTTCTATAGTGAGGTATGGGGGGTTCAATTGAACACGTGCTACGTAATATTTCAAAAACATTTAGAACCTGTAATTTGTTATTGATATAATGGTTTTGGGTGTCTAAAATAATTGACCTTTAGGGCAAAAAGCCTAAAGATAGACTTTATTGTTTTGTTAATTCTTTTAGCCAGGGGTTAACAACTTAAATAGGGAGGTCAAAGCTCAGGAAATTTTTAAATTAAAGTGTTAAGAATAAAGGAAATGTAATATGAAAAAATGTAATTTCAATTAGAGGGAACTCCTAAGAGTATGCTTTATAAATGCGTATAAATGTCCGCCTTAAAGTATGCTTTATTTAAAGTTTTTAAATGTATTTAAACGTAATACAATTTTTTTTCATTCTTTTTTATCAAAATTCAATTTATCTTTTTATCAAATGTCACAAGCTCGAATCAGATTTTGTTTATATATATTTAAATGACCTACTAGCGTTTGCCATTCAAATGTCATTTAATTTATTTCGTTCAGTTCGTTTTCGGACTTGATTTATGGCTATTGTCAAATAAAATCTTTTTTTGCTCAGATTTTAAAACATTTTGCAATACTTTTGTATAAATTATTCATTCAAATATCAAATATTTCTAACAAAAAAAAAAAAAAAAAAAAAAAACTGATATTTAAATCTAAAATAAATTTGTATACCAAATGCCTAAAAATAGGCCAGACATATTGTAGAGAAATAAAACTCGGTTTTTGTTTAAAAATGTAGGAGGAGGAGGTAGGAGGAATTTAAATAGACTCATCACCTAGAAATTTTTTAGATTTTGAAGTAACAACATTAACAACAAAAAATATTTAAAGCCCCAAAGTATACTACAATAAATAATGTTGAAACTTTGGAATAAAAATGTTACGTTATGGAAATTTTGTACTATACACAATTTTTCGTTAAAAAATTTTCAACTATAGAAAATTTTTCGTTAAAAAAATGTTCTACTATATAAAGTTTTTCATTAAAAATATTTTCTACTATAGGAAATTTTTCGTTAAAAAAATTTTCTACTATAGAAAATTTTTGGTTAAAAAAATTTTCTACTATAGAAAATCTTTGGTTAAAAAAATTTTCTACTATAGAAAATTTTTCGTTAAAAAAATTTTCTACTAAAGAAAATTTTTCATTATAAAAAATTTCTATTATAGAAAATTTTTCGTTACAAAAATTTTCTACTATAGAAAATTTTTCGTTCAAAAAAATTTTCTACTATAGAAAATTTTTCGTTAAAAAAATTTTCTACTATAGAAAATTTTTCGTTAAAAAAAATTTTCTACTATAGAAAATTTTTCGTTAAAAAAATTTTCTACTATAGAAAATTTTTCGTTCAAAAAAATTTTCTACTATAGAAAATTTTTCGTTCAAAAAAATTTTCTACTATAGAAAATTTTTCGTTCAAAAAAATTTTCTACTATAGAAAATTTTTCGTTCAAAAAAATTTTCTACTATAGAAAATTTTTCGTTCAAAAAAATTTTCTACTATAGAAAATTTTTCGTTCAAAAAAATTTTCTACTATAGAAAATTTTTCGTTCAAAAAAATTTTCTACTATAGAAAATTTTTCGTTCAAAAAAATTTTCTACTATAGAAAATTTTTCGTTCAAAAAAATTTTCTACTATAGAAAATTTTTCGTTAAAAAAATTTTCTACTATAGAAAATTTTTCTTTAAAGAATTTTCTACTATAGAAAATTTTTCGTTAAAAAAATTTTCTACTATAGAAAATTTTTCGTTAAAAAAATTTTCTACTATAGAAAATTTTTCGTTAAAAAAATTTTCTACTATAGAAAATTTTTCGTTAAAAAAATTTTCTACTATAGAAAATTTTTCGTTAAAAAAATTTTCTACTATAGAAAATTTTTCGTTAAAAAAATTTTCCACTATAGAAAATTTTTCGTTAAAAAAATTTTCCACTATAGAAAATTTTTCGTTAAAAAAATTTTCTACTATAGAAAATTTTTCGTTAAAAAAATTTTCTACTATAGAAAATTTTTCGTTAAAAAAATTTTCTACTATAGAAAATTTTTCGTTAAAAAAATTTTCTACTATAGAAAATTTTTCGTTAAAAAAATTTTCTACTATAGAAAATTTTTCGTTAAAAAAATTTTCTACTATAGAAAATTTTTCGTTAAAAAAATTTTCTACTATAGAAAATTTTTCGTTAAAAAAATTTTCTACTATAGAAAATTTTTCGTTAAAAAAATTTTCTACTATAGAAAATTTTTCGTTAAAAAAATTTTCTACTATAGAAAATTTTTGGTTAAAAAAATTTTCTACTATAGAAAATTTTTGGTTAAAAAAATTTTCTACTATAGAAAATCTTTGGTTAAAAAAATTTTCTACTATAGAAAATTTTTCGTTAAAAAAATTTTCTACTATAGAAAATTTTTCGTTAAAAAAATTTTCTACTATAGAAAATTTTTCGTTAAAAAAATTTTCTACTATAGAAAATTTTTCGTTAAAAAAATTTTCTACTATAGAAAATTTTTCGTTTAAAACATCTTCTACTATAGAAAATTTTTCGTTAAAAAAATTTTCTACTATAGAAAATTTTTCGTTAAAAAAATTATCTACTATAGAAAATTTTTCGTTAAAAAAATTTTCTACTATAGAAAATTTTTCGTTAAAAAAATTTTCTACTATAGAAAATTTTTCGTTAAAAAAATTTTCTACTATAGAAAATTTTTCGTTAAAAAAATTTTCTACTATAGAAAATTTTTCGTTAAAAAAATTTTCTACTATAGAAAATTTTTCGTTAAAGAAATTTTCTACTATAGAAAATTTTTCGTTAAAAAAATTTTCTACTATAGAAAATTTTTCGTTAAAAAAATTTTCTACTATAGAAAATTTTTCGTTAAAAAAATTTTCTACTATAGAAAATTTTTCGTTGAAAAAATTTTCTACTATAGAAAATTTTTCGTTAAAAAAATTTTCTACTATAGAAAATTTTTCGTTTAAAAAATTTTCAACTATAGAAAATTTTTCGTTAAAAAAATTTTCTACTATAGAAAATTTTTCGTTAAAAAAATTATCTACTATAGAAAATTTTTCGTTAAAAAAATTTTCTACTATAGAAATTTTGTCGTTAAAAAAATTTTCTACTATAGAAAATTTTTGGTTAAACAAATTTTCTACTATAGAAAATTTTTGGTTAAAAAAATTTTTTTACTATAGAAAATTTTTCGTTACAAAAATTTTCTTCTAAAGAAAATTTTTTATTATAAAAATATTATATTATAGAAAATTTTTCGTTAAAAAAATTTTCTTCTAAAGAAAATTTTTCGTTAAAAAATTGTCTTCTATAAAAAATTTTTCGTTAAAAAAATTTTCTTCTATATAAAATTTTTCGTTAAAAAATTTTTCTACCATAAAAAATTTTTCGTTAAAAAAATTTTCTACTATAGAAAATTTTTCGTTAAAAAAATTTTCTACTATAGAAAATTTTTTGTTAAAAAAATTTTCTACTATAGAAAATTTTTCATTAAAAAAATTTTCTACTATAGAAAATTTTTCGTTAACAAAATTTTTTACTATAGAAAATTTTTCGTTAACAAAATTTTTTACTATAGAATTTTTTCTTTATAAAAATTTTTAATAAAGTTTTTAATATTTAATTTATATTTTCTTCTCTTTTTAGGTAAGTGACATTTAAAATTTTATGCGAACTCAGGTATGAATTGTACATTGAATTAATTTTACATAATTTTCAATAAATTTTATGAAAATTATTCAATTTTTACCCTCCCGAACTTTTGCCATAAATATTCCGCCTTTAAGGTATGCTTTACTTTTTTTCAATAATTTAAAATAACATATGTAATGTTTATTTTCCGCTCTGTAAAACTAAATTAACAAAAAAAAAAACAAAGATCTAAACGAACATGAAACATCATTTAAATGACACCTCCAATATATTTCTTTATTTTGGTCCCCCATATTTTTCCTATTCTGTTACATCGTATCCGTCCGCCTGCCTTTATGTCCTTATTGTTGTTGAATGTCATATTTAATAAATTCCATGTAACACATACCCATTTTATTGATTTTATAGGTGAAAATGTTTACCCAACGTGCTTGTATTGTTTTTTTGCGCTCGATGTAACAGAAAACGTTTGTTATATTTTTTTTAGCATACTTTTGGGAGGTAGTCTATAAGTACTTGTTTGCTAATAAATATAAAGTGTTTTAAATAAATTTAAATTTTTGAAAGCATACTTATGAGGGTAGTTAAATGCAAAGCATATTTTAAGGTGGCTTTTAAATTCAATTTAAAGTTCAAAAGTCTCGTTTAGGGTATTTTTAATTCGTTGCCAATTGACGGTTAAAATTCAACTTAAACACTTCTTTTATTTTCATCTTTATCCCATTTAGAAACACCCCATTTTCTGGAATTTTGTCTTATAAATAAAGAAATGCATTTGACATCTTATAATCGTTGAGTCGAGAAGTAAACTTCCATTACTGCTCATGCATTGAATGAATTAAAATGAAATTTTAGATGAAAATTTCAATATATTTATACAATTTCGGTTGTTATTTATTTAAGATCTTGTATAAATGCAATTAAAAGCTGACATATGTGACTTAGCTGAACGAAATTTGCTTAAAAATATACTAAGCTAAATTGAAATGTCTAAAGAAAAATTTATATAGGTTTTTTCAATGTCTGACAGTCAGACATTGACATATTCTCAAGAAAATGTGGGAATTTAAAATTTTTGTAAATAAGAATCGAAATTAAAGTAATTTTAAAGAAGTTTTAAAGCATAATTTTAGGGGAAATAGTAAGTTTTAAATTTTTCTACTTTAGAAAATTTTTCGTTAAAAAAATTTTCTACTATAGAAAATTTTTCGTTAAAAAAATTTTCTACTATAGAAAATTTTTCGTTAAAAAAATTTTCTACTATAGAAAATTTTTCGTTAAAAAAATTTTCTACTATAGAAAATTTTTCGTTAAAAAAATTTTCTACTATAGAAAATTTTTCGTTAAAAAAATTTTCTACTATAGAAAATTTTTCGTTAAAAAATTTTCTACTATAGAAAATTTTTCGTTAAAAAAATTTTCTACTATAGAAAATTTTTCGTTAAAAAAATTTTCTACTATAGAAAATTTTTCCTTAAAAAAATTTTCTACTATAGAAAAGTTTTCCTTAAAAAAATTTTTCTACTACAGAAAATTTTTCCTTAAAAAAAATTTTCTACTATAGAAAATTTTTCGTTAAAAAAATTTTCTACTATAGAAAATTTTTCGTTAAAAAAATTTTCTACTATAGAAAATTTTTCGTTAAAAAAATTTTCTACTATAGAAAATTTTTCGTTAAAAAAATTTTCTACTATAGAAAATTTTTCGTTAAAAAAATTTTCTACTATAGAAAATTTTTCGTTAAAAAATTTTCTACTATAGAAAATTTTTCGTTAAAAAAATTTTCTACTATAGAAAATTTTTCGTTAAAAAAATTTTCTACTATAGAAAATTTTTCCTTAAAAAAATTTTCTACTATAGAAAAGTTTTCCTTAAAAAAATTTTTCTACTACAGAAAATTTTTCCTTAAAAAAAATTTTCTACTATAGAAAATTTTTCGTTAAAAAAATTTTCTACTATAGAAAATTTTTCGTTAAAAAAATTTTCTACTATAGAAAATTTTTCGTTAAAAAAATTTTCTACTATAGAAAATTTTTCGTTAAAAAAATTTTCTACTATAGAAAATTTTTCGTTAAAAAAATTTTCTACTATAGAAAATTTTTCGTTAAAAAAATTTTCTACTATTGAAAATTTTTCGTTAAGAAAATTTTCTACTATAGAAAATTTTTCGTTAAAAAAATTTTCTACTATAGAAAATTTTTCGTTAAAAAAATTTTCTACTATAGAAAATTTTTCGTTAAAAAAATTTTCTACTATAGAAAATTTTTCGTTAAAAAAATTTTCTACTATAGAAAATTTTTCGTTAAAAAAATTTTCTACTATAGAAAATTTTTCTTTCTGAAAATTTTGTACTATAGAAAATATTTCGTTTTAAAATTGTTTACTCTAGAGAATTTTAGTGCTTTTTCCCAAAAAGCACTAAATAGGCATTACCTACTTATGATCTTTAAAGTATTATTTCATTAAAATGCCATATTTCTTTTACTCAAACAAAACCATTCATGTTTATTGAACTTTAACCTCCTGCAAAGGATTTATATAAACAATTTTTTCTCATTTATTCTAGGACTTGTTCTGTACAACAAAAAAAATTATTTTCTGACTCTTTTTAATATTAATTGTAAATAATGTGTCATGGGGTTTAATACAATATATTTTCCCTATCAGGTCATTACCTCAAATCTGAAGCTCTCTACACACACACACACACACACATATATTTATTCCCTTAACTACAACTACATAAACAAACTTCTTGCAAAGAATTTGCTAGAGATACTTACTCGTGTGATAATGAATAGCATAGTTTTGGGGATTGAATGGGAAAATGCGTGGGAAAATTTTTTGTCTAGAGTGAAAGAGGAACAGAGACAGATTGACCTTTTCATAATAATAATTTCTTGTATAAATATTAGCTTAAGACATTCTGTTAGTTTATGTTTATATTTATTTGAGTTCCTTTATTACAATTTCTAACAGCAAATAAACTTCAATTGAGTGGTGACAGACAGACGGACGGACGGATAGACAGACATATGAGTAAGAAAATAAAGAGATTTACTATCATAAAACTTATAGCCAAGACAGTTTATGTAAAGATATACATAAGTAAACAATATACATACATACGTAAGAGAAAATGTCTAGTCATTCAAGCCAATTAGTTACCCTAAACCCAAAATTTTCTACAATAAAAAATTTTTCGAAAAATTTTTTCTCTAGAAGATTTTTCTATACAAAAATTTTCTACACAAAAATTTTTCTATACAAAAATTTTCCACACAAAAATTTTTCGATACAAAAATTTTCTATGATAGAAAATTTTTCGTTAAAAAAATTTTCTACTATAGAACATTTTTCGTTAAAAAAAATTTCTACTATAGAAAATTTTTCGTTCAAAAAAATTGTCTACTATAGAAAATTTTTCGTTCAAAAAAATTTTCTACTATAGAAAATTTTTCGTTCAAAAAAATTTTCTACTATAGAAAATTTTTCGTTCAAAAAAAAATTTTCTACTATAGAAAATTTTTTGTTCAAAAAAATGTTCAACTATAAAAAATTTTTCGTTAAAAAAAATTTTCTATTATAGAAAATTTTTCGTTAAAAAAAATTTCTATTATAGAAAATTTTTCGATAAAAAAAATTTTCTATTATAGAAAATTTTTCGTTAAAAAAAAATTTCTATTATAGAAAATTTTTCGTTAAAAAAAATTTTCTAGTATAGAAAATTTTTCGTTAAAAAAATTTTCTACTATAGAAAATTTTTCGTTCAAAAAAATTTTCACTATAGAAAATTTTTCGTTCAAAAAAATTTTCCACTATAGAAAATTTTTCGTTCAAAAAAATTTTCCATTATATAAAATTTTTCGTTCAAAAAAATTTTCTACTATAGAAAATTTTTCGTTCAAAAAAATTTTCTACTATAGAAAATTTTTCGTTAAAAAAATTTTCACTATAGAAAATTTTTCGTTCAAAAAAATTTTCTACTATAGAAAATTTTTCGTTAAAAAAATTTTTCTATTATAGAAAATTTTTCGTTAAAAAAAATTTTCTATTATAGAAAATTTTTCGTTCAAAAAAATTTTCTAGTATAGAAAATTTTTCGTTCAAAAAAATTTTCCATTATAGAAAATTTTTCGTTAAAAAAAATTGTTTATTATAGAAAATTTTTCGTTAAAAAAAAATTTTCTATTATAGAAAATTTTTCGTTAAAAAAAATTTCTATTATAGAAAATTTTTCGTTAAAAAAAATTTTCTATTTTAGAAAATTTTTTGTTAAAAAAAATTTTTTATTTTAGAAAATTTTTCGTTAAAAAAAATGTTCTATTATAGAAAATTTTTCGTTAAAAAAAATTTGCCTATTATAGAAAATTTTTCGTTAAAAAAAATTTTCTATTATAGAAAATTTTTCGTTAAAAAAAATTTTCTATTATAGAAAATTTTTCGTTAAATAAAATTTTCTATTATAGAAAATTTTTCGTTAAATAAAATTTTCTATTATAGAAAATTTTTCGTTCAAAAAAAAATTTTCTACTATAGAAAATTTTTTGTTCAAAAAAATGTTCAACTATAGAAAATTTTTCGTTAAAAAAAAATTTTCTATTATAGAAAATTTTTCGTTAAAAAGAATTTTCTATTATAGAAAATTTTTCGTTAAAAAAATTTTCTATTATAGAAAATTTTTCGTTAAAAAAATTTTCTATTATAGAAAATTTTTCGTTAAAAAAAATTTTCTATTATAGAAAATTTTTCATTAAAAAAATTTTCTATTATAGAAAATTTTTCGTTAAAAAAAATTTTCTATTATAGAAAATTTTTCGTTAAAAAAAATTTTCTATTATAGAAAATTTTTCGTTAAAAAAAATTTTCTATTAGAAAATTTTTCGTTAAAAAAATTTCCTATTATAGAAAATTTTTCGTTAAAAAAATTTTTCTATTATAGAAAATTTTTCGTTAAAAAAAATTTTCTATTATAGAAAATTTTTCGTTAAAAAAAATTTTCTATTATAGAAAATTTTTCGTTAAAAAAAATTTTCTAGTATAGAAAATTTTTCGTTAAAAAAATTTTCTACTATAGAAAATTTTTCGTTCAAAAAAATTTTCACTATAGAAAATTTTTCGTTGAAAAAAATTTTCCACTATAGAAAATTTTTCGTTCAAAAAAATTTTCCATTATAGAAAATTTTTCGTTCAAAAAAATTTTCTACTATAGAAAATTTTTCGTTAAAAAAAATTTTCTATTATAGAAAATTTTTCGTTAAAAAAAATTTTCTATTATAGAAAATTTTTCGTTCAAAAAAATTTTCTACTATAGAAAATTTTTCGTTCAAAAAAATTTTCTACTATAGAAAATTTTTCGTTCAAAAAAATTTTCTACTATAGAAAATTTTTCGTTCAAAAAAATTTTCTACTATAGAAAATTTTTCGCTCAAAAAATTTTCTACTATAGACAATTTTTCGTTCAAAAAAATTTTCTACTATAGAAAATTTTTCGTTCAAAAAATTTTCTACTATAGAAAATTTTTCGTTAAAAAAAATTTTTTATTATAGAAAATTTTTCGTTAAAAAAAATTTTCTATTATCGAAAATTTTTCGTTAAAAAAAATTTTCTATTATAGAAAATTTTTCGTTAAAAAAAAAATTATTTTCTATTTTAGAAAATTTTTCGTTAAAAAAAATTTTCTATTATAGAAAATTTTTCGTTAAAAAAAATTTTCTATTATAGAAAATTTTTCGTTAAAAAAAAATTTCTATTATAGAAAATTTTTCGTTAAAAAAAATTTTCTATTATAGAAAATTTTTCGTTAAAAAAAATTTTCTATTATAGAAAATTTTTCGTTAAAAAAAATTTTCTATTATAGAAAATTTTTCGTTAAAAAAAATTTTCTATTATAGAAAATTTTTCGTTAAAAAAAATTTTCTATTATAGAAAATTTTTCGTTAAAAAAAATTTTCTATTATAGAAAATTTTTCGTTAAAAAAAAATATCTATTATAGAAAATTTTTCGTTAAAAAAAATTATCTATTATAGAAAATTTTTCGTTAAAAAAAATTTTCTATTATAGAAAATTTTTCGTTAAAAAAAATGTTCTATTATAGAAAATTTTTCGTTAAAAAAAATTTTCTATGATAGAAAATTTTTCGTTAAAAAAAATTTTCTATTATAGAAAATTTTTCGTTAAAAAAAATTTTCTATTATAGAAAATTTTTCGTTAAAAAAAATTTTCTATTATAGAAAATTTTTCGTTAAAAAAAATTTTCTATTATAGAAAATTTTTCGTTAAAAAAAATTTTCTATTATAGAAAATTTTTCGTTAAAAAAAATTTTCTATTATAGAAAATTTTTCGTTAAAAAAATTTTCTATTATAGAAAATTTTTCGTTAAAAAAAATTTTCTATTATAGAAAATTTTTCGTTAAAAAAAATTTTCTATTATAGAAAATTTTTCGTTAAAAAAATTTTCTATTATAGAAAATTTTTCGTTCAAAAAAATTTTCTACTATAGAAAATTTTTCGTTCAAAAAAATTTTCTACTATAGAAAATTTTTCGTTCAAAAAAGTTTTCTACTATAGAAAATTTTTGGTTCAAAAAAATTTTCTACTATAGAAAATTTTTCAATACAATTGCTAAGTCATTTTGATCTGCTGAGTAATCCCAAACTTTTGAGTCATCCTTTAGGTTATGATCTGTATTAGAGCAATGTTTTCGATCTAATATTGGTGTAGGGTATACAAATTAAACACAAATATTTGCTTTTCATGTGTCTCTTCCTTATATCTTAACATGATTAAGCATGAGCTAAATTTAACCATTGACCAGTCTTTGTTCGCGTATCCAAATATATTGTAACAGATTTATTTTGACTTTTTCTTATCCATTAAATGTCACTACCACCAAAATCTTTGTAACAATGAAAATAACATCAAAAGGTTTATACCGTAAAAAAATTTAACCCTTTAATGAACACTGTTGGCAAAAGGCACATTCTTTTATAATTCTTGTTGATTTTAGGTTTTTCAAAAAATTCTTTTTGTAAATCATAAGCAGAAATATAGTGACATATTTTGAGTATACATTTCTATACTTTTATTTAAAGATGGTCAGTTAAAGGCTATTAAAAATTTGGGGTTTTGAAATTTGTTTACCTAAGACACAAACCTTTACAAAAATATGGATTTCTAAAATATTCAAAGGACATCAAAAAGGGTTTATATTATAACAAAAAACTCCTTTAAATCTTTATAAACTTAACAAATTTTATTAGAAAAATTAACAAACCAAAAAATCTACTAAAATATCTCCTAAATATTCAATTTAACTCGTATTTATGTGTTTAAAAATCCATAGAAAATTCAATTTACTTACCCCTTTTCTTCTTTTCTCGTTACCCTCATCTTGACTTTTCCTACAACATTTTCAACCCAGAAACATCGTCTGCTCTTGAGTCTCTTCTTATATATTAAACATTTGGCCCAAAAAATACAAAAGACATTGTAAAAGTTAATATTCTTAAAAAAAAACAATTTTTTAAATGTAAAAATATAAAGTCTTTTGTAGACAAACATGCCCGAACATGTTTTTTGCGTTGTACTATTTTCTTAAGATAGAAATAAAATTTAAAAATTTATTTTCAAGATTTTCTGGGAAAAAACTCTAGATATAAACAAGTTTTTTTTAACATAAAATATTTGTTAAGCAGCCTGAAAGTATGCAACGTTTTTAAATTTTAAGCATTCAAAAACAGAAAATGTATAAAATCATCAATCTAAAGTTTAGAGGTAAAACATTGAGTTAGAAATTGTCTAGAATTTAAAATTAAATAGAAAAAAGTTACTTATTTTAATATAAAATACTAGATGAGCCCGTTTAGCGTTGCTGAACTCAATAGCAAAATGTTCTTAAAAGAAAATAATAGAATTAACTCAAATTAAAACTTTTTGGATGAAAAATTTTCTACAGAAACAAATTCTTAACAGAAAATTTAGCTGTAAAAAAAACTAAAAGAAAGTTTTTCTAAAGCAAAAAAAAAACTTTTTCTATAGAAAAATTTTTTGTTAAAAAAGTTTTTCTAAAGAAAATTTTTTGTTAAAAAAGTTTTTCTATAGAAAAATTTTTTGTTAAAAAAGTTTTTCTATAGAAAAATTTTTTGTTAAAAAAGTTTTTCTATAGAAACATTTTTTGTTCAAAGACTTATTCTATAGAAAAATTTTTTGTTCAAAAACTTTTTCTATAGAAAAATTTTTTGTTCAAAAACTTTTTCTATAGAAAAATTTTTTGTTCAAAAACTTTTTCTATAGAAAAATTTTTTGTTCAAAAACTTTTTCTATAGAAAAATTTTTTGTTCAAAAACTTGTTCTATAGAAAAATTTTTTGTTCAAAAACTTTTTCTATAGAAAAATTTTTTATTCAAAAACTTTTTCTATAGAAAAATTTTTTGTTAATAAATTTTTTCTATAGAAAAATTTTTTGTTACAAAACTTTTTTTTGTTAAAAAACTTTTTCTATAGAAAAATTTTTTGTTAAAAAACTTTTTCCACAGAAAAATTTTTTGTTAAAAAACTTTTTCTATAGAATTTTTTTTTTAAACTTTTTCCATAGAAAAATTTTTTGTTAAAAAACTATAGAAAAATTTTTTGTTCAAAAAGTTTTTCTATAGAAAAATTTTTTGTTAAAAAACTTTTTCTATAGAAAAATTTTTTGTTAAAAAACTTTTTCTATAGAAAAATTTTTTGTTAAAAAACTTTTTCTATAGAAAAATTTTTTGTTAAAAAACTTTTTCTATAGAAAAATTTTTTGTTAAAAAACTTTTTCTATACAAAAATTTTTTGTTAAAAAAGTTTTTCTATAGAAAAATTTTTTGTTAAAAAAGTTTTTCTATAGAAAAATTTTTTGTTAAAAAAGTTTTTCTATAGAAAAATTTTTTGTTAAAAAAGTTTTTCTATAGAAAAATTTTTTGTTAAAAAAGTTTTTCTATAGAAAAATTTTTTGTTAAAAAAGTTTTTCTATAGAAAAATTTTTTGTTAAAAAAGTTTTTCTATAGAAAAATTTTTTGTTAAAAAAGTTTTTCTATAGAAAAATTTTTTGTTAAAAAAGTTTTTCTATAGAAAAATTTTTTGTTAAAAAAGTTTTTCTATAGAAAAATTTTTTGTTAAAAAAGTTTTTCTATAGAAAAATTTTTTGTTAAAAAAGTTTTTCTATAGAAAAATTTTTTGTTAAAAAAGTTTTTCTATAGAAAAATTTCTTGTTAAAAAAGTTTTTCTATAGAAAAATTTTTTGTTAAAAAAGTTTTTCTATAGAAAAATTTTTTGTTAAAAAAGTTTTTCTATAGAAAAATTTTTTGTTAAAAAAGTTTTTCTATAGAAAAATTTTTTGTTAAAAAAGTTTTTCTATAGAAAAATTTTTTGTTAAAAAAGTTTTTCTATAGAAAAATTTTTTGTTAAAAAAGTTTTTCTATAGAAAAATTTTTTGTTAAAAAAGTTTTTCTATAGAAAAATTTTTTGTTAAAAAAGTTTTTCTATAGAAAAATTTTTTGTTAAAAAACTTTTTCTATAGAAAAATTTTTTGTTAAAAAACTTTTTCTATAGAAAAATTTTTTGTTAAAAAACTTTTTCTATAGAAAAATTTTTTGTTAAAAAACTTTTTCTATAGAAAAATTTTTTGTTAAACAACTTTTTCTATAGAAAAATTTTTTGTTGAAAAACTTTTTCTATAGAAAAATTTTTTGTTAAAAAACTTTTTCTATAGAAAAATTTTTTGTTAAAAAACTTTTTCTATAGAAAAATTTTTTGTTAAAAAACTTTTTCTATAGAAAAATTTTTTGTTAAAAAAGTTTTTCTATAGAAAAATTTTTTGTTAATCAACTTTTTCTATAGAAAAATTTTTTGTTAAACAACTTTTTCTATAGAAAAATTTTTTGTTAAAAAACTTTTTCTATAGAAAAATTTTTTGTTAAAAAACTTTTTCTATAGAAAAATTTTTTGTTAAAAAACTTTTTCTATAGAAAAATTTTTTGTTAAAAAAGTTTTTCTATAGACAAATTTTTTGCTAAAAAAGTTTTTCTATAGAAACATTTTTTGTTAAAAAAGTTTTTCTATAGAAACATTTTTTGTTAAAAAAGTTTTTCTATAGAAAATTTTTCTTTTCAACAAAATTTTTCTACAAAAAATTTTTCTTTTCAAGAAAATTTTTCTATAGAATTTTTTTTTTCAAGAAAATTTTTCTAAAGAAAATTTTTCTTTTCAAGAAAATTTTTCTTTGGAAATTTTTTTTCAAGAAAATGTTACTATAGAAATTTTTTTCAGGAAAATTTTTTTTATAAAAAAACTTTCCGTAAACGAAATGTTTTCTATTGAAGGACTTTTCAAGCAAAATTGATGGGCTTGAAATTTTATTACCAGATATTTTTAAAATCGTATGTTTTACCCCTAAAATTATGCTTGAGGATTTTCTTTAATTCGTTCTTTGCTTGCAATTTTACTTACCAATACTTTTTCTTCACAGATATTAAATTTTACCAGAATTTCTTATGGCACCAAATTAATAAACAAAATTATTTTCGAGTATGAAAAAGTTTCGATCAGAAAATTCCATTTTTAAGCCATCAATGAAAAATTTCCACTCAAAGGCTGATAATTTCTCATGCATTTCAATTTAATAGCTCAAAAATTTTACATTCTTCTAAATGGTGGCCATGAATACTGAACTAATGGCAAGTCGATGAAATTTTCACATTTTTATTTATAGTCTACTTTAGGGCGTAGGCTTCTCTATATGAACTGAAGCTTGAGCGAACAGCAGGAGCAAATAGTTGTTGCCTAAAGGCTTTAATGAGAAATTTTCGAAAACTATTCAATGTCATCAAGGATGTAGAAGAGCTGATGATGGTAGAATGGGATGAATAATAATGAAATGAAATGTTTTGAGCAAAAATTCTATGTTATAGGCTGATGTAAAGCCAAAAAACGGAGGATATAAAAAGTGTAGCATACATTGAGGAGAAAAGAAATTGGGGTTTTATTAAAAAAATGGTTTAATATTGAAAGCTAATGCATTCAAATGGCATCGAAAGGCTTAAATGTTTAATAATATTTGAATAGCTTAGTGTCTCGATTGTTTGAGAACTGTTTTTCTAGAAATTGTTTAATTTTTATCCAATAATTTCCCCTATTAAATATTTTCCTTTTGTCTTAGTTATTGTCCAATAAATATCAATGATTTAATTACAGCTTAAATACATTTTATTAATTGTACAAATGTCTAATAGTCATTATTAGTTTTGTAATTAATCTATTATTTACCAAAACAAAAAGTAAGGTATACTTTTAGGTGTGTTTTCTGGGTAGCCACTACTACCGTTATATTCGATTTGGTAGAAGCAAAAGTTTCCATTTAATAGATAGAGATTTATTACGTGGCAACTATTAATTATAATTTATTACTAATATGATAAATTTTCCATTATTGGAAAGCTAAGACAAAATTATTTTCTGAACATTTACTATAGCATACTTTTAGTAAGATTTAATATAATTAATTCAAATAAATTTTTGGATATATTAATAATATTTCAAAGTAAGACAAATTTAAGGTAAAATTTGAAGGAAATTTTATATAAGGAAAAACTAAAGGATTTGAAAAGTTTATCAGGAAATTATTAAACCGAATTTAAAGCATACCTTTAAGGCTTTATTAACAACAAATTTTTCTATAGAAAAAGTTTTTTAACAAAAATTTTTTCTCTAGAGAAAGTGTTTTAACAAAAAATTTTTCTATAGAAAAAGTTTGTTAACAAAAAAATTTTCTATAGAAAAAGTTTTTTAACAAAAAATTTTTCTATAGAAAAACTTTTTGAACAAAAAATTTTTCTATAGTTTTTTAACAAAAAATTTTTCATGGAAAAAGTTTAAAAAAAATTTCTATAGAAAAAGTTTTTTAACAAAAAATTTTTCTGTGGAAAAAGTTTTTTAACAAAAAATTTTTCTATAGAAAAAGTTTTTTAACAAAAATAAGTTTTTGAACAAAAAATTTTTCTATAGAACAAGTTTTTGAACAAAAAATTTTTCTATAGAAAAAGTTTTTGAACAAAAAATTTTTCTATAGAAAAAGTTTTTGAACAAAAAATTTTTCTATAGAAAAAGTTTTTGAACAAAAAATTTTTCTATAGAATAAGTTTTTTCTATAGAATAAGTCTTTGAACAAAAATTTTTTCTATAGAAAAACTTTTTTAACAAAAAATTTTTCTATAGAAAAACTTTTTTAACAAAAAATTTTTGTATAGAAAAACTTTTTTAACAAAAAATTTTTCTATAGAAAAACTTTTTTAACAAAAAATTTTTCTACAGAAAAACTTTTTTAACAAAAACTTTTTCTATAGAAAAAGTTTTTTAACAAAAAATTTCTCTATAGAAAAAGTTTTTTAACAAAAAATTTTTCTACAGAAAAAGTTTTTTAACAAAAAATTTTTCTACAGAAAAAGTTTTTTAACAAAAAATTTTTCTATAGAAAAACTTTTTTAACAAAAAATTTTTCTATAGAAAAACTTTTTTAACAAAAAATTTTTCTATAGAAAAACTTTTTTAACAAAAAATTTTTCTATAGAAAAACTTTTTTAACAAAAAATTTTTCTATAGAAAAACTTTTTTAACAAAAAATTTTTCTATAGAAAAACTTTTTTAACAAAAAATTTTTCTATAGAAAAACTTTTTTAACAAAAAATTTTTCTATAGAAAAACTTTTTTAACAAAAAATTTTTCTATAGAAAAACTTTTTTAACAAAAAATTTTTCTATAGAAAAACTTTTCTTACAAAAAATTTTTCTAGAGAAAAACTTTCTTAACAAAAAATTTTTCTAGAGAAAAACTTTTTCTAACAAAAAATTTTTCTAGAGAAAAACTTTCTTTCAACTAAAATTTTAAAGAATTAATTTTCATACCAAATATATAGCATATCTTTTGGGCTTATTAAATTTTAAAAATACTTGGCATACTTTAAGGAGGTTTAGTAAAAATAGCATAAGTACTTAAGCTATTTTTTGGAGAATGTAATTAATTCTCCTTTTAATCATTCTTCAAAAGAGAAATCCTTGACAATTTTTAATTGTTAATCCTTTTGTTAAATTTATATTTGACATGAAGAATATATTTGTTTTAACTTTTCTTATAAATTGTTTAACATTTTTTTTTACTTTTTCAACAATTTTTTTAAGCTTTGTTTTTTTAAATCTTTAATCATTTCTTTTATTTTTCTTTACGAAAATTTTATTTCATTTTCATTTTAACTTAAGTAAATACCACTTGACATTGTCTGTCTGGGAAACATTACACAAAACACATGTTTTCAACAAAATTATAAAAAAGAAATTTTGGATAAGAAAAATTTAAATGTACGTGTTTTTTCGTAGTCCTAGAACTGACAAGTAAAAAGTGTATAAATCTTTGTTAAGAGCAAGAAAAACTGAAATGAGATATAGAAAAAACCCCAAAAAAACTTCTTGATATTCATATTTTTGGCAATACGGAATTTTGGGCATCCTTCAAAAATTTAATTTTCTTTTAAATACAATCAAATTGTGCTTAGAATTCAAAAATTTGCTTCAAATCTTGAATGCATAGGATAAATTTGAAGGTGGAACCTATGTGGATCGTAATGTCGTTTTGAAGCTAGAGCCTTAAAATTGATGGCAAATGAAAGCTGTGACCAAATTCTTAAAAAAAAATATCATAACTTTTTATATCTTATCATTTTGGTAGAGCAAATATTTGTAAAATCTTAAAAAATTGATTTTTTGAAGAAAAAATTGAATTTCAAAAATTTGTATTACAAAAAATTAAATTTTCTTAAGGTTTTTGTTCTGAGAATAAAAGAATTGTTATTGTTATTCCGAATTTAGCTTCAAATCTTAAATATTAAGCTTAATTTTGAAAGTGGAACCTATGTGGAACGTAATCTCATTTTGAAGCTAGAGCCGCAAAATTTATGGCAAATGAAAGCTGTGACTTATAACTTAAAGAAGATGTCATAACTTTTTATATTTTATCATTTTGGTAGAGGAAATTTTTGTAAAAACTTAAAAATTTTAATTAATATTAATTAAAATTAATTTGAATATTTCAACGAAAAAATATTTTGCAATAATTTGTATTACAATAATGAAATTGTCTTTAGGTTTTTGTTTCAAGCTCCATAAAATTATTGTTGTTATTTCGAATTTTGCTTCAAATCTTAAATATTAAGCATAATTTCGAAAGTGGAACCTATGTGGATCGTAATCTTATTTTAAGACTAGAGCCCTAAAACATATATCAAATGAAAGTTATGACTAAATACTTCAAGAACATGTCATAATTTTTTATATTTTATGATTTTGGTAGAGGAAATTATTGTAAAAACTTAAAAATTTTAATTTTTCGAGGATAAACATTTAATTTGAAAAATTTGTATTACAAAATTTAAATTTTCTTTAGGTTTTTGTTTAAAGAACAATAGAATGGTTATTGTTATTCCAAATTTTGCTTCAAATCTTAAATATTAAGCATAATTTCGAAAGTGGAACCTATGTGGATCGTAATCTCATTTTAAGGCTAGAGCCCTAAAATATACGGCAAATGAAAGCGATGACTAATAACTTCAAGAACATATCATAATTTTTTATATTTTATGATTTTGGTAGAGAAAATTTTTGTAAAAACTTAAAAATTTTAAATTTTCGATAAAAAAAAAACAATTTAATTTAAAAAATTTTGTATTACAAAAATTAAATAGTCTTTAGGTTTTTGTTTTACAAACAATAGAATTGTTGTTGTAATTCCGAATTTTGCTTTAAATCTTTAATATTTAGCTGAAATTCTAAAGTGGAACCTATGTGGAACGTAATCTCGTTTTGAAGCTATAGCCTTAAAATTGATGGCAAATGAATGCTGTGAATTATAACCTAAAAAACATGTCCTAATTTTTTTTATTTTATTATTTTGGTAGAGGAAATTTTTATAAAAACTTGAAAATTTTAATTTTTCGATAAAAAAAAATTTAATTTGAAAAATTTTGTATTACAAAAGAAAATTTTCTAAGGTTTTTGTTTCAAATACTGTAGAATTGCGGTCATAATTCCAAATTTTATTTCAATTCTTTAATATCTAGCCTAAATTTAAATGTGGATCCTATGTGGAACGTAATCTCATTTTGAAGCTAGAGCCGTAAAATTTATGGCAAATGAAAGCAGTTACTAATTACTTAAAGAACATGTCAATAATTTTTATATCTTATCATTTTGATAGAGGAAATTTTTGTAAAATTTAAAAAATTTCAATTTTTCGAGGAAAAAATTAAATTTGAAAAAAATTTTTTTACAAAAATTTTATTTTCTTTAGGTTTTTACTTTAAGAACAGTAGAGTTGTTGTTGTAATTCCGAAATTTGCTTCAAATCTTAAATATAAAGCATAATTTCCAAAGTGGAACCTATGTGGAACGTAATCTCATTTTGAAGCTAGAGCTACAAAATTTATGGCAAATGAAAGCTGTGATTAATAACTTAAAGAAAATTTCATAATTTTTCATATCTTAACATTTTGGTAGAGGAAACTTTTGTAATATCTTAAAAATTTGAATTTTTCTAGGAAAAAGTTTAACTTGAAAAATTTGTTTTACAAAAAATGAAATTTTCTTAGGTGTTTGTAGAATTGCGGTCATAAATTCAAATTTTGTTTCAAATCTTAGGTAACTAGCATTATTTCTAATATGGTACCTAATGTGGGACCTATGTGGAACCCATTAACTTATTTACTTCTTAATTCAGTTCATGATTCAGTTCTTCATTCAATTTTTATTTAAGTTCTTAAGGAGTTCGGTCAGTTCTTTATACTCGTATTGCATACTTCTAGGTGCATCATATTTTTTTTTAAATCTTCCTTTTTGTATCATATACGTTACAAACTACATGATTAACCTAACATACCCTATAGCTGCAAGATTTTAATGGAGGCTTTTGAAGAAACAAGTAAAAAACATTTTTTCTTTAATTTCTTTCTTATCTTTTAGGGAAACATTTTGTGCAAAGTAAGTGGGAGTTATTGTTGTGGCTGCCCACTTTTCCATCTCCATAATTTCATTGCTTTCTTTCCGAGATAAGACTTCAAAGGCGAAAAAAAGCACTATCTTCAACAACCTACAAGTCATAAAAATTGTATGAATGTCTGTCATTTTCTTTGTTAAAACAAATAAATGTTAAGCTCTTCTGTCATTAGATTGGGCACTAAATCCAGTTGCCCTTTTTTCGTCAGCCTAAAAATAGACCTTTTATTTGTAATTTTTTATGCAAAATTATTATATCTTGTATAATATTCAGAAGGTAGTAAATGTTTACTTTTTCTTTGGTAAACTACATTTTTATTATAGTTTTGCATTATTTATGGGGCTGTCGGTGGGTATAAAGTGGACTTAAGCACCTACGCCTTAATGTATTTTGCTTATTACCAAGAAAGCAAAGATGAGCGCCTAAAAGTAGTCTTTGCAGAAACGCAGTAATTATTTGGTTAAAGAAGCAAGAAGCATTTCTTATCTCCCAGTATTATTTAGTTTGCAGTAAACTTTTTTGCTAACTTTAAAAATTGTTTAAACCTCCTGAGAGTATACCCCAATTTTATCTTTTAAACTTTCTAATTTTGATGGATGTCAAAAGTCAACAATGCCTTCAGCTGAGGGTGATTAATGTTATAATACTAAACAAATACTATTTAAATAATAACTGTTTAACTTTTCATTTATCAGCTTTAAAATCCTTAAGGATTTTACTAATTAATCCCCAAAGTAGACAACAGGTTTTTTTATTTGTTATCATAAATTGTTTAAAGCTTTAATTTCCTAAAACTTTAAAATTTTTGAATTTTTATAATTTTTTAATACTAAAATTTTTCTTTAGAAAACAATTTCTAGAGAAATTCTAGAGAAAAAATTTTGATTAAGAAAAAAATTCTTCATAAAAAAACGGATCCTGGTTCGTTCATATTTTAATATTAATTTGGGAAATTTTTGTAAAAATTTAAAAATTTTCAATTATTTAAGAAGAAAAAACTTTAGTTGAAAAATTTGTATTACAACAACTTAATTCTCTCTGGGTTTTTATTTTATAAACAATAGAATTGTTGTTGTAATTGCGAATTTTGCTTTAAATCTTTAATATCTAGCTGAAATTCTAAAGTGGAACCTATGTGGAACGTAATCTCGTTTTGAAGCTAGAGCCTTAAAATTGATGGCAAATGAAAGCTGTGACCAAATGCTAAAAGAAGATGTCATAACTTTTCATATCATTTCATTTTGGTAGAGGAAATTTTTGTAAAATCTTAAAAATTTGAATTTTTCAAGGAAAAAAAATTTAATTTGAAAAATTTGTATTACAAAAATGAAATTTTTTTTAGGTTTTTATTTTTAAAACAATATAATTTAGGTACTTATTACGATTTTTGTTTCAAATCATAAAAATCTATCTGAAATTCTAAAGTGGAACCTATGTGGAACGTAATCTCGTTTTGAAGCTAGAGCCTTAAAATTGATGTCAAATGAAGGCTGTGACTTATTACTTAAAGAATATATCATATTTTTTTATACGTTATCATTTTGGTAGAGGAAATTTTTGTAAAATCTTAAAAATTTTAATTATCAATCAAAATATATTGGAAAAATTGTCAATCAAAATATAAAAAAAATCAAAATATATTGGAAAAATTTGTATTGCTAAAGTTAAATTTTCTTAAGATTTTTGCTTGAAAATTAATTAAATTGTGATTATAATTCCGAATTTTGTTTCAAATCTTGAATATCTAGCCTAATTTCTAAAGTGGAACCTATGTGGAACGTAATCTCATTTTAAAGCTAGAGCCTTAAAATTGATGGCAAATGAAAGCTGTGACAAATTTTTTTAATAAAATGTCATAACTTTTTATATCACATCATTTTGGTAGAGGAATTTTTTTTTAAATGTTAAAAATTAGATTTTTTTCGAGGAAAAAATTTAATTTAAAAAATTTGTATTACACAAATTTAATTTCCTTTAAGTTTTATTTTTTTAAACAAAAGACTTGAGGTACTAATTCCGATTTTTGTTTTAGTTCTTATATATATAGCTTAAATTTGAAAGTGGAACCTATGTGGAACGTAGTTTCATTTCAAAGCTTGAGCCCTTAAATTAATGGGAAATAAAAATTGTAACCAAATGCTTAAAGAAAATGTCAAAAATGATAAGATATAAAATCATTTTGGTAGAGGAAATTTAAAAAAATAAAATTTTTCAAGGAAAAAATTGTATATGAAAAATTTGTATAGCAAAAATTTAATTTTCTTTAGGTTTTTGTTTCGAAAACAGTAGAAGTGCGGTCGTAATTCCAAATTTTGCTTTAAATCTTTAATATCTAGCCTAATTTCTTAAGTGGAACCTATGTGGAACATAATCTCATTTTAAAGCTAGGGCCGAAAAATTGATGGCAAATAAAAGCTTTTACTATATACTTAAAGAACATGTCATAAGTTTTTAAATTTTATCATTTTGGCAGAGGAAATTTTTGAAACAACTTAAAAATTTGAATATTTCAGGGAAAAATATATTGGAAAAATTTGTAATGCAAAAATTAAATTTTCTTTAGATTTTTGTTTTCAAATAAATAAAATTGTGGTTATAATTCCAAATTTTGTTTCAAATCTTAAATATCTAGCCTAATTTCTAAAGTGGAACCTATGTGGAACGTAATCTCATTTTCAAGTTAGAGCCGCAAAATTGATGGCAAATAAGAGCTAACACTTATTTCTATGTAAAATGCGTAGAATTCTCATAGTGCCTCTATTTTGGTTTAAGAAATTTTCTATTTTAAAAGTTATAAGTGTCATTCTTTTACAATTTTGGCGAAATCATTTTAGTAACAAATCGAAATCTTATCGAAAAACCTAAAACTTTTAAGGGTGAGCTAACAGAACCACAATTATTTCTTCATTTTATTTAATAAATTTATTCTGGATCATTATCTAATATTTCAATCATATTTTTTATGAAATTTACTTTTTTTGCATTGCTTTATCATAAAGTAATTTCTTGATATTTATTACGCCTGAAACATATGCTATAAAAAACACAAAAAACAATATCTTTTTTTTTATATATTTTTCATTTTCTCCAAAAGGTAATATTTTACGGAAATTCTGGGAAAGCAAAATAATGTTTGTTTTTTCTTCTGTTTTTTAATATTTCTTGAGCTTTGGCATACATTTAGGCGCATATGGTGACAGCTTGTTAGGTTTTTGCTTTTACAAGCCCCGGAGAAATTTGAAATTGAAGGGTATATTTAGAGAACAGTACATTAAGCTAAATGACAAAAGATATTAATCAAAACCAAAAAAAAAAAATAAGTAATAAAGTAAATTTAAAAATAGAAATTTTAAGAGAAATCACTAAACGAGTATAAAAAAGTGTGGGCCTTAAATTAGGCTACAAATAGGGAACAGAATAATTTGTAGCTATAATTAGGTGCCTTAAATCATACTCTAGATTTCAAAAAGATGAATGATTTTTGTTGTTTGCAAAGAATTATGAAACTTTGTTTGATAAACCTAAAATTATGCTTTAAGGTCTAGAAAAATGCTTCATAAAAATATTGTTGTTTTCTATTTTTATAGGAAATTTTTCAAAAATTTTCTATTTTTATAGGAAATTTTTCAAAAATTTTCTATTTATATAGGAAATTTTTTAAAAATTTTCTATTTTTATAGGAAATTTTTCACAAATTTTCTATTTTTATAGGAATTTTTTCACAAATTTTCTATTTTTAAAGGAAATTTTTCAAAAATTTTCTATTTTTATAGGAAATTTTTCAAAATTTTTCTATTTTTATAGGAAATTTTTCAAAAATTTTCTATTTTTATAGGAAATTTTTCAAAAATGTTCTATTTTTGCAGGAAATTTTTCAAAAATTTCCTATTTTTATAGCAAATTTTTCAAAAATTTCCTATTTTTATTGGAAATTTTTCAAAAATTTCCTATTTTTATAGGAAATTTTTCAAAAATTTCCTATTTTGATAGGAAAATTTTCAAAAATTTCCTATTTTTATAGGAAATTTTTCAAAAATGTCCTATTTTTATAGGAAATTTTTCAAAAATTTCCTATTTTTATAGGAAATTTTTCAAAAATTTCCTATTTTTATTGGAAATTTTTCAAAAATTTCCTATTTTTATTGGAAATTTTTCAAAAATTTCCTATTTTTATTTTTTTATTTATTATTTTAATTTTTGAAAAATTTCCTATTTTTGTAGGAAATTTTTCAAAAATTTCCTATTTTTATAGGAAATTTTTCAAAAATTTCCTATTTTTATAGGAAATTTTTCAAAAATTTCCTATTTTTATAGGAAATTTTTCAAAAATTTCCTATTTTTATAGGAAATTTTTCAAAAATTTCCTATTTTTATAGGAAATTTTTCAAAAATTTCCTATTTTTATAGGAAATTTTTCAAAAATTTCCTATTTTTATAGGAAATTTTTCAAAAATTTCCTATTTTTATAGGAAATTTTTCAAAAATTTCCTATTTTTATAGGAAATTTTTCAAAAATTTCCTATTTTTATAGGAAATTTTTCAAAAATTTCCTATTTTTATAGGAAATTTTTCAAAAATTTCCTATTTTTATAGGAAATTTTTCAAAAATTTCCTATTTTTATAGGAAATTTTTCAAAAATTTCCTATTTTTATAGGAAATTTTTCAAAAATTTCCTATTTTTATAGGAAATTTTTCAAAAATTTCCTATTTTTATAGGAAATTTTTCAAAAATGTGCTATTTTTATAGGAAATTTTTCAAAAATGTGCTATTTTTATAGGAAATTTTTCAAAAATTTCCTATTTTTATAGGAAATTTTTCAAAAATTTCCTATTTTTATAGGAAATTTTTCAAAAATTTCCTATTTTTATAGGAAATTTTTCAAAAATTTCCTATTTTTATAGGAAATTTTTCAAAAATTTCCTATTTTTATAGGAAATTTTTCAAAAATTTCCTATTTTTATAGGAAATTTTTCAAAAATTTCCTATTTTTATAGGAAATTTTTCAAAAATTTCCTATTTTTATAGGAAATTTTTCAAAAATTTCCTATTTTTATAGGAAATTTTTCAAAAATTTCCTATTTTTATAGGAAATTTTTCAAAAATTTTCTATTTTTATAGGAAATTTTTCAAAAATTTTCTGTTTTTATAGGAAATTTTTCAAAAATTTTCTATTTTTATAGGAAATTTTTCAAAAATTTTCTATTTTTATCGGAAATTTTTCAAAAATTTTCTATTTTTATCGGAAATTTTTCAAAAATTTTGTATTTTTATCGGAAATTTTTCAAAAATTTCTTATTTTTAGACGAAATTAAAAAAAAAAACTTCTAATTTTTATGGCAAATTTTCTAAAAATTTCTTATTTTTATAGGAAATTTTTATATTTTGAAAAATTTTGTTCTCCTTAAATTCGCCTTAAAATATGCTCTAAAAGTGTTAAGCCTAGAATATATGCCTTAAAACATATCTCTTTGTTTTCAAAATACTTAGAGAATGATTTTAAATTACCATAACTCTATAGCCTTAAATTACAATAAAATACTGGCTATCTTATCATTGACCTTGATGGGTTTTTTGCTATCATTATTCTTAATGTCTCGGGATATTCACTCCAGTAGACACTCATAAAGCAGAAGGTGTTAAAATTAATATATTTATCTTCTATTCTACAGTCATTCATTAATTTTCTTATCTATTTCTTTGCTTATTTTCGGGTATAATTTTAATGCCTTTTCTTGTAATAAACAAAAATATATTAAAAACCATAGTATACTTTTGGGGGTCATCACTCAATTTAACCCTGGGAATTATAAAAAATTACTAGAATCTCCACGACTAGTGGCAACTTTCAGCTGCAGCTGTTGCCTCTTATCAAATTTTTCTACAATTAATGAAATAAAATCGTTAAGTCGGTTTTTTTCTTTCATTCTTTAAAGATTTTTATTTAATGAAGATTAATCTACAATTTGATTTTTCACTTATTCTAATGAAATAAATGACGTTATTTTTACACCAAACGACTTTCGTCCTTTTGGTCCCCAAAGTGTCGTTGTGTCATTTATCTGTATTTGTTCACTTCTTTTTTGTTTGAAGGAGGGTTTTCAAACAAAACAAAACATGTTTGAACAAAAACTGAAGTATGTTTACAATTTAAATTTCTATAGAATTTTATTGTGGCGAAAATGAGGGTCTTTTTTTGCTGTGAAAAGGAGATAATTAAAAACAAACCCCCAAAAGTATAATTAAAATTTTTTTTCTGCGAATTTAGTTACAAAATCCCAAGCTTTAGGAAGCATACACCGGAAAAAGTATAGAAAAAGTTTTGGAAACGTTAACGTTATAATACAAAATTCCGTTACCGCTAAGTTACCATAACAACTATAAATTAATGATGGTTTCAGAAAATATGTGAAATTTTGTTTCACAAATAATTGCAAAATTTTCTTACATAATATGAATAAACGTGTACTTTCGCCTAAAAATAAAATTATAGCCTAAGCCTAAAAATATGCTTTATAGCATTATCATACTGCTTAGTAACTGTAATATGGCCTAGAAATGATGAAGGAAATTAATTTACTACAAATGATTTAAACTTTTTAAATTCGCCGAAAATTATGCTTTAAAATGGTTACCCCTAAAATATATCCTTCTTAGTTGTTATAAACTTTTTGAAAAAATTTCCTTATTTATATAGGAAATTTTCAAAAAATTTAATTTCTTTTGACTATAGGAAATTTTTTAAAAATTTCCTATTTTTACAGGAAATTTTAAAAAAATTTCTATTTTTATAGGAAATTTTAAAAAAATTTCCTATTTTTATAGGAAATTTTAAAAAAAATTTCCCACTTTTATAGGAAATTTTTCAAAAATTTCCTATTTTTATAGGAAATTTTTCAAAAATTTCCTATTTTCATAGGAAATTTTTCAAAAATTTCCTATTTTCATAGGAAATTTTTCAAAAATTTCCTATTTTCATAGGAAATTTTTCAAAAATTTCCTATTTTTATAGGAAATTTTTCAAAAATTTCCTATTTTCAAAGAAAATTTTTCAAAAATTTCCTATTTTTATAGGAAATTTTTCAAAAATTTCCTATTTTTATAGGAAATTTTTCAAAAATTTCCTATTTTTATAGGAAATTTTTCAAAAATTTCCTATTTTTATAGGAAATTTTTCAAAAATTTCCTATTTTTATAGGAAATTTTTCAAAAATTTCCTATTTTTATAGGAAATTTTTCAAAAATTTCCTATTTTTATAGGAAATTTTTCAAAAATTTCCTATTTTTATAGGAAATTTTTCAAAAATTTCCTATTTTTATAGGAAATTTTTCAAAAATTTCCTATTTTTATAGGAAATTTTTCAAAAATTTCCTATTTTTATAGGAAATTTTTCAAAAATTTCCTATTTTTATAGGAAATTTTTCAAAAATTTCCTATTTTTATAGGAAATTTTTCAAAAATTTCCTATTTTTATAGGAAATTTTTCAAAAATTTCCTATTTTTATAGGAAATTTTTCAAAAATTTCCTATTTTTATAGGAAATTTTTCAAAAATTTCCTATTTTTATAGGAAATTTTTCAAAAATTTCCTATTTTTATAGGAAATTTTTCAAAAATTTCCTATTTTTATAGGAAATTTTTCAAAAATTTCCTATTTTTATAGGAAATTTTTCAAAAATTTCCTATTTTTATAGGAAATTTTTCAAAAATTTCCTATTTTTATAGGAAATTTTTCAAAAATTTCCTATTTTTATAGGAAATTTTTCAAAAATTTCCTATTTTTATAGGAAATTTTTCAAAAATTTCCTATTTTTATAGGAAATTTTTCAAAAATTTCCTATTTTTATAGGAAATTTTTCAAAAATTTCCTATTTTTATAGGAAATTTTTCAAAAATTTTCTATTTTTATAGGAAATTTTTCAAAAATTTCCTATTTTTATAGGAAATTTTTCAAAAATTTCCTATTTTTATAGGAAATTTTTCAAAAATTTCCTATTTTTATAGGAAATTTTTCAAAAATTTCCTATTTTTATAGGAAATTTTTCAAAAATTTCCTATTTTTATAGGAAATTTTTCAAAAATTTCCTATTTTTATAGGAAATTTTTCAAAAATTTCCTATTTTTATAGGAAATTTTTCAAAAATTTCCTATTTTTATAGGAAATTTTTCAAAAATTTCCTATTTTTATAGGAAATTTTTCAAAAATTTCCTATTTTTATAGGAAATTTTTCAAAAATTTCCTATTTTTATAGGAAATTTTTCAAAAATTTCCTATTTTATAGGAAATTTTTCAATAATTTCCTATTTTTATAGGAAATTTTTCAAAAATTTCCTATTTTTATAGGAAATTTTTCAAAAATTTCCTATTTTTATAGGAAATTTTTCAAAAATTTCCTATTTTTATAGGAAATTTTTCAAAAATTTCCTATTTTTATAGGAAATTTTTCAAAAATTTCCTATTCTTATAGGAAATTTTTCAAAAATTTCCTATTCTTATAGGAAATTTTTCAAAAATTTCCTATTTTTATAGCAAATTTTTCAAAAATTTCCTATTTTTATAGCAAATTTTTCAAAAATTTCCTATTTTTATAGGAAATTTTTCAAAAATTTCCTATTTTTATAGGAAATTTTTCAAAAGTTTCCTATTTTTATAGGAAATTTTTCAAAAATTTCCTATTTTTATAGGAAATTTTTCAAAAATTTCCAATTTTTATAGGAAAATTTTCAAAAATTTCCTATTTTTATAGGAAATTTTTCAAAAATTTCCTATTTTTATAGGAAATTTTTCAAAAATTTCCTATTTTTATAGGAAATTTTTCAAAAATGTCCTATTTTTATAGGAAATTTTTCAAAAATTTCCTATTTTTATAGGAAATTTTTCAAAAATTTCCTATTTTTATAGGAAATTTTTCAAAAATTTCCTATTTTTATAGGAAATTTTTCAAAAATTTCCTATTTTTATAGGAAATTTTTCAAAAATTTCCTATTTTTATAGGAAATTTTTCAAAAATTTCCTATTTTTATAGGAAATTTTTCAAAAATTTCCTATTTTTATAGGAAATTTTTCAAAAATTTCCTATTTTTATAGGAAATTTTTCAAAAATTTCCTATTTTTATAGGAAATTTTTCAAAAATTTCCTATTTTTATAGGAAATTTTTCAAAAATTTCCTATTTTTATAGGAAATTTTTCAAAAATTTCCTATTCTTATAGGAAATTTTTCAAAAATTTCCTATTTTTATAGGAAATTTTTCAAAAATTTCCTATTTTTATAGGAAATTTTTCAAAAATTTCCTATTTTTATAGGAAATTTTTCAAAAATTTCCTATTTTTATAGGAAATTTTTCAAAAATTTCCTATTTTTATAGGAAATTTTTCAAAAATTTCCTATTTTTATAGGAAATTTTTCAAAAATTTCCTACTTTTATAGGAAATTTTTCAAAAATTTCCAAATTTTTTGGGAAATTTTTCAAAAATTTCCTATTTTTTTTTAGGAAATTTTTCAAAAATTTCCTATTTTTTTAGGAAATTTTTCAAAAATTTCCTATTTTTATAGGAAATTTTTAAAAAATTTCCTATTTTTATAGGAAATTTTTAAAAAATTTCCTATTTTTATAGGAAATTTTTAAAAAATTTCCTATTTTTATAGGGAATTTTTCAAAAATTTCCTATTTTTATAGGAAATTTTTCAAAAATTTCCTATTTTTATAGGAAATTTTTCAAAAATTTCCTATTTTTATAGGAAATTTTTCAAAAATTTCCTATTTTTATAGGAAATTTTTCAAAAATTTCCTGTTTTTATAATAAATATTTCAAAAATTTCCTATTTTTATAGGAAATTTTTCAACAATTTCCTATTTTTATAGGAAATTTTTAAAAATTTCCTATTTTTATAGGAAATTTTTCAAAAATTTCCTATTTTTATAGAAAATTTTTCAAAAATTTCCTATTTTTATAGGAAATTTTTCAAAAATTTCCTATTTTTATAGGAAATTTTTCAAAAATTTCCTATTTTTATAGGAAATTTTTCAAAAATTTCCTATTTTTATAAGAAATTTTTCGTAAATTTCGTATTTTTCGAATTTTTTCAAAAGTTTCTTATTTTTGTAAGAAATTGTAACAAAAATTCTTATTTTTATAAGATATTTTTCAAAATTGTCTTTTTTTATAGAAAATTAAAGAAAAAAAAATGTATACTTTTATAAGAAATTTTTAAATTTTTTCTTTTTATGAGTTTTTATCTGTATTTTCATTTATGTTTTTCCTTTTTTTTCTTACATTTTTGATTTTCCATCAATAACATTTTATTCATCAAACCCCCAAATGTATGCAATAGTTTTATCTTTTATACCCATTCATACATTTATCCCAATTATTTGCGAATACAAAAGTTGTGGCGAAAAAAATTCCATTTAAAATGAAAATTTAACACGCAATCGTTTTAAATTATTCAAAAATAAAATACAAAATTCTGAAACTCTGGCAAAAGTCTATTGAAACAGAAATCAATTAATATAATTTAAATTTTTTATGGGTATTAAAGGTGAAATATTAAACAAATAAATACATTTGGACTTAAATCTATAATGGCTCTAGAGTTATTGAATATGTTATTTATTTGTCTTTATGTCGTTTTTTGTGAGATATTAAATTTTTTATTAAAATTTTTATTTAAAAGTATCAGATGTTGAGGATTTGTTGGAGGTATGAGATCATGTTGGTTTAAATTTATTATATTTAGCCTTTGGCCTAAAATTATGCTATATTTTTGTGAAGGACTTAAAATATGCTTTCTTTTTTTTGATTATTTCGAATTTAATTATTTTACTGGAAACTAAAGCTTGAGGCCTTTTCATATAAAAATATTTACTCAAAGGTATTTCATTGAAAGTAAGGGGTCATGAGGTATCGAGATGTAAGTAGTAAGAGAGAATATTTTTTCTTAAATAATTATCTTGAATTAACTTTGATCTCTTATCTTTGAATTAATGCTAATTTTCTCTATTTTATTTCTCTTTCCAGGTAAGTTTCCAAGTTGAAATGTGCCCCTTTTTAAGCCCCCCTATAAAAAGGTAACTTTCAAACATCCCCAAGATTATCAATACATTCCTTTATAACAAGTCACCCTTTGTCTGAACTATATTATTAAATAAATTTATAATTATCCTCTTATTTACATAATTCTTGTGGACTTATATAATTTAAACATCAGATTTCCATTTAAGTTTTATATATAATTTGTTATACGAAAGACAGACATTTATTTGCACACATGATACTCGTATGTTTAATATGGGGGAAACATTTAAATATTTAATTTGAATGTTAATGAAATGAATAGTTGTCGGACAATTTAATTAGCATAATATATCGGTAACATAAATATGTCACCAATTCCGCCCACACCAAAAAGGTTTATTAGAATTGGTTGACATAAGTTCATGGAATATTTTCGATGTTGTCTAAATTTTTACCACCTGGAATCAAATTTTTTAAAAAAACTAAAGAAATATAAAAGAAGACTAAAGTAGCTTTATTTTAAGTCATCGAAATTAGAAATACATGAACTGGTTTCAGAGTTATTACTATTTTCCCCCGAAAATTCCTGTTCTTGACGACACGCCTAAGGATAGGCAGCAAAAAATGAACTTAAAGATAAAGCAATTTCAAAGAAAACCAAAATTTACAATTCTATAGCCTATCCTAAATAGATGAGTTTTATTTAAATATAACAGAAATTTCTTAGTGTTTTTCCGATTAGAAAATTATACATTTTTCTCAGGTCGGTTTCAAAAATCAATTTTTGATTTTTTTAAAATTTTGTTTAACAAATATTGAAATTTATAAATTATCGTTCCGGTTTCATTAAGGAAACAAATAACAGAATAAATCACGGAAAAAATGGTTTCGATATCTTGAGCCGTTTTGCCGTGCCTACGATTTGAAATCTGAGAATTTCGCGAAAATTTTTCTATAGAAAAAATTCTATAGAAAAATAGAAAAATTTTTCTAATGAATATTTTTCTAATGAAAATTTTTCTATAGAAAAATTTTTCTAATGAAAATTTTCCTATAGAAAAACCTTTCTAATGAAAATTTTCCTATAGAAAAATTTTTCTAATGAAAATTTTTTTATAGAAACATTTTTCTAATGAAAATTTTTTTATAGAAAAATTTTTCTAATCCAAATTTTTCTATAGAAAAATTTTTCTAATGAAAATTTTTCTAATTAAAATTTTCATTACAAAAATTTTTCTATAGAAAAATTTTTATATAGAAAAATTTTTTAATGAAAATTTTTCTATAGAAAAATTTTTCTAATGAAAATTTTTCTATAGAAAAATTTTTCTAATGAAAATTTTTCTATAGAAAAATTTTTCTAATGAAAATTTTTCTATAGAAAAATTTTTCTAATGAAAATTTTTCTATAGAAAAATTTTTCTAATGAAAATTTTTCTATAGAAAAATTTTTCTAATGAAAATTTTTCTATAGAAAAATTTTTCTAATGAAAATTTTTCTATAGAAAAATTTTTCTAATGAAAATTTTTCTATAGAAAAATTTTTCTAATGAAAATTTTTCTATAGAAAAATTTTTCTAATGAAAATTTTTCTATAGAAAAATTTTTCTAATGAAAATTTTTCTATAGAAAAATTTTTCTAATGAAAATTTTTCTATAGAAAAATTTTTCTAATGAAAATTTTTCTAATGAAAATTTTTCTATAGAAAAATTTTTCTCATGAAAATTTTTCTATAGAAAAATTTTTCTCATGAAAATTTTTCTATAGAAAAATTTTTCTCATGAAAATTTTTCTATAGAAAAATTTTTCTCATGAAAATTTTTCTATAGAAAAATTTTTCTCATGAAAATTTTTCTATAGAAAAATTTTTCTAATGCAAATTTTTCTATAGAAAAATTTTTCTAATGAAAATTTTTCTATAGAAAAATTTTTCTAATGAAAATTTTTCTAAAGAAAAATTTTTCTAATGAAAACTTTTCTATAGAAAAATTTTTCTACTGAAAATTTTTCTAATTAAAATTTTCATTACAAAAATTTTTCTATAGAAAAAATTCTATAGAAAAATAGAAAAATTTTTCTAATGAATATTTTTCTAATGAAAATTTTTCTATAGAAAAATTTTTCTCATGAAAATTTTTCTATAGAAAAATTTTTCTCATGAAAATTTTTCTATAGAAAAATTTTTCTCATGAAAATTTTTCTATAGAAAAATTTTTCTAATGAAAATTTTTCTATAGAAAAATTTTTCTAATGAAAATTTTTCTATAGAAAAATTTTTCTAATGAAAATTTTTCTATAGAAAAATTTTTCTAATGAAAATTTTTCTATAGAAAAATTTTTCTAATGAAAATTTTTCTATAGAAAAATTTTTGTAATGAAAATTTTTCTATAGAAAAATTTTTCTAATGAAAATTTTTCTATAGAAAAATTTTTCAAATGAAAATTTTTCTATAGAAAAATTTTTCGAATGAAAATTTTTCTATAGAAAAATTTTTCTATAGAAAAATTTTTCTAATGAAAATTTTGCTATAGAAAATTTTTTCGATAGACAAATTTTTATTATAAATTTTTTTCTATAGAAAAGTGTTTATTATAAAATTGTTTCTATAGAAAAATTTCTATTATAATTTTTTTTTTATACAAAAATTTTCATTATCAATTTTCATTATAAAATTTTTTCTATAGAAAATTTTCATTAGAAAATTTTTTCTATAGAAAATTTTTCATTATAAAATTTTTCATTATAAAATTTTTCATTATAAAATTTTTCATTATAAAATTTTTTCTATAGACAATTTTTCATTATTGCCTAAGAGTCTTCTTTTTTTCAGTTAAATAAAGCTTTGTAAGGGGAAATGTGGCTTTTCAAGCGCCAAAATGTTTGATTTTCATTTTAACGCCTTAAAGGTATGCTGCATAAATTTGTTTTATATTTAATTTTCTATAGTATTCAACAAACCTTTAAACGATTTCGATCGTCCAGTTATTAACCTTCAGTGGCTATTAAACTCCTTTTTAAACCCCTTTTTAATTATTACCTTTTCTAGTGCCGAAATGTTTGCTTGAAATTCAAACGCCTTAGGGTTATGCAGTATAAATTAATATTTATGTATAATATTTCTTAAATTCTCTATGCACTTTTAAACGATTTCGATGTTCTAGCTATCAATGTTAATTGCTATAAAAGTAATGTTTCAAAACCCTTTACTGTATGCCTTAAAATTTAAAGCAAAAACTAAAGCCTGCTTTTGGGCTAGTGAAATATTGATAGATTTCTTTAACAAACTTCACATTTGACATTAGTGATGTTAGTATGTACTTTACACACTTATTACTCCTCCTCTTTCATGTCTATCATTTATATTCCCTGCTCTCGTTTCCTTAGCTTTTCATTTCCCTGGAACAATTATTTTTCAGTTTTGAACATTTGATTTTGCCAAATATTCAAAGTTTTCTTGTATCTTTTGTTCCACAACCTCCGATGTATTGTTTTGTCTTGTTTTTTGTTAACCATTTCAACAAAAGACCAACAAATTCTAGTTCATTTTAGAAGTTTTTAGGATAAATTGTTGTTTTCGGAATGATGACCAACAATAACATAAAAACTGCAAAACAAGAAGAGATAACAGAAAAAATATTTTTCTAATGAAAATTTTTCTATAGAAAAATTTTTTTAATGAAAATTTTCCTATAGAAAAACTTTCCTAATGAAAATTTTCCTATAGAAAAATTTTTCTAATGAAAATTTTCCTATAGAAAAATTTTTCTAATGAAAATTTTTCTATAGAAAAATTTTTCTAATGAAAATTTTTCTATAGAAAAATTTTTCTAATGGAAATTTTTCTATAGAAAAATTTTTCTAATGCAAATTTTTCTATAGAAAAATTTTTCTAATGAAAATTTTTCTATAGAAAAATTTTTCTAATGAAAATTTTTCTATAGAAAAATTTTTCTAATGAATATTTTTCTATAGAAAAATTTTTCTAATGAAAATTTTTCTATAGAAAAATTTTTCTAATGAAAATTTTTCTATAGAAAAATTTTTCTAATGAAAATTTTTCTATAGAAAAATTTTTCTAATGAAAATTTTTCTAATGAAAATTTTTCTATAGAAAAATTTTTTTAATGAAAATTTTTCTATAGAAAAATTTTTCTAATGAAAATTTTTCTATAGAAAAATTTTTCTAATGAAAATTTTTCTATAGAAAAATTTTTCTATAGAAAAATTTTTCTAATGAAAATTTTCCTATAGAAAAATTTTTCTAATGAAAATTTTCCTATAGAAAAATTTTTCTAATGAAAATTTTTCTATAGAAAAATTTTTCTAATGAAAATTTTTCTATAGAAAAATTTTTCTAATGGAAATTTTTCTATAGAAAAATTTTTCTAATGCAAATTTTTCTATAGAAAAATTTTTCTAATGAAAATTTTTCTATAGAAAAATTTTTCTAATGAAAATTTTTCTATAGAAAAATTTTTCTAATGAATATTTTTCTATAGAAAAATTTTTCTAATGAAAATTTTTCTATAGAAAAATTTTTCTAATGAAAATTTTTCTATAGAAAAATTTTTCTAATGAAAATTTTTCTATAGAAAAATTTTTCTAATGAAAATTTTTCTAATGAAAATTTTTCTATAGAAAAATTTTTTTAATGAAAATTTTTCTATAGAAAAATTTTTCTAATGAAAATTTTTCTATAGAAAAATTTTTCTAATGAAAATTTTTCTATAGAAAAATTTTTCTATAGAAAAATTTTTCTAATGAAAATTTTTCTATAGAAAAATTTTTCTAATGAAAATTTTTCTATAGAAAAATTTTTCTAATGAAAATTTTTCTATAGAAAAATGTTTCGAATGAAAATTTTTCTATAGAAAAATTTTTCTAATGAAAATTTTTCTATAGAAAAATTTTTCTAATGAAAATTTTTCTATAGAAAAATGTTTCGAATGAAAATTTTTCTATAGAAAAATTTTTCTAATGAAAATTTTTCTATAAAAAAATTTATCTAATGAAAATTTTTCTATAGAAAAATTTTTCTAATGAAAATTTTTCTATAGAAAAATTTTTCTAATGAAAATTTTTCTATAGAAAAATTTTTCTAATGAAAATTTTTCTATAGAAAAATTTTTCTAATGAAAATTTTTTCTAATGAAAATTTTTCTATAGAAAAATTTTTCTAATGAAAATTTTTCTATAGAAAAATTTTTCTAATGAAAATTTTTCTATAGAAAAATGTTTCGAATGAAAATTTTTCTATAGAAAAATTTTTCTAATGAAAATTTTTCTATAGAAAAATTTTTCTAATGAAAATTTTTCTATAGAAAAATGTTTCGAATGAAAATTTTTCTATAGAAAAATTTTTCTAATGAAAATTTTTCTATAGAAAAATTTATCTAATGAAAATTTTTCTATAGAAAAATTTTTCTAATGATAATTTTTCTATAGAAAAATTTTTCTAATGAAAATTTTTCTATAGAAAAATTTTTCTAATGAAAATTTTTCTATAGAAAAATTTTTCTAATGAAAATTTTTCTATAGAAAAATTTTTCTAATGAAAATTTTTCTATAGAAAAATTTTTCTAATGAAAATTTTTCTATAGAAAAATTTTTCTAATGAAAATTTTTCTATAGAAAAATTTTTCTAATGAAAATTTTTCTATAGAAAAATTTTTCTAATGAAAATTTTTCTATAGAAAAATTTTTCTAATGAAAATTTTTCTATAGAAAAATTTTTCTAATGAAAATTTTTCTATAGAAAAATTTTTCTAATGAAAATTTTGCTATAGAAAAGTTTTTCGATAGACAAATTTTTATTATAAATTTTTTTTCTATAGAAAAGTGTTTATTATAAAATTGTTTCTATAGAAAAATTTCTATTATTTATAAATTTTTTTTTATACAAAAATTTTCATTATCAATTTTTTCTATACAAAAATTTTTATTATAAAATTTTTTCTGTACAAGAATTTTTATAATAAATTTTTTGCTATAGAAAAATTTTCATTATAAAATTTTTTCTATAGAAAATTTTCATTAGAAATTTTTTTCTATAGAAAATTTTTCATTATAAAATTTTTCATTATAAAATTTTTTCTATAGACAATTTTTCATTATTGCCTAAGAGTCTTCTTTTTTTCAGTTAAATAAAGCTTTGTAAGGGGAAATGTGGCTTTTCAAGCGCCAAAATGTTTGATTTTCATTTTAACGCCTTAAAGGTATGCTGCATAAATTTGTTTTATATTTAATTTTCTATAGTATTCAACAAACCTTTAAACGATTTCGATCGTCCAGTTATTAACCTTCAGTGGCTATTAAACTCCTTTTTAAACCCCTTTTTAATTATTACCTTTTCTAGTGCCGAAATGTTTGCTTGAAATTCAAACGCCTTAGGGTTATGCAGTATAAATTAATATTTATGTATAATATTTCTTAAATTCTCTATGTACTTTTAAACGATTTCGATGTTCTAGCTATCAATGTTAATTGCTATAAAAGTAATGTTTCAAAACCCTTTACTGTATGCCTTAAAATTTAAAGCAAAAACTAAAGCCTGCTTTTGGGCTAGTGAAATATTGATAGATTTCTTTAACAAACTTCACATTTGACATTAGTGATGTTAGTATGTACTTTACACACTTATTACTCCTCCTCTTTCATGTCTATCATTTATATTCCCTGCTCTCGTTTCCTTAGCTTTTCATTTCCCTGGAACAATTATTTTTCAGTTTTGAACATTTGATTTTGCCAAATATTCAAAGTTTTCTTGTATCTTTTGTTCCACAACCTCCGATGTATTGTTTTGTCTTGTTTTTTGTTAACCATTTCAACAAAAGACCAACAAATTCTAGTTCATTTTAGAAGTTTTTAGGATAAATTGTTGTTTTTAACAGTTTCGGAATGATGACCAACAATAACATAAAAACTGCAAAACAAGAAGAGATAACAGAAAAAATGTTGCAAAAATAAACTTGTGGTTTTTGTTGGCTAAACATTGACATTTTATCCCTTTTTTGTGTGCTCTCGAATGTAATAAGACTTTAAAGGCAGTCAGCTTTTCTGTTGGCAGTAGATAACAAAAACTAAAGCATATCATTAAGGGGCAAATGTATTGAAATGTTATATAAAGTATATAGATTTGAAAAACTAAAAGTAAAGCAGAATTTAAGGCGATTTGTTAGCAAAAACTACTTTTTGGGATATCAATATGTTAGCTTCAGGTTTTTTGACCTTCCCTATTGTTTTTATCCAATTGTCATTCGTTAGAAACTTTTTCTTGTTTTCCTTAACAAAAAAATGATACTTTCAAAAATCGCTTAACATTTTACCATTACATTTGTCTACCTCAACTAGAAAGGGATGGACCGCCCCCGTCCATCCTATGTTAACAACTCCACCTTAATCCAGCTGATCACTTTTGTTTTTTTTTTCTTTTGCATACAAACAAAATTAATGTAGTGTTAAATTGACCTCAAGTGGTTGAAAACTGTTGTATATTTTTGGGGGTTTATTTTCCCCATCACTATCTCTTTATATATGGCACAAAATTCACAAAATACTTGAGGGATAGCAAAAAACTAGCGACAAAAACTATCCGCCACTAGAAGGTTTAAAGCAGCTTTAAAAAGTGTTAGTAACAAAAACTAAAGCATACGTTTAAGGCTATGCTTTAAAGGCAACAAAACTAAAGCATACCTTAAAGGCAACACAAGATAAATTGTAAACACAAAAACTTGGCAAGAACGAAGACAATTTTTTTAGCTAATGAAAATTAAACGATTAAATGGATATTTGGAAATTAATTTTAATTCTTTGAAAATGTACTTTCTATGGTTTTTAAAGCAGCTTTAAAAAGTGTTAGTAACAAAAAGTAAAGCATACCTTAAAGGCTTTGCTTTAAAGGAAACAAAAGATAAATTGTAAAAACAAAAACTGGACAAAAACGAAGAAAATATTTTTAGCTAATGAAAATTAAACGATTAAATGGATATTTGGAAATTAATTTTAATTCTTCTGAAGATGTTTGTTCTATGGTTAAGCTTAAACAAGTGTTTTTTTTTTATTTAAGTTGACAAGCATACTTTAGGGGTTTATAATTAAGAGCATACTTTTTGGCAGAGTTTTTATATATTAAAATATTTTTTTAATTAATTTTATTTTTTTCCATTCCCGCTAAGAATTGAACGATTTGACTTTAGAAAATGTTTTAAAAATAACAGAGTATACTTTTAGGCGCATTTAAATATTCTGTAGAATCAACTGTTATATAGGGAATTTTCTATAGAGGAAATTATCATAAAGAGATTTTTATCATAGAAAAAAATAGTTTTCATTTTGTTCCAAGAATTGTAAGATTTGACTTAAGAAAATGTATTTTAAAAAGTGGAGTATACTTTTAGGCTTGGAATTAGAAATTCTAGGAAATGAAAATGTTACCATTTGCTGGGCAAGTTTATGCTATTATATCCAACGTTGAAAAGGTATATCATTTAATTGTTATAAAGGTAATTTTGTTAAGAAGAAACTGTTATACAGGGAATTCTGTAGAAGAAACTATTATATAGTTTCATTTCTATAGAAGAAATTGTTAAAGAAAGATTATTTTGTTAATAAACTTGTATTGATCCCATGTCTTACTCAAAGTAGACTGATTTGGCTTAAGGAATTGTATTAAAGAAAACTGTAGTATACTTTTAGGCGTGCTTAAAAATTTGAAGAGATGGATTTTTTGTTAAAAAATTTTTATTTGTCCCATCTTTCACTCATATTAGCCTGATTTGGCTTAAGAATTTGTGTTTTAGAAAACTATAGTATACTTTTAGGAGGACTAAGAAATTGTTAAAGATAGATTTTTTGTTAAAAATAGATTTTTTGTTAAAAAAATTGTATTTATCCCATGTCTAACTCATAATAGCCTGATTTGGCTTAAGGAATTGTATTTTGGAAAACTATAGTATACTTTTGGGCGGACTTAAAAGTTGTTTCTAACGAAAATGTTATTTGCATTTAATTTAGATTAATAATAAATAGCCTACAACTATTATACATTAAATTTTCTTTAAAGTAAACTGTTATATTAGGAATTTCTTATAGAATAAACTGTTATACTGAGAATTTTGTACTTAATAAATTGTTATAAAAAGCTTTGTTGGGGTAAAAAACTTTATTTTTCTTATGTTTTGCTCAAACTAAAACAATTTGCCTGTAAAAATTGTATCTTAGAAAAATATAGTATAATTTTAGGCGGATGAGAAATTGATTGTAATTAAAATATAACTTTAAAATGTTATTTGGATTTAAACAATTTATTATTTTATTTAACAGTTAATAATAATTAATAGCCTTCAACTGTTATAGAAGAAATTTTCTTCAAAATAAACTGTTATATTTGGAATTTTCTTTAGAATAAACTGTTATACTGGGAATATTGTACTTAATAAATTATTATAAAACGCTCTGTTGTGGTAAAACTTTTTATTAAGTTTTACTTAAATTAAGACGATTTGCCTGAAGAAATTGTATTTTAGAAAAATATAGTATAATTTTAGGCGGATGAGAAATTGATTGTAATTAAAATATAACTTTAAAATGTTATTTGGATTTAAACAATTGATTATATAATTTAATAATTAATAATAATTAATAGCCTTCAGTTATAATACATTAAATTTTAAAACTGTTATATTTGGAATTTTCTATAGAATAAACTGTTATACTGGGAATTTTGTACTTAATAAATTGTTATAAAGAGCTTTGTTGCGGTAAAAACTTTTATTTTTCTTATGTTATACTCCAACTAAGACGATTTGCCTAAAGAAATTGTATTTTAGAAAAATATAGTATAATTTTAGGCGGATGAGAAATTGATTGTAATTAAAATATAACTTTAAAATGTTATTTGGATTTAAACAGTTGATTATATAATTTAATAATTAATAATGATTAATAGCCTTCAACTGTTATAGATTAAATTTTCTTAAAAATAAACTGTTATATTTGGAATTTTCTTTAGAATAAACTGTTATACTGAGAAGTTTGTACTTAATAATTTATTATAAAAGCTTTGTTGGAGTAAAACCTTTTATTTTTCTTATTTTTTATTCAAATTAAGACAATTTGCCTGAAGAAATTGTATTTTAGAAAAATATAGTATAATTTTAGGCGGATGAGAAAATGATTGTAATTAAAATATAACTTAAAAATGTTATTTGGATTTAAACAATTGATTATATAATTTAATAATTAATAATGATTAATAGCCTTCAACTGTTATAGATTAAATTTTCTTCAAAATAAACTGTTATATTTGGAATTTTCTTTAGAATAAACTGTTATACTGAGAAGTTTGTATTATTAAGTATATTATATTATAAAAGCTTTGTTGGGGTAAAATCCTTTATTTTTCTTAAGTTATATACAAACTAAGACGATTTGCCTAAAGAAATTGTATTTTAGAAAAATATAGTATAATTTTAGGCGGATGAGAAATTGATTGTAATTAAAATATAACTTTAATTTGTACAAAAGATTATTTGCGTGTTAAATTAAAAAAGAATAGCCTAAAAGTGTCTATAAATAAGAGGAAAACTTAAGAATATTTTATTTTGTGGTTAACTCCTAAAAGTATGCTTTTTATTCGTATCTTTAAAATCTTGTTATTGCAAGAGTTAAAATAGAATAAATTGGGGTTCCTTTTGTCTTTTGCTTTTAATACTGTGACTGGTTTTTTCTCTCACAAAGCAAAAGTTATCACTTTCAAAAACAACTGCCTGCTTTTAGGCCTTTTCAATGTTTTCCCATCAATTCAACTTGTTTAGTCTATAGCCTAAGGCCTCCAAATGTAGAGTTTTTTCCTTTTATTTTAAAATGACACATTATTTGAAAACCTGACAATTTTATACTCAATATTTGAAGGGTAAATGTTTGATATTTGATTTTAAATTTAAAGGCATTTCTCCTCCCCCAAAAATGGAAATTTTTCCCAAAATTAAAGCTTAGAAGGGTTTTAGAAAACCTGACATTTAATCGAATATAAACTGGTTGCTTATTGCCAAAACTAGACGGCCTTTTTTGATAACAGGCTTTTCTTCAAAATATTTGCAAATAAATATTTTGTGTTTATGCCATAGCAAAAAAAAAAAGGTCTAGCAGCCTAAAAGTTGACTGTATATATTGTTTTATATTCAATTTAGTTGTTTGTAATTTTAAATATAAATATTTTTGTAAAGAAATTTATTAGGGGTTGGAAATAGAGTAAAGGACCCAAATTAAATTTACATATGGTAATATTTTTTTCTGAATACCAGAATAATATTAGTCTAGTGTTTTTTATGATGATTAAGTTTGTTAAGAGACTAAGAATTTAATTTTCTTTGGGGCAGATAAAATTTTATATACAAAAAATTTAATAGACCTCTCAACTTAATTTTTACTCATAATGGCTTAACTAATAACATTTAAATCTTATGCAAAACTTTCTTTTCAAGGTGTTAAATTTATGCCTGAAATTATGCTTTACTTTTAGTTTCTCACGCCTTAAGTTAATTCAACTATAGACAAAGTTTTTGATAATTTTCTTAAGGAAATTCAAAAAATTTCCTTTAAATGCCATAAGGAAACTATAAATTTTGTAAGCTCAAACTTTCAACAACCATACCCCCCACACTATCTCATGGCTGAAGCCTATTTTCAGGCGCTGAAGCAAAAAATACACAAAAAAACTACAAAACACCAGAAAACAATATCCTAGAACACAACAAAATTATCTTACAAATTTTTTGTTTATGCAGCAACAAAAGCCGGAATTAACCAACCAACAAATTTTTTTTTCTAAAACTTTACAAAATAATATTCATAAAATAATAAACAAATGAGAGAAAGCCTTGAAGTAAAAATTTGAAAATTGCATTAAACTACCAAAAAATTGTAGAAACAAAAAATTGCATTATATTTTCGTTAAAGGAAAAAATTTGTTTTGGAAATTCCCATAAATTTTACAAGAAAACCCTTAAAATATGCATGATTTAATATTTAGTTTGAGAAAAATTGCCAAAACGGAACTGCAAAGTAAAAACTTATGTTTAAGTTTTGTATTTCCATAAAAAACAAAATTCCAAAAATTTTCTAGGCATTGAATTTTTACTGTTTTTCTGCCCACCTAAACATTACCAAATTATGCCATAATTTTTGCTGCCCCAAATTAGGCAGCAAATTTTAATATTTCTTTTTTAGTTTGGCATTCACTAGAAAAATTAAAGGCCTTTAGTTTCTATTTTCTTATTAATTATTTAGAACCTTTTAAGAGTTAAGGCAATAAATTACAAAGACTAAATATTTAAAAAAAAGTTCTAATGCCTAAAAGTATGCTTCATTAAAAATACAAAAGGTATGGAAAGAATTATGACAAAATTTGGTCAAAGGAAGTCATTTTAATAGAAAAATTTTAGATAGAAATATTTTTCTATAGAAAAAATTTCGGTAAAAATATTTTTCTATAGAAAAAATTTCGATAGAAATATTTTTCTTTAGAAAAAATTTCGATAGAAATATTTTTCTATAGAAAAAATTTCGATAGAAATATTTTTCTATAGAAAAAATTTCGATAGAAATATTTTTCTATAGAAAAAATTTCGATAGAAATATTTTTCTATAGAAAAAATTTCGATAGAAATATTTTTCTATAGAAAAAATTTCGATAGAAATATTTTTCTATAGAAAAAATTTCGATAGAAATATTTTTCTATAGAAAAAATTTCGATAGAAATATTTTTCTATAGAAAAAATTTCGATAGAAAAAATTTCGATAGAAATATTTTTCTATAGAAAAAATTTCGATAGAAATATTTTTCTATAGAAAAAATTTCGATAGAAATATTTTTCTATAGAAAAAATTTCGATAGAAATATTTTTCTATAGAAAAAATTTCGATAGAAATATTTTTCTATAGAAAAAATTTCGATAGAAATATTTTTCTATAGAAAAAATTTCGATAGAAATATTTTTCTATAGAAAAAATTTCGATAGAAATATTTTTCTATAGAAAAAATTTCGATAGAAATATTTTTCTATAGAAAAAATTTCGATAGAAATATTTTTCTATAGAAAAAATTTCGATGGAAATATTTTTCTATAGAAAAAATTTCGATAGAAATATTTTTCTATAGAAAAAATTTCGATAGAAATATTTTTCTATAGAAAAAATTTCGATAGAAATATTTTTCTACAGAAAAAATTTCGATAGAAATATTTTTCTATAGAAAAAATTTCGATAGAAATATTTTTCTATAGAAAAAATTTCGATAGAAATATTTTTCTATAGAAAAAATTTCGATAGAAATATTTTTCTATAGAAAAAATTTCGATAGAAATATTTTTCTATAGAAAAAATTTCGATAGAAATATTTTTCTATAGAAAAAATTTCGATAGAAATATTTTTCTATAGAAAAAATTTCGATAGAAATATTTTTCTATAGAAAAAATTTCGATAGAAATATTTTTCTATAGAAAAAATTTCGATAGAAATATTTTTCTATAGAAAAAATTTCGATAGAAATATTTTTCTATAGAAAAAATTTCGATAGAAATATTTTTCCATAGAAAAAATTTCGATAGAAATATTTTTCTATAGAAAAAATTTCGATAGAAATATTTTTCTATAGAAAAAATTTCGATAGAAATATTTTTCTATAGAAAAAATTTCGATAGAAATATTTTTCTATAGAAAAAATTTCGATAGAAATATTTTTCTATAGCAAAATTTTCGTTAGAATTAGTTTTCTATAGAAAAATTTTCGTTAGAAATATTTTTCTATAGAAAAATTTTCGTTAGAAATATTTTTCTATAGAAAAATTTTCGTTAGCAATATTTTTCTATAGAAAAATTTTCGTTAGCAATATTTTTCTATAGAAAAATTTTCGTTAGAAATATTTTTCTATAGAAAAATTTTCGTTAGAAATATTTTTCTATAGAAAAATTTTCGTTAGAAATATTTTTCTATAGAAAAATTTTCGTTAGAAATATTTTTCTATAGAAAAATTTTCGTTAGAAATATTTTTCTATAGAAAAATTTTCGTTAGAAATATTTTTCTATAGAAAAATTTTCGTTAGAAATATTTTTCTATAGAAAAATTTTCGTTAGAAATATTTTTCTATAGAAAAATTTTCGTTAGAAATATTTTTCTATAGAAAAATTTTCGTTAGAAATATTTTTCTATAGAAAAATTTTCGTTAGAAATATTTTTCTATAGAAAAATTTTCGTTAGAAATATTTTTCTATAGAAAAATTTTCGTTAGAAATATTTTTCTATAGAAAAATTTTCGTTAGAAATATTTTTCTATAGAAAAATTTTCGTTAGAAATATTTTTCTATAGAAAAATTTTCGTTAGAAATATTTTTCTATAGAAAAATTTTCGTTAGAAATATTTTTCTATAGAAAAATTTTCGTTAGAAATATTTTTCTATAGAAAAATTTTCGTCAGAAATATTTTTCTATAGAAAAATTTTCGTTAGAAATATTTTTCTATAGAAAAATTTTCGTTAGAAATATTTTTCTATAGAAAAATTTTCGTTAGAAATATTTTTCTATAGAAAAATTTTCGTTAGAAATATTTTTCTATAGAAAAATTTTCGTTAGAAATATTTTTCTATAGAAAAATTTTCGTTAGAAATATTTTTCTATAGAAAAATTTTCGTTAGAAATATTTTTCTATAGAAAAATTTTCGTTAGAAATATTTTTCTATAGAAAAATTTTCGTTAGAAATATTTTTCTATAGAAAAATTTTCGTTAGAAATATTTTTCTATAGAAAAATTTTCGTTAGAAATATTTTTCTATAGAAAAATTTTCGTTAGAAATATTTTTCTATAGAAAAATTTTCGTTAGAAATATTTTCGATAGAAAAATTTTCGTTAGAAATATTTTTCTATAGAAAAATTTTCGTTAGAAATATTTTTCTATAGAAAAATTTTCGTTAGAAATATTTTTCTATAGAAAAATTTTCGTTAGAAATATTTTTCTATAGAAAAATTTTCATTAGAAATATTTTTCTATAGAAAAATTTTCATTAGAAATATTTTTCTATAGAACAATTTTCGTTAGAAATATTTTTCTATAGAAAAATTTTCGTTAGAAATATTTTTCTATAGAAAAATTTTCGTTAGAAATATTAGAAAATTTTCGTTAGAATTAGTTTTCTATAAAAAAATTTTCATTAGAATTAGTTTTCTATAGAAAAATTTTCGTTAGAATTAGTTTTCTATAGAAAAATTTTCGTTAGAATTAGTTTTCTATAGAAAAATTTTCGTAAGAATTAGTTTTCTATGGAAAAATTTTCGTTAGAATTAGTTTTCTTTAGAAAAAATTTCGTTAGAACTAGTTTTCTTTAGAAAAATTTTCGTTAGAATTAGTTTTCTATAGAAAAATTTTCGTTAGAATTAGTTTTCTATAGAAAAATTTTCATTAGAATTAGTTTTCTATAGAAAAATTTTTGTTAGAATTAGTTTTCTGTAGAAAAATTTACATTAGAATTAGTTTTCTATAGAAAAATTTTCGTTAGCATTAGTTTTCTATAGAAAAATTTTCGTTAGTAATATTTTTCTATAGAAATATTTCGATATTATAACTTCTCTTTTATATTGCTCCATATTACCCCTACACGTAGGCAACACTTATTAAAAAGTCTCAGTTATCTCGTTATATATCGAATTGTGTAATTTTAACTTTTTCTCTGATTTTAAATCACTTCAAAGCTTTTATCTTTAGAAGTTTTCTTCGTTATTTTACATAAGTCTCATGTGCTTTTGAAGAAAACATCAAATTTTATCACAGGAAATTTTCAAAAAAACAACAATTCTAATTAGTTTTGATAACGATGAAGAAAACATCAACATCATTTCTCTATAATAATGATAAGGTACACACATGGAAACTAACTAGAAGAAATGGTGATGATGATAAAAATATAAGATTAAGAGGAGAAAAGAAAATAAAAAAAAAATATTGAAGGGAAGAAAGTTTAAGGAAAAAATAAAGAAAATAAAAAATCAAATTTATCATTAAAGGTAAATTCTTATGTAAGATTTGGTATTAAATTTCAAAGTTTAATATAAGACAAGTTTTAAATAACACTGATAAAGCCTAAAGATAGGCATCATTTTACAAAAAGTATGTAAAATTTGTCTATACAAAAAATTCAAATTCAAGCATACTTTTAGGAAAATTAATAAATTTTATCTTAATTTAATAAATTTCTTCTTCAGTTCTAAAATGACCTTCAAATAAAGTTTTTTTGGCAATTTATTTCAATGTTTTATTTTACCCAAATGTATTTAACATCTTTGGTTGGTTTATATTTTTAAATCCCTAAAGTATGCTTTAAAATTTTGTAAAAATATATGTGTGCGTAAGTATGCAGCATTTTTTTGTTTGTATTATAATTTTTAATGCTCGTATGCGGTTTTATTGCTGTGAAAATGCTAAAATGTGAATTATAAATATTTAATACCTTAAAAAGTTGGCTTAACACTTGTATCAGGAAGAATGATGGCGGATTTATAAAGATTTCCTTTTAAGCAAATAAGATGGGTAAACAAAATTTTAATAACTTAATATTGGTTTTGATTAAATTAAATTTTGATAAATTGTCTTAAGGAAAGTTAAAGGAATTTAAAATTTAATTTTTCAAACTCCTAAAAGTAGGCAACAGTTTTTCTTATAACTTAAAACCTTAAAATATGTTAAATTTTTCTTGTAAAATTTTGGCATTTTATTGCAAATACTAAATATTTTTTGTTGTTTAATGTTTAATTAAATTTAATATAATTGACACTCTTTTAAGCTCAATTAAATAAATTTTTCAATTTCTTTAAACCACAAAAAAAACTTTATTATCTTTTGAAAATGTACCTATTTCCAAAACAATTTTGTTCCCACACTCAAAATTATGTTCTCATATTGTGTGCCTCCCAAAAGTAGTCTATAAATTTTATTTATTTCCTTTTTTCTCAAGCATATTTTTGAGGCTTTTCTCAAGTCAGCTGATGAGGGAGTAATAATTTATTTTCTATCGTAAAAGTTATAGTTTATGAAGCAAATGTTTGGTAAATGATAAGTTTTTAGTTGAAAGATATTTTGGGAAGAAAAAGGGAAGGATAACCATTAAAAGGTAAAATATAAAAATTGGGGAAAGAGAAATTGTTTATATGAAAAATTTGCTATCGAAAAATTTCCTATAGAAAAGTTTCTTAAATGAAAAATTTTCTATAGAAAAAAATTTTCTATGAAAAATTTTCTATAGAAATTTTTATATTAAAAATTTTCTAAAGAAATTTTTATAAAAAAAATTTTCCATTGAAAATTTTTATAAAAACAATTTTTCATTGAACATTTTATATGAAAAATTTTCCATTGAAAATTTTATATGAAAAATTTTCTATAGAAAATTGTATATGAAAAATTTTCTATAGAAAATTTTATATTAAAAATTTTCTTAAGAAAATTTTATAATAAAAATTTTCTAAAGAAAATTTTATATTAAAAATTTTCTATAGAAATTTTTATATGAAAAATTTTCTATAGAAATTTTTATATGAAAAATTTTCTATCAATATTTTTATATAAAAAATTTTCTATAGAAATTTTTATAAAAAAAATTTTCCATCGAAAATTTTATATGAAAAATTTTCTATAGAAATTTTTATATGAAAAATTTTCTATAAAAATTTTTATATGAAAAATTTTCTATAGAAAATTTAATATGAAAAATTTTCTATAGAGACTTTTATATGAAAAATTTTCTATAGAGATTTATATATATGAAAAACTTTCTATAGAAATTTTCATATGAAAAATTAACTATAGAAAATTATTTTTAGATGAAAAATTTTCTATAGAAATTTTTATATGAAAAATTTTCTATGGAAATTTTTATATGAAAAATTTTCTATAGAAATTTTTATATGAAAAATGTTCTATAGAAATTTTTATATGAAAAATTTTGTAAAGAAATTTTTATATGAAAAATTTTCTATAGAAACTTTTATATGAAAAATTTTCTATAGAGACTTTTATATGAAAAATTTTCTATAGAGATTTTTATATATGAAAAACTTTCTATAGAAATTTTCATATGAAAAATTAACTATAGAAAATTATTTTTAGATGAAAAATTTTCTATAGAAATTTTTATATGAAAAATTTTCTATGGAAATTTTTATATGAAAAATTTTCTATAGAAATTTTTATATGAAAAATGTTCTATAGAAATTTTTATATGAAAAATTTTCTATAGAAATTTTTAGAAAATTTTTTTTAGACAAAAAATTTTCTATAGAAAATTTTTTTTAGATGAAAAATTTTCTATAGAAGATTTTTTTTAGACGAAAAATTTTCTATAGAAAATTTTTTTTAGACGAAAAATTTTCTATAGAAAATTTTTTTTTAGACGAAAAATTTTCTATAGAAAATTTTTTTTAGACGAAAAATTTTCTATAGAAAATTTTTTTTAGACGAAAAATTTTATATAGAAAAATTTTTTTAGACGAAAAATTTTCTATAGAAAATTTTTTTTAGACGAAAAATTTTCTATAGAAAATTTTTTTTAGACGAAAAATTTTCTATAGAAAATTTTTTTTAGACGAAAAATTTTCTATAGAAAATTTTTTTAGACGAAAAATTTTCTATAGAAAATTTTTTTTAGACGAAAAATTTTCTATAGAAAATTTTTTTTAGACGAAAAATTTTCTATAGAAAATTTTTTTAGATGAAAAATTTTCTATGCAAATTTTTTTAAGAAAATTTTTTAAGATGAAAAATGTAAATGTAACAGGTTTGGGATCAAATGCAAATACTCTTCTTTTTGAATGAAAAATTTTCTATAAAATTTTTTTAGATGAAAAATTGTCTTTAGAAAAAAATTTTTAGATGCAAAATTTTCTATAGAAAATTTTTTTTAAATGAAAAATTTTCTATAGAAAATTTTTTCTAAATGAAAAATTTTCTATAGAAAATTTTTTCTAAATGAAAAATTTTCTTTAGAAATTTTTTTTAAATGAAAAATTTTCTATAGAAAATTTTTTATAAATGAAAAATTTTCTATAGAAATTTTTTTTTAAATGAAAAATTTTCTATAGTAAATTTTTTTTAAATGAAAAATTTTCTATAGTAATTTTTTTTTAAATGAAAAATTTTCTATAGTAATTTTTTTTTAAATGAAAAATTTTCTATAGAAAATTTTTTTTAAATGAAAAATTTTCTATAGAAAATTTTTTTAAATGAAAAATTTTCTATAGAAAATTTTTTTTAAATGAAAAATTTTCTATAGAAAATTTTTTTTAAATGAAAAATTTTCTATAGAAAATTTTTTTTAAATAAAAAATTTTCTATAGAAAATTTTTTTTTAAATGAAAAATTTTCTATAGAAAATTTTTTTTAAATGAAAAATTTTCTATAGAAAATTTTTTTAAATGAAAAATTTTCTATAGAAAATTTTTTTAAATGAAAAATTTTCTATAGAAAATTTTTTTTAAATGAAAAATTTTCTATAGAAAATTTTTTTTAAATGAAAAATTTTTTTTAAATGAAAAATGTTCTATAGAATTTTTTTTTAAATGAAAAATTTTCTATAGAAAACTTCTTCTAGAATTTTCTATAGAAAATTTTTTAAATTTTATATAGAATTTTTTTTTTAAATAAAAAATTTTCTATAGAAATTTTTTTTAAATGAAAAATTTTCTATAGAAAATTTCTTTTACAATTTTCTATAGAAAAATTTTTAAATTTTATATAGAATTTTTTTTTGCAATGAAAAATTTTCTATAGAAAATTTTTTTTAAATGAAAAATTTTCTAGAGAAAATTTTTCATATAAAAAATTTTTCTATGAAAAATTGAAAAATGAAATGAAATGAAAAATTTTCTATAGAAAATTTTTTTAAATGAAAAATTTTCTATAGAAAATTTTTTTTAAATGAAAAATTTTCTATAGAAAATTTTTTTTAAATGAAAAATTTTTTTTAAATGAAAAATGTTCTATAGAATTTTTTTTAAATGAAAAATTTTCTATAGAAAACTTCTTTTAGAATTTTCTATAGAAAATTTTTTAAATTTTATATAGAATTTTTTTTTTAAATAAAAAATTTTCTATAGAAATTTTTTTTAAATGAAAAATTTTCTATAGAAAATTTCTTTTACAATTTTCTATAGAAAAATTTTTAAATTTTATATAGAATTTTTTTTTTGCAATGAAAAATTTTCTATAGAAAATTTTTTTTAAATGAAAAATTTTCTAGAGAAAATTTTTCATATAAAAAATTTTTCTATAGAAAATTTTTCATGTAAAAAATTTTTCATATAAAAAATTTTTCATATAAAAAATTTTTCTATAGGAAATTTTTTATATAAAAAATTTCTCTATAGACAATTTTTCATATAAAAAATTTTTCTATAGAAAATTTTTCATATAAAAAATTTTTCTATAGAAAATTTTTCATATAAAAATTTTTTTTATAGAAAATTTTTCATATAAAAAATTTTTCTATAGAAAATTTCGATAATTTTTGATAAAAACATTATATAAAAAATTTTTAAATTTAACTTTTTACAAATTTACAGATTTTATTTATTTGTGGGCAGTTGCAACGCAAAATAATTAATTTTCATCTGTTGCTGAAGTTTATAGTGACTTGACAAGCAAAATGCCAATTTTAGTTTATAGTTTTAGCAAAAAATCACTCATTCTTCCTTTCTACTGCGTATTTGAAAATTATTCTTTAATAATGATTGAGTGGCAGTTGAGCTCCATTAAGGGATTGTGAAGGATATCCCTGGTAGTAGTATTAGTAGTCAATATTTCATTGCTGAAACTGCAAGTGGTTGCAAAACAAACAAAAAAACGCCAACTTGTAAAATTTAAGTAAATTTAGCTTAAAAATCAAAAAAATCTCTGGCATCTTTTACTAGAAAGCGAGAAATAGTTACTAATTAGTTCATCACAATGAAAAGTGGTCAGAAGCAGAGCAATGATGGCTAAATGAGCTACAATTCCAAAAGAGTAGATAGATGGATGATGTTAAATGAATGGTAAATTACAAGTGGTTATACTTTTGACGTTCTTAGAGATATTTTTAAATATAAGAATTAGAGCTTAAATTGTTGGTTTGAAAGCTGATAATAGATATATTTTTTGAAATCAAAACAAAATGACAACCATAATATGCATCAACGGAAAATTACAAGAATTACGACATTGATATCGATAGTGTAGATACAATTACACGGACAAACCTCGAAATAGACCTTAGAGTGCCAAATAACTATGTGGGAAACTTTTCTTTAACAAAGTTAAGGTGATCGCTAACTTTTCTATAGAAAACTGAGGCGATCGCCAACTTTTCTATAGAAAACTGAGGCGATCGCCAACTTTTCTATAGAAAACTGAGGCGATCGCCAACTTTTCTATAAAAAACTAAGGCGATCGCCAACTTTTCTTTAGAAAACTATGGCGATCGCCAACTTTTCTATAGAAAACTATGGCGATCGCCAACTTTTCTATAGAAAACTATGGCGATCGCCAACTTTTCTATAGAAAACTATGGCGATCGCCAACTTTTCTATAGAAAACTATGGCGATCGCCAACTTTTCTATAGAAAACTATGGCGATCGCCAACTTTTCTATAGAAAACTACGGCGATCGCCAACTTTTCTATTGAAAACTATGGCGATCGCCAACTTTTCTATAGAAAACTATGGCGATCGCCAACTTTTCTATAGAAAACTATGGCGATCGCCAACTTTTCTATAGAAAACTATGGCGATCGCCAACTTTTCTATAGAAAACTATGGCGATCGCCAACTTTTCTATAGAAAACTATGGCGATCGCCAACTTTTCTATAGAAAACTATGGCGATCGCCAACTTTTCTATAGAAAACTATGGCGATCGCCAACTTTTCTATAGAAAACTATGGCGATCGCCAACTTTTCTATAGAAAACTATGGCGATCGCCAACTTTTCTATAGAAAACTATGGCGATCGCCAACTTTTCTATAGAAAACTATGGCGATCGCCAACTTTTCTATAGAAAACTATGGCGATCGCCAACTTTTCTATAGAAAACTATGGCGATCGCCAACTTTTCTATAGAAAACTATGGCGATCGCCAACTTTCTTATAGAAAACTATGGCGATCGGCAACTTTTCTATAGAAAACTTTGGCGATCGCCAACTTTTCTATGGAAAACTATGGCGATCGCCAACTTTTCTATAAAAAACTAAGGCGATCGCCAACTTTTCTTTAGAAAACTATGGCGATCGCCAACTTTTCTATAGAAAACTATGGCGATCGCCAACTTTTCTATAGAAAATTATAGCGATCGCCAACTTTTCTATAGAAAACTTAGGCGATCGCCAACTTTTCTTTAGAAAACTATGGCGATCGCCAACTTTTCTTTAGAAAACTATGGCGATCGCCAACTTTTCTATAGAAAACTATGGCGATCGCCAACTTTTCTATAGAAAACTATGGCGATCGCCAACTTTTCTATAGAAAACTAAGGCCATCGCCAACTTTTCTATAGAAAACTTAGGCGATCGCCAACTTTTCTTTAGAAAACTAAGGCGATCTCTAACTTTTCTTTACAAAACTAAGGCAATCGCGAACTTTTCTATAGAAAACTTAGGCGATCGCCAACTTTTCTATAGAAAACTTAGGCAATTGCGAACTTTTCTATAGAAAACTAAGGCGATCGCCAACTTTTCTATAGAAAACTTAGGCAATTGCGAACTTTTCTATAGAAAACTAAGGCGATCGCCAACTTTTCTATAGAAAACTAAGGTGATCGCCAACTTTACTTTAAAAAACTATGGCGATCGCCAACTTTTCTTTAGAAAACTATGGCGATCGCCAACTTTTCTTTAGAAAACTATGGCGATCGCCAACTTTTCTATAGAAAACTATGGCGATCGCCAACTTTTCTATAGAAAACTATGGCGATCGCCTTAGTTTTCTATAGAAAAGTTGGCGATCGCCTAAGTTTTCTATAAAAAGTTGGCAATCGCCTGAGTTTTCTAATTTTCTTTAGAAAACTAAGGCGATCGCCAACTTTTCTATAGAAAACTCAGGCGATCGCCAACTTTTCTATAGAAAACTAAGGCGATCGCCAACTTTTCTATAGAAAACTAAGGCGATCTCCAACTTTTCTATAGAAAACTAAGGCGATCGCGAACTTTTCTATAGAAAACTATGGCGATCGCCAACTTCTCTTTAAAAAACTAAGGCGATCGCCAACTTTTCTATAGAAAACTATGGCGATCGCCAACTTTTCTATAGAAAACTATGGCGATCGCCAACTTTTCTATAGAAAACTATGGCGATCGCCAACTTTTCTATAGAAAACTATGGCGATCGCCAACTTTTCTATAGAAAACTATGGCGATCGCCAACTTTTCTATAGAAAACTATGGCGATCGCCAACTTTTCTATAGAAAACTATAGCGATCGCCAACATTTCTATAGAAAACTATGGCGATCGCCAACTTTTCTATAGAAAACTATGGCGATCGCCAACTTTTTTTATAGAAAACTATGGCGATCGCCAACTTTTTTATAGAAAACTATGGCGATCGCTAACTTTTCTATAGGGAACTAAGGCGATTGCCAACTTTTCTATGGAAAACTTAGGCGATCGCTAACTTTTCTATAGGGAACTAAGGCGATTGCCAACTTTTCTATGGAAAACTTAGGCGATCGCCAACTTTTTTATTAAAAACTAAGGCCAACTCCTTTATTGGACTTTTCAAAACGACCATATGGCATATCAATGTATGGATGTCCAACAATTTTGTGCAATATTTTAGAGTCTTTGCCTTGACAAAGACATTGATGTAGACATAAGTATAGAATTTTAAGTAGTCATGTTTCCATGCCCTCCTCCACACAAGTAGTTTATTAAAAAACAATTTATTGTGTTTTATATTATCCTGTCACATCCTTGGCCTTGTTCTTAACAACGTTTAAACATCTCTTTAAAATCCTTATTAAGTACCTAACGAAATTTTTCTTACAAAGATTTTTTTCCATTTGATTTTTCTATTTTCTACCCTTTAGAGCAAGGTTGGCCATTATTTGCGTGGCAGGGGATCAAAACAATTTAAATTAAACAAGAAAACATTTTCTTTACAAAAACAAAAATGGATACCACAATAACAATAACAAAACATACGAGCAACAATTCTAGCTTCAAATTCTCATTTTAAAATTAAACACTTTTATTAAAAACCCATTCCATTTGGCCAACCTTGCTTTCGACTTTTTTTAACATTTTATACGTATTTAATCAATTTAATAGCCTGAAATAATTACAGAGACATGCTTAAGTTCTCTAGCTCGAGATTTTTCGTCTCACTTCTGTTAATTTCCCACTAATTTCACTTTAAGGCGTTTTAGACAATTTCACATTCGTTCGTTCGTTCATTTGTCTTGACTTTTCTTATCTTGGAAATTCTTGGGTGTTTTTCTTTTAGATTTTCTTCTACATTTTTTTGTGTTCACTTCCGTTCCTAAACAATGGCTGGGGGTTGTCAATGCGATTAAATGTTGAAAAATCATTTGTGTTCACGTAAAACTGCCAGAGACCGACAGAAAAAACACATTTGACATGTTATCTCTGGCTGTCGTTGTTGGCTCTGGTTAATTCATGTGTTCAATGTCAGTCGAACATCACAAAAGGATAAGTGGCTAAATGACGGACGAACGAACGAACGACACTGTCGACTTGGCTGTGGGTCAGAATTAAGGTCTCAAATTAACAAGATGAAAAAATTAAAGAATTTAAGCCAAAAATAAGGCGTAAGATGATTTTTTTGTATTTTTATGTTTTTGGTTTAAGTGCTTAAGGTTTCTAAGAAAATTACACAGTGACACAAGAAAAACTTTCAAAATTTTATAAAATAATATCAAAACATTAGAAAAGTTGGCGATCGCCTGAGTTGTCTAATTTTCCATAGAAAAGTTTTCGACCGCCTTCAGTTGGCGATTACCTTTTTTTCTATAGAAAAGTTGGCGATCGCCTGAGTTTTCTATAGAAAAGTTGGCGATCGCCTGAGATTTCTATAGTATAGTTGACGATCGCCTGAGTTTTCTATAGAAAAGTTGGCGATCGCCTGAGTTTTCTATAGAAAAGTTGGCGATCGCCTGAGTTTTCTATAGAAAAGTTGGCGATCGCCTTAGTTTTCTATAGAAAAGTTGGCGATCGCCTTAGTTTTCTATAGAAAGGTTGGCGATCGCCTTAGTTTTCTATAGAAAAGTTGGCGATCGCCTGAGTTTTCTATAGAAAAGTTGGCGATCGCCACAGTTTTCTATAGAAAAGTTGGCGATCGTTAGTTTTTAATAGAAAAGCTGGTGATTGCCTGAATTTTCTCTAGAAAAGTTGCCAATAGCCTTAATTTTTTACAGAAAAGTTGCCGATCGCCTTAGTTTTCTATAGAAAAGTTGGCGATCGCCTGAGTTTTCTATAGAAAAGTTGGCGATCGCCTGAGTTTTCTATAGAAAAGTTGGCGATCGCCTGAGTTTTTTATAGAAAATTTGGCGATCGCCTGAGTTTTCTATAGAAAAGTTGGCGATCGCCTGAGTTTTCTATAGAAAAGTTGACGATCGCCTGAGTTTTCTATAGAAAAGTTGGCGATCGCCTGAGTTTTCTATAGAAAAGTTGGCGATCGCCTGAGTTTTCTATAGAAAAGTTGGCGATCGCTTGAGTTTTCTATAGAAAAGTTGATGATCGCCTGTGTGCCATCGCCAACCTTTCTATAGAAGGTTGGCGATGGCCAACTTTTTTATAGGAAAACAAGGCGATCGCCAACTTTTCTTTAGAAAAAGAAAATTTTGATTTGTCTTCTAGTCACAAATGCTGGCAGATATTAAATAAATAGTTAAACATCCGCTTTGATTTCTCTTGTTAAGCCACATCCAAACCATATGGCTACAAGAATAATTGTGTATATAAGTAAATAAAAACCGGAAGATAATTAAATCTAAACCACATTCATTTAATTTTAGGTCATTTTATAGACAATTTATTAAAACTCATTTATGCTTGGCCCCTAAAAGTAGGCCATGCTAAACAAAAGCCACAACAAATGGTTTAGTTAAATATTTGTATAGTTATTAAGAAACTTTCTAATACAAAGTCTTAAATTTGAATCTTTAAGTCCTAACTAACAAATCAAAAGCATTTGTTACAAATGCCTTATTTATTTTCCGGCCAGTTATATAAATATGCAGCATAATTAATTTTAAGCTTCTGCCTAAAACTAGGCAATAAATTTAGCTAACAACTAGTAATCAGACAAATAAATAAATAGCATACTTAGCACAAAAACCAATAAAACATTAACGAGAGTAGGTAAAAACAAACACTTTCCTCTGGAGGGGCTCAACAAATTTACGGAAATAATTATTAAATAATTTATTTGCATAAAAACACTCACACTAAGCCAAATATATGTTGAAGCACGCACACTTGCAATGCAAAACACCCACGAGGAAATTCAATATAACATTCAATGAAAGTGAGTGGGTGTATGTTAATAGAGTGTTTTATTCGGCTGTGTCGACTTTTTTATACATAAACACCATCAAATACATACCGTATATAAAGTCTGGTCTTAACATTGGTTGATAGCTATCTAATTTCGTAGCTGAAATCTTAATATACTGAAAGTACCTCCAAATCTTTTTGATGGCAGATATAAAATGTTGATGTTATATATATAAGAACTTTAGTTAAATCTGACCGATTGTCACAAATTTTTATACACAGGTTGGTATTTATATAGAGTTTATTTAAAAAAAATTAAGTGGCCATAGCTATCATAGTTTTTAAGTAATAAGCTTTCTATTGGCATTTCTGGCATTTAAGTGGATTCTGGGAGTGGTTTTTATATGAAAGCTATAGTCAAATATGGACCGATTCCTTTAAAATTATATATACTGACCAATAGTTGCATAAAACTTCTCTATTCTAAATTAAGTCGTCATAGATATCACAATTGTATTCAATTTATAAGCATTAATACGATTCCTGGGGCGGTGCTATATGGAAGCTCTTCCACAAAGGGAACCGATTTCACCCATTTTCAATACAAAACTTATTCAAGATATCAAAAATACTTTTGTAATATTTTGTAGCTCTAAGTCTTTTCGTTAGGAAAAGAAACCCCTTATCTTTTGGGCATTTTTATCTTTCCGTAAGTTTTTTATATGGGAGCTATGTTCAATCACAAACTTTTCTATAGAAAAGTTTGGCGATCACCAACTTTTCTATAGAAAACTTTGGCGATCACCAACTTTTCTATAGATAACTTTGGCAATCCCCAACTTTTCTTTAGAAAATGAAATATGGAAGATGTTCTTATAGAACAGAGTGAAAAAGGATCATGGTCTTATAAAACAGAGTGAAGTAGGAACATGTTTCTGTAGAATTAAGTGAAATAAGAACAAATTTCTATAAAACAGAGCGAAATAGAAACATGTTCTTATCGAACAGAGTGCAAAGGAAAATTTTCCTATTTCACTCTGTTCTATAGGAACATGTTCCTATTTCACTCTGTTCTATAGGAAAATGTGCCTATTTCACTCTGTTCTATAGGAACATGTTCCTATTTCACTCTGTCCTATAGGAACATGTTCCTATTTCACTCTGTTCTATAGGAACATGTTCCTATTTCACTCTGTTCTATAGGAACATGTTCCTATTTCACTCTGTTCTATAGGAACATGTTCCTATTTCACTCTGTTCTATAGGAACATGTTGCTATTTCACTCTGTTCTATAGGAACATGTTCCTATTTCACTCTGTTCTATAGGAACATGTTCCTATTTCACTCTGTTCTATAGGAACATGTTCCTATTTCACACTGTTCTATAGGAACATGTTCCTATTTCACTCTGTTCTATAGGAACATGTTCCCATTTCACTCTGTTTTATAGGAACATCTTCCCATTTCACTCTGTTCTATAGGAACATGTTCCTATTTCACTCTGTTCTATGCGAACATGTTCCTAAATCACTCTATTCTATAGGAACATGTTCCTGTTTTACTCTGTTCTATAGGAACATGTTCCTATTTCACTCTGTTCTATAGGAACATGTAAAATGAAGAATATTTTCGCCAAGTTTCAGTGAGCTAGCTCCTTATGTTAAGGCCCTATTGTGCCTTTAACATACAGACGAACAGATGGAAGAACATGGCTCAATCGTCTTAAAATTTCATAAGGATTCAGAATTTATATCCCGGAATGACAGTCTCAATATACCCCCATTCCTTTTGATGGTGGGTGTAAAACGAGAAAATCTTATGGAGTATAAAAAACAAAGTAAACTGATAAGATTTGAAGATATTTTGGAAAATTTCATTTAAAATAAAAACACATTATCATGATTTGAAAAATTTGTTATTTCTTTTTGTTAAAATATAATTTATTATAAAATTTGCTCCAAATCAATTGTAGCAAATTTTTGGCACAATCACAGCTCGAAAATGATAAATTTTACATAACCTTATTTTTTCCTATATAGAAATAATTGACAAATTTTGTTTTGAAATCTTTTGTAAGTGTCAGAGTATGAATATGAAAGTCATCAGTGATATTTGTTTTAAATATGTATTAAAACAATTCAGATTCAAAATAATTTCTAACGTCAGCTGAACTGTTAAAAGGACCTATTAATAACTGAAAATTATTCTCTGAATTTATGTCATTGAAAGCATAATTATTATGAATTATGACACTCTTAATGTCAAGTAACGCTACATTTTTTTCAAAAAAACAAAAAAAAACTCATATTTCGCCAATGTTGAAAGAAAAAACTTAAAATGAATATGTCATCAGTAAAACCATAAATTATATCTCTACATATTAGATTTACAGCAATAAAATTTATTATTTATCATCATGTTTCTGTTTTTTTTTTTTTTGGAGCAAAAAAAATAATATCTCAAATAATGTTTATAATCTAAAATATAAATTGTTGAAGGTGATGATGACATTTGTGTAATGATGTCAAATGATGAGTCTCGATGATGATGATGACATCGATAAAAAGAAAGTTCAATTCATCTGCAATATTTAACATTAACGAGCAAATACTTTAAATTATAATTTTAATTCAAATGATGAGTTGTTTTATCTAAGATGATGGAAACATAAACGTAATTTAAATAAGAAAATAAAGTAAGCCTAAAGATATGCAACACATTTCGTTTTGTTTAAGCTAATACTCTATATCTGTTAATAATAATTAGGTTCTCATTATCACTTGAATCTAAAGCTAGAGGAAAGGTTTCCATATATTATTTTTTCTTTTTGAAGAAATCCAATGTCACTACGTTCTTTTAAAATAGCTATTGAACGAAGTAAATCTCTTTGTTCCAATTTCACTCTGTTCTTTAGAAACATGTTCCTTTTTCACTCTGCTCTATAAAGCATGTTCGTATTTCAATCTGTTCTATAGGAACGTGTTCCTATTTCACTCTGTTCTATAGGAACGTGTTCCTATTTCACTCTGTTCTATAGGAACGTGTTCCTATTTCACTCTGTTCTATAGGAACGTGTTCCTATTTCACTCTGTTCTATAGGAACGTGTTCCTATTTCACTCTGTTCTATAGGAACGTGTTCCTATTTCACTCTGTTCTATAGGAACGTGTTCCTATTTCACTCTGTTCTATAGGAACGTGTTCCTATTTCACTCTGTTCTATAGGAACGTGTTCCTATTTCACTCTGTTCTATAGGAACGTGTTCCTATTTCACTCTGTTCTATAGGAACGTGTTCCTATTTCACTCTGTTCTATAGGAACGTGTTCCTATTTCACTCTGTTCTATAGAAACGTGTTCCTATTTCACTCTGTTCTATAGGAACGTGTTCCTATTTCACTCTGTTCTATAGGAACGTGTTCCTATTTCAGTGTTCTATAGGAACATGTTCCTGTTTCACTCTGTTCTATAGGAACATGTTTCTATTTCACTCTATTCTATAGGAACATGTTCCTATTTCACTCTGTTCTGTAGGAACATGTTCCTATTTCACTCTGTTCTATAGGAACATGTTCCTATTTCACTCTGTTCTATAGGAACATGTTCCTATTTCACTATGTTCTATAGGAACATGTTCCTATTTCACTATGTTCTATAGGAACATGTTCCTATTTCACTCTGTTCTATAGGAACATGTTCCTATTTCACTCTGTTCTATAGGGACAAGTTCCTTTTTCACTCTGTTCTATAGGAACATGTTCCTTCTTCACTCAGTTCTATAGCAACATGTTCCTTTTTCACACTGTTCTATAGGAACATGTTCCTTTTTCACCCTGTTCTACAGGAATATGTTCCTTTTTCACTCTGTTCTATAGGAACGTGTTCCTATTTCACTCTGTTCTATAGGAACATGTTCCTTTTCCACTCTGTTCTATAGGAACATGTTCCTTTTTCACTCTGTTCTATAGGAACATGTTCCTTTTTCACTCTGTTCTATAGGAACATGTTCCTTTTTCACTCTGTTCTATAGGAACATGCTCCTTTTTCACTCTGTTCTATAGGAACATGTTCCTTTTTCACTCTGTTCTATAGGAACATGTTCCTTTTTCACTCTGTTCTATAGGAACATGTTCCTTTTTCACTCTGTTCTATAGAAACATGTTCCTTTTTGAGTCTGTTCTATAGGAACATGTTCCTTTTTCACTCTGTTCTATAGGAACATGTTCCTTTTCACTCTGTTCTATAGGAATATGTTCCTTCTTCACTCTGTTCTACAGGAACATGTTCCTTTTTCACTCTGTTCTATAGGAACATGTTCCTTTTTCACTCTGTTCATAGGAACATGTTCCTTTTCACTCTGTTCTATAGGAATATGTTCCTTCTTCACTTTGTTCTACAGGAACATGTTCCTTTTTCACTCTGTTCTATAGGAACATGTTCCTTTTTCACTCTGTTCTATAGGAACATGTTCCTTTTTCACTCTGTTCTATAGGAACATGTTCCTTTTTCACTCTGTTCTATAGAAATATGTTCCTTTTTCACTGTGTTCTATAGGAACATGTTCCTTTTTCACTCTGTTCTTTAGAAACATGTTCCTTTTTCACTATATTTTATAGGAATATTTTCCTTTTTCACTCTGTTCTATAGAAACATGTACCTTTTTCACTCTGTTCTATAGGAACATGTTCCATTTTCACTTTGTTCTATAGGAATATGATCCTTTTTCAATGTGTTCTATAGAAACATGTTCCTTTTTCATTCTGTTCTTTTGAAACATGTTCCTTTTTCACTATATTCTATAGGAATATTTTCCTTTTTTACTCTGTTCTATAGGAACATGTTCCTTTTTCACTCTGTTCTGTAGGAACATGTTCCTTTATTCAATCATTATTTCAACTCTTGGGCATTATAAGACCAAATTTTTATTTAAACAAATAATTTGTCACATTTTTATGAATTCTTTACAGTTTTTGTAAAAAAGTTTAACACGTTTTTGTTAATATTTTTTGTTACATCCAACTACTTATACTTTTATTTAAACAAATAAAAACTTAAACAAAAAGAGAAAAGAAAAACAGCAACAGAGACATGAGAAGTTGAATGTTGAAATGAAAAACTCTAAAGTAGCGGAAATATTTGTGCAATGAAGTAGAATAAAAGTTTTTCCTTTCATTAGACGTTTTCATTCTTCCATTCGGTCTTTTGTTGCTTCATTTAAACGTGATTCTGGTACAAATTGCTTATAATTCTGTCAAAATGTTTATAAAAACCAGAAAACTTTTAAAAAGTCATTTTTCTCCTACTTTTGTTTTAGTTTCAACAACTTAACGTTAACGTTAGACAATAGAAAATTCTGAACAATTTTTACCTGAAGATGAGAAAAAAAACGCTTAAACGTCTATTATGAGAGTTAATTTTTTATTTTAAAGAAAACTTTTATTTTACCAAATCATAACAAAACAAAAAAGGTAATAAAGTCGTAAGCAAGTAAATTGGTTAAAAATCTCAACAAAATTATAATTTTAAATAATTGTATCTGTTACAATGGCCAACTTTTGCCTGACTCTATCTTTTCGTTCCAAAAAAAAAGAAAATAAAAAAAATCTGCAGGAGTAAAAAAAAATTAACAAAAAAGCAAACATTTTCTACGACATGATATAAAGAAAGACAATCGTTAAATATCAAGGACACGGATTCATTAGAGTTTTTTTGTTTTTTAAGAAAACTATGACAAAAAGATAATAGGATTTAACCAAACTTTGATGTTCAGCTAAAATTAGCAACTAAAAAATTTATGTTAAATATTTGAATCGAAGAAACTCAAAAGATTTATTACCAGGATACTTAGATTCTAATTACCAAAACTAAGAATAAGTTCCTATTTCTATAACAAGGGGTTAAGCTGGTAAAATCGAAACCTGTTCCTATAGAATAGAGTTAAATAGGAACATGTTTCTATGGAACAGAGTGCAATCGGAACATGTTGCTATAGAACAGAGTGAATTAGGAACATGTTCCTATAGAACAGAGTGAAATAGGAATATTTTCTTATAGAACAGAGTGAACTAGGAATATTTTCCTATAGAACAGAGTGAAATAGAAACATGTTCCTATAGAACAGAGTGAAATAGGAACATGTTGCTATAAAACAGATTGAAATAGAAACATGCTCCTATAGAACAGAGTAAAATAGGAATATGTTCCTATAGAACAGAGTGAAATAGGAACATGTTCCTATAAAAAAGAGTGAAATAGGAATATGTTTCTATAGAACGAAGCGAAATACGAACATTTTTCTATAGAACGGAGTGAAATAGGAACATTTTTCTATAGGACGGAGTGAAAAAGAAACATGTTCCTATAGAACAGAGTGAAATAGGTACATGTTCCTATAGAACAGATTGAAATAGAAACATTCTCCTATAGAACAGAGTAAAATAAGAATATGTTCCTATAGAACAGAGTAAAATAGGAACATGCTCCTATAGAACACAGTAAAATAGGAACATGTTCCTAAAAAACAGAGTGAAATAGGAATGGGAGTAGGAATATAGGAACGGAGTGAAATACGAACATTTTCCTATAGAACAGAGTGAAATAGGAACATTTTTCTATAGAACAGAGTGAAATAGGAATATGTTCCTATAGAACACAGTGAAATAGGAACATGTTCCTATAGAACACAGTGAGATAGAACAGAGTGAAATAGGAACATGTTCCTATAGAACAGAGTGAAATAGGAACATGTTCCTATAGAACAGAGTGAAATAGGAACATGTTCCTATAGAACAGAGTGAAATAGGAACATGTTCCTATAGAACAGAGTGAAATAGGAACATGTTCCTATAGAACAGAGTGAAATAGGAACATGTTCCTATAGAACAGAGTGAAATAGGAACATGTTCCTATAGAACAGAGTGAAATAGGAACATGTTCCTATAGAACAGAGTGAATTAGGAACATGTTCCTACAGAACAGAGTGAAATAGGAATATTTTCCTATAGAACAGAGTGAACTAGGAATGTTCTCCTATAGAACAGAGTGAAATCGAAACATGTTCCTATAGAACAGAGTGAAATAGGAACATGTTGCTTTAAAACAGATTGAAATAGAAACATGCTCCTATAGAACAGAGTAATATAGGAATATGTTCCTATAGAACAGAATGAAATAGGAACACGTTCCTATAAAACAGAGTGAAATAGGAATGTGTTTCTATAGAACGGAGCGAAATACGAACATTTTTCTATAGAACAGAGTGAAATAGGAACATTTTTCTATAGGACGGACTGAAATAGAAACATGTTCCTATAGAACAGAGTGAAATGGGAACATGTTCCTATAGAACAGAGTAAAATAGAAACATGTTCATATAAACCAGAGTGAAATAGGAATGGGAATAGGAATATAGGAACGAAGTGAAATACGAACATTTTGCTATAGAACAGAGTGAAATAGGAACATTTTTCTATAGAACAGAGTGAAATAGGAATATGTTCCTACAGAACACAGTGAAATAGGAACGTGTTCCTATAGAACACAGTGAGATAGAACAGAGTGAAGTAGGAACATGTTCCTATAGAACAGAGTGAAACATGTTTCTATTTCACTCTGTTCTATAGGAACGTCTTTCTTTTAACTTTGTTATATAGATACATGTTCCTAAATATTTCACTCTGTTCTTAAGGATTAGGTTCCTATTTCACTCCGTTCATGTTCCTATTTCATTCTGTTATAGAGAAACATTTTCCTATTTCGTTTTGTTCTATAAAAACATGTTCCTTTTTCACTCTGTTCTATAGGAAAATGTTCCTATTTCACTCTGTTCAATAGTAACATATTCCTTTTTCACTCTGTTCTTTAGAAACCATAAATAATTCATTCATATTGAATTTTTTTTACTAATTAATGACTTTTAATACTTATGTTCGCATAAATTTCATTTAAGACCTTGAAATTAATTCATTTTCAAAATTTTTCATACTCATGATTGTCCACAAATTTATTAAGAAAACTTTGGTAAAAAGTTTTATTTAATTGGGACCAAATAAAACTGTAATAAAATCCTCTTATAATAAAAGCCAACAATTAAGAGGGAAAATAAACAAGAAATTTGTAGAAAAAAAGTTAAATTTAGTTAAAAGAAAAATAGGAAAAAAAATCTTTAAAAGAAATATTTGTTCAATTGAAAAAAAAACAAGAAAAAAATATTGAAAAGTGAAGGTTACACTGTGGCTGAAAAGTTATGCTAATTTATGCAACAGAGGGCGCTATAAGCTACTGAAGACTAAATGGAGGAATTTTTTTATTTAGGAGCTAGAACTAGAGTTGTTGGAACCGAAAGTGGCTCCTACTACACACTTTTCTATAGAAAGAGGTTCCTATTTGAGTTCTTTCTAAAGGAGGTGGAAGTGGTTCATATTTTTATAGGAACTAAACTAGTTTTGTACAATTTTGTCTCTCTAAAGCTATCGCGCTTTTATCTGACGGACAGACGGACATAGGCTATGGTCAAATGGTGACCGATTGTAACAAAATTTTGCACACTCACTGGCATTCACATAAGACTTCCTTTTGTAAAATTTTGTTGCTGTAGCTCTGTTCGTTAAGGCGCTACCGCACTTTTATCTGACGGACAGACGGGCATAAACCCCCTTTTCTTTTTGTATTTTTGTGTTTCCGTAAGTTTTTTATATGGGAGCTATGGTCAAATAGTGTCCGATTTTAACAAAATTTTGCGCACTGGCTGGTATTCAAAAATTTAGTGACCGATTTTGCCCGATTTCAATACCAAAATTTTCCAAGAAATGAAGAATATTTGTGCCAAATTTAAGTGACCTATATCCTTTCGTTAAGGTTTTATCGTGCCGACAACAGACAGACAGACGGATATCGCTCAATCGTCTTAGAATTTCATAAGGATTCAGAATATACTTCAATTTTGGTTTTTGAGCCAATATTAGGAAAATTACAAACGGAATGACAATCTCAATATCCCCCCCATTCTTTTTAATGGTGGGTATAAAAAGACAAGTTTAAATTAATTTCTAGGAATATGTCATCATGACTTGACCACTTCAACACAAATTTAATAAACAAAAATACACTAACACAAACCAATACTAAGAATATATCAACACTTTTAGATTTTCATCCACTCACACACGAACACATTTACTAAACATCTCTAAACTGGCAGCTTTGTTTTAGACACAAACACACACATACAAATTTTCCTATATTTTTTCTGACTGGACCTTTATTGAGTTAGAGAAATTAGTAAATTATAGCAGAGAAATCAGTGATTCTGTAGTTAAAACATTTTCTTTCACTTGAAATGATTTGCAATATCATTCGGTTTTTCTTTTTTTGTTCTTTATAATATCCTTTATCATTGCTCATAAGCTTAAGGGCGAGGGAGGGTAGAACATTTAGCATTTTCTGAGTCACGCTATGGCCAAGAATATTCCTCTAAAGGAAAACCATTATAACGGAAACAATTTGTAGGTCTATTAAGTATTCGTCTCAGCTGATTATGGGGTTTCCTAGATATCCTTCATTTAATTGTTGCTGTCATTTTCCAAGTATTTGAAGTTGTGCTTAGTATTCTGTTCCTGTTATTGTTGCCTTGTCAGAAGTTTAATGAAGTCCAAGTGAATATCTTCAGATGAAATCTATTAGATTTTTTTTTTTCATAATTGAAATTGCGGTAAAATGAAGCGTAAGTGCTGGCAGATGAGTAGCAGAATTGATAAGTTTATTCGAGCATAGTCTTCTGAAAGACTAAAATACTTATAAGCTCTACAATAAAAAAAAAACTAAAAAACTATTTTTTTACTAGCTCTGTTTTGGGAACATGTCTCTATTTCACTCTGTTCTAAAGGAACATGTTAATATTTCACCCTCTGTTCTTTAAATACCAGTTCCGATTTCACTCTGTTCTATATGATCAAGTTCCTTTTTCACTCTGTTCCATAGGAACAAGTTCCTATTTCACTCTGTTCTATAGCAACAAGTTCCTATTTCACTCTGTTCTATAGGAGCGTGTTCCTATTCCACTCTGTTCTATAGGAACATATTCCTATTTCACTCTGTTCTATAGAAACATGTTCCTATTTCACTCTGTTCTATAGAAACATGTTCCTATTCCACACTGTTCTATAGGAACATGTTCCTATTTCACTCTGTTCTATAGAAACATGCTCTTATTTCACTCCGTTCTATAGGAACAATGTTCCTATTTCACTCTGTTCTATAGGAACATGTTCCTATTTCACTCTTTTCTATAGGAACATGTTCCTATTTCACTCTTTTCTATAGGAACATGTTCCTATTTCACTCTGTTCTATAGGAACATGTTCTTATTTTACTCTGTTCTATAGGAACATTTTCCTTTTGCACTCTTTTCTATAGGAACATGTTCAATTTCACTCTGTTCTAAAGGAACATGTTCCTATTTCACTCTGTTCTATAGGAACATGTTCCTATTTCACTCTGTTCTATAGGAACATTTTCCTTTTGCACTCTTTTCTATCGGAACATGTTCCTATTTCACTCTGTTCTATAGGAACATGTTCCTATTTCACTCTGTTCTATAGGAACATGTTCCTATTTCACTCTGTTCTATAGGAACATGTTCCTATTTCACTCTGTTCTATAGGAACATGTTCATTTCACTCTGTTCTATAGGAACATGTTCCTATTTCACTCTGTTCTATACGAACACGTTCCTATATCATTCTGTTCTCTAGGAACATGTTCCTATTTCATTCTGTTCTATAAGAACATGTTCCTATTTCACTCTTTTTTATAGGAACATATTCCTATTTCACTCTGTTCTATAGGAACATTTTCCTTTTGCACTCTTTTCTATAGGAACATGTTCAATTTCACTCTGTTCTAAAGGAACATGTTCCTATTTCATTCAAGAACATGTTCCCATTTCACTCTTTTTTATAGGAACATATTCCTATTTCACTCTGTTCTGTAGGAACATTTTCCTTTTTCACTCTTTTCTATAGGAACATGTTCAATTTCACTCTGTTCTAAAGGAACATGTTCCTATTTCACTCTGTTCTATAGGAACATGTTCCTATTTCACTCTGTTCTATAGGAACATGTTCCTATTTCACTCTGTTCTATAGGAACATGTTCCTGTTTCACTCTGTTCTATAGGAACATATTTCTATTTCACTCTGTTCTATAGGAACATGTTTCTATTTTACTATGTTCTATAGGAACATGTTCCTATTTAACTCTGCTCTGTAGGAACGTGTTCCTATTTCACTCTGTTCTATAGGAACTGGTTCCTATTTGACTCTGTTCTATAGGAACATGTTCCTATTTCACTCTGTTCTATATTAATATATTCCTATTTCACTCTGTTCTATAGGAACATATTCCTATTTCACTCTGTTCTATAGGAACATGTTCCTATTTAACTCTGCTCTGTAGGAACGTGTTCCTATTTCACTCTGTTCTATAGGAACTGGTTCCTATTTGACTCTGTTCTATAGGAACATGTTCCTATTTCACTCTGTTCTATATTAATATATTCCTATTTCACTCTGTTCTATAGGAACATATTCCTATTTCACTCTGTTCTATAGGAACATATTCCTATTTCACTCTATTCTATAGAAACATGTTCCTATTTCACTCTGTTCTATAGAAACATGTTCCTATTCCACACTGTTCTATAGGAACATATTCCTATTTCACTCTGTTCTGTAGGAACATTTTCCTTTTTCACTCTTTTCTATAGGAACATGTTCAATTTCACTCTGTTCTAAAGGAACATGTTCCTATTTCACTCTGTTCTATAGGAACATGTTCCTATTTCACTCTGTTCTATAGGAACATGTTCCTATTTCACTCTGTTCTATAGGAACATGTTCCTATTTCACTCTGTTCTATAGGAACATGTTCCTATTTCACTCTGTTCTATAGGAACATGTTCCTGTTTCACTCTGTTCTATAGGAACATATTTCTATTTCACTCTGTTCTATAGGAACATGTTTCTATTTTACTATGTTCTATAGGAACATGTTGCTATTTAACTCTGCTCTGTAGGAACGTGTTCCTATTTCACTCTGTTCTATAGGAACTGGTTCCTATTTGACTCTGTTCTATAGGAACATGTTCCTATTTCACTCTGTTCTATATTAATATATTCCTATTTCACTCTGTTCTATAGGAACATATTCCTATTTCACTCTGTTCTATAGGAACATGTTCCTATTTCACTCTGCTCTATAGGAACATGTTCCTATTTCATTCTGTTCTATAAGAACATGTTCCTATTTCACTCTTTTTTATAGGAACATATTCCTATTTCACTCTGTTCTGTAGGAACATTTTCCTTTTTCACTCTTTTCTATAGGAACATGTTCAATTTCACTCTGTTCTAAAGGAACATGTTCCTATTTCACTCTGTTCTAAAGGAACATGTTCCTATTTCACTCTGTTCTATAGGAACATGTTCCTATTTCACTCTGTTCTATAGGAACATGTTCCTATTTCACTCTGTTCTATAGGAACATGTTCCTATTTCACTCTGTTCTATAGGAACATGTTCCTGTTTCACTCTGTTCTATAGGAACATGTTCCTATTTCACTCTGTTCTATAGGAACATGTTCCTATTTCACTCTGTTCTATAGGAACATGTTCATATTTCACTCTGTTCTATAGGAAATCATTCCTATTTGGCTCTATTCTATAGGAATAGGTTTATATTTCATTCTTTTTTATAGAACCATGTTCCCATTTCACTTTGTTCTATAGAAACATGTTCCTATATCACTCAGTTCTATAGAAACATGTTCCTATTTCACTCGGTTCTATAGGAGTTTCTATTTCATTCGTATTCTATAGGAACATGTTCCTATTTCGCTCTGTTCTTTAGGATTAAGTTTCTATTTTACTCTGTTCCATAGGATTAAGTTCCTATTCCACTCTGTTCTATAGGAACATGTTTCTTTTTCACTCTGTTCTATAGGAACATGTTTCAATTTTACTCGGTTCTGTAGGAAAATGTTCCTATTTTTATCTTTTCTATAGGAACATGTTTTTATTTTACTCTATTTTATTGGAACAATAGGAGAAATCGGCTGTTTTGTATGACTAAAATCTAGAATATAAACTTTTCTTTAGTCTAGACAAAAACCTTTGTTTAAGCTCCATTCTTTGATATCTCTATACTTCATATCTACTCAATTAAAGTTAATATTTTTTGCCTTATTTCATTTTGCACAGAACCTCATTTATTTACTGGAAAATTCTTTTATTAATTTTCCGGTTTTTCCTTCAGAGTCGTAGTGTGTTTCCTTGAATAATTTCTTGTTGTTGTTGTTGTTGTTTGATGGCTATTTGGTTTTTCTTCAACATTTTGTTGCAAGTCTATTTCTGTTAAACTATTTATGGGGAGAAAAATAAAAATTTTTGTTGATGGGACATGTAAGGAATAAGTTAAATTATTGTGGGCATATCAGAGACTACACCGGGGGTTAGTAGATGAAAGCAGAAATGGGACACGGAGGACATTACTTCAGAAAGTTTTAGATTTTGAATAAATTTTGCGTTTTTTTTTTCACAATTTTCGAAAATCGATTTTTACATACTTAAGTCTACAACTAAGAAGTTTTTATTTCCGTTTGAAACTGTGTAAGCTTGACCACTCTTGATTTATATGTATATACCTCTACCTCTTATCCTCGTTCTTAATGTTTGTACTTTTGAGATTGTGACAAGACTATAATTTGTTGTTGGTTTGTTATTTTTGCTTCCCTGTGTGGCTGCATTGCATGTGGCCAGCAAAAGTTCCTTTGCCTCATTGTTACGGCTTTGGGTTATTTTTACTCTTTTTCTTTAATACTTGGGGCAAAATGGTTCGTGTTGGACTTGTGGCAAATTACTACAGGGCTCACACAAAATACTTCTGAACATGCAGGTCTTCTCTACTCTTCTTGGTTCATACCAAAACCAAATGATGTCCAAGTTGTGCTTCCAGCTACAAAATGATAGACAACATTGGCTTTGGACAAGAAGCACATAAATGTATGAGTTAGTGTGTGTTTCTGTGTATGTTTCAGTGTCTGTTTCTATGTGTATGTGCATAAAGAGCACTTCTACAAGAATTATGACTGTATATCCGTTGTACTACATTCACCAGGACTTTGCAACACTTAAATTCTCGTACTAAAGACATTGTGTTGTAAATATTCACTTAGTTTCCGTTGTTATTGTATTAACTTGGTTGATAGTTGGCAGCTTAGTTTCAAAGCAGAGTAAAATGATGGCTCTTGCCCGGCAAATACATGCAATTGTATATTCATTGTATGACTTACTTAAACTACTCATCAGAGGGGTTTCAGTTTTAGCTGAGTAGTACTTGTACATAGCAGTTGGAGGTTGCATCAAGTGGTGGCAAGTTGTTAAATAATAGTTTCTTTGACCTCAACTCAATAATTTTCAAACGTTGAGAAGAGCTAAGGTTATGAAACATTTAATGTTATTTGAAACTATTCTGGTAATTGTTTTATAGAACATAAAGATGCACAGTGGGGTAGAGGAAAAAAAATTTATAAAAAAATATTTTTAACTAAAAATTTTTCTATAGAAAAATATTTGTAAATAAAAATTTTTCTATAGAAAAATATTTCTAACTAAAAATTTTTCTATAGGAAAATATTTCTAACTAAAAATTTTTCTAACTAAAAATATTTTTAACTAAAAATGTTTGTAAATAAAAATTATTCAAACGATAAATATTTCTAACCAAAAATTTTTCTAAAGAAAAATATTGGTAACCACAAATTTTTCTATACAAAAATATTTCTAACCAAAAATTTTTCTATAGAAAAATATTTCTTACTAAAAATTTGTCTATTGAAAAATATTTCTAACCAAAAATTTTTCTAAAGAAAAATATTTCTAACCAAAAATTTTTCTAAAGAAAAATATTTATAACCAAAAATTTTTCTAAAGAAAAATATTTATAACCAAAAATTTTTCTAAAGAAAAATATTTATAACCAAAAATTTTTCAAAAGAAAAATATTTCTAACCGAAAATTTTTCAAAAGAAAAATATTTCTAACCAAAAATTTTTCAAAAGCAAAATATAACTAACCAAAAACTTTTCTATACAAAAATATTTCTAACTAAAAATTTGTCTAAAGAAAAATATAGCCAACCAAAAATTTTTCTATAGAAAAATACTTCTATAGAAAAATATTTCTAACCAAAAATTTTTCTATAGAAAAATATTTTTAAATAAAAATTTTTCTATAGAAAAATATTTTTAACTAAAAATTTTGCTATCGAAAAATATTTTTAACTAAAAATTTTTCTATAAAAAAAAAAAATCTAACTAAAAATTTTTCTATAGAAAAACTTAAAATTTTTCTATAGAAAAATATTTCTAACTAAAAATTTTTCTATAGAAAAATATTTCCAGCTGAAAATTTTTCTAAAGAAAAACATTTCGAAATAAAAATTTTTCTATAGAAAAATATTTCCAGCTAAAAATTTTTCTATAGAAAAATATTTCTAACTAAACATTTTCGATAGCAAAAAATTTTTCTATAGAAAAATTTTCGTCAACAAAAAATGTTTCTATAGAAAAATTTTTGACCGTAAAAAATTTTTCTATAGAAAAATTTTCGACAGCAAAAACTTTTTCAATAGAAAAATTTTCGATAGCAAAAAATTTTTTATATTAAAATTTTCTAAATAAAAATTTTTTATATTAAAATTTTCTAAATAAAAATTTTTCTATAGAAAAATATTTCTAACCAAAAATTTTTCTAAAGAAAAATATTGCTAACCAAAAATTTTTCTATACAAAAATATTTTTAACTAAAAATTTTTCTATAGAAAAATATTTCTAACTAAAAATTTTTCTATAGAAAAATATTTTTAACTAAAAATTTTTCTATAGAAAAATATTTTTAACTAAAAATTTTTCTATAGAAAAATATTTTTTTGATAAAAATTTTTCTATAGAAAAATATTTTTAACTAAAAATTTTGCTATCGAAAAATATTTTTAACTAAAAATTTTTCTATAAAAAAAAATTCTAACTAAAAATTTTTCTATAGAAAAACTTAAAATTTTTCTATAGAAAAATATTTCTAACTAAAAATTTTTCTATAGAAAAATATTTCCAGCTGAAAATTTTTCTAAAGAAAAACATTTCGAAATAAAAATTTTTCTATAGAAAAATATTTCCAGCTAAACATTTTTCTATAGAAAAATATTTCTAACTAAACGATTTCGATAGCAAAAAATTTTTCTATAGAAAAATTTTCGTCAACAAAAAATTTTTCTATAGAAAAATTTTCAACCGTAAAAAATTTTTCTATAGAAAAATATTCAACCGTAAAAAATTTTTCTATAGAAAAATTTTCGACAGCAAAAACTTTTTCAATAGAAAAATTTATATTAAAATTTTCGATAGCAAAAAATTTTTCTATAGAAAAATTTTCGATAGCAAAAAATTTTTCTATAGAAAAATTTTCGATAGCAAAAAATTTTTCTATAGAAAAATTTTCGATAGCAAAAAATTTTTCTATTGAAAAATTTTCGATAGCAAAAAATTTTTCTATCGAAAAATTTTCGATAGCAAAAAATTTTTCTATAGAAAAATTTTCAATAGCAAAAAATTTTTCTATAGAAAAATTTTCGATAGCAAAAAATTTTTCTATAGAAAAATTTTTGATAGCAAAAAATTTTTCTATAGAAAAATTTTTGATAGCAAAAACTTTTCTATAGAAAAATTTTTGATAGCAAAAAATTTTTCTATAGAAAAATTTTCGATAGCAAAAAATTTTTCTATAGAAAAATTTTCGTTAAAAATATTTTTCTATAGAAAAATTTTTGTTAGAAATATTTTTCTGTAGAAAAATTTTCATTAGAAATATTTTTCTATAGAAAAATTTTCGTTAGAAATATTTTTATAGAAAAATTTTCGTTAAAAATATTTTTATATAGAAAAATTTTCGTTAGAAATATTTTTCTCTAGAAAAATTTTCGTTAGAAAGATTTTTCTATAGAAAAATTTTCGTTAGAAATATTTTTCTCTAGAAAAATTTTCGTTAGAAAGATTTTTCTATAGAAAAATGTTCGTTAGAAAGATTTTTCTATAGAAAAATTTTCGTTAGAAAGATTTTTCTATAGAAAAATTTTCGTTAGAAAGATTTTTCTATAGAAAAATTTTCGTTAGAAAGATTTTTCTATAGAAAAATTTTCGTTAGAAATATTTTTCTATAGAAAAATTTTCGTTAGAAATATTTTTCTATAGAAAAATTTTCGTTAGAAATATTTTTCTATAGAAAAATTTTCGTTAGAAATATTTTTCTATAGAAAAATTTTCGTTAGAAATATTTTTCTATAGAAAAATTTTCGTTAGAAATATTTTTCTATAGAAAAATTTTCGTTAGAAATATTTTTCTATAGAAAAATTTTCGTTAGAAATATTTTTCTATAGAAAAATTTTCGTTAGAAATATTTTTCTATAGAAAAATTTTCGTTAGAAATATTTTTCTATAGAAAAATTTTCGTTAGAAATATTTTTCTATAGAAAAATTTTCGTTAGAAATATTTTTCTATAGAAAAATTTTCGTTAGAAATATTTTTCTATAGAAAAATTTTCGTTAGAAATATTTTTCTATAGAAAAATTTTCGTTAGAAATATTTTTCTATAGAAAAATTTTCGTTAGAAATATTTTTCTATAGAAAAATTTTCGTTAGAAATATTTTTCTATAGAAAAATTTTCGTTAGAAATATTTTTCTATAGAAAAATTTTCGTTAGAAATATTTTTCTATAGAAAAATTTTCGTTAGAAATATTTTTCTATAGAAAAATTTTCGTTAGAAATATTTTTCTATAGAAAAATTTTCGTTAGAAATATTTTTCTATAGAAAAATTTTCGTTAGAAATATTTTTCTATAGAAAAATTTTCGTTAGAAATATTTTTCTATAGAAAAATTTTCGTTAGAAATATTTTTCTATGGAAAAATTTTCGTTAGAAATATTTTTCTATAGAAAAAATTTCTAGGAAAAATTTAAAAAATATTTCTATCTTAGAATATTTTGAGATATTTACTTTTTCCATATAAAATCTTTTACGAATTTTTGTTTTTGTTTCTTAGAATTTCTTTTTGATTTTAGTAAAGCATACCTTCTGGGGTATGAATGTTATACATAAGTATTGCATACCTTTAAGGGTATGTGTGTTAAATAACATTGTTTTCATTCTACTAATTTTATTATGTATTTATTTTCGTTATTGTATAAAATTTGCTATTATTGCTTTAACTAACTTAAGGACTTTTCATTACCTTCCTCTAGCAAGCAAACATTTCCACAAAAAATACAACTAAAGAAGAAAAGTTAGAAAAGTGTGTGCGTGTTTAAAACACACACATGCTCAGAAATCCTTTTAATACACTCATACAATTTATTTCCTTTATTGTATTACCTTATTGTGACGATAAGTTTAATTTTAAAACACTATTTTCCAACACACAATAAAAAGGTGTATCCTTGGACAAAGAGGTGGTGTATTTACTTTTTGTGTTTTTGTGTTAACAAAGAGGTCCTTGCTCTTAAAAACTAAATATTTTCTAAACAACCAAAAAAGAACAACAAATTTGTTTAACTAAAGTGTTGTTGTTTCTGCTTGAATATTCATTTAATTGTTTAGAAAATTTGTTGATGTTTATATATTTGCAGATAAAATTTAAACTTGGACTAAAATGAATTTCAATTGTTAACGAATTGATAACAGAAACTGAAGTATACTTTTGGGTCAAATAAATGAAAAGGCATTTTAAATAAAATTTGTTTAGTTAAACGAGAAATTTCAGAGAAATTATAATTGTTTTAAATTAAGGAATTTTTTAAATTTATTTTTTGGGGAAGAAAAATATTACAATCGAAAATTTTTCTATAGAAAAATTTTTACTATCGAAAATTTTTCTATAGAAAAATTTTTACTATCGAAAATTTTTCTATAGAAAAATTTTTACTATCGAAAATTTTTCTATAGAAAAATTTTTACTATCGAAAATTTTTCTACAGAAAAATTTTTACTATCGAAAATTTTTCTACAGAAAAATTTTTACTATCGAAAATTTTTCTACAGAAAAATTTTTACTATCGAAAATTTTTCTATAGAAAAATTTTTACTATCGAAAATTTTTCTATAGAAAAATTTTTACTATCGAAAATTTTTCTATAGAAAAATTTTTACTATCAAAAATTTTTCTATAGAAAAATTTTTACTATCGAAAATTTTTCTATAGAAAAATTTTTACTATCGAAAATTTTTCTATAGAAAAAGTTTTACTATTGAAAATTTTTCTATAGAAAAATTTTTACTATCCAAAATTTTTCTATAGAAAAATTATTTGCTATCGAAAATCTTTCTATAGAAAAATTTTTACTATCGAAAATTTTTCTATAGAAAAATTTTTACTATCGAAAATTTTTCTATAGAAAAATTTTTACTATCGAAAATTTTTCTATAGAAAAATTTTTACTATCGAAAATTTTTCTATAGAAAAATTTTTACTATCGAAAATTTTTCTATAGAAAAATTTTTACTATCGAAAATTTTTCTATAGAAAAATGTTTACTATCGAAAATTTTTCTATAGAAAAATTTTTACTATCGAAAATTTTTCTATAGAAAAATTTTTACTATCGAAAATTTTTCTATAGAAAAATTTTTACTATCGAAAATTTTTCTATAGAAAAATTTTTACTATCGAAAATTTTTCTATAGAAAAATTTTTACTATCGAAAATTTTTCTATAGAAAAATTTTTACTATCGAAAATTTTTCTATAGAAAAATTTTTACTATCGAAAATTTTTCTATAGAAAAATTTTTACTATCGAAAATTTTTCTATAGAAAAATTTTTACTATCGAAAATTTTTCTATAGAAAAATTTTTACCATTGAAAATTTTTCTATAGAAAAATTTTTACTATCGAAAATTTTTCTATAGAAAAATTTTTACTATCGAAAATTTTTCTATAGAAAAATTTTTACTATCGAAAATTTTTCTATAGAAAAATTTTTAATATCGAAAATTTTTCTATAGAAAAATTTTTACTATCGAAAATTTTTCTATAGAAAAATTTTTACTATCGAAAATTTTTCTATAGAAAATTTTTACTATCGAAAATTTTTCTATAGAAAAATTTTTACTATCGAAAATTTTTCTATAGAAAAATTTTTACTATCGAAAATTTTTCTATAGAAAAATTTTTACTATCGAAAATTTTTCTATAGAAAAATTTTTACTATCGAAAATTTTTCTATAGAAAAATTTTTACTATCGAAAATTTTTCTATAGAAAAATTTTTACTATCGAAAATTTTTCTATAGAAAAATGTTTACTATCGAAAATTTTTCTATAGAAAAATTTTTACTATCGAAAATTTTTCTATAGAAAAATTTTTACTATCGAAAAATTTTCTATAGAAAAATTTTTACTATCGAAAATTTTTCTATAGAAAAATTTTTACTATCGAAAATTTTTCTATAGAAACATTTTTACTATCGAAAATTTTTCTATAGAAACATTTTTGCTATCGAAAATTTTTCTATATTTTTTGGGACGTTTGAAATGTACCATAAGGCAAATCAATGTATGCTATGATTAATGTACTAAATTTATTTAAAAAAAAGTTGCCTACCTTCGGGCAATATTTTCCAATTAAATATAGTATACCTTAAGGTGTCTATTAAATATTTTGGACTTATCTTCAAAACCTTTTTAAATTCACTTTCTCTTTCATTTCCTTTCATTGAACTCACCAGAAAAAAAGCTGATCTAAAGATTTAATTACAATTATCTTGATTTCAAAAACCTCAAGTCCATTTTATCGACATCCTGCATTTAAATGCACATCAAGACTACAAGGGCCTTCAATATTATCGATACCACCTCTAGAAATCACTCCCTCCCTATACAAAGCCTCCTCTAACCAAAAGTACTTGAAAGCTTTAAATTTTCAATTTCTAGACTATTTGGTTCATTTAAAACCAAATTCAGGCTCTCTACCAAAAAAAAAAAGGTAAACTATTTTCCTAAGGATTAAATGCGTATGGAAAATGTTGATGGGAAAAATGAAAGAAAAAATCGATTCCTCTAAAAAAAAGTAAACGTTTCGAAATATGTAACCAGAAATAATTTGCCGCCTAACTATAGGCAATGTGAAATTGAAAAGCATTTAAGTTTCAAAATCATGACAGGCATGAAACAAAATTTTTGGCTTGAGCTTAGGACAAAATAGCCGCATTTTAAAAGTGACAAAGGTTGTGAATTAAAACGCAAAAATGTCAGAGGAGATTGTTTTTTTTTAGCAAATATTTGAGTTAACCGGGGAAATGTGATAAGGTACAACTTTGTTGGCTTAAATAAAAATGGTTAATTTAAAAAGTGGTCAAAGTTTTGCTTGCGGAATAAATCAATTTTAAAAATGAATCAAAGCTTTTTGTTCTACAGCCAATTTTGTTTATTTTACATCGACCGCGTGTTATTGCAGTAGACTTAATGCTGATGTAGGATTCAGTGTTAATTTTTATAGAAATTAGTAATAAAATAAATTGGCATTGCCTTAACTGGGACTCGAACCTAGGTTAAATGGAGCCTCGTCTGTCTAGGCAGACGAAAACCTATTGCTTCCTCCCTTCTCTTGCATTATAAATATCTCGAAAAATACCGAAGACTTTGCCAAGTCTTACCTAGATCATCTGCTCTACCGTTCTCTACTATGTCTCTGTGGCCCGATAGCCTCATTAAGTAGATGTATACCAAATTACCAGTATAAACTACAATACAGTCATCCGGCAGCCTTCGTGTTAAAAAGATCCCAAAGCCTGCCTCACTAGTGACTCAAAAGCCTTAAGTATGGAAGTAAATATACAGTCCTCTACCAGAAATTCCACATCGCCATACATCCCTATTTGGAATATCCAAATATATAGTCCAAATTTTTGCTAGATTGTCTGCTTCTGCTATCCTTAACTCCCAGTGCAGTATAGGGCCTCATTGGTTTCATTCATCAAAATTTACTCGCACAGATTAGGCACCTTCAAAATCCTTGTGCCAGCTGCTCTACCAGTAGGATTTCTCGCATGATTACCCCCTTGGAGTAGTATATTCCTTAATGTTGCTTCTTTTCATGCTTAAAACATCGTAAGTGCTAAGTCGATAGGTGATGAGTCCAAAGACACAAGCCAAATTTGTATAATGAGCCGCTCGATCCGAGACGGAAGCCCGCTTGCAGCCGCAACTAACATTATAAACAGACGTTGCAGTTAATTACTGAAGGAAGTTCTTAGATCTTTAGAGTAAATTCATTAGAGTGACTCCAAAGACAGCCCCTTCTCATATTAGGCCCGACCTAGAATCCCACAAGGGTTGTTTACCGCATCTTCAACGAGGTTGCTCAGGTTACCAGGATGTACCTCGAGGAGGTTAGAGTGCAGTTTCATACTTTAGCAAGCACAATTATCTAAGACCCTTGGACCATATAAGTTGGAATGGCTCCAAGATAACTCCCTCTCATATTTGACCCGACCTAAAATCCCACACTCATTGTTTACCGCATCTTCAACTGGGTTGCTCAGGCTACCAGGATGTACCACGAGGAGATTAGAGTAGGAATTGGATAAAGATCTTACCTGATAGCTGGAGGCACTAGGTAAGAACTGCATCTCATTGCATCGTCTTCTTTAAAGTTCTCTGATATGTCTCTGTGGCCAGATACAAACATGTGTCGGGCCACAATTACCTAACTAAACCACACTACAGAGATCTGGAAGCCTTTGCCCAACAATTATACGTAGTTCTTTACAGTAGATCCCAAAGTCTGCCTGACTATTGATAGCTATCATTGTAAAAGTCAATATACAGTCTTCTACCAGGAGTTTCGCATAGCCAGGCTTCCCTAAATGAAATAATACAAATTAGGGTGTTGTTGCCTAATATGAGTGCCAAAAACGCAGATGCAGACTTAAAGTAGCAAAGATTTATTTAAATAAACAGAAGTTGTTTTAGATTTTTCATCAATCGTCAGCTCCGCATACTCATCAGTGTCTGGAAGAAACTTTTCCTTACAAAGGCCTCGCCGAAGTCCGCAAGTCTGCCCACGCTCTCAAGATCATTAAAACAAGATGAGTCTTTAGTTTCTTCTAGATATTCCGTAGACTTCAGAAGACCTTCCTAATATAGCCTTTTGCTGGGTTTTGTCATGAAGAGATCGCAAGTGGATCGAAGAAGTATAAGCAGCTAATCTTTGCGATAATGAGATCCCAAGCGGAATCGAAAAAGTACAAGAAGCTTATCTCTTCCAGACACTTTGCAGGCATCAAGTTACTCTCGTCTTCAGAAGTGAACAGTTTGAGTCTTAAGTTTCTTTCAGGTGCTCTTTCGGCTCCAGAAGTTTTTCCCAACAAAACTCTTTGCAGGGTTTTGTGATAAAGAGATCCCATGTGGATGGAAGAAGTACAAGGAGCTTATTTCTTCCACAGATTTGGCAGGCATCAAGTTACTCTCGTCTACTAATACAACTACTGTGCATCTGCGTTCCTCAGATCAGCAACTGCCTCCTCCAATCGATTAACTATTCAGTTGGAGTTAGGATATTAGGCTCATACCCTTGAGCATGTGTCTTCTGAAGTCGCCGGAGCCCACATATCTGCCCACGATCTCAAGTGCATTAGAACAGGTTGAGACTTTTGTTTCTTCCAGGTGCTCGTAAGGCTTCAGAAGATCTTCCTTATAAACCTCTTTGCTGGGTTTAGAGATGAAGAGATCCCAAGTGTATCGAAGTAGTACAAGAAGCTTAACTCTTCCAGACACTTGGCAAGCATCAAATTACCCTTGTCTACAGATGCAACTCCAGTGTTAACTAGGAAGAATACTGCATGTCACAGATCTTCATCTGCCTTATCCGTTCGATCAACTATTAAGTTGGAGTTGGAATGTAACCCTGGAGCACGTATCTTCCGCATGAGTGCCCAAGCTCTCAAGTGCATTAAAACAGAATGAGACGTCAGTTTCTTTCGGCTGCTCTGTCGGCACTTCCCAACCTGCCTCAGACCTGCAACTGTCTCATCCAATCGATCAACTATTAATTTGGAGTGTTAGGCTCGCACTCTTTGAGCATGTACCCACTTGACTTTTGAAATCGCCGAAGTCCACTTATCTGCCCACGATCTCAAGTGCATTAGAACAGAATGAGACTTTCGTTTCTTCCAAGTGCTCGTTAGGCTTCAGAAGATCTTCCTAACAAAGCTCTTTGCTGGGTTTAGTGATGAAGTGATCCCAAGTGGATCTACAGATAAAACATCAGTGTTTACAAGTTGGAATACTGCGTGCCTCATATCTGCAACTGCCTCATCCAATCGATCAACTATTAAGTTGGAGTGCTAAACTCATGCTCTTTAAGCATGTACTTATCTTCTCAAACCGCCGAAATCCGTTTCGATATAGAGATCCCAAGCAGAATTGAAGAAGTACAAGAAGCTAATCTCTTCCTGGTAATTTTCAGGCATCGAGTTACTTTCGTCTACAGATACAACTCTAGTGTTTAATAGTCAGAATACTGCGTGTCCAAGATCTGCAACTGCCTCATCCAATCGACCAACTTTTAAGTTGTGAGTTGGAACATAAGGCTCACACCCTTGAGCATGTATCTTTCGCATACCTTATCAACTATTAAGTTGAGCATCTTACCTACTTCTCTTCTGAAATCGCCGAAGTCCGAATATCTGCTCACAGGTGCATTAGAAAACGATGAAACTTTTGCTTCTTCCAGGTGCTCTTTAGGCTTCACAAGATCTTCCTACCAATACTCTTTGCTGGATTGGGTGATGAAGAGATCCCAAGTGGATTGAAGAAGTACAAGAAGCTAATCTCTTCCAGATACTTGGCATGTATTAAGTCAGTCTCCTCTACAGATACAACTCCAGTGTTAACAAGTGAGAATTCTGGATAACTCAGATCTGCAACTGCCGTATCGATAAATTTTCAAGTTAAATGTTAGGCTCACACCCTTGAAAATGTGTCTTCTGAAATCGCTCTCTAATGTATTAGAGCAGGATGAGACTTTAGTTTCTTCCAGGTGCTTTTTCGGCTCAAGAAGCTCTTCCTAACAAAGCTCGTTGCTGGGTTTTGTGAAGATTGAGATCACAATTGGAATCAAAGAATTACAAGAAGCTAATCTGTTCCAGACACTTTGCAGGTACTCCCGTTTTTAGAAACAACATTAGTCCTAACTCATGCGATCGATCAACTTTTAAATTGTGAGTTGGAATGTTAAGCTCACACTTTTTGAGCATAAAACTTCTGGAATCGCCAAAATCCGTATGTGTCTGTGCCATGACTCTAGTTGTTAAGATCAAAGTTGTTAACAACATCCAGAACAGCTGCTTGACATAAAGGGCTACTGCAATAAGTTTGCTTTAACTCTCGAACCCACCGGCATTGTGACGAAGAGAGAGAAGAATGTGGAACCTCCATGAGGTGTTGGCAGTACTCCAAAGATATTGGGTCTTTAATGATACCCCACTTGCATTTATAAAAACCAGCCGATCTTAGAAAACCTCTGACTGGACCAGTTTCACCACCAGCTAAAAGCCTTTAGGGAGCTGATGGATTATCAGATAATCGCACTCTTTTATTAGATTCCATTGGATTCAACATCTCGGCTTGGCAAGTTTTTGATTGACTTTGGGAACATTTCAGACAACAGGACTGGGTTAATGTCTTGACTAATATTAAGATTTGTGACTTAACTAAAGTAACTAAACTAAAGTTAATATATTTTAAATTTTATAGTCTCCGTCTTGGTTTGGACTACTAGAGCTACTGGAACTCAGGCGCTCAGTTCGATGGTCTGGGTTATTATCTACATTATGCTCTAGGTAATTGTATGGACTATAATCAGGGTTTTTGTCTGAGCTATAGTCTAGATTATTATCTAGTTTATTGGTTTGACTAAAATTTGGGTTTGTAACTTTACTTTATAAAGGGATTGGATGATATGATGACTTTAATCATGACCATATATCTTCTTCTTCTATTATCCTTGACTCCGAGTAGAGCATATGTCCTCAACCCTCCTATTATATTGTGAGATTTTAGGCTATTCTGGGAATTGCTTGCTGCTTGCCACTCCGCATCAATTGACCTTTCCCATGTTCAAGCAGTTGAAGAAGAGGCCTTCTTCCTTGTGGATTCCAACGAAGCGCTCGTCGAACAATGTTGATGTTTGGCCTACGAAGTATCTGGCCTATCCATCGCCATTTCTGTTGACTAAAGTCTATGGAAGCAGGGATTTGGTTTGTCGTGTTATTTTGATCTTCATTTCTTTGGCCTTCGAAGTGAAGCCGGGATTTGGTTTGCCGCGTTTAGTTGATCTACATTTCTTACGCGGATTTGCCATAAGCATTGGTTTGCAAAGATTTGCAGTCGCTTATCGATGGCATTTCTGTATTTTCAAGTTTCTTAACCGTAATACAGGATGTACCTGACATTCGAGTTGTATATTCGTAACTAGACCTTATTTGGGCTTCTGGCAGTAACAATGAGATTCTGCATAACTTTTTTGTAACTGACAAACATATGAAGATTACTAATGGATATTTTGAATTAAAAACTTGGAGAAAAGAATAATATAAAGTGTTTTTTTTATGTCCTGGCATATCTTCGAAGGCATCTTTTAAATTTTTTTTCGAGGAAATAACAACATTTTTTCTAGTAAAGTCCTGGCAATACAAACGGAAGAAATAAAAGAATTTATTTTCAAATCACGGTTTCCATTAAAATACAAAAGGGTTGAAATTTGTGTTTTCATTTTTGAAGTTTTAAAATGTCATGAATACTTTTGAGATGATTAACATAAAATTTAATCTTCTCAGAAATCCTATTTTTATGTCTAATACAATAAAGGAAGAAGGTGTTAATGGATTTTAGAAAGGCATTAATTTTTTAACCAAAAAAGAAGTAAAATATTCATAAATCATAAACAAAAAAAAGAGATTAAAAATCTAGGGAAAATAGAAAAAAATTAAAAGTAAAGCATACCTTAAGGAGTAAAAAAATTATTTAAAATTATGTTATGTATATGTTAAGGGCTTTTTTGATGTTTTGAAAAGCAAATTTTAAACAAAATTTTAATTTCATTTCTTTCCAGGTATTTTCAACATTTTTTTTATTTCTCAACTTTTCAACTCTTGACTCTAAGCCCAGACCTAATATCTTAAAAAGTTCTTCAAAAAAATTCTTAACCTTTTCCGCTACTCCATAATTTATTAAACTTCACGAATGTTAAGTTATCAAAAACTGGTGATATGTGAAGCCACGAACAAAACCTAAAAGAAAAACTCAATCAAAATCTACCGCAAAAGAAAAAAGAAAAGAAAAATCACCGCAAATGTGATTACGAAATCGAAGTCTACACGCGAATCAAAATCACAATTTTTTTTTTTTATATAAATACAAATACATACACAACCACAAGCAGATAAAAATAACAGAATCAAAATCAAATCAAATAAAAGTCAATATATTTTGCAAAGGTAAGTAGACAACTAAAAGAAAAAAATAATATACAAAAAAAAATTCCTAAAAATATGCCACAGTTTTTATTTTTCTTTACTATTTCTAGGTTATTTTCATATAAAATCATTTTCCATAAGAAAATACTAGAAATATTCAAAAGAGTTTTCAAAACTATCTACTTTTTTATACAGTTTGGAGTGAAAACTTATAAATAAGCCCTCAAATGATAAAAATGTTTGTTTTTAAATCGTATGACGTTATATTCACTATTTCTTTGTAGCAATTTTTTTAAGTAGCATTTTTTTATAGGATTTGATTTTTTTATGTAATAAAAAATGGAAAAAAAAACTAGCTGCAACCTTGAATAAGTTTAAGAGCCCTACAGTATGCTTTAGAAAATTAAATCTAAAGATTTGGCAGCGATTTTTGGTTATTGCCAAGACTACTTATATAGTCAATAGAAAAAATCAATAATTCTATAAAAAGTGTAAAACTTTCTATACAAAAAAATCAAATTTTCTATAGAAAAAAGTCAAATTTTCTATAGAAAAAAGTCAAATTTTCTATAGAAAAAAGTCAAATTTTCTATAGAAAAAAGTCAAATTTTCTATAGGAAAAAGTCAAATTTTCTATAGAAAAAAGTCAAATTTTCTATAGAAAAAAGTCAAATTTTCTATAGAAAAAAGTCAAATTTTCTATAGAAAAAAGTCAAATTTTCTATAGAAAAAAGTCAAATTTTCTATAGAAAAAAGTCAAATTTTCTATAGAAAAAAGTCAAATTTTCTATAGAAAAAAGTCAAATTTTCTATAGAAAAAAGTCAAATTTTCTATAGAAAAAAGTCAAATTTTCTATAGAAAAAAGTCAAATTTTCTATAGAAAAAAGTCAAATTTTCTATAGAAAAAAAATCAAATTTTCTATAGAAAAAAGTCGAATTTTCTATAGAAAATTCACTTTTTTCCATAGAAAAATTCACTTTCTTTTATAGAAAAAGTGACTTTTTTCTATAGAAAAATTTACATTTTTCTTTAGAAAAATTTACATTTTTCTTTAGAAAAATTTACATTTTTCTTTAGAAAAATTTACATTTTTCTATAGAAAAATTTACATTTTTCTATAGAAAAATTTACATTTTTCTATAGAAAAATTTACATTTTTCTATAGAAAAATTTACATTTTTCTATAGAAAAATTTACATTTTTCTTTAGAAAAATTTACATTTTTCTTTAGAAAAATTTACATTTTTCTTTAGAAAAATTTACATTTTTCTTTAGAAAAATTTACATTTTTCTTTAGAAAAATTTACAGTTTTCTTTAGAAAAATTTACAGTTTTCTTTAGAAAAATTTAAATTTTTCCTTAGAAAAATTTAAATTTTTCCTTAGAAAAATTTACATATTTCTTTAGAAAAATTTACATTTTTCTTTAGAAAAATTTACATTTTTCTATAGAAAAATTTACATTTTTCTATAGAAAAATTTACATTTTTCTATAGAAAAATTTACATTTTTCTTTAGAAAAATTTACATTTTTCTTTAGAAAAATTTACATTTTTCTTTAGAAAAATTTACATTTTTCTTTAAAAAAATTTACATTTTTCTTTAGAAAAATTTACATTTTTCATTAGAAAAATTTACATTTTTCCTTAGAAAAATTTACATTTTTCCTTAGAAAAATTTACATTTTTCCTTAGAAAAATTTACATTTTTCCTTAGATAAATTTACATTTTTCCTTAGAAAAATTTACATTTTTCCTTAGAAAAATTTACATTTTTCTATAGAAAAATTTACATTTTTCCTTAGAAAAATTTACATTTTTCTATAGAAAAATTTACATTTTTCTATAGAAAAATTTACATTTTTCTATAGAAAAATTTACATTTTTCTATAGAAAAATTTACATTTTTCTATAGAAAAATTTATATTTTTCTATAGAAAAATTTATATTTTTCTATAGAAAAATTTATATTTTTCTATAGAAAAATTTATATTTTTCTATAGAAAAATTTATATTTTTCTATAGAAAAATTTATATTTTTCTATAGAAAAATTTATATTTTTCTATAGAAAAATTTATATTTTTCTATAGAAAAATTTATATTTTTCTTTAGAAAAATTTATATTTTTCTTTAGAAAAATTTATATTTTTCTTTAGAAAAATTTATATTTTTCTTTAGAAAAATTTATATTTTTCTTTAGAAAAATTTACATTTTTCTTTAGAAAAATTTACATTTTTCTATAGAAAAATTTACATTTTTCTATAGAAAAATTTACATTTTTCTATAGAAAAATTTACATTTTTCTATAGAAAAATTTACATTTTTCTATAGAAAAATTTACATTTTTCTTTAGAAAAATTTACATTTTTCTTTAGAAAAATTTACATTTTTCTTTAGAAAAATTTACATTTTTCTTTAGAAAAATTTACATTTTTCTTTAGAAAAATTTACATTTTTCTTTAGAAAAATTTACAGTTTTCTTTAGAAAAATTTACAGTTTTCTTTAGAAAAATTTAAATTTTTCCTTAGAAAAATTTACATTTTTCTATAGAAAAATTGACTATGTTCTGAAGTTAATAATTCGACCAGTTGCTGAGTTTTTACTTGACTCGTATAGCCTACTACCTCTTACCACTTATTTGTATCTCTTGTTTAAAAACTAGAGCATACATTTAGGTGGCATGACGCAAGCTTTTATTTATTTAGTGGCTTGTAATTTTAAATTGACAGCAGGTGTTGGTTAGAAAATGGCAAACACCATTCAAACATTTTAAACAAAACAAAAGAAAATGTATAGAAAAAAATTGGAAAATCTTTTAGTGAAATTGAATGCGAAAAGTAATGGGAAAAAGATAAATTACCTTATTTTTACTTTTAACATTTTCTAGCCCGAACCAAAGGCAAAGGCAATCTTAACATAATAAATCACTACAGGGAAATTAAGAAGTAAGTAAGAAAAAAAATCTAGATGAAATAACATTTTAGTACTTAGTTAGAACTAAATAGAAAATTTTTAATTTAAAACTGTCTATTTAAGACAATTTATTTACTTAATGATTTAAAAACACTTTTAGAATAAATTTTAGAAAAATAACATTAATTGCTTCAGTTCTTCTTGAGTTGTTTTTTGCTGAGTTTGAGGTTTTTGTTGGCATTTGTTCTTAGAAAGTTATTTTTTTTTTTAATTTAAAAACTTAAAGTTTTCTTCAGCAAAATTCTATAAAATTATTGATCAAACTTTTTATGGCTTTAAGAAAAATTTTCTTTCGCCCGCCTAAAAGTATGCAGTTTTTCTGAGCAGGCCAAAGTATGTTACATAGTTTGTTTGACAAAAAAGTAAATGAAAAAATGCAAAACTTTAAGAAATTGTGAAATATAGCATAAAATTTTGTTACACAAAAGTTAAAACTTAAAAGTTTTTTAAGTTTTTCAGAATTTTATGATAGATTTCAATCAAAGTTTAGCTGTGAGTTATGGGGAAATCAAGGGCTATATTAAAAATATTGAGCAATTTTCCTAATAAAGTTAGGAAGATTTGAACGAAAGTTTCTTCAAGTTTTCTAGTTAAATTTATTGATTTAGTTCATGCAAGAAATTTGTTAAGTTTCTTACATTTTACTTTCATTTCTACTTATAAAGCATATTTTTAGGCTTTAGTTTTAAAGGTACCCCATAGGAGTATTATATATTTTCCCAATAATCCTACAGAAGCCATAAACATTTCCAAAAATCTTTAATTTATTGCTAGAAAAATACTTCTACTTATTTCTTATAGTTAATTTAATATCTTATTGTTTACTTGCTTCAGCGCCTTTTGTATATGCTACTTATTGCTACGCATTATATTTTTTCTTTCGCCTTAACAGTATGCTATGATTTAATGACCTTTTATTGCCTCAGACATTGTTATTGTTTTTTTAGAAGTTGGCTCGTTTTTAGCTTAAGTTTCCGTTTGAATTATTAAGACAAGGAAACTTTCAACAACAACAAAATCATTAAACTGTAACAAAAAAAAACAAAGAAAAATTATGTAATAAATATCAAGGAAAACAATATGGTTAGACACAGTCATACATATGTTCAAGGAAAGGCCTAAATATTTTAAGAAGATGTCAATGTTGTTGACGCCCTACACCATAAAATTTGAAAGACTTAAGTAATTCTGACTTCAAAATACTTTAATTTGTTGAACAATGTCATGTTCAATAACATAGACTATAGTAAAGACAACAACCTTCATAATAACCTGAACCTAAGATAGGCGGCCTATACTGCCAGGAGCCGAAGACTTTTTGTAATTTTCGTAAATATCAAGATCATTCACTAAACTCGCAAAAATGAGCACCAAAAATATTCAATTGGAAATTGAATATTCAAATAGAAATATTTTTCTATAGAAAAAACTTCGATAGAAATATTTTTCTATAGAAAAAACTTCGATAGAAATATTTTTCTATAGAAAAATTTCGATAGAAATATTTTTCTCTAGAAAAATTTCGATAGAAATATTTTTCTATAGAAAAAATTTCGATAGAAATATTTTTCTATAGAAAAAATTTCGATAGAAATATTTTTCTATAGAAAAAATTGCGATAGAAATATTTTTATATAGAAAAAATTGCAAATAGAAATATTTTTCTATAGAAAAAATTTCGATAGAAATATTTTTCTATAGAAAAAATTTCGAAAGAAATATTTTTCTATAGAAAAAATTTCGAAAGAAATATTTTTCTATAGAAAAATTTTCGAAAGAAATATTTTTCTATAGAAAAATTTTCGAAAGAAATATTTTTCTATAGAAAATTTTTCGAAAGAAATATTTTTCTATAGAAAATTTTTCGAAAGAAATATTTTTCTATAGAAAAAATTTCGATAGAAATATTTTGCTATAGAAAAAATTGCGATAGAAATATTTTTATATAGAAAAAATTGCAATAGAAATATTTTTCTATAGAAAAAATTTCGAAAGAAATATTTTTCTATAGAAAAATTTTCAAAAGAAATATTTTTCTATAGAAAATTTTTCGAAAGAAATATTTTTCTATAGAAAAAATTTCGATAGAAATATTTTTCTATAGAAAAAATTTCGATAGAAATATTTTTCTATAGAAAAAATTTCGATAGAAATATTTTTCTATAGAAAAAATTTCTATAGAAAAAATTTCGATAGAAATATTTTTCTATAGAAAAAATTTCGATAGAAATAATTTTCTATAGAAAAAATTTCGATAGAAATATTTTTCTATAGAAAAAATTTCGATAGAAATATTTTTCTATAGAAAAAATTTCGATAGAAATATTTTTCTATAGAAAAAATTTCGATAGAAATATTTTTCTATAGAAAAAATTTCGATAGAAATATTTTTCTATCGAAAAAATTTCGATAGAAATATTTTTCTATAGAAAAAATTTCGATAGAAATATTTTTCTATTGAAAAATTTTCGAAAGAAATATTTTTCTATAGAAAATTTTTCGAAAGAAATATTTTTCTATAGAAAAAATTTTGATAAAAATACTTTTAAAAAGAAAAAATTTTGATAGAAATATTTTTCTATTGAAAAATTTTCGAAAGAAATATTTTTCTATAGAAAAATTTTCGAAAGAAATATATTTCTATAGAAAAATTTTCTTTAGAAATATTTTTCTATCGAAAATTTTTCTTTAGAAATATTTTTCTATAGAAAATGTTTCTTTAGAAATATTTTTCTATAGAAAATTTTTCTTTAGAAATATTTTTCTATAGAAAATTTTTCTTAAGAATTATTTGTCTATAGAAGGTTTTTCTTTAGAAATATTTTTCTATAGAAAGTTTTTCTTTAGAAATATTTTTCTATAGAACATTTTTCTTTAGAAATATTTTTGTATAGAAAATTTATCTTTAGAAATATTTGTCTATAGAAAATTTTTCTTTAGAAATATTTTTCTATAGAAAATTTTTCTTCAGAAATATTTTTCTATAGAAAATTTTTTTTTTAGAAAAATTTTTCTATAGAAAAAATTCCTATAGTAACATTTTACAAGTCGGTTATGTCCCCTAATACTTAAATATTTCTTTGCCATTTTTTGTTGTAACCGAAATATTGTAAATATATCAAACTTTATTATAAAACGCTGTCGTTTTTGTTGCCGAATTTCTAGGAGTGTTTGGTTTAATTTAATGTGGCATACCTTAAGGCTGTTTGTTTGATTTGTGTGTGTGTAAGAGGTATTTTCTAACATTATTTACTTATTACTAATTAAACTATAGACGTATAGAATAAAATTTTGATTTCACTAACGTTTCTCTTTCCATTTACGTACAAATTTTCTCTTTTCTTCCAAGAAAAACGCTTTATTAAGTTGAATTCGTCTAAAAAGCCATTAACTTAAATATAGGTTTAATGAATAAAACCAAAGAATTGGTAGGGGGATACTGTTATACGCAAACATATTTCTGTACAAGTGTTATAACATTTTTTTATTAGTTACAAAAATGTTCTTTTTCTCTTACTAGTTCTTTCATTTTTATTTTTAATTGAAGCTTAAAAGGTGTGAGATCTCAAGGTGTTCAATTTAGTAATTCAAAATTTTGATGATTTATTGCCAAAGACCATAATTATAATTCTTAATGGGCGTCCGTAAGAATTGGGAAAACGTGTGCAGGATATAAAGATTTTTTAGAAGAAATATAATGGATTTTGATTAAAGGCCAATAACTTGTAGTATAATTTTAGGATGTATACGTTTTAGGCATAATTAAGCAAAGCATGTAAAAAGGCAAAAGGAAAAGTTTTTTCATATTTTAGTTCTGTTCTAGTTCTGTTCTAGTTCTGTTCTAGTTCTGTTCTAGTTCTGTTCTAGTTCTGTTCTAGTTCTGTTCTAGTTCTGTTCTAGTTCTGTTCTAGTTCTGTTCTAGTTCTGTTCTAGTTCTGTTCTAGTTCTGTTCTAGTTCTGTTCTAGTTCTGTTCTAGTTCTGTTCTAGTTCTGTTCTAGTTCTGTTCTAGTTCTGTTCTAGTTCTGTTCTAGTTCTGTTCTAGTTCTGTTCTAGTTCTGTTCTAGTTCTGTTCTAGTTCTGTTCTAGTTCTGTTCTAGTTCTGTTCTAGTTCTGTTCTAGTTCTGTTCTAGTTCTGTTCTAGTTCTGTTCTAGTTCTGTTCTAGTTCTGTTCTAGTTCTGTTCTAGTTCTGTTCTAGTTCTGTTCTAGTTCTGTTCTAGTTCTGTTCTAGTTCTGTTCTAGTTCTGTTCTAGTTCTGTTCTAGTTCTGTTCTAGTTCTGTTCTAGTTCTGTTCTAGTTCTGTTCTAGTTCTGTTCTAGTTCTGTTCTAGTTCTGTTCTAGTTCTGTTCTAGTTCTGTTCTAGTTCTGTTCTAGTTCTGTTCTAGTTCTGTTCTAGTTCTGTTCTAGTTCTGTTCTAGTTCTGTTCTAGTTCTGTTCTAGTTCTGTTCTAGTTCTGTTCTAGTTCTGTTCTAGTTCTGTTCTAGTTCTGTTCTAGTTCTGTTCTAGTTCTGTTCTAGTTCTGTTCTAGTTCTGTTCTAGTTCTGTTCTAGTTCTGTTCTAGTTCTGTTCTAGTTCTGTTCTAGTTCTGTTCTAGTTCTGTTCTAGTTCTGTTCTAGTTCTGTTCTAGTTCTGTTCTAGTTCTGTTCTAGTTCTGTTCTAGTTCTGTTCTAGTTCTGTTCTAGTTCTGTTCTAGTTCTGTTCTAGTTCTGTTCTAGTTCTGTTCTAGTTCTGTTCTAGTTCTGTTCTAGTTCTGTTCTAGTTCTGTTCTAGTTCTGTTCTAGTTCTGTTCTAGTTCTGTTCTAGTTCTGTTCTAGTTCTGTTCTAGTTCTGTTCTAGTTCTGTTCTAGTTCTGTTCTAGTTCTGTTCTAGTTCTGTTCTAGTTCTGTTCTAGTTCTGTTCTAGTTCTGTTCTAGTTCTGTTCTAGTTCTGTTCTAGTTCTGTTCTAGTTCTGTTCTAGTTCTGTTCTAGTTCTGTTCTAGTTCTGTTCTAGTTCTGTTCTAGTTCTGTTCTAGTTCTGTTCTAGTTCTGTTCTAGTTCTGTTCTAGTTCTGTTCTAGTTCTGTTCTAGTTCTGTTCTAGTTCTGTTCTAGTTCTGTTCTAGTTCTGTTCTAGTTCTGTTCTAGTTCTGTTCTAGTTCTGTTCTAGTTCTGTTCTAGTTCTGTTCTAGTTCTGTTCTAGTTCTGTTCTAGTTCTGTTCTAGTTCTGTTCTAGTTCTGTTCTAGTTCTGTTCTAGTTCTGTTCTAGTTCTGTTCTAGTTCTGTTCTAGTTCTGTTCTAGTTCTGTTCTAGTTCTGTTCTAGTTCTGTTCTAGTTCTGTTCTAGTTCTGTTCTAGTTCTGTTCTAGTTCTGTTCTAGTTCTGTTCTAGTTCTGTTCTAGTTCTGTTCTAGTTCTGTTCTAGTTCTGTTCTAGTTCTGTTCTAGTTCTGTTCTAGTTCTGTTCTAGTTCTGTTCTAGTTCTGTTCTAGTTCTGTTCTAGTTCTGTTCTAGTTCTGTTCTAGTTTTGTTCTAGTTCTGTTCTAGTTCTGTTCTAGTTCTGTTCTAGTTCTGTTCTAGTTCTGTTCTAGTTCTGTTCTAGTTCTGTTCTAGTTCTGTTCTGTTCTGTTCTAGTTCTGTTCTAGTTCTGTTCTAGTTCTGTTCTGTTTATCTACTAGCTCTGTTCTGTTTTTTTTTCTAGTTCTCTTCTAGTTCTGTGCTATTTCTCTTCTAGTTTTCTTCTTCCTCCTATTCTCTTCATATTTTTTAACCCCTTAAGATATACTCTGCTATACAATTTACTCTTGTTTGGATAAGATTTTCTTAAAAAGCCTAAAAGTATTTCATAATTTATTTCTCAGACATTCCTTACAACTTCTTTTCCCATTTTATCTCGCCACAATTTTGAGATGGTTTTTCTACTTGTGTCTGTTTTAAAAATATTTCCTTTAGAAGCCTAATAGTATGCTACCATTTTTCTTGAATGATATTAATTCTCTTAGCCTAAAATTATGCTTTATTTTTATATAACATTCCCTTTTTCTATATGAATCCTTTTTCTAATTTATCTGTTGCGTGCGTTTGTGGAATTACAAATGATTTTCTTATGCCTGTTTGTCTGTCTGTCTGTCTGTCGGTCTTTAAAGTGGCAAAGAATTTGCTTCATCAAATTAAGGAAATTACTATTATAAATATTTGGGGTTTTCTTATAAGTTATTTTTTTCCGAATTTGGAAGCAAATTTTTCATATATGATAAGGGAATAGTTTTGCTTTAAGTTTTATTAAAATTTTTCTGTGAGATTTATTTCTTTTCAAAAAGGATTTTTCTTTGAATTTATCCTTTTTTAGCATATCATTTTATAACTCATGGCTTTTGGTCTTCTTTGATATTAAAGAAATATTTTAATTCTTATGAGTGTACTGGTATCACATTTTTTTAGCATATTTTAAGGTGAAATATTATTTAATGCCCCTATATATGTAAATGCCAACACTATCTTTTGATAGTGTTGGCATTTAACTCAAAGTGCACACAAGCAAGAAACTATAGCTATAAAATATTTCTTACATCTTTTTGATATTAAAAAAATGATGAATTAAAAGAATTATAATAAAATAAAAAAAAATAATATTGAAAAAATATTGACGTCAAAAAGTATGCAACTTTTGCACGTACTAAAGCATATCTTAAGGAATTCAACTATATTAAAACTCAAAGCATACTTTTAGGAACTAATATAACTAAGAATTTCATTAATCACTAACACCTACATACATAATTTTTTTAATTTCTATCCCAGATTAGTTAAAATTTAAAGATTTTTTCCAACAAATTGTTTAAATACTCCCCTTGTTAATGGCGGGGGAATACTTGTTTTGCCTGTAATGATGAAGTTTCGTTTCATTAGTGATTTCGTGTCATGTTTAAACAGGGAGGTCTATTATCCCACCATTTCCGTTTTTCATTTATATGACAAATTTTGTCACTTGTTTTCTCTGACGCTGAGCTTGATTTCCGTTTCATGTCAGTCTTTAGTCTGGAAATTTTTTGACGGTAAAATTTGCATTTAAAAAAAAATTTTTAAGTGTGTCATTTAGTTGATTCCAAATTAAGAGGAGAGTGTGTCGAGGTAATTGTATGGTAGAGATATAATTTCCTAATGATATCATGCTTTCATGAAAAGGACGGAAGGTTAAACAGAAAAAGGTAGGGGGAGCCATTAGAAATAAGAAATTTCAAAAAAAATCCTATAAAAATTAGAAAAATTTTCTATAAAAATAAAAGAAATTTTAACAATTTGCTTTAAAAAAAACATTTTTAAAAAATTTTCTATAAAAATAAGAAATTTTTAAAAAATTTCCTATAAAAATAAGATATTTTTGAAAATATTTTTATAAAAATAAGAAATTAAAAAAAAATCCTATAAAAATAAGAAACTTTTAAAAAATTTCCTATAAAAATAAGAAATTTTTAAAAAATTTCCTATAAAAATAAGAAATTTAAAAAAAGATTCCTATAAAAAAACGAAATTTTTAAAAAAATTTCTATAAAAATAAGAAATTAAAAAAAAAATCCTATAAAAATAAAAAATTTAAAAAAAAATCCTATAAAAATAAGAAACTTTTAAAAAATTTCCCATAAAAATAAGAAATTTTTAAAAAATTTCCCATAAAAATAAGAAATTTTTAAAAAATTTTCCATAAAAATAAGAAATTTTTAACAAAATTTTCAATAAAAATAAGAAATTTTAAAAAATTTCCTATAAGAAATTTTTAAAAAATTTCCCATAAAAATAAGAAATTTTTAACAAATTTCTTATAAAAATAAGAAATTTTTAACAAAATTTTCTATAAAATAAGAAATTTCTTAAAAATTATCTATAAAAATAAAAAGAATTTAAAAAATTTCCTATAAAAATAAGAAATTTTTAAAAAATTTCCTACAAATAATAAAAATTTTCAAACATTTTTTTTTAAATTTTTTTTTTTTTAAATTTCCTATAAAAATAACAAATTTCCTTTAAAAATATGAAATTTTTAAAAAATTTCCTATAAAAATAAGAAATTTTTAAAAAATTTCGTTCAAAAAAAAACTTAATTTCCTAAAAAAAAAAAATAAAAATTAGAAATTTTTTGAAAACAGAACTAGAACAGAACTAGAACAGAACTAGAACAGAACTAGAACAGAACTAGAACAGAACTAGAACAGAACTAGAACAGAACTAGAACAGAACTAGAACAGAACTAGAACAGAACTAGAACAGAACTAGAACAGAACTAGAACAGAACTAGAACAGAACTAGAACAGAACTAGAACAGAACTAGAACAGAACTAGAACAGAACTAGAACAGAACTAGAACAGAACTAGAACAGAACTAGAACAGAACTAGAACAGAACTAGAACAGAACTAGAACAGAACTAGAACAGAACTAGAACAGAACTAGAACAGAACTAGAACAGAACTAGAACAGAACTAGAACAGAACTAGAACAGAACTAGAACAGAACTAGAACAGAACTAGAACAGAACTAGAACAGAACTAGAACAGAACTAGAACAGAACTAGAACAGAACTAGAACAGAACTAGAACAGAACTAGAACAGAACTAGAACAGAACTAGAACAGAACTAGAACAGAACTAGAACAGAACTAGAACAGAACTAGAACAGAACTAGAACAGAACTAGAACAGAACTAGAACAGAACTAGAACAGAACTAGAACAGAACTAGAACAGAACTAGAACAGAACTAGAACAGAACTAGAACAGAACTAGAACAGAACTAGAACAGAACTAGAACAGAACTAGAACAGAACTAGAACAGAACTAGAACAGAACTAGAACAGAACTAGAACAGAACTAGAACAGAACTAGAACAGAACTAGAACAGAACTAGAACAGAACTAGAACAGAACTAGAACAGAACTAGAACAGAACTAGAACAGAACTAGAACAGAACTAGAACAGAACTAGAACAGAACTAGAACAGAACTAGAACAGAACTAGAACAGAACTAGAACAGAACTAGAACAGAACTAGAACAGAACTAGAACAGAACTAGAACAGAACTAGAACAGAACTAGAACAGAACTAGAACAGAACTAGAACAGAACTAGAACAGAACTAGAACAGAACTAGAACAGAACTAGAACAGAACTAGAACAGAACTAGAACAGAACTAGAACAGAACTAGAACAGAACTAGAACAGAACTAGAACAGAACTAGAACAGAACTAGAACAGAACTAGAACAGAACTAGAACAGAACTAGAACAGAACTAGAACAGAACTAGAACAGAACTAGAACAGAACTAGAACAGAACTAGAACAGAACTAGAACAGAACTAGAACAGAACTAGAACAGAACTAGAACAGAACTAGAACAGAACTAGAACAGAACAGAACTAGAACAGAACTAGAACAGAACTAGAACAGAACTAGAACAGAACTAGAACAGAACTAGAACAGAACTAGAACAGAACTAGAACAGAACTAGAACAGAACTAGAACAGAACTAGAACAGAACTAGAACAGAACTAGAACAGAACTAGAACAGAACTAGAACAGAACTAGAACAGAACTAGAACAGAACTAGAACAGAACTAGAACAGAACTAGAACAGAACTAGAACAGAACTAGAACAGAACTAGAACAGAACTAGAACAGAACTAGAACAGAACTAGAACAGAACTAGAACAGAACTAGAACAGAACTAGAACAGAACTAGAACAGAACTAGAACAGAACTAGAACAGAACTAGAACAGAACTAGAACAGAACTAGAACAGAACTAGAACAGAACTAGAACAGAACTAGAACAGAACTAGAACAGAACTAGAACAGAACTAGAACAGAACTAGAACAGAACTAGAACAGAACTAGAACAGAACTAGAACAGAACTAGAACAGAACTAGAACAGAACTAGAACAGAACTAGAACAGAACTAGAACAGAACTAGAACAGAACTAGAACAGAACTAGAACAGAACTAGAACAGAACTAGAACAGAACTAGAACAGAACTAGAACAGAATTAGAACAGAACTAGAACAGAACTAGAACAGAACTAGAACAGAACTAGAACAGAACTAGAACAGAACTAGAACAGAACTAGAACAGAACTAGAAAAGAACTAGAACAGAACTAGAATTTTTAAAATTTTTGTGTAGAAGTAAATTTTTTTGTGCAAAATTCAAATTTTTATGTAAAATTTAAATTTTTTTGTTAAATTAAAATTTTTGTGCAAAATTTAAATTTTGGTGTAAAATTTTAATTTTTGTGTTTAAATTTAAATTTAAATTTTTGTGTAAGATTAAAATTTTTGTGTAAAATTAAAATTTTTGTGTAAAATTAAAATTTTTGTGCAAAATTTTAAATTTTTGTATAAATTTAAATTTTTGTATAAATATAAATTTTTTTATAAATTTAAATTTTTGTATAAATTTAAATTTTTGTGTAAAATTTACATTTTTGTGTAAAATTTAAAAACATTTTAAATATGTATAATATTTTATTTTTATGTAAAATTTTAATTTTTGTGTAAAATTTAAATTTTTATATAAAATTTAAGTTTTTGTGTAAATAAAAATTTTTGTGTAAAATTTACATTTTTGTGTAATATTTAAATTTTTGTGTAGAATTTAAATTTTTGTATAAAATAAAAATTTTTCTATAAAATTTAAATGTTTGGGGAAAAATTCAATTTGAAATTGAAATTTTTGTGTAAATTTTAAATTTTTATGTAAAATTTAAATTTTTGTGTAAAATTTAAATTTTTTTGTAAATTCAAATTTTTATGTAAAATTAAAATTTAATTTTTTGTGTAAAATTAAAATTTAATTTTTTGTGTAAAATTAAAATTTTTGCGAAAAATTTAATTTTTTGTGTAAAATTTAAAGTTTTGTATAAAATTAAAATGTTGGTGTTAAACTTAAATTTTTGTGTAAAATTTAAATTTTGGTGTAAAGTTTAAATTTTGGTGTAAATTCAAATTTTTGTATAAAATTTAAATTTTTGTATCAAATTTGTAAAAAAAAATAAAATGAAAATTTTTTCTTACAACCAAAAACTGAAATCTTTCAATGTTTCCCCTAAAATGACTTTGTTTACTATTAAATTTTACCCAAATCCTTTCCTTACCCCTTTATTTTACATTCTCTACATAATAATTTACTTTAAAATAACACAAAAAATTTCTAAAAACATGTACAATTTTAGTCTGTTGACGTTTTGTGGCCAATCCAGAGATTATATTTCATAAACAATATCAATTAGTTTCGTTTACGCCATTAGAACTAATCAGTGTAAACAATACACTAACGGTCACACACACACATTCACTCACATACACCCTCACATATCAAATTAGTTACCCCGTAATGTATACAAGTACTAGACATTAATAATAAAAGTATCTGAGAACATGTAATTCTCTACATGGATTTAGTTGGATGTCTATGGAATAACTATATATTTTATCAGATTTTCAAAATTACTCGTAATGTGTATGCGAAAACAGCTGAAGGGTTTGAAACCACTCGTAGTGTAAGCAGTTGTTTACTCAGTTGAAGACAACATGAAATTTTATAAAATTTATAAATGTTATTCTACACACACATACACACATACTAACTCACATTATCAAAAAGGGCTAACTCTGTCCATGAGCCAATGACAAGGACAAATGTTGGCAAATAATGAAAATGATTGGGTTGAATACAAAAAAATAACAATTACAATAAACTTTTGTCATTTCGTAAAGTAGAGAGAAATTATTGGAAAAATTTATTACAAAAGTAAGATTTCCTATAAAAATAGGAAATTTTTGAAAAATTTCCTATAAAAATAGGAAATTTTTGAAAAATTTCCTATAAAAATAGGAAATTTTTGAAAAATTTCCTATAAAAATAGGAAATTTTTGAAAAATTTCCTATAAAAATAGGAAATTTTTGAAAAATTTCCTATAAAAATAGGAAATTTTTGAAAAATTTCCTATAAAAATAGGAAATTTTTGAAAAATTTCCTATAAAAATAGGAAATTTTTGAAAAATTTCCTATAAAAATAGGAAATTTTTGAAAAATTTCCTATAAAAATAGGAAATTTTTGAAAAATTTCCTATAAAAATAGGAAATTTTTGAAAAATTTCCTATAAAAATAGGAAATTTTTGAAAAATTTCCTATAAAAATAGAAAATTTTTGAAAAATTTCCTATAAAAATAGGAAATTTTTGAAAAATTTCCTATAAAAATAGGAAATTTTTGAAAAATTTCCTATAAAAATATGAAATTTTTGAAAAATTTCCTATAAAAATAGGAAATTTTTGAAAAATTTCCTATAAAAATATGAAATTTTTGAAAAATTTCCTATAAATATAGGAAATTTTTGAAAAATTTCCTATAAAAATAGGAAATTTTTGAAAAATTTCCTATAAAAATAGGAAATTTTTGAAAAATTTCTTATAAAAATAGGAAATTTTTGAAAAAATTCCTATAAAAATAGGAAATTTTTGAAAAATTTCCTATAAAAATAGGAAATTTTTGAAAAATTTCCTATAAAAATAGGAATTTTTTTAAAAATTTCCTATAAAAATAGGAAATTTTTGAAAAATTTCCCATAAAAATAGGAAATTTTTGAAAAATTTCCCATAAAAATAGGAAATTTTTGAAAAATTTCCTATAAAAATAGGAAATTTTTGAAAAATTTCCTATAAAAATAGGAAATTTTTGAAAAATTTCCTATAAAAATAGGAAATTTTTGAAAAATTTCCTATAAAAATAGGAAATTTTTGAAAAATTTCCTATAAAAATAGGAAATTTTTGAAAAATTTCCTATAAAAATAGGAAATTTTTGAAAAATTTCCTATAAAAATAGGAAATTTTTGAAAAATTTCCTATAAAAATAGGAAATTTTTGAAAAATTTCCTATAAAAATAGGAAATTTTTGAAAAATTTCCTATAAAAATAGGAAATTTTTGAAAAATTTCCTATAAAAATAGGAAATTTTACACAAAAATTTAAATTTTACACAAAAATTTAAATTTTACACAAAAATTTAAATTTTACACAAAAATTTAAATTTTACACAAAAATTTAAATTTTACACAAAAATTTAAATTTTACACAAAAATTTAAATTTTACACAAAAATTGATATTTTACCTAAAAATTTTAATTTCACACAAAAATATTAATTTTACACAAAAATAAAAATTCTACACAAAAATTAAAATTTTTCACAGAAATTAAAATTTTTCGTAATAATTTGAACTCTACACAAAAATTTAAATTTTTGTTTTTTTTTTTACAAAAAGTGTGGCCTATTTTTAGGATGTTTTTTTATCTCGATTTAAAATTTGAAATTTTTAACATTATTAACTTTTTAAATGTTGTCTTTTCATTTCAGCAAACCAAAACCAAAAAAAAAACTATAACTAAACTAAGCAAATAGTAACTTTAACTAGAAAATAAAATTGGCTTTAACTTTTAATGTTTTTTTATATAAATGGGAAAAAAATAGTTGTAAAAAAACACTTGTAGAGTTAAAAATTTTAAATGAAAAACAAAAAAGGGAATTAAAACCGAAAAAATATTTAGGGGAAATCAAAACGCTTCTTACTAGGATTAAATGACTAAATTAGAAACTAAAAAAAAATCACAAGATTATATAAATAACTCACAAATAAAGTCTTCTTTAACCTAAAAATCTAAGGAAAGGGAAGATTGAATTTTTTTTTAATAAAAATTTTAAAATATTATGGATAATTTATCTTTAAAACTCATTAAGGATAAAAGTAAATTAAAAGAACATTTTAAGACAAATAAGTCAAACAAGATCATTAGCAAACCTCACACGAAACGTAATAAACTACAAAGATCTACAGAAAATTTTGATGATCATTGTGAGGATATTGATATAGGACATCAAGAGGACTTACCGCCTCCCCCTTATAGTAATAGCGTAATGGGTGGAGGTTATGCTACACCGGCGCCCTCTCTTTGTAAACAATTTATGCAAAACGCTGTTACTTCAGCGTTATTAACGAATCTGAGCAACGAAACCAAGACCAAAAACAAATCGTCAACAGCCTTCAAATCCACTTCCACCTCAACCTCAACCTCCTCTTCAACCTGTAACCTTAAACATATACAATCTGCCATAGATTTACCAATGCATGAGAAACTCTTGGAAAATGATGGCTGTGAAAAACAGCCCAATCCTGCCTCGAAAGATAAGACTGAGAAACTGAAGACCAAAAGCCATAAAGAATCAAAATTTGCCGAGAAATTGAGAAGAAGTTTTCGACGAGGCGAACACAAGTCCCTGGAGATCAAAAGGCAGGATAAAAAAGATTTGGGGGATTTAACGGACCAGGAAAGAAGCAGTAGCCTAAGACCTTTACAGCAGCATTTACAAAATTCTGCCTCGATATTTTCTCTGACTAATCTACCGGGTTTAGGGGGTCATATAAATCCTGCCCTACTCTTGGATAGTCCAGACGAAAGTACTCCTCCTGAATTTGCCTATAGGCATCTAAGTAGTGTGGCCACCACGAACTCAAGTACTTCCCTAGAGAGCAATTTCTGTGAGAGTCCTACGACCAGCATAAGCTACTGGGCGTGGCATATGAATAATAACAATATGGGCGGTGAACTAAGTACCACAACTAATAGCAATAATGCCCCAAGTGGCAACAATCGTATACCTCTAAATGACAACCGCAAGCGTTTGGAGCAGCAAAGCAGCAGTAAAAGTGAATGCGAGCATCCGCAGGTCACCACGGCCAGCCGCAGCTGTAGTACCACAAGTGAGAGTAGTACCGCAGCCAAACTGACTAGACTGCAAAATTTTCTCTTCAAATCCAGCAATGAAAGTTCTCGTAGTATACAGGGACACTCCAATGAGGGCTTTACAGCCTCTTCCTTTACCTCCACCTCAGGAGAATGGGAGACTTTGTGCAACTGCCCCTCAACTTCCACAAATCCTCCGCCACCTCCCCCTTCGACCAGTGAAGATTATGTACCCATAAGCAATGAAAATTATATTAATACAACTCAAGTTGAAAGCAATGGTTCCATGAAGAACTACTACCAATATACCCTGGCCTCACCCAATAATCCTTTTCTGCCTGAGATAACAGCACGCACATATCATAGTACCTATGAGGAGGCGGAGGAAGATCGTGAACTGGAAGATGAGCTGGACTCAAATGTAACTTCCGTAAAATATCGTATAGGCACTCATTCGGCCCAGTTGCCTACTCCCATATACAGTCGAACGGGGTCACAGGAATCCACACACAGTGATTATGGGGCTCAAAATTTTGAGTCACAAAACCCAGCCTCACCGGGAAAGCATAAAAGAAAATTATTTTCTCTAAGCACACCCACGAAATTGAACTTGAATCAGCAGCAACAACAACAACAACAGCAGCAGCCACAAACAACGTCACAGCTGCCCCAACAAACAACGCCCAAGTCTTTGGGTAATAACATTACCCGCTCTCCCTCTTCATCATCCTTTAATTTCTCGCACAAAAGTCTTTCGAAAACCTCTTCCTGCAATCTAGTACGTAGTCTTAATCCCTTTCTACCCTCGACCACTGTGACGTCTTCTTCCCCGCCTCAGCGTACCTCGTCTTCGAGTAGTTTGAACAAACGAACGGGACCATTAAAGCAACAGGCGGTTACATCGCCTATAGCCATCAATACAACGAATCCCTTGAAAGATCTCAATGCCAGGAGAGAGGAGTTTCTGAGGGCCACCATGCAGATTTGCCTAGTGGTATCGCCGCCCTCCTCAAGATTACAGGTAAATTGGATTTTATCGAAATATCTCTAAATTTTTTTTATAATTTTGTTTAATTTTTTTAATAAAATTTTTAATTTCTTTTTTAAATCTTAATTTTGTTTTATTTTTTGGTTTTAATTAAGAAAATTCTCGGGTCCATTTTTAGTTTCTGAATTCATCACTGGCTTCGCCTCAATGATAGTTTTAAGGCCTAGTTCTAGGATAATTTCCTTTGTCACTTCTTCTTTAAATTCTTCTTCCAGATCTGTTCTCGATTAAGTTTTCGATTATGTTCTCGATCATGTTCTTGATTATGTTCTCGATTATGTTCTTGATTATGTTTTTGATTATGTTGTCGATTATGTTTTAGATTATGTTCTCGATTATGTTCTCGATTATGTTCTCGTTTATGTTCTCGATTATGTTCTCGATTATATTCACGATTATGTTCTCGATTATGTTCTTGATTATATTTTTGATTATGTTGTCGATTATGTTTTAGATTATGTTCTCGATTATGTTCTCGATTATGTTCTCGTTTATGTTCTCGATTATGTTCTCGATTATGTTCTCGATTATGTTCTCTATTATGTTTTTGATTATGTTCTCGATTATGTTTTTTGATTATGTTTCTGATTATGTTTTCGATTATGTTCTCGATTATGTTCTCGTTTATGTTTTCGATTATGTTTTCGATTATGTTCTCGATTATGTTCTCGATTATGTTTTCGTTTATGTTCTCGATTATGTTCTCGATTATGTTCTCGTTTATGTTTTCGATTATGTTTTCGATTATGTTCTCGATTATGTTCTCGATTATGTTCTCGTTTATGTTCTCGATTATGTTCTCAATTATGTTCTCGATTATATTCACGATTATGTTCTCGATTATGTTCTAGATTATGTTCTCGATTATGTTCTCGATTATTTTTTTGATTATGTTCTCAATTATGTTCTCGATTATGTTTTTGATTATGTTCTCGATTAAGTTCTCGATTATGTTCTCGATTATTTTCTCGATTATGCTCTCGAATATTTTCTCGATTATGTTCTCGATTATGTTCTCGATTTCGTTCTCGATTATATTCACGATTATGTTCTCGATTATGTTCTCGATTATGTTCTCGATTATGTTCTCGATTATGTTCTCGATTATATTCTCGATTATATTCTCGATTATATTCTCGATTATGTTCTCGATTATGTTCTCGATTATGTTCTCGATTATGTTCTCGATTATGTTCTCGATTATGTTCTTGATTATTTTTCTGATTATGTTCTCGAGTATGTTCTAGATTAGGTTCTCGATTATGCTCTAGATTATGTTTTTGATTATGTTCTCGATTATGTTCTCGATTATGTTCTCGATTATGTTCTCAATTATGTTCTCGATTATGTTCTCGATTATATTCTCGATTAAGTTCTCGATTATGTTCTCGATTGTGTTCTCGATTATGTTCTCGATTTTGTTCTCGATTGTGTTCTCGATTATGTTTTTGATTATGTTTTTGATTATGTTCTCGATTACGTTCTCTATTATGTTCTCGATTATGTTTTCGATTATGTTCTCAATTATTTTCTCGATTGTGCTCTCGATTGTATTCTCGATTATGTTCTCGATTCTGTTCTAGTTCTGTTTTCGATTATGTTTCCGATTATGTTCTCGATTATGTTCTCGAATATGTTCTCGTTAATGTTCTCCATTATGTTCTCGTTAATGTTCTCGATTATGTTCTAGATTATGTTCTAGATTATATTCTCGATTATGTTCTCGATTATGTTCTCGATTATGTTCTAGATTATGTTCTAGATTATGTTCTCGATTATGTTCTAGATCATGTTCTCGATTATGTTCCCGATTATGTTCTCGATTTTGATCTCGATTATGTTCTCGATTATGTTCTCAATTGTGTTCTAGATTATGTTTTCGACTATGTTCTTGATTATGTTTCTGATTATGTTCTCGAGTATGTTCTAGATTATGTTCTCGATTATGCTCTAGATTATGTTTTTGATTATGTTCTCGATTATGTTCTCAATTGTGTTCTAGATTATGTTCTCGATTATGATCTCGATTATGTTCTAGATTATGTTCTCGATTATATTCTCGATTATGTGCTCGATTATGTTTTGGATTATGTTTTTAATTATGTTCTAGATTATGTTCTAGATTTTGATTATGTTCTCGATTATGTTTTTGATTATGTTCTCGATTATGTTCTCGTTTATGTTCTCGATTATGTTCTCGATTATGTTCTCGATTATGTTCTAGATTATGTTCTCGATTATGTTCTCGATTATGTTCTCGATTATGTTCTCGATTATTTTGTCGATTATGTTCTCGATTATGTTCTCGATTATGTTCTCCATTATTTTCTCGATTATGTTCTCGATTATGTTCTCGATTATATTCTCGATTGTGTTCTCGATTATGTTCTCGATTATGTTTTTGATTATGTTCTCGATTATGTTTTTGATTATGTTCTCGACTATGTTCTCGTTTATGTTCTCGATTATGTTCTCGATTATGTTATCGATTATGTTTTTGATTATGTTCTCGATTATGTTCTCGAATATGTTCTCGATTATGTTCTCGATTATGTTCTCGATTCCATTCTAGTTATGTTCTCGATTATGTTCTCGATTATGATCTCGATTATGTTCTCGATTATGTTCTCGATAATGTTCTTGATTATGTTCTCGATTACGTTCTCGACTATGTTCTCGATTATGCTCTCTATTATGTTTTTGATTATGTTCTCGATTATGTTTTTGATTATGTTCTCGATTATGTTCTCGTTTATGTTCTCGATTATGTTCTCGATTATGTTCTCGATTATGTTCTCAATTATGTTCTAGATTATGTTTTTGGTTATGTTCCCGATTATTTGCTCGATTATGTTCTCGATTATGTTCTCGATTATGTTCTCGATTATATTCTCGATTATGTTCTCGATTATGTTTTTGATTATGTTCTCGATTATGTTCTCGATTCCGTTCTTCTTTTTTTAATTTTCCACCTTCTAATTCAATTTGTTCTTTAAAAAATTGTAATTTGCCTTGCAAATCTAATCTTTCGTTTTCTATTTTTTTAATACTCCTAAAAATATGCAATAAATTAATTAAGTGTTTGTGATTTTCTTGCTGACCTTGTTTCCATTTCCAAGATTGAGTATCTAACAAGATATTCCCATTACAAAAAGTTGCCACAAACTTTTCAAGAAACGAAGAATGATAAAATTGAAACTTGGACATTTATTTCAAGACTTAGATAGACAGAAGGAAAGACAGACGTAAGGATGAAGGTTTATACACCCACAAACAAGTCCTTTTGCACTTGGATTGCAATAAATAAATCTGAGTGCAGAGGAGGATGATATGTTGCATTACAACTACTTGACTTAACAAAATTAATACAAAATTCTATTTAATTTGAAAATACTCAATAACAATTCAAATAGAATTGGACGACAGAGTGACTGACGGACCTGATAGAAGTCAGGCAGGCAGGCGGAGGTTAAAGGGATGGATCATTGATGTTGAAAAGTGGATCAAACTTAAAAATCTATTTAGAAGGACATACAACAAAATGTATTCTATCTGAGATTTGAGGATAAAAGTTTAAACTAAATTTCCATACACGTGTACTTTCGTACTTACATATTCATGAACTGATACTTAAGAGTAAATTGATATGGATATGAGGATACAAATTGTTTATTTTTGTATTTGCATAAATTTAGAATTTTTTTATTTAGTACAAATTTAATTTATTTGCATAAAAAGTTTAGGAAAATTTAAAAAAAAATAAGTTTATGCAAATAAAAGTAAATTTTTTTCTAGATAAACTAAAACATTTCAAACTCTGCTTAATTTTGCTTTAAAATATTTTAATGTAAAATGAATTTTAATGAGTTTGCAAATCAAGTCAATTAGACTCAAAAAAAAACTAATAACAGGCCCAGTTTATGTTAAAGCTAAAGCTGAAAGGTAAAAAAAAAAGTTTATCTACACCACAAAGTACAGTAGGACTTTTTTTGGAAAAGCTCCTAGGAGTTAAGTCTACATCCTGTACGAAATGACTGGAGTTGCTTCTGGATACTCACATTATAAAGAGACCTATATGCCACAAATATTAAAGAAGGCCTTAATCTTACACCAAATAAATTTCTTGCAAAATTAAACGATTTTAGACTAACGTTTTGCTGTTGGATTGCCCAATCTCGAAACATAAAAGGCAACCCTCGTATCCTTAGTTATGCCCATTATAACTGTTTAATGATTTAAATACAATCTTCCAGGCTAACGACAGGTTACGACGTGTGTTTTTTACAGAATCTAAATAAAAATATTCTTTAAACTTAGCCTACTCTGTCGTACAGCTCTTATTTCTCAGGAGACCTAGGGGTACAGCCTAGAAATCTTAATAGTTTCAAAAAGCAAATTCTATCTAGATTCTGCAAACCAAATTTCATCACAATCTCTTGATAAATACTTTGAAAATTTTTAATTTTTTTAAAGTTACCCCCAAATTAATATCAATCATACGCCCCATAGTAGTTGGAAACCAAAAAAGTGGTAATAAGTCTGTATTTTCTTAACTTTTAGTCTAATTGCATTAGTCTGTATGAAAGAATAGTTAAGGAGGACTTAAGCCTTCCAAATTTTGGATTTAGGGTTATCCTGTATTTACACAGGGTGATTTATGGGGCGTCAAAGTAGACCTCCTCAGAAGTATAAAAGCTTTGAAAAACTTTAAAGTTTATTTTTTTCTGAAATTTCTTAAAAACTGTACAAGATAGATAAATTACTTTTGGCAGTCATAAAATCTATTTTATTGTTCATTTAAAATTAAATTAATAAATTTCAAAAATGAAAACCCAATTGACCTTTTTTGCAATTAAAATTTTGGTCTATAGAAATTTTGCACTTTTGATAAAATTCGATTTTCTGGATTCGTTTATGAGTTCACGCTTCGCCTTATTCTTGAAATCTAAAGAGAATATATGAGTCTATGTAACTGCATCTCAGAAAGTTGCAAAATCGGCTGGACTTTTTTGTTATATGTTCGAAAACACAAAAATTTTCTTAAAAATTAGACAAATTTCGTTCAATGCTATAGGTAAAGGAAATGTGGCACTGACTTCATCAATATTGGTTTAAAATCATCTTAGAAGCTCATTTTCTTCGAATATATAAAAAAACATTAGCTTTTAATACAAAACTTCTTAATGAAAAGTAAAAAATTGATACCATTTTTTTTGGGGAAAAAAAAAACTTTTTTCGAACAGCGAAAAATATTTTACTTTGAAAATTTCTCATTATTAAACAATTCAAAATATTTTAAACTGATTTCCATTGTTTCATTTCCTGAACTGCTAAATGTATGTCAGTATTTTTTAAAAAATTTTGGGCTTAATATCGAGTAAACCATGGGTCAAAAATTAAAAAAAGTCGAGGATAAAAATGATTTTTTTTCTTTTTTAAATGAAATAACTTGAAAGTTTCAACAGTTATTACAGTAAAGTAATCATGGTTTTTCTTCGTTTCTTGAAGCTCATTCTAAAATCTAGAAAATCGGTAATTTTTGACAATAATTGAAAGAACTACACAGCCCAAAAGTTTGTTTTTTTTTACTTCTGAGCTGGTCTACTTTGACGCCCCATAAATCACCCTGTGTAAACACAGGGTAACCATAAATCCAAAATTTAGAAAGCTTGGGTCCTCCTTAGCAATTCTCTCATATATACTAATGCCATCGGACTTAAAGTTTGGAAGATATACATTTATTACCACTTTTTTTGTTTCAAACCACTATGGGGCGTATGATTGATATTAATTCAGAGTTAACATTAGAAAAATTAAAAATTTTCTCTGTATTTATTAAGGGATTGTGATGAAACTTGGTTTGTAGAATCTAGACAAATTAAGCTTTTTGAATAGATTAAGATATCTAGCTTTTACCCCTAGGTCTCCTGAGAAATACTAAAGAAATCAGACTTACAGTTTGGAAGATATATATTTACTGCCCATTTTTTTTTCTTTTTTGTTTCAAACCCACCGCCTATAGGTGGGTTTTTTTTTGTTGTTTAATTCTATTATTCTTTCAAACAAAAAGTTGTGTTCTATTCAAACTTGACCGTTCTACGTTTCAACATTGTCACGATTGAGATATGTCTTACTTTTGCTTTCAAGTGCTACAAACCCAATTGAGTTTGTTTTGTAGCATGATCGCCTTAGAGGACCTTTACGGTTGACTGAACTACAGCGATACAGTTTCTTGAGCAATTTTTAATATAACCTTTACTTCTATATACGAGTATGACTAGGGTATATTTGGTTTGTTCTGAGAGTCCCAGTTTCGAAGATAATTCAATTGTCACAGATTTTGGACTACCTTTTTGCTGTAGAATTGTCCAATCTCGAAGCATAAAAGGCAACCCTCTTATCCTTAGTTTCATTCGTTATAATAGTACATTGACGTAAATCCAAAAGTCCAGGCTAAAAATGGGTTAGGAAGTGAGACTTTTGCAGAAACTATGCAAAAATATTCTTTAAACTTTGCCTAATCTGTCTTACAACTCTTGTTTCTGAGGAGACCTAGGGGAACAAGCTGGAAACCTTAATGGTTTCAAAAAGCTAATTTTGTCTAGATTCCACAAACCAAATTTCATTACAATCTTTGAACAAATACTTTGAAAATTTTTCATTTTTCTAAAGATAACTCTAAATTAATATCAATCATACGCCTTCAAATGGAAATTATTTAAATGATTCAAAACTGTCTTAAAACTCAAAATTTAAAATTTTTTAAATTAAAATCTTTTCGTGTAACAGCCTTTAATAAATCCTCTGGATTTTAAGCGTGTCAAATCTGCAATTGTTTAATGATCCTCTGCTTTATCCCTAAAAGCCTTTAAGGCATTAATTTTTATTTCTATGATTATGTTTAAAGCTAAAAGGATTTTATTATTTTATTGTGGTTAAAGTTTTGGCCGTATCCATTTTGCCGGTATCCTCTTTGGTCTGTGGATTTTCTGTTGCCACAAAAATGTGTGAATTTCTATTTAAATCTCATTTGTACTTGTAGATTATTAGTTATTTATGTAAATAAATTTTGGTAGTGTGAGTGGGTCGAATGATATTGAAATGGTCGTTGATAGTTGTTGGTAGGTTGGTAAGACTATAACGCTTATTTTTGGTTAGTTTTTTTTCTGCAATTTCTTTGGTTGCCTTCTCTTTGCATTCATTATGATGCCAACAGCCACCACAAACTTTTCCATTTGATAACCACAAAAAAGCAGTAGTATCAAGCCACTTAAGTGTAACAAACATAAAAGGGGGAAAAACAGAGAAAAGATTATGTAAGTCATGTTGTATTTACATATAATATATGAAAGGTTTATAGTTAGAAAAATGTATCAAATAAAATTCATATTGATTTATATCAGAAGACCTTTAAAATTTCTATATAAGTGATTAAATTTTGATAATTTTTGAACTCCACTGTATTCACACACTTTTAGACATCCGTTTTTACTTTGACACCTCAAAAAAGAAATAATACAAACAGAGCCCTTGAACAGGAATAAATATAAATAAAACAAGCTCTTAATGAATTCAGTGTTAAAGACACACAGTAAATCGAAACCCCAAAAAAGTGGTAATAAATCTGTATCTTCCAAACTATAAGTCTGATTTCATCAGTACAGCTCTTATTTCTCAGCAGACCTAGGGGTAAAAGCTAGAAATCTTTATAAAATAAAAAAGCAAATTATGTCTAGAATCTACAAACCAAATTTCCTCCCAATCGCTAGATAAATACTTAGAAATTTTTTAATTTTTCTAAAGTTAACTCTGAATTAATATCAATCATACGCCCCATAGTAGTTTGAAACCTAAAAAAGTGTTAATAAGTCTGTATCTTCTAAACTAAAAGACTGATTTCATTTGAATGTATGAGAAAATTGTTAAGGAGGACTTAGGCTTTTCGAATTTTGGATTTAAGGTTACCCTGTATTTACACAGGGTAATTTATGGGGTGTCAAAAAGGACCAGCTCAGAAGTAAAAAAGCTTTTATACCGTGTAGCTCTTTTAATAAATGTCCAATATGGTTGATTTTTTACATTTTGGAATGAACTTAAAGAAACAAAGAAAAAACGTGCGTAATTCATTACAATAACTCTTAAAACTTTAAAGTTATTTCATTTAAAAAATTAAAAAAAAATAATTTTTTTCTTCGACTTTGTTTAGTTTTTGGCCCATTGTGCATTTGATATTGAACCCATAATTTTTTTTTTTAAATACTGGCATACAGCCAACAGCTTAGAAAATAAATCAATGAAACCCGTTTTTTAATATCTTAAACCGTTTAATGTTGAGAAATTTCCAAAGTCAAATATTTTTCGCTGTTCGAAAAAAATATTTTTTTTTTTTTTTTTTAAATGTTATCAATTTTTAACTTTTTACGAAAAAGTTTATTATTAAAAGTTATTATTTTATTATACACTCGTAGAGAAGGGGGTTCTATAATGATTTTAAACCAAAATTTAAGCCAGTGCCATATTCCCTTTACGTACAGCATTGAACGAAATTTGTCTAATTTTTAAGAAAATTTTTGTGTTTGCGAACATATAACCAAAAAGTCAAGCCGATTTGGAAACTTTCTGAAATGCAGTTATATAGTTCCATATAATCTCTTTAGATATCAAAAATAAAAACTAGCTAGAATTCAAAAACGAAACCAAAAAATTGAATTTTATCAAAAATGACAAATTTCTATATAACAAAACTTGAATTGCAAAAAAAGGTCAATTGGGTTTCCAATTTTGAAATTTTTGAAATTGTTTTATAAAAACGTTAAAATAAGCTTTATAACTGCAAAAACTTATTTATGTAACTTAAACAGTTTTTTAGAAATTTAAAGTCCCACTTCAAAAATTATTTTGTAAAAAATATACTTTTTCGGTTTTTTTTTTACTTTTTTGCCAGAAATGTTCAAGGAATTTTTGAATATTATTAAAAAATGAATTACGTACTAATGAAGGCATGTTTTCCTTTTCATTGATGTATAAAACATATACAAAAGGAATTGGTAATAGGTAGAAATATTGCACTAAAAACTCACTCCTCAGGTGATACAGATTTGTTACCACTTTTTCTTTGGTTTCAAACCACTGTGCGACAACAGACAGAAAGACAGACAGACATTCAGACTCTCATTGCTCTCACTCTCGGTCCTCAGCGAAAAAAACTGAAAATCCAGGAAATATCCTGGTGCAAAAATAAATCCTTTACCTTTTTTTATAGCTTTTCATTTTGGTTTTAAATAAAAATCCTCTGAAATAAATATTATTTTAAACAATCTTTTAATTTGAGCAGAGAAGGAGTTAAGAAAAATCTCAAGAGACTTTCATTGATGGTGGGCTTTTAACTTCAAAATCTGCTTCAAATTTAACGCCAGTATTTGTGTGTTATGTTAATTGTCGTTTTCCTAAAATTTTCGAGTTTTTATTTTTTTTGTGTAATGGGACGTATGATTGATATTAATTTTGGGGAAATTTTTTAAAATTCGAAATTTTGGTATTAATATTCAAAAGATTTTGGTAAAATTTTGTGTGTACAAAGAAGACACCATCTTATTTCTTAAAATAGAAAGTTTATATGGTTTGAGTCTCTTTAAAGGTCTACAAATGATAAAAAACTACAGAATTAATTTTTTATTAAATTAAAAAATCATCCCTTTCGTGGATATTAGATCCTGCCCTGATTTGATGGTGCACTTTTAACTTCAAAATCTGCTTCAAATTCAAGTCCAGTATATGTGTGTCATGTAAATTGTTATTTTCCTAAAATTTTCGAGTTTTTATTTTTTCGTGTAATGGGACGTATGATTGATATTAATTTTGAGGAGATTTTTTAAAATTCAAAATTTTGGTATTAATATTCAAAAGATTTTGATGAAATTCGATGTGTACAAAGTAGACACCATCTAATTTCTTAAAATAGAAAGTTTATATGGTTTGAGTCTCTTTAAAGGTCTACAAATGATAAAAAACTACAGAATTAATTTTTTATTAAATTAAAAAATCATCCCTTTCGTGGATATTAGATCCTGCCCAGATTTGATGGTGCGCTTTTAACTTCAAATTCTGCTTCAAATTCAAGACCAGTATTTGTGTGTCACGTTAATTGTCGTTTTCCTAAAATTTTTGAGTTTATATTTTTTTGTGTAATGGGACGTATAATTGATATTAATTTTGGGGAAATTTTTTAAAATTCGAAATTTTGGTATTAATATTCAAAAGATTTTGGTAAAATTTTGTGTGTACAAAGAAGACGCCATCTTATTTCTTAAAATAGAAAGTTTATATGGTTTGAGTCTCTTTAAAGGTCTACAAATGATAAAAAACTACAGAATTCATTTTTTATTAAATTAAAAAATCATCCCTTTCGTGGATATTAGATCCTTCCCAGATTTGATGGTGCGCTTTTAACTTCAAATTCTGCTTCAAATTCAAGTCCAGTACTTGTGTGTCATGTTAATTGTCGTTTTCCTAAAATTTTCGAGTTTTTATTTTTTTGTGTAATGGGACGTATGATTGATATTAATTTTGGGGACATTTTTTAAAATTCGAAATTTTGGTATTAATATTCAAAAGATTTTGATGAAATTCGATGTGTACAAAGTAGACACCATCTTATTTCTTAAAATAGAAAGTTTATATGGTTTGAGTCTCTTTAAAGGTCTACAAATGATAAAAAACTACAGAATTAATTTTTTATTAAATTAAAAAATCATCCCTTTCGTTGATATCAGATGCTACCCTGATTTGATGGTGCGCTTTTAATTTCAAAATCTGCTTCAAATTCAAGTCCAGTATTTGTGTGTCACGTTAATTGTCGTTTTCCTAAAATTTTCGAGTTTTTATTTGTTTGTATAATGGGACGTATGATTGATATTAATTTTGGGACATTTTTTAAAATTCGAAATTTTGGTATTAATATTCAAAAGATTTTAGTAAAATTTTGTGTGTACAAAGTAGACAACATCTAATTTTTTAAAGTAAAAAGGTCTTATGGTTTGAGTCTCTTTAAAGACCCTCAATGACAAAAGTTTTCGAAAAAGTAAAAAATTTAAAATTTTTTAAAATAAATTTTTTTACAAAATTCTTAACAATAAATCCTTAAAATATATTATTTATAAATTAAACAACTTTTAACAGTTTTTGCAGTTTCTTTCTATAATTCTCTTAATTTATTTGTTTGTGAGTTCATATTTTATATTTTCCCCAATATTATTATCCTTTAGACATCCTTTTTAATATGATTACAATTTTTTTTTTGGTTTTGGCATTAATATGATTAATTTTGTTATTGCAATTTATTTGTGTTTTAATGGGAATTTGTTTATGCCATATTATGACTGTATTAACTATTTAATAAATAATATTAATCATATGCTACAGTGGCTTAATAAGAGAAATATTTAAGCAAAAATGATTTGATAACAAATCTCATTTAACGAAAAAGGTATAAGGATTTCTATTCAATAACTACAATTGAAATATGGAATCTAAAGAAATAATGAAAAGAAAATTCTAGTATATCTAAGAATAAAGCAGAATTTCATTTAAGAAAGCGTATGATTAATATTTATTATTTAGTTAAGAAAAACTATAACATTTTTTTCAATTGTATTAAATTTTAGTCAAATATTATATTTAGGGAGAACCTAAAATTATTAATTTCATAAAATGTTCCTTTTAAAAATTAATTTAAGCAAAATTTTCTTTAACAAAATTCACATACGAGAGCGTATGACTAATATTGATGATAGAATATGTAAAAATAGCTCAAGATTTTTTTCAATTTATTAAAATGTTACCCCAAAGTCATACTTTGTCCTTAAATTAAAAACTTTTTAAAATTTTCCTTTTAAAAATGAAATATTTACAAAATGAACTTTTCATTTCTGATGACGTATGATTGATATTAATTATAAAGTAGTTTTGAAAAATTGAAAATTTTGACAGATTCCTTTAATAAATTTTAATAAAATTTGGTACGAACGAACCTTACAAAAAGAGCTTTAATTTGAGTATAAAAAACATATATCGTATAGAACAAAAGTATGGCCCTAATTAAGACCAAAAAAATTTTTTTCGAAACGAAAAAAAAAATATAATAATTTCTAAATATTTATATAATATATATTATATTTTTAAATGATTTTAAGAATATTTCGCCGCTCATACGTTCGAAGATCAAGAACTTTGTGCCTTCCCAGACCCAAATATAAGGTAAGCTATCGCGTTTCTGAAGAACTTTAAAAATACCGTGAGCGTATGAATAATATTTATTATTTAATAGGTGCAACTAGCTCGAAATTTTTTTCGATTCCTTTAAATGTTACCCAAAAATCTTAATTTCTACTTAAATTAACAACTTTTTAAAATTTTCTTTTTAAAAATGAAATTTTTACAAAATGAACTTATCGCATCTGATGGCGTATGATTGATATTAATTCTAAAGTATTTTTGAAAAATTGAAAATTTTGAAAAAATTTGTCAAACAATTCAAATAAAATTGTTTCTAAACAAACCAAATAAAAAAAACTATAATTAGCCTATAGAAACCCCACATCATATAGAACAAAATATGTCCCCTAATTAGACCAAAACACAAATTTTCGAAAAAAAAGTGATTATGAAAACTTATAACAATTTCTAAATAATTATATAATATAATATTTCTAAATGATTCTTAGACTATTTTGACTAATTTTTAGCTTTTCAGACCCAGATCTGAAGTAAGGTATCGGGTTTCTGAAGAACGCGGTTTAGAAAAAATTTTGAAAATACCATGAGCGTGTGACTAATATTTATTATTTAATAGGTAAAAATATCTCGAAGACTTTTTTCAATGCCTTCAAATGTTACCCCAAAATCTTAATTTCTACTCAAATTAACAATATTGTAATCTATAATTTTTTAAAGCTAAATTTTCACAAATTTTACTTTTCTCATCTGATGGCGTATGATTGATATTAATTCTAAAGTATTTTTGAAAAATTGAAAATTTTGAAAGATTTGTTTAATCAATTGTAATAAAATTTGACATGAACGAACCTAATAAAGAGAGCTTTAATTAGCCTACAGAAACCCCACATCATATAGAACAAAATATGTCCCTAATTAGACCAAAACACAAATTTTCGAAAAAAAAGTGATTATGAAAACTTATAACAATTTCTAAATAATTATATAATATAATATTTCTAAATGATTCTTAGACTATTTTGACTAATTTTTAGCTTTTCAGACCCAGATCTGAAGTAAGGTATCGGGTTTCTGAAGAACGCGGTTTAGAAAAAATTTTGAAAATACAATGAGTGAGTGACTAATATTTATTATTTAATATTTACAAATATCTCGAAGACTTTTTTCAATGCCTTCAAATGTTACCCCAAAATCTTAATTTCTACTCAAATTAACAATATTGTAATCTTTCATTTTTTAAAACTAAATTTTCACAAATTTTACTTTTCTCATCTGATGGCGTATGATTGATATTAATTCTAAAGTATTTTTGAAAAATTGAAAATTTTGAAAGATTTCTTTAATCAATTTTAATAAAATTTGCCATGAGCGAACCTAATAAAGAGAGCTTTAATTAGCCTACAGAAACCCCACATCATATAGAACAAAATATGTTCCTAATTAAGGCAAAAAAACAAAATTTCGAAAAAAAACTGATTATGAAAACCTATAATAATTTTGTTTGCCCAAGTAATTTGACCTTAAACAAATTAACAGAATTGTCTTTTTTTTTAAATAATTTTTTATAACTTTTTCCATTAATTTAATTATTATTCATCATTAACTTTAAATTTTTTTCCAAACGAGAGGATAAAAGCAAATTTAAATATATTTTTTTGAATATAAATAAATCATGATGCAGGAAACTTCCGGTTATTACCACATTTATCTATCAGCTTAAATGACTTTTGAATAAAAAGTTTATAAAAATAAAAAGTTATAAAAAAGAGGAAGTTTACAGAAGGAAATTAAAACATATGTAAAAGAGATATAAAAATATTAATTTAGATATACAAATTAGAAGTCAAAAGGTAATAACTATATCTGTATGAAGGATATTTCCATTAGGCATCAAAAATTCCTGTTTATTGACGAAATGCAAGATTTGACCAAACGCAAGATCAGTCGATCGTCGCTGTCCATTTGATTGTGGTAAAGAATCTAAGGCAGGTCTTAAAAACACGATCCTTCGCAGACTAGGGGCCTAATTACCGCCTTTTCATCATCCCTAACGTATGCCATGAAATATTTTCAAATAAGGTCCATGTTTTCTATCGATTTGGCTAAGATTTAGCTTGAGAATCTAGCGAATCTGCATTAAGAACTAGGCTTGCAGGGTTACATTAGTATTAGTATTCGTTTTGTCATAAATGTTGAAGATAGTCTTGTCGTCCTTTCAAGTACAATTCATCTTCAGTACCCCAATAACTGCTAAATTTCCTTTTCCGTTTCAAAATTTTTGTGCAACGATCTCCTATTTTGTTCTCAAAGCTTTTAATATTTTGATAGTGTTTTTTGTGTTTTCCTTAAAAATCTGAGTAAACAACAAAAAGTATTTGGTGATGCAACCACTCAGGCTGAATTAATGCGGCGAATTCATTCATTTCGAACAAACGCCGTCAAAAGATAATAGTTGCAACTATAAAATTCAATTTATGAGTTTAAAAAACTATTTTCTATTTTAATATTATTTCGGAGGGAAACATGAAAATGCACTAAACATTTAGTATTTTTACCTTATCTGTGAGTAGTTAAAAGGATCAAAGACTAAGGACATAAAACACTTGAATGAACAATTTTAGTTTTGTTTGCTATTTTTTTGAGTTATTTAAAATCAAAATTGTAATTTCAATTGAAATTTTAAAAATAGAATAAAAAAATATATATAAAATTTTAGCAAATATTTTCTTTGGAAATTTTGAAAGGTTCAAGCATTTATGTATACAGTACCTGGTTGACCGAGCCTTGCTCGGAGCTTTATGATAAGCATTTTGAGGCAAATTTGAAAGTTTTTATATATTTTATAAAGTTAATTTTGAATTATTTTATTTATTTTGTCCGACCATAGTTTGCATAGTTTACAGTTTAACTCATTTTAATAATTTTGGAAATTGGTCATACCAACAGAAACCTCCGTCGACTCATGCGCAACAACTTTGCTAAAGATTATAGTCTGATCAAATGCACAGTTTATGATTTATTTCATTTTAAGTAGTTTTCAGTGGCGCCACCTGAAGTTGTTCATACCAACTAAGAAACCTTGGTTTGCTTATGCGTAACAACTTTGCTTATGATTATAACATGATCAAATGCACAGTTTACGATTTAATTCACTTTGAGTAATTTTATGTGGCGCCACCTGTCGGACGTTGCTCATTCCAATTCATAAACCTTCGTCGGCTTATCCGCAACAACGTTGCTGAAGATTATAGCATGATTAAATGTACAGCTTACGATTAAATTGACTTTGAGTAAATTTCAGTAGCGCCACCTGTCGAAATTTCTTCATACCAACTAATTTAAAGATTGTAGCATGATCAAATATACAGTTTACGATTAAATTAATTTTTAGTTATTTTCAGTGACGCCATCTATCGGAAATTAGTCTTATCAACTTTAAAACCTTCGCCGGCTTATCCGCAACATCTTCGCTGAAGAGCATAACATGATCAAATGCACAGTTTACTATTCTATAAAGAACATACATACACCCAAACATTCATTTGTTTAAAAGGTATAACATTACTAATTGTTTCCCCTTTTTATCCCCTAATTTCAAAAAAGTTCCATATGCATATTTGGTACTTCTTTGGTACCAATTGAATTCGGTACATTTTATTAAAACGCAGTTAACGTAATGTTTCTATTCATATTACTTTTTGAGATGTTAAGTTATCATTTTATCCCTTTTTTACCCATTTTGGCCCCAAAATCAAAAAAGCACCAAATACGTGTTTAAAGTTTCTTTCACATCTATTGATTGCAGTACAAAGTTTCTTTCTATATTCCTTAGTTTAAAATATAGGAGTGGGTTAAAAAGGTACCAAAAACACTATTTTCATCCTTTTTTACCTCTTATCGGACATAGTTTCAAAAAAGTACCAAACACCTGTCCGTTTATTTTCATAGCTGTTTAAAACGTAATTTTAATTTTGTTTCTATACCTATTACTTAAGGAGATATAGCCCCTTCTTCTTCGACCTATACATCAAAAAAGATACCCACTGTCTAAATTTTATCAAAATCGTTAGAGCCGTTTTCGATATAGTCATTCTATATATATATATATATATATATATATATATATATATATATATATATATATATATATATATATATAAATACATACAATTATTGCTCGTTTAAGAATATAAGATATATTTTTTCAATGGTTGTTCAAGGAAAAAATCAGTAATTCTTTATACTCGTATATGACAATAGAATCTAAAAAATGTCTGTTTCATTGAAATTGAAATCTGAACATTTCGTGAATCACATTTGTGACACAGAGACATCACAAGCTCACGTCACTTATATGTGCCTTTTGCGTGTTACAAATACGTGACACTTATCTTCTTTAAGCTTAAAAAAAACTTATGTCACATACATATATTGTAAGTGCGAAAAATTAGTGAGTGGCGAACGTTTGAATTCAAGAGATTTCTTTGCAACCAATATTAAAATTTTAATATGTACCTAAAAGTATGCTAAGGAGTGTGTAAATATGCTTAATGCTTTCTCCTATTAAAAACTGCTCTTTTAGTTTTACAATAAAAAAAAACCTATATCAATTTTCTGGAAAATTTTAAATTTGTTATCTATTCTCTCTACTTTTCTTCTCTATTTTTTAATATCTTTTACAATTTTCTTTTGAATAGATTTTGCAATATTAATTCGATACTTGAAAAATTCAAGTATGCCCTTTGTTTACCAATGATTTATTTTTTATTCTTTTTTTTTATTGAAAATTTTGCATATGTAAAATAAAAATTATTTTATTGTGTGTTTAACATTTTTTCTCTGGCAGTTAACATTTTGAATTGAAATATAAACGTGTGTAAATATTCAAGAATATAAACGAAAAATAAAAAAAAATATACTTTTTATCAAAAAAAAAAAAAAATAGGCTGCCAATATTATAAGGCAGGAAATACACTAAGCCGCACAGTGGAAGAAAATAAAAAAAATTTTAAATTTTCTTAAGGCATATAAATATCTTAGTATTAGTATCAGTATCATATTAACATCTCCAATAGTATTAGTTTAGTATCGTATGGTATTAATAGAATCAGTATAGGTATAAGTACAAATATCTTCAAGGTATAAGAATAAGTCGTTGTATCAATATTAGTATCAGTATTAGTATCTTTTTTTTTATATACTTTATTTACAATCTGTCACTTACAACAATTAGCAAATTTCTTAAATATTAGTATCTGTATTAAAATCGTTCTTAGTATCAGTATAAGAATCAGTAGTATTAATATTAGTATCAGTCTTAATAACAGTTTTATTATCAGTATATATATCAGTATTACTATCAGTATTAGTATCAGTACTAGTATCAGTATTAGCATCAATATTAGTGTCAGTATTAGTATCAGTATTAGTATGAGTATTAGTATCAGTATTAGTATCAGTATTAGTATCAATATTAGTATCAGTTTTAGTATTTGTATCAGTATTAGTATCAGTATTAGTATCAATATTAGTATCAGTTTTAGTATTAGTATTTGTATCAGTGTTAGTATCAGTATTAGTATCAGTATTAGTATCAGTATTAGTATTAGTATCAGTTTTAGTATTAGTATTTGTATCAGTATTAGTATCAGTATTAGTATCAGTATTAGTATCAGTATTAGCATCAGTATTAGTATCAGTATTAGTATCAGCATTAGTATCAGTATTAGTATCAGTATAAGTATCAGTATTAGTATTATTATCAGTATTAGTCTCAGTTTTAGTTTCAGTATTAGTGTCAGTATTAGTATCAGTATTAGTATCAGTATTAGTATCAATATTAGTATCAGTACTAGTATCAGTATTAGCATCAATATTAGTGTCAGTATTAGTATCAGTATTAGTATCAATATTAGTATCAGTTTTAGTATTAGTATTTGTATCAGTATTAGTACCAGTGTTAGTTTCAGTATTAGCATCAGTGTTAGTATCAGTATTAGTATCAATATTAGTATCAGTTTTAGTATTAGTATCAGTATCAGTATCAGTATTAGTATCAGTATCAGTATTAGTATCAGTATTAGTATCAGTATTAGTATTAGTATCAGTATTAGTATCAGTATTAGTATCAGTATTAGTATCAGTATTAGTATCAGTATCAGTATTATTATCAGTATTAGTATCAGTATTAGTATCAGTATTAGTATCAGTATTAGTATCAGTATTAGTATCAGTTTTAGTATTAGTATTTGTATCAGTATTAGTATCAGTATTAGTATCAGTATTAGTATCAGTATTAGTATCAGTATTAGTATCATTATTAGTATTAGTATCAGTATTAGTATCAGTATTACTATCAGTATTAGTATCAGTATTAGTATCAGTATTAGTATCAGTATTAGTATCATTATTAGTATTAGTATCAGTATTAGTAACAGTATTAGTATCAGTATTAGTATCAGTATTAGTATCAGTATTAGTATCAGTATTAGTATCAGTATTAGTATCAGTATTAGTATCAGTATTAGTATCAGTATTAGTATCAGTATTAGTATCAATATTAGTATCAGTTTTAGTATTTGTATCAGTATTAGTATCAGTATTAGTATCAATATTAGTATCAATTTTAGTATTAGTATTTGTATCAGTGTTAGTATCAGTATTAGTATCAGTATCAGCATTAGTATCAGTATTAGTATCAGTATTAGTATCAGTATTAGTATCAGTATTAGTATCAGTATAAGTATCAGTATTAGTATCAGTACTAGTATCAGTATTAGTATCAGTATTAGTATCAGTATTAGTATCAGTATTAGTATCGGTATTGGTATCAGTATTAGTATCAGTATTAGTATCAGTATAAGTATCAGTATTATTATCAGTATTAGTATCAGCATTAGTGTCAGTATTAGTATCAGTATCAGTATCAGTATTAGTATCAGTATTAGTATTAGTATCAGTATTAGTATCAGTATTAGTATCGGTATTGGTATCAGTATTAGTATCAGTATTAGTATCAGTATAAGTATCAGTATTAGTATCAGTATTAGTATCAGTATTAGTATTAGTATTAGTATTAGTATCAGTATTAGTATCAGTATCAGTATCAGTATCAGTATCAGTATTAGTATCAGTATTAGTATCAGTATTAGTATCAGTATTAGTATCAGTATCAGTATTAGTATCAGTATTAGTATTAGTATCAGTATTAGTATCAGTATTAGTATCAGTATTAGTATCAGTATAAGTATCAGTATTAGTATCAGTATTAGTATCAGTATTAGTATCAGTATTAGTATCAGTATTAGTATCAGTATTAGTATCAGTATTAGTATCAGTATTAGTATCAGTATAAGTATCAGTATTAGTATCAGTATTAGTATCAGTATTAGTATCAGTATTAGTATCAGTATTAGTATCAGTATTAGTATCAGTATTAGTATCAGTATTAGTATCAGTATTAGTATCAGTATTAGTATCAGTATTAGTATTAGTATTAGTATTAGTATTAGTATCAGTATTAGTATCAGTATTAGTATCAGTATTAGTATCAGTATTAGTATTAGTATTAGTATCAGTATTAGTATTAGTATTAGTATTAGTATTAGTATTAGTATTAGTATTAGTATTAGTATTAGTATTAGTATTAGTATTAGTATTAGTATCAGTATTAGTATCAGTATTAGTATCAGTATTAGTATCAGTATTAGTATCAGTATTAGTATCAGTATTAATATCAGTAGGGGTAGAGTAGAAGTATGGTAGAAGTAGATTAGGAGTAGAGTGAGACTAGAGTGATAGTAGAGTAGAAGTAGAGTAGAGTAGAGAAGAAGTAGAGTAAAAGTAGAGTAGAGAAGAAGTAGAGTAAAGGTATAGTAGAAGTAGAGGAAAAGTAGAGTAGAAGTAGAGTAAAGAAGAAGTTGAGTAGAAGTAGAGTAGAAGTACAGTAAAAGTAAAGTGGAAGTAGAGTAGAAGTAGAGTAAAAGTAAAGTGGAAGTAGAGTAGATGTGGGGTAGAAGTAGAGAAGAATTAAAGTAGAAGTAGTGTAAAAGTAGAGTAGAAGTAGAGTAGAAGTAGAGTAGAAGTAGAGTAGAATTAGAGCTAGAGCAAGAGTAGAACTTGGGTAGAACTAGAGTAGTAGTAAAGTAGAACTAGATTAGAACTAGAGTAGAGGTAGAATATACAGTAAATGTAAAGTATAAGTACAGGTGGAGTATAAATGAAGTTATAGTGAACTCGCGGCCATGCTTAAGTTTCGTATATAAGCTCTATATTAATGCACTTTAAGAAATTCAATAAAACCCATATCCATCATATGGCTTTAAGCTTTTATATTGTATCTGCGCATTCATTTTTTGTTGCATTAAAAAGACTTAAAGGATTTTTTTGATTGTGGTCATGTTAACATCTGGAACATTTTATATACATTCATACAAACACATATATATCTATAATAAATGTGGAATACATATACATACATATATCTGTATGTATGTGTAGGGAAATATTAAGAGGAGTTTATGTAGGTTTTACACAACAAATTCCTTTTTATTGAATACCTTGTTTCGTTAGTAAGGCGTGAAAAAGGATTTATGTTAAACTCAGTCATACGTAAGTATTAGTGGAGACACGTGTTAGTGTAAAGGTTTTTCATAAGTGTGAAATTATAGTAACATTTGTGGAGATTAGAATAAGTTTTAATGATGATAAGCAATTGTCATGATATTGGCTAGTATCAAGTGGTTAATAATAATTTACAGAAAATTGCTATTTTTACAACAATTTTTATTAGTTATAAATTTTTGATAAATTTATTTAAGTGTTAAGTCAATATTAACTTCTGTGACTTATATTAGTCGTTAATGCTTTAAAATTACAATGTTTATGCAAATAAATTTTCTAATGGAAATTTCTTTTCTTAATGTTTTAGGAAAATATATAAATTTTTTATTTCCTGTTTGTTTTTTTTTTCATTATAAGGGTTTCTTTTGTTTTTGTGACATAAAAAGTCCATCACGTTTTTAATTCTTTTTATTGTCTTCATGTTTTTTACTTCTTGTTGGATTTCTAGGGGATATCTTTTATATATTTTTGAATTGTTTTTTTTATTTTCTGTGATTTACATTTTTATGAAAAATGTTCTAAGGGTCATAATAAATGTTGATTTGATAAATCGTTTTCTCGCGCTTTTTTTAATTCTCAACTGCAGTTTAAGATTTCAATGACAGTTAAGAAATATATAAAATACTTTTTATGATTATAAGTAAATAAATTGTTTTACTTTTTATGATTTTATGTTTAACATCAACTGCTTTTCATGTTATTGAATTTTTTTTGGAGGATTTCTTTTATGGTTTTGTAAACTTTTTTGTGGAAATCATAAAAAATGTAATGAAATTGCTTTAACATGAAGATTAAATATTTGACTAAGTCCTTCAATAAAAAAAAAATAATAGAAAAACAATTTTAATATTTGAGTTAAGCACAGAAAAGTATCATTAAGTATTAATATTAGTATCTGTCTTAGTTTTAATATTAATATCAGTATAAGTATCAATATTATCATAAGTATCACTAGTTCAACTTGTATTAGTATTTGTAATTTAGTTACTTATATACTGCATAAGCATAAGTATTAGTAATTGTACTATAGTCAATATTAGTCTGATTAGTATTAGTTTTATTATTAATATTAGAAGCAGTATTAATTAACCAGTATTAGTAATTTGATTAGAATCAGTACAATTCAGTATCAGTATTTTTTGTATTAGTGTCAATATTTGTGTCAGTATAAACACCAGTACTAGTTTCTGCATCAGTATCAGTATTATTACCAGTATAAATATACGTGTCAGTAATAACATCAGAAGAGTATTATATTCATCATAAGTATCAGTTAAGTATTGGTAAAAGTATAAGTATTATATCAGTATCCGATTAACATCACTATGAGTATCTGTTTTAATATCTATATTATCAAAAGTATTAATATTTACATAAGTATCAGTATTAGTACTAATATTAGTCTAAGTATAAGTATCAGATTTAGTATGAGTATTAGCCTCAGTATTAGTTTCAGTTTTCTCATTAGCATTAGTCTCAGAATTAGTATCATTAGTAGTATCAGTTTTAGTATCAGTATTAGTCTCAGTATTAGTATCAGTATAAGTTTTAGTATCACTATTAGTCTCAGTATTAGTATCAATATCAGTATAAGTATCTGTTTTAGCATCAGTATTAGTCTCAGTATAAGTATTAGTATTCAGTATAAGTATCAGTTTTAGCATCAGTATTAGTCTCAGTATTAGTATCAGTATAAGTATCAGTTTTAGCATCAGTATTAGTCTCAATGTTAGTATTAGTCCCAGTATTAGCATCATTATTAGTATCAGTTATAGTATCAGTATTAGTCTCAGTACTAGTATCAGCAAAAGTATCACTTTTATTATCAGTATAGGTCTTAGTATTACTATCAGTATTAGTATCAGTTTTGGTATCAGTATTAGTATCGGTATAAGTATAACTTTTAGTACCAGTATTAGTCTAAGTATTAGTAACAGAATTAGTATCAGTATTGGTCTCAGTATTAACATCATTATTAGTATTAGTTATAGTACCAGTATTAGTATAAGTATTAGTCTCAGTATCAGCATCATTATTAGTATCAGTTCTAGTATCAGTATTAGTCTCAGTATTAGTATCAGTATTTAGTATAAGTTTTAGTATCAGAATTAGTCTCAGTATTAGTATCAGTATTAGTATCAGTATTAGTATCAGTATTAGTATCACTTTAAGTATCAGTTTTAGTCTCAGTAATAGTATCAGAATTAGTATCAGTATTAGTCTCAGTATTAGCATATGTATTAGTATCAGTTTTAGTGTCAGTATTAGTCTTAGTATTAGTATCAGTATTAGTCTCAGTATAAGCATCATTATTAGTATCAGTTCTAGTATCAGTATTAGTCTCAGTATTTGTATCAGTATTAGTATCAGTACTCGGTTAAGTATCACTTTAAGTATATCAGTATTAGTCTCAGTATTAGTATCAGAATTAGTATCAGTATTAGTCTCAGTATTAGCATATGTATTAGTATCAGTTTTAGTGTCAGTATTAGTCTTAGTATTAGTATCAGTATTAGTCTCAGTATAAGCATCATTATTAGTATCAGTTCTAGTATCAGTATTAGTCTCAGTATTTGTATCAGTATTAGTATCAGTACTCGTATAAGTATCACTTTAAGTATATCAGTATTAGTCTCAGTATTAGTATCAGAATTAGTATCAGTATTAGTCTCAGTATTAGCATATGTATTAGTATCAGTTTTAGTGCCAGTATTAGTCTTAGTATTAGCATCATTAGAAGTATCAGTTCTAGTATCAGTATTAGTCTTAGTATGAGTATTCAGTATAAGTTTTAGTATAAGTTTTAGTATCAGTATTAGTCTCAGTATTAGTCTCAGTATTAGTATCAGTATATAGTATCAGTATATAGTATCAGTATATAGTTTATAGTAGTTTCAGTATTAGCATCTGTATAAGTATCAGTTTTAGTACCAGTATTAGTCTTAGTATTAGTATCAGTATTAGCATCATAATTACTATCAGTTCTAGTATCAGTATTAGTCTCAGTATTAGTATCAGTATTCAATATAAGTTTTAGTATCAGTATTAGTCTCAGTATTTGTATCAGTATTAGTATCAGTATAAGTATCACTTTTAGCATCAGTATTAGTCTCAGCATTAGAATCAGAATTAGTATTAGTATTAGTCTCTTCAGTAGAGAGACTTACTCTTCAGTATAAGTTTTAGTATCAGTATTAGTCTCAGTATTTGTATCAGTATTACCATCAGTATTAGTATCAGTTTTAGTATCAGTAATAGTCTCAGTATTAATATCAGCCTTAGTTTTAGTATAAGTATCAGTTTTAGTATCAATATTAGTCTTAATATTACCATCAGTATTAGTATCAGTTTTAGTATCAGTTAATTATCAGTTTCAGTATCAGGATTAGTATCAGAATAAGTATCACTTTTAGTATCAGTAGTAGTCTCAGTATTAGTATCAGAATTAGTATCATTTTTAGTATCAGCTTTATCATCAGTATTAGTATCATTATATGTATTAGTATAGGTATCATTCTTTAATTAAGTTTTAATATCAGTTTTAGTATCATTATTAGCATCAGTTTTATTATCGGTATAAGCTACAGTATTAGTTTTAATATTAGTCTTAGTAATAGAACTTAATAAATAAATAAATAAATAAATTTCTATCAATACTAGTATGTATCAGTATAAGTCTCTTTATTTGTATCCGTATTACACACAGTATTAGTATTAATAGCAGTTAAGTGTCGGAATTAGTATCGGTACTGATATAAGTATTAGTGTCAGTATTAATATCAGCATTACTTTCAGTATTAGTATCAATATTAGATCCATTATTAGTATTCGTATTAGTATTAATAGTCGTATGAGTATCGCCATTAATATCAGTATTAATATCGGTACTAATATTAGTAATGGTATTAGTAATTAGTATTAGTATAAATGTTAGTATTGATTTAGTATTGATATTCGTATTGGTTTCAGTATTAGTATTCTTATTAATATCGGTACTAATATTAGTACTAGTGTCAGTTGTAGTGTCGGTATTCTAAGTATAAGTATGAATACTTTTATTAGTATTAAGCTTGAGTTGTTTTTAACAAGAATTAATAACTTTTTAAAGATGTGTTATTTGTATAATATAACTTATTACATATACGTCTTTACAGTTCTTTCTTCTTTAGACTTCATTACAAAAAATTCCATTAATATTAAAAGAATTTAGAAAAGAAATAAAATTAAATCATATTGTATTAACATAAAGACAAACATTTAAATGGTTTGAAATGTGAAACTAAATGTTCTTTATTTGCTTAACAAAATTTAAAAGGATCTTTCAAATAAAACAATTTACATACACAGACAGACATAAATACTCATACTCACATACTTAAGGAGGAAGTACTTAATTTAATGTGAAAATAAAAATTATATATCAAAAAAATACGAATAAAGAAATGATGAAGATGATTATCATTAGGAAATGCTTTCTTCTTTTCAAACAAAAGGTTTAACATTGACATTTGTTATTTGTCAGGGGAGGGGAGGTTTAAAAGAGAGAGGGGTTGATTACCGAAAAAAAACAGATTTGTGGCTGGTTGTTCATGAAAAGTGAAAGAATACACAAATAAAAAATAGGAAATAACCTTCAACCGTATAAAATTTTTACCCAAAATATACAAGAATAAAAACAAATACAAACAATATTTCTTAAGATTTTACATAAAGTTAGCTAAAATGAAAAGGGGATAAACTAATAATTGTTTTTCCAAATTTCTGGCTATTTACATGTATTTCCTTTCTAGCTGACTATATAAAAACTTTGTTTAAACAATTGAAGAAGCAAAATTTCCCTAAGATACACATTTTTTTTCTTTCTTTCGTTATTTAAATAATAAAAAGGAAATCAAATAAACAAAAAAAAAACAAAAAACAAGCAAAATATCAAAAACACAATAAAACAATAAAAGCTCATTCATATACTTTTTTCCCTTTACAATTTGCAAAGAATAACGCAAACATTGATATGAACCCAAGTGTTTAAGAAAAACAACAAATTTGGAAGCTCATACTCCTTAAATTCTTAAGGATAATAATAAATAACATATACGACTCTATTAAACTCATATACAATCATACATACATACATTCCTAGACAAACGATACTTGAATACTCCTTTCCAAGACCATCTTTCGTTTAATATATTCTCTATGTTGTAACTTTTTAAAGTTGTCAATAATGCCCCCAAATTTTAAAAAATAATACTAATACTAATACTAATACTAATACTAATACTAATACTAATACTAATACTAATACTAATACTAATACTAATACTAATACTAATACTAATACTAATACTAATACTAATACTAATACTAATACTAATACTAATACTAATACTAATACTAATACTAATACTAATACTAATACTAATACTAATACTAATACTAATACTAATACTAATACTAATACTAATACTAATACTAATACTAATACTAATACTAATACTAATACTAATACTAATACTAATACTAATACTAATACTAATACTAATACTAATACTAATACTAATACTAATACTAATACTAATACTAATACTAATACTAATACTAATACTAATACTAATACTAATACTAATACTAATACTAATACTAATACTAATACTAATACTAATACTAATACTAATACTAATACTAATACTAATACTAATACTAATACTAATACTAATACTAATACTAATACTAATACTAATACTAATACTAATACTAATACTAATACTAATACTAATACTAATACTAATACTAATACTAATACTAATACTAATACTAATACTAATACTAATACTAATACTAATACTAATACTAATACTAATACTAATACTAATACTAATACTAATACTAATACTAATACTAATACTAATACTAATACTAATACTAATACTAATACTAATACTAATACTAATACTAATACTAATACTAATACTAATACTAATACTAATACTAATACTAATACTAATACTAATACTAATACTAATACTAATACTAATACTAATACTAATACTAATACTAATACTAATACTAATACTAATACTAATACTAATACTAATACTAATACTAATACTAATACTAATACTAATACTAATACTAATACTAATACTAATACTAATACTAATACTAATACTAATACTAATACTAATACTAATACTAATACTAATACTAATACTAATACTAATACTAATACTAATACTAATACTAATACTAATACTAATACTAATACTAATACTAATACTAATACTAATACTAATACTAATACTAATACTAATACTAATACTAATACTAATACTAATACTAATACTAATACTAATACTAATACTAATACTAATACTAATACTAATACTAATACTAATACTAATACTAATACTAATACTAATACTAATACTAATACTAATACTAATACTAATACTAATACTAATACTAATACTAATACTAATACTAATACTAATACTAATACTAATACTAATACTAATACTAATACTAATACTAATACTAATACTAATACTAATACTAATACTAATACTAATACTAATACTAATACTAATACTAATACTAATACTAATACTAATACTAATACTAATACTAATACTAATACTAATACTAATACTAATACTAATACTAATACTAATACTAATACTAATACTAATACTAATACTAATACTAATACTAATACTAATACTAATACTAATACTAATACTAATACTAATACTAATACTAATACTAATACTAATACTAATACTAATACTAATACTAATACTAATACTAATACTAATACTAATACTAATACTAATACTAATACTAATACTAATACTAATACTAATACTAATACTAATACTAATACTAATACTAATACTAATACTAATACTAATACTAATACTAATACTAATACTAATACTAATACTAATACTAATACTAATACTAATACTAATACTAATACTAATACTAATACTAATACTAATACTAATACTAATACTAATACTAATACTAATACTAATACTAATACTAATACTAATACTAATACTAATACTAATACTAATACTAATACTAATACTAATACTAATACTAATACTAATACTAATACTAATACTAATACTAATACTAATACTAATACTAATACTAATACTAATACTAATACTAATACTAATACTAATACTAATACTAATACTAATACTAATACTAATACTAATACTAATACTAATACTAATACTAATACTAATACTAATACTAATACTAATACTAATACTAATACTAATACTAATACTAATACTAATACTAATACTAATACTAATACTAATACTAATACTAATACTAATACTAATACTAATACTAATACTAATACTAATACTAATACTAATACTAATACTAATACTAATACTAATACTAATACTAATACTAATACTAATACTAATACTAATACTAATACTAATACTAATACTAATACTAATACTAATACTAATACTAATACTAATACTAATACTAATACTAATACTAATACTAATACTAATACTAATACTAATACTAATACTAATACTAATACTAATACTAATACTAATACTAATACTAATACTAATACTAATACTAATACTAATACTAATACTAATACTAATACTAATACTAATACTAATACTAATACTAATACTAATACTAATACTAATACTAATACTAATACTAATACTAATACTAATACTAATACTAATACTAATACTAATACTAATACTAATACTAATACTAATACTAATACTAATACTAATACTAATACTAATACTAATACTAATACTAATACTAATACTAATACTAATACTAATACTAATACTAATACTAATACTAATACTAATACTAATACTAATACTAATACTAATACTAATACTAATACTAATACTAATACTAATACTAATACTAATACTAATACTAATACTAATACTAATACTAATACTAATACTAATACTAATACTAATACTAATACTAATACTAATACTAATACTAATACTAATACTAATACTAATACTAATACTAATACTAATACTAATACTAATACTAATACTAATACTAATACTAATACTAATACTAATACTAATACTAATACTAATACTAATACTAATACTAATACTAATACTAATACTAATACTAATACTAATACTAATACTAATACTAATACTAATACTAATACTAATACTAATACTAATACTAATACTAATACTAATACTAATACTAATACTAATACTAATACTAATACTAATACTAATACTAATACTAATACTAATACTAATACTAATACTAATACTAATACTAATACTAATACTAATACTAATACTAATACTAATACTAATACTAATACTAATACTAATACTAATACTAATACTAATACTAATACTAATACTAATACTAATACTAATACTAATACTAATACTAATACTAATACTAATACTAATACTAATACTAATACTAATACTAATACTAATACTAATACTAATACTAATACTAATACTAATACTAATACTAATACTAATACTAATACTAATACTAATACTAATACTAATACTAATACTAATACTAATACTAATACTAATACTAATACTAATACTAATACTAATACTAATACTAATACTAATACTAATACTAATACTAATACTAATACTAATACTAATACTAATACTAATACTAATACTAATACTAATACTAATACTAATACTAATACTAATACTAATACTAATACTAATACTAATACTAATACTAATACTAATACTAATACTAATACTAATACTAATACTAATACTAATACTAATACTAATACTAATACTAATACTAATACTAATACTAATACTAATACTAATACTAATACTAATACTAATACTAATACTAATACTAATACTAATACTAATACTAATACTAATACTAATACTAATACTAATACTAATACTAATACTAATACTAATACTAATACTAATACTAATACTAATACTAATACTAATACTAATACTAATACTAATACTAATACTAATACTAATACTAATACTAATACTAATACTAATACTAATACTAATACTAATACTAATACTAATACTAATACTAATACTAATACTAATACTAATACTAATACTAATACTAATACTAATACTAATACTAATACTAATACTAATACTAATACTAATACTAATACTAATACTAATACTAATACTAATACTAATACTAATACTAATACTAATACTAATACTAATACTAATACTAATACTAATACTAATACTAATACTAATACTAATACTAATACTAATACTAATACTAATACTAATACTAATACTAATACTAATACTAATACTAATACTAATACTAATACTAATACTAATACTAATACTAATACTAATACTAATACTAATACTAATACTAATACTAATACTAATACTAATACTAATACTAATACTAATACTAATACTAATACTAATACTAATACTAATACTAATACTAATACTAATACTAATACTAATACTAATACTAATACTAATACTAATACTAATACTAATACTAATACTAATACTAATACTAATACTAATACTAATACTAATACTAATACTAATACTAATACTAATACTAATACTAATACTAATACTAATACTAATACTAATACTAATACTAATACTAATACTAATACTAATACTAATACTAATACTAATACTAATACTAATACTAATACTAATACTAATACTAATACTAATACTAATACTAATACTAATACTAATACTAATACTAATACTAATACTAATACTAATACTAATACTAATACTAATACTAATACTAATACTAATACTAATACTAATACTAATACTAATACTAATACTAATACTAATACTAATACTAATACTAATACTAATACTAATACTAATACTAATACTAATACTAATACTAATACTAATACTAATACTAATACTAATACTAATACTAATACTAATACTAATACTAATACTAATACTAATACTAATACTAATACTAATACTAATACTAATACTAATACTAATACTAATACTAATACTAATACTAATACTAATACTAATACTAATACTAATACTAATACTAATACTAATACTAATACTAATACTAATACTAATACTAATACTAATACTAATACTAATACTAATACTAATACTAATACTAATACTAATACTAATACTAATACTAATACTAATACTAATACTAATACTAATACTAATACTAATACTAATACTAATACTAATACTAATACTAATACTAATACTAATACTAATACTAATACTAATACTAATACTAATACTAATACTAATACTAATACTAATACTAATACTAATACTAATACTAATACTAATACTAATACTAATACTAATACTAATACTAATACTAATACTAATACTAATACTAATACTAATACTAATACTAATACTAATACTAATACTAATACTAATACTAATACTAATACTAATACTAATACTAATACTAATACTAATACTAATACTAATACTAATACTAATACTAATACTAATACTAATACTAATACTAATACTAATACTAATACTAATACTAATACTAATACTAATACTAATACTAATACTAATACTAATACTAATACTAATACTAATACTAATACTAATACTAATACTAATACTAATACTAATACTAATACTAATACTAATACTAATACTAATACTAATACTAATACTAATACTAATACTAATACTAATACTAATACTAATACTAATACTAATACTAATACTAATACTAATACTAATACTAATACTAATACTAATACTAATACTAATACTAATACTAATACTAATACTAATACTAATACTAATACTAATACTAATACTAATACTAATACTAATACTAATACTAATACTAATACTAATACTAATACTAATACTAATACTAATACTAATACTAATACTAATACTAATACTAATACTAATACTAATACTAATACTAATACTAATACTAATACTAATACTAATACTAATACTAATACTAATACTAATACTAATACTAATACTAATACTAATACTAATACTAATACTAATACTAATACTAATACTAATACTAATACTAATACTAATACTAATACTAATACTAATACTAATACTAATACTAATACTAATACTAATACTAATACTAATACTAATACTAATACTAATACTAATACTAATACTAATACTAATACTAATACTAATACTAATACTAATACTAATACTAATACTAATACTAATACTAATACTAATACTAATACTAATACTAATACTAATACTAATACTAATACTAATACTAATACTAATACTAATACTAATACTAATACTAATACTAATACTAATACTAATACTAATACTAATACTAATACTAATACTAATACTAATACTAATACTAATACTAATACTAATACTAATACTAATACTAATACTAATACTAATACTAATACTAATACTAATACTAATACTAATACTAATACTAATACTAATACTAATACTAATACTAATACTAATACTAATACTAATACTAATACTAATACTAATACTAATACTAATACTAATACTAATACTAATACTAATACTAATACTAATACTAATACTAATACTAATACTAATACTAATACTAATACTAATACTAATACTAATACTAATACTAATACTAATACTAATACTAATACTAATACTAATACTAATACTAATACTAATACTAATACTAATACTAATACTAATACTAATACTAATACTAATACTAATACTAATACTAATACTAATACTAATACTAATACTAATACTAATACTAATACTAATACTAATACTAATACTAATACTAATACTAATACTAATACTAATACTAATACTAATACTAATACTAATACTAATACTAATACTAATACTAATACTAATACTAATACTAATACTAATACTAATACTAATACTAATACTAATACTAATACTAATACTAATACTAATACTAATACTAATACTAATACTAATACTAATACTAATACTAATACTAATACTAATACTAATACTAATACTAATACTACTACTAATACAAATACTAATACTAATGCTAATACTAATACTAATACACTAATACTAATACTTACAATAATATAGACAGTCGTATGATAGATAACCTGATATATTGAATTTCATATTACTCATACGCTTGATTTTCCTCCATCATAAGAGTATGAGCTATAATCTCATTGTTTTTATTTGCGTATTGCTCATACTCCCTCATATTAATCATACGTCATATATAATTTCTGTTTAAGGCATGAGTTTTATGGGGAAGTGTAAGTGATATTCAATTACAGAGAAATAATAATTATCGCTCTTGAGTTGCGATAAAACATTTGTTTGAGCAAGTAAGAAAGTGCTATAGTCGACCAAACTCGACCATATAATGCCCTTCACCCCTAAGATCAAATACGTACCGATTTCAAATATTTTTAAGGTTTTCCTAATTGTTAGGGACATTCAAATTTCTTAGCACAATAACACTTTCACAAAGAGTATTTGTGAACATTAAATTCATAAATTTCCCAAAATGATTAACCCACAAATACCTATCCAGTCCTCTTGATTTCCTTTTGAATAAACTTCTTTAAATATTTCATCATTTCATCATTCGAATAATGTTAAAATGTTTAAGATAATGATAATAATGACGATAATGATGATGTTGCTGTTCATGTTAATGGCGATGACGTTGTTGATGCTGATGAATTTGTTATTAAATTCTTTTTATTTTTGTAATTTAATTTTTGTTGTTGCCAACCAACCGACTCAGAGAAGAAATACTCCAATACTTAATTGAAATGCAGTTATTTATATTTTTATTGCTACTCGTATTGATTGTTGTTGATGTGCTTTTGTTGGTGTTGGGTTACAAAAATTCAACGAAAATACACAGAGACAGACATTCATGTATTCGGATAAACATACACAAACACTTAAGTAGTTTTTGTTTGTAAACACACACACATACATACAAATAACTTTTAATGTAGGCAGACACGTAATGTAAGAAGATATACAAATAAACAAACAAACAACTTTTTATTTAAATTCCGAAAAATAAGAAAGAATAGACAAAAAAAGAGCAATAACGAGTATGGAAAATTTTTTAATATGAAAAATTTTTTGATATGAAAATATTTCTATAGAAAATTTTTTATATAAAAAAAATTCTATAGAAAATTTTTCATATGAAAAAAATTTCTATAGAAAATTTTTCTTATGAAAAAATTTCCATAGAAAAGTATTCATATGAAAAAACTATCTGTAGAAAATTTTTAATATAAAAAAAATTTCTATAGAAATTTTTTCATATAAAAAACATTCTATAGAAAATTTTTCATATGAAAAGAATTTCTTTAGAAAATTTTTCTTATCAAAAAAATTTTTAAAGAAAATTTTTCATTCAAAAAGAAGTGTATTTGCATTTGATCCCAAACCTGTTACATTTATTTATTAATGTAACAGATCAATTTATTGATAAAAAGCCAAAAAATGTTTGCGGAGAAACTAAATTCCTCGACGCGTTTCGATGGTTGGTTAAGCCATCTCTTCAGGAGGATTATCCCCAATTTAGACAGATCGAAAACCTCGCATTATTACTAAATTTACAAACATAACTATTAAGAATTATGTTTATAAACCAAAAGTAAACGCGTAGATTATCGCCTGAACAAAAACAAACATTTTTCAGTTTTCATCTACCTTCACTTCCCACATTCTTGCTGTAGCCGTCGGCTACTATGTGCAGAATGCTGTGAAGAAGGGGGGGGTAAGATGTTTTAAAATAAACAAGTTTATTTTAAAAAATAAGCTGAATGCATGCAGTTTTATCAAAAAATAACAAAATAGTCGGGATGTAAATATTATTCAAAAAGAAGTGTATTTGCATTTGATCCCAAACCTGTTACATTTATTTATTAATGTAACAGATCAATTTATTGATAAAAAGCCAAAAAATGTTTGCGGAGAAACCAAATTCCTCGACGCGTTTCGATGGTTGGTTAAGCCATCTCTTCAGGAGGATTATCCCCAATTTAGACAGATCGAAAACCTCGCATTATTACTAAATTTACAAACATAACTATTAAGCAAGAATGTGGGAAGTGAAGGTAGATGAAAACTGAAAAATGTTTGTTTTTGTTCAGGCGATAATCTACGCTTTTACTTTTGGTTTATAAACATAATTCTTAATAGTTATGTTTGTAAATTTAGTAATAATGCGAGGTTTTCGATCTGTCTAAATTGGGGATAATCCTCCTGAAGAGATGGCTTAACCAACCATCGAAACGCGTCGAGGAATTTGGTTTCTCCGCAAACATTTTTTGGCTTTTTATCAATAAATTGATCTGTTACATTAATAAATAAATGTAACAGGTTTGGGATCAAATGCAAATACACTTCTTTTTGAAAAAAATTTTTCATATGAAAAAAATTTTTATAGAAAATTTTTCATATAGAAAATTTTTCTTATCAAAAAAATTTTTATAGAAAATTTTTCATATGAAAAAAAATTTTATAGAAAATTTTTCATATGAAAAAAATTTCTATTGAACATTTTTCATATGAAAAAAATTTCTATAGAAAATTTTGCATATGAAAAACATTCTATAGAAAATTTTTCATATGAAAAACATTCTATAGAAAATTTTTCATATGAAAAAAATTTCTATAGAAAATTTTTCATATGAAAAACATTCTATAGAAAACTTTTCATATCAAAAAAAATTTCTATAGAAAATTTTTCATATGAAAAAAATTTCTATAGAAAATTTTTCATATGAAAAAATGTCTATAGAAAATTTTTCATATGAAAAAAATTCTATAGAAAAATTTTCATATGAAAACAATTTCTTTAGCAAATGTTTCATATGAAAAAAATTTCTTTTGAAAATTTTTCATATGAAAAAAATTTCTTTAGAAAATTTTTCATATGAAAAAAATTTCTTTAGAAAATTTTTCATATGAAAAAAATTTCTTTAGAAAATTTTAAATATGAAATAAATTTCTATAGAAAATGTTTCATATGAAAAAAATTTCTTTAGAAAATTTTTCATATGAAAAAAATTTCTTTAGAAAATTTTTCATATGAAAAAAATTTCTTTAGAAAATTTTTCATATGAAAAAAATTTCTTTAGAAAATTTTTCATATGAAAAAAATTTCTTTAGAAAATTTTTCATATGAAAAAAATTTCTTTAGAAAATTTTTCATATGAAAAAAATTTCTTTAGAAAATTTTTCATATGAAAAAAATTTCTTTAGAAAATTTTTTATATAAAACAAATTTCTTTAGAAAATTTTTCATATGAAACAAATTTCTTTAGAAAAATTTTCGTATGAAACAAATTTCTTTAGAAAATTTTTCATATGAAAAAAATTTCTTTAGAAAATTTTTCATATGAAAAAAATTTCTTTCGAAAATTTTTCATATGAAAAAAATTTCTTTAGAAAATTTTTCATATGAAAAAAATTTCTTTTGAAAATTTTTCATATGAAAAAAATTTCTTTAGAAAATTTTTCATATGAAAAAAATTTCTTTAGAAAATTTTTCATATGAAAACAATTTCTTTAGAAAATTTTTCATATGAAAAAAATTTCTTTAGAAAATTTTAAATATGAAATAAATTTCTATAGAAAATGTTTCATATGAAAAAAATTTCTTTAGAAAATTTTTCATATGAAAAAAATTTCTTTAGAAAATTTTTCATATGAAAAAAATTTCTTTAGAACATTATTCATATGAAAAAAATTTCTTTAGAAAATTTTTCATATGAAAAAAATTTCTTTAGAAAATTTTTCATATGAAAAAAATTTCTTTAGAAAATTTTTCATATGAAAAAAATTTCTTTAGAAAATTTTTCATATGAAAAAAATTTCTTTAGAAAATTTTTCATATGAAAAAAATTTCGTTAGAAAATTTTTCTTATCAAAAAAATTTTTATAGAAAATTTTTCATATGAAAAAAATTTTTATAGAAAATTTTTCATATGAAAAAAATTTCTTTAGAAAATTTTTCATATGAAAAAAATTTCTTTAGAAAATTTTTCCTATGAAAAAAATTTCTTTAGAAAATTTTTCATATGAAAAAAATTTCTTTAGAAAATTTTTCATATGAAAAAAATTTCTTTAGAAAATTTTTCATATGAAAAAAATTTCTTTAGAAAATTTTTCATATGAAAAAAATTTCTTTAGAAAATTTTTCATATGAAAAAAATTTCTTTAGAAAATTTTTCATATGAAAAAAATTTCTTTAGAAAATTTTTCATATGAAAAAAATTTCTTTAGAAAATTTTTCATATGAAAAAAATTTCTTTAGAAAATTTTTCATATGAAAAAAATTTCTTTAGAAAATTTTTCATATGAAAAAAATTTCTTTAGAAAATTTTTCATATGAAAAAAATTTCTTTAGAAAATTTTTCATATGAAAAAAATTTCTTTAGAAAATTTTTCATATGAAAAAAATTTCTTTAGAAAATTTTTCATATGAAAAAAATTTCTTTAGAAAATTTTTCATATGAAAAAAATTTCGTTAGAAAATTTTTCTTATCAAAAAAATTTTTATAGAAAATTTTTCATATGAAAAAAATTTTTATAGAAAATTTTTCATATGAAAAAAATTTCTTTAGAAAATTTTTCATATGAAAAAAATTTCTTTAGAAAATTTTTCATATGAAAAAAATTTCTTTAGAAAATTTTTTATATGAAAAAAATTTCTTTAAAAAATTTTTCATATGAAAAAAATTTCTTTAAAAATTTTTTCATATGAAAAAAATTTCTTTAGAAAATGTTTCATATGAAAAAAATTTCTTTAGAAAATTTTTCATGTTAAAAAAATTTCTTTAGAAAATTTTTCATATGAAAAAAATTTCTTTAGAAAATTTTTCATATGAAAAAAATTTCTTTAGAAAATTTTAAATATGAAATAAATTTCTATAGAAAATGTTTCATATGAAAAAAATTTCTTTAGAAAATTTTTCATATGAAAAAAATTTCTTTAGAAAATTTTTCATATGAAAAAAATTTCTTTAGAACATTATTCATATGAAAAAAAATTCTTTAGAAAATTTTTCATATGAAAAAAATTTCTTTAGAAAATTTTTCATATGAAAAAAATTTCTTTAGAAAATTTTTCATATGAAAAAAATTTCTTTAGAAAATTTTTCATATGAAAAAAATTTCTATAGAAAATTTTTCATATGAAAAAAATTTCTTTAGAAAATTTTTCATATGAAAAAAATTTCTTTAGAAAATTTTTCATATGAAAAAAATTTCTTTAGAAAATTTTTCATATGAAAAAAATTTCTTTAGAAAATTTTTCATGTGAAAAAAATTTCTTTAGAAAATTTTTCATATGAAAAAAATTTCTTTAGAAAATTTTTCATATGAAAAAAATTTCTTTACAAAATTTTTCATATGAAAAAAATTTCTTTAGAAAATTTTTCCTATGAAAAAAATTTCTTTATAAAATTTTTTATATGAAAAAAATTTCTTTGGAAAATTTTTCATATGAAAAAAATTTCTTTAGAAAATTTTTCATATGAAAAAAATTTCTTTAGAAAATTTTTCATATGAAAAAAATTTCTTTAGAAAATTTTTTATATAAAACAAATTTCTTTAGAAAATTTTTCATATGAAACAAATTTCTTTAGAAAATTTTTCGTATGAAACAAATTTCTTTAGAAAATTTTTCATATGAAAAAAATTTCTATAGAAAGTTTTGGAATATTAAAAAAAAAATTCTTTAGATTAAATAAATTTTCCTCTAAATATTTTTAAATTTATTTAAATATTTTCTTCTTTTTCAAATATTTTCCTTTTCCCTTTAATTTGTAAATGACATTTTGTTGAAAAATAAAAAATTTATTTAAAAATTTTTTATGCACATAATTTATAAATATTTCAATGACATAACTCCATGTGGTTTACAACAAAACCCATTTATCTTGTTAAGCATTTGAAGTTTTCAATTTGAAATTTAAATAAATTATAAAATTTATTATCAAAATTTGTTACAAGGATTACAAGTGTAAACAAATATTATTAAAATGTGCGTGATTTAGTTGGAAAAAAAATATGGTAAATAAATAAATAAAAACTATTTAAATTGAATTATTTAAAGGCCTATTAATATAGAAAAATTTAATAGATTTGATATATAAAGGGCGAATAATTAAGTATACAATTATTTAAATAGCTACAATAATTTTTAAAATTTTATTTCAATGCCCTAATTAAATTTTATTATTTTGGAGTTAATGGGGCGTATGATTGATATTAATTATGGAAATTTATTGAAAAAGTCTCTAAAACCGATGAAGATTAAAGAGTTGGTTTGCAAAGCTGATTTAAATTGATACAAAAGACTTCAGAGTTTCTTATACAATTTTTAGAAAAATTTTTTAAATTTTTCTGAATAAGCTAGAAATTTTTAATTTGAAAACTTTTTTTTCAGCAAAATCAAAAATTTTAATTTTCTTTAAAATTTATTTACAATTTTTAAAATTTTTTTGATTTCTTTTGTGTATTTTTATCTTCTGCTATACTGTAAACTTTTTGTACAATTCTTATTTGTTTAAACATTTAATTTTATATTTAGTTTGCGGTCAACCGCTTTACATTTAGACCAACACTCTTTCAATTTCCTGAAATTAATAATTGACATATTATTTAAATTCCTAATAAATCTAACATGAATTCTATACCAGCATAAATAATTTAATTTGGTTTATAAATATTTGAAATATTTTTGTTTAGTTAGCCATAATTAAGAGGTTCGAAATAATTAAAGAATTTGGTGAAGCAAAAAATTTTAAAAATCATTAGATACATATGGAAATTTGCAGCAAATGAATTCGCTACAAAATCACATAAGCTTTTACATCCCCCCTTTATAATCCCCAACTTTCTACACATATTTTACCAGTGCAAATTTCCAATTGCAAAACTTTGAGCCAAATTTTATTTTCACTCTGTAGCTAACAATTTCCATCAAAACTAATGTTTTCTAATTTCTGCCGGTAGAATATCTCCAGAAACACCCATAACTTTCCCCGTCCTTAAGAAAAACCTTTGCAGCTCCAAAAATAAAAATATCTTATCAAATCAAAACTTTATACGATTTTCGCTTATAATTGCCAAATACAAACAAAAACTTTGTTAATTTTCAAATTCAATTCTTTTCATTAAAGTGTCATGTTTAACTAAAACATCTGATTAATTTGAAACAATAAATATTTACTCATACCCTAAATGTCACAAGCAATTGGAATTGGATTGGAAATGGAAAATATTTTATATATTTATAAAACAAAACAATTCATAGAAGATTTCAGTTGCAATTAAAAGAAAAATATTGAAAAGACCAAAATTGTGGAAGAATTTACTATCAATATTAGTATTAGTATCAGTATTACCCAAAGTAGGGTGCTTTTAATAGTAAAACGGAAAAATCCTGCTGATTTTTGTTTGTTGATTCAATGCGATTTTTTAAATCCTTTTATTTTTACGCTGATTTTTGGCCGCCATTTTTGTTCGTGAATAATAACAACCCACGGCAAAAAAAAAGTAACAGAGCAATTGTTTGGTAGATTTTATTGATTTTCAATGATAAATGAAAGGAAGGCAGAATATATCCATCAAAAAGTTTAATTCATGCTAAATCAACTTAAAGGGTTTTAATTTCTCTTTTATAAAAAATTTTAATTAAAACAGTTTTTTTCTTATTATGTATTTAAATTCCTTTTATTTAAAATCTTCTTTAAATTCAGTTCATTTTATTTAATTTTATCTTTTCTACAAAAAAAATACCTTTTAAAAAGAATTTCAATAACTTAATTTTAATTTTTTGTTTTTTCTAATTTCCAGTTAAAATCCAAAAGTCTCACCCACTTGGATGGCCTTGAATCGGAAATGGTCTGCCATCCGGCTAAAAATACCAATAATGTAAGTAGTTTTTCATTTTCTCTTTTTTTTTTTTTTTAATTTAAATGAATGAAAATATTTTTGGTTTTATTTTTCAATTTAATTTCACAAAAATGAATAAATTTTTTGTTTGTCTGCAAAAGTAGTAGCAAAAATAGTTTAAATAAATCTTCATTTGGAGAAATTTTTGCCTGCACAGCACCAATGGCTTTTTGTAGAGGCATTTTGTAGGCATGTTTATATGAATGTTTAGAAAATGAATGTTTTAATTTTAAGCAAAAATTAACAAAAATGTTTGGAAAAAATGTTGAAGACAAATTTTCTTTAGAAACTTTTTCCTTAAGAAAAAATTTCTTTAGAAAATTTTTCGTTAAAAAAAATCCTCTAGAAAATTTTTCGTTAAGAAAAAATTTTTTTAGAAAATTTTTCGTTAAGAAAAAATTTTTTTAGAAAATTTTTCGTTAAGAAAAAATTTTTTTAGAAAATTTTTCGTTAAGAAAAAATTTCTTTAGAAAATTTTTCGTTAAGAAAAAATTTCTTTAGAAAATTTTTTTAAAGAAACATTTCTTTAGAAAATTTTTCGTTAAGAAAAAATTTCTTCAGAATATTTTTCGTTAAGAAAAAATTTCTTTTGAAAATTTTTCTTTAAGAAAAAATTTGTTTAGAAAATTTTTCTTTAAGAAAAAATTTGTTTGGAAAATTTTTCTTTAAGAAAAAATTTCTTTAGAAAATTTTTCGTTAAGAAAAAAATTCTTTAGAAAAAATTTCTTTAGAACATTTTTCGTTAAGAAAAAATCTCTTTAGAAAATTTTTCGTTATCGAACAAATTTCTTTAGAAAATTTTTCGTTATCGAACAAATTTCTTTAGAAAATTTTTCGTTAAGAAAAAATTTCTTCAGAATATTTTTCGTTAAGAAAACTTTTCTTTAAGAAAAAATTTCTTTTGAAAATTTTTCTTTAAGAAAAAATTTGTTTACAAAATTTTTCTTTAAGAAAAAATTTGTTTGGAAAATTTTTCTTTAAGAAAAAATTTCTTTAGAAAATTTTTCGTTAAGAAAAAAATTCTTTAGAAAAAATTTCTTTAGAACATTTTTCGTTAACAAAAAATCTCTTTAGAAAATTTTTCGTTATCGAACAAATTTCTTTAGAACATTTTTCGTTAAGAAAAAATCTCTTTAGAAAATTTTTCGTTAATGAAAAAAATTCTTTAGAAAATTTTTCGTTAACGAAAAAATTTCTTTAGAAAATTTTTCGTTAATGAACAAATTTCTTTAGAAAATTTTTCGTTAATGAAAAAATTTCTTTAGAAAATTTTTCGTTAACGAAAAAATTTCTTTAGAAAATTTTTCTTTAAGAAAAAATTTCTTTAGAAAATTTTTCGTTAAGAAAAAAATTCTTTAGAAAAAATTTTTTTAGAAAATTTTTCGTTAATGAAAAAATTTCTTTAGAAAATTTTTCGTTAACGAAAAAACTTCTTTAGAAAATTTTTCGTTAACGAAAAAACTTCTTTAGAAAATTTTTCGTTAACGAAAAAACTTCTTTAGAAAATTTTTCGTTATCGAAAAAATTTCTTTAGAAAATTTTTCTTTAAGAAAAAATTTGTTTAGAAAATTTTTCTTTAAGAAAAAATTTGTTTGGAAAAAATTTCTTTAGAACATCTTTAGAACAAAAAATCTCTTTAGAAAATTTTTCGTTATCAAACAAATTTCTTTAGAAAATTTTTCGTTAACGAAAAAACTTCTTTAGAAAATTTTTCGTTAACGAAAAAACTTCTTTAGAAAATTTTTCGTTATCGAAAAAATTTCTTTAGAAAATTTTTCTTTAAGAAAAAATTTCTTTAGAAAATTTTTCTTTAAGAAAAAATTTGTTTAGAAAATTTTTCGTTATCGAAAAAATTTCTTTAGAAAATTTTTCGTTATCGAACAAATTTCTTTAGAAAATTTTTCGTTAATGAAGAAATTTTTTTAGAAAATTTTTCGTTATCGAAAAAATTTCTTTAGAAAATTTTTCGTTAAGAAAAAATTCCTTTAGAAAATTTTTCGTTATCGAAAAAATTTCTTTAGAAAATTTTTCGTTAAGAAAAAATTCCTTTAGAAAATTTTTCGTTAAGAAAAAATTCCTTTAGAAAATTTTTCGTTAAGAAAAAATTCCTTTAGAAAATTTTTCGTTGAAAAAAGTATATCTCATAGTTTTCTATAGAAAAGTCATTCTATAGCTTACTTTTCTATAGAAAAGTCATGCTATCGCTTACTTTTTTTTAGAAAAGTCATGCTATCGCTTACGTTTTTGTAGAAAAGTCGTGCTATCGCTAACTTTTCTATAGAAAAGTCATGCTATCGTTTACTTTTCTTTAGAAAAGTCTTTGTATTACTTACGTTCCTATAGAAAAGTCATGCTGTTGCTTACTTTTCTATAGAAAAGTCATGCTATCGCTTACTTTTCTATACAAAAGTCATGCTATCACTTACTTTTCTTCAGAAAAGTCATGCTATCCATTATGTTTCTATAGAAAAGTCATGATATTGCTAACTTTTCTATAGAAATGTCATGTTATCGCTTACTTTTCTATGGAAAATTCATGCTATCCCTTACTTTTCTATAGAAAAGTCATGATAACGCTAAATTTTCTATAGAAAACTCATGCTATCGCTTATTTTTCTATAGAAAAAACATGCTATTGCAAAGTTTTCTTTTAAAACTCTTGACTTTTCTTTAGAAAAGTCTTGCTATCTTTAACTTTTCTATAGAATAGCTATCTTTAACTTTTCTATAGAAAAGTCATGCTATCGCTAACTTTTCTATAGAAACGTCATGCTATTGCTCACTTCTCTATAGAAATGTCATGCTATCACTTACTTTTCAATAGAAAGGTCATGTTATCTCTAACATGTCTATAGAAAAATCATGCTATCTCTTACAATTCTATAAAAAATAATGCTATCTATTAATTTTTTTATAGAAAAGTCATGCTGTTGCTTACTTTGTTTAGAGAAGTCATGCTATCGCTTACTTTTCTTTTAAAAAGTCATGCTATCGCTTACCTTTCTATAGAAAAGTCATGTTATTGTCCATTTTTTTCTATAGAAAAGTAATGTTATCGCTTACCTTTCTATAGAGAAGTCATGCTATTACTTACTTTTCTATAGAAACGTTATGCTATCGCTTACTTTTCTATAGAAAAGTCATGCTATCGCTTACTTTTCTTTAGAAAAGTTATGCTATCGCTTACTTTTCTATAGAAAAGTCATGCTATCGCTTACTTTTCTTTAGAAAAGTTATGCTATCGCTTACTTTTCTTAAGAAAATTTATGATATTGCTTACTTTTCAATAGAAAAGTCATGCTATCGCTTACTTTTCTTTTGAAAAGTCATGCTATCGCTAACTTTTTTATAGAACAGTCATGCTATCACTTACTCTTCTACAGAAAAGTCATGCTATCGCTTGCTTTTCTTTAGAGAAGTTATGCTATCGCTTACTTTTCTATAGAAATTTCATGCTATCTCTATTTTTTCCATATAAAAATTTTGATAGCTTTAATTTTTCTTTCGGGAAGTCTTGCTATTGCAAAGTTTTCTATATAAAACTCTTGCTATTTTTAACTTTTCTATAGAAAAGTCATGCTATCTTTAACTTTTCTATAGAAAAGTCATGCTATCTTTAACTTTTCTATAGAAAAGTCATGCTATCGCAAACTTTTCTATAGATAAGTCATGCTATCGCAAACTTTTCTATAGTAGTCATGTTTTTACTTACTTTTCTTTGGAAATATTTTTAAATTGACCGTAAATTTTATGTACATATTCCGAGCACTTTTGACCTATTTTGTTTAGTAAATTTATAAAATTTATTATAAATTTAATTTAAATTTTTTTTTGTATTGTTCTTTTTTCTTTGTTGTTTTTTTATTTTATTGTATTTATTTTAGTTTTTTTGTATTATTATCTTTGTAGTTTAAGCGTACGTGACTTATTTTTGATTTATTTAAACTTTTGTTTAACTTTGCTCGAACACGCACAAACATGCTCACGCTTAACTAGATATTTGACGAGTTTTCGTTGATATTTTTACTTCTCGTGACATTTCTATTGTCTGGTTTACGTGTGTAATAAGACAAGAGACAAGTTGCCGGGACATGAAAGAGAAGGCTTAAGGCAGAGAAGCCATGATGATGGTGGTGAATTTTTGGAAAAATTAAATGATTTTGATGAAAAGTTTTAAAGAAGCTGATGAAAATTGGGGAAAATTTTGTTTCTTTAGAAATATTTTGGAATTTTAGTTTTTAGGGCTTTTAAAGGATTTTTAGATATGGCGGGCCTAGCCCGCTTAGGTGGAATAGGGTTTAGATTATGTTTTTGGGCTTTTGGGGACATTTCCTCTTAAAGGCTTATGTAAATTTTCTTTTAGATCGTTTTATTGTAGGGCGGGCCTGGCCCGCAAATTTTAAAATTTGCTCAGAAATATTTGCTGTTAAGTAGTTTATTTTCTCCTTGACTTTTCCTTAGATTAAAAAATGCTTATCATTAAAATTACATATCAATTTAATATTGAACTCCCTCCCTTTTCCTTGAAATCCTTCAGCCTTCAAATAAACTATTAGTAACAAGACATTGAAGTAGTAAAAAATTCCAATTTCTTCTGATACGCAAAACAAATCAAATCTCATCTCTGGACCATGAGATGAATTTGATTTTCCTTAATTGTTTCTTGTTTTTTCTTTAAACCCCTAAAAAATGCGCCGGAATCTGGCGAAAAGTAAGAGATTAATAGTTTTATGCTTCGCATGAATCATTTTGGTGGAACAGATTGAAAACAAATTGAAAAATGAACACAATTAAAGCGACAGGCGACAATCAAGTGGGCAAAAAAATTTGACCCAAATGAAGTCAAAAGTTTCAATAATCCAAAGGCAAAAACCAATTTCAGGTTTTATCTTTCATTTGCTTTTTATATATGAGTGTGTGTGTAGTTCTGCTTCCAACTATCTTTGTCTCCTGACGATATTAGTATGAGTCTTCTTGATGGTGTGGGTGTCTTTTTAGGCATGTCTGTGTCATTTTCTCATCAGTAACATGAGTAATTTTAATTTTTCAATTTAATTTCTTTTCTTCTTTCTTCTATATCTCTTCTTTCTCGTCTTTCTACTTCTGTTTCCCTCATGTTATTGTATTCCTTTCCACTTTTAATTGTTTTACCGTCTCACAGTGGTTTGAAACCAAAAAAAAATGGTAATAAATCTCTATTTCCTAAACTGTAAATCTGATTGCATCATTACAGCTCTTATTTCTCAGGAGACCTAGGGGTACAGGCTAGGAATCTTAATATATTCAATAAGCTAATTATGTCTAGATTCTAAAAATCAAATTTCATTACAATCACTTAATAAAAACTATGAAAATTTTTAATTTTTCTAAAGTTACCCCTGAATTAATATCAATCATACGCCCGCAGTGATTTGAAACAAAAAAAGTGGTAATAAATGTATATCTTCCAAACTTTAAGTCTGATTGCTTTAGTATGTATGAGAGAATTGTTAAGGAGAACTTAGGCTTTATAAATTTTGGATTCATGGTTACCCTGTGTTTACACAGGGTGAATCATTGGGCGTTAAAGTAGACCAGCTCAGAAGTAAAAAAGCTTTTGGACCGTGTAGCTCCTTCAATTATAGTCCAATATGGTTGATTTTCTACATTTTGGAATGAACTTGAAGAAACGAAGAAAAAATTTAACTATTTTACTATAATAACTGTTAAGGCTTTTAAGTTATTTCATTTCAAAAATAGAAAAAATAAAATTTTCATTTCGACTTTTTTTAGTTTTTGACCCATTGTGCATTCAATATTCAGCCCAGAATTTTTTTAAAAATATTGGCATACAGCCAAGAGTTCGGGAAACAAATAAATGAAAACTGTTTTTAAATATCTTGAACAGTTTAATGTTGAGAAATTTCTAAATTGAAATATTTTTGTGTATTTTATTCAAAAATTCAATAAATTTACTTTTTACTTTTACTTTTTACGAATAAATTTTTCAGAAATTTTAAGTCAAATTTCAAGTCAAATTTTGCAAAAAAAAATAGATTTTTTAGTTTTTTTTTTTTTGTGGTGTAAAACGACTTTAAATACTTCCGGGAAAATCTACGAAAAAAGTTTATTTTTTGCAAAAATTGACTTCAAATTTAAAAAAAAATTCTTTGTAAAAAGTAAAAAAATTTATTGAATTTTTGAGAAAAAAAAATGCACTTTTTGAAATTTGACTTTAAATTTCTAAAAAAAAACTGTTACAGGTACATAAATAATTTTATGCGCTAACAAGGTTTATTTTATTGTTTATGTAAAACAATTTCAAAATTTTCAAAAAAGTAAACCCAATTGACCTTTTAATAAAATTACAATTTTGGTATATAGAAATTTGCCATTTTTTATAAAATTCGATTCTGTGGATTCGTTTATGAATATGACCTACTTTTTATTTTTGAAATCTAAAGAGAATATATGGGACTATATAACTGCATTTAAGAAAGTTCTAAAATCGGCTTGACTTTTTTGTTATATGTACGAAAACACAAAAATTTTCTTAAAAACTAGAAAAATTTTAAAAATTTTATTTTTTGCAAATTTAACATGAAATTTGACTTTAAATTTCTAAAAAACTTTACAAGGTACATAAATAATTTTTTGCACTTACAAGGTTTATTTTATTGTTTATGTAAAACAATTTCAAAAATTTCAAAAAAAGTAAACCCAATTGACCTTTTTATAAAAAAAAATTCTATATACCAAAATTTTAATGGTATAAGAAATTTGCCATTTTTTATAAAATTCGATTCTGTGGATTCGTTTATGAATATGACCTACTTTTTATCTTTGAAATCTAAAGAGAATATATGGGACTATATAATTGCATTTAAGAAAGTTCCAAAATCGGCTTGACATTTTTGTAATATGTTCGGAAAAACAAAAATTTTCTTAAAAACTAGAAAAATTTTAAAAATTTTATTTTTTCCCAAATTTATCATGAAATTTGACTTTAAATTTCTGAAAAACTGTTAAAGGTACATAAAAATTTTTTTGCACTTACAAGGTTTATTTTATAGTTTATGTAAAACAATTTCAAACATTTCAAAAAAGTAAACCCAATTGACCTTTTTATAAAATTAAAATTTTGGTATATAGAAATTTGCCATTTTTTACAAAATTCGATTTTGTGGATTCGTTTATGAATATGACCTACTTTTTATTTCTGATATCATAAGAGAATATATGGGACTATATAACTGCATTTAAGAAAGTTCCAAAATCGGCTTGACATTTTTGTAATATGTTCGGAAAAACAAAAATTTTCTTAAAAATTAGACAAATTTTTTTCAATGCTGTACCCAAAGGGAATGTCGCACTAACTCGATATTTGGTTTAAAATCATCCTAGATCCCCATTCTCTGCGAATATATAATAAAACATTAACTTTTGGTAAAAAACTTCATCGTGAAAAGTGAAAAATTGATACCATTTTTTTGAGAAAAAAATGCACTTTTTTTGATCAGCGAAAAATATTTGACTTTGGAAATTTCTCAACATTAAACGTTTCAAGATTTTTAAAAACGGTTTTCACTATTTCGTTTCCTGAACTATTGGCTATATGCAAGTATTTTTTAAAAAATTTTGGGTTCAATATCGAATGCACCATGGGTCAAAAACTAAAAAAAGTCAAAGAGAAAACTGAGTTGTTTTATTTTTAAAATGAAATAACTTGAAACCCATAATAGCTATTATAGTAGATTAAACACGTTTTTTCTTTGTTTCTTTAAACTTATTCCAATATTTAAAAAATTAACCATATCGGACCATAATTGAAAGAGTTAGACGGTCCAAAAGCTTTTTCACATCTGAGGTGGTCTACTTTGAAGCTCAATGATTCACGCTGTGTAAACACAGGGTAACCATAAAACCAAAATTTAGAAAGGTTGGGTCCTTCTTAAAAATTCTCTCCTACATTTTAATGCAATCAGACTTACAGTTTAGAAGATACAGATATATTACCACTTTTTTTTTATTTCAAACCACTGTAGGTCTGTGGTTTGAAAAATCTTTGTTTGTTTATGTATCCCCTCAAGTAAGAGTATGTATGTGTTTGTGTATGTGTATGTTTAACTATATTTTAAGTAGATGCTGTCAATTTTTCTATACTACTTCCTTTATATAGTTCCTTTACACTTAATAGTTCCTTTCATGTCCTGCATGTTTTGCAAAAAAAAAACACAAAAAACATTTGATTTATGTCTCCTGGTTCATAGCACCCCTCCCACACATACACACACACACAATTGCACAGCTTAACTTTCACATTTTCCTAGTAAATATTGACTTATACTCTTAAATAGTTAATGATGATGATAATGACGACGAGAGGAACAAGGACATTTGTCCTCATAATGATGTCGATTGCGATGACGATGATAATGATATCATCGCCAGAATTGTAAAATACTTACATTGAAAGTTGATGTCACTATTAACAATGACATTTTACTTAATAAATGATTATTGTACTTTTCCCTATGACTTCCCTTTAGTCTTCCAAAGAAACTTTGTTAACAAATTAATTGTCAACGGTTTTTTCTTCCTTTTGAATTAAGTGATAATTACTAATTAAGACAATTCATTAAGGAAACAATAGAAAACTAGGTCTCCTTTAATTAGAAACATTACAAATTAAACCAATAAAAAAGAAGCCTAAAAGTAGGCTTTAGAATTTAAGATTTAAATTTTTTTTAACGAAAAATTTTCTAAAGAAATTTTTTCTTAACAAAAAATTTTCTAAAGAAATTTTTTCTTAGTGAAAAATTTTCTAAAGACATTTTTTCTTAACGAGAAGTTTTCTAAAGAAATTTTTTCTTAATGAAAAATTTTCTAAAGAAATTTTTTCTTAACGAAAAATTTTCTAAACAATTTTTTTTTAACGAAAAATTTTCTAAAGCAATTTTTTCTCAACAAAAAAATTTTTTTAAAGAAATTTCTTCTTAACGAAAAAGTTTCTAAAGAATTTTTTTTCTCAACGAAAAATTTTTTAACGAAATTTTTTCTTAACGAAAAATTTTCTAAAGAAATTTTTTCTTAATGAAAAATTTTCTAAAGAAATTTTTTCTTAATGACAAATTTTCTAAAGAAATTTTTTCTTAACGAAAAATTTTCTAAAGAAATTTTTTCTTAATGAAAAATTTTCTAAAGAAATTTTTTCTTAACGAAAAATTTTCTAAAGAAATTTTTTCTTAACGAAAAATTTTCTAAAGAAACTTTTTCTTAACAAAAAAAATTTCTAAAGAAATTTTTTCTTAACGAAAAATTTTCTAAAGAGATTTTTTCTTAACGAAAAATTTGCTAAAGAAATTTTTTCTTAACGAAAAATTTTCTAAAGAAATTTTTTCCCAACGAAAAATATTCTAAAAAAACTTTTTCTTCACAAAAAACTTTCTAAAGAAATTTGTTCTTAACGAAAAACTTTCTAAAGAATTTTTTTCTCAACGAAAAATTTTCTAAAGAAATTTTTTCTTAACGAAAAATTTTCTAAAGAAATTTTTTCTTAATGAAAAATTTTCTAAAGAAATTTTTTCTTAACGAAAAATTTTGTAAAGAAATTTTTTCTTAACGAAAAATTTTCTAAAGAAACTTTTTCTTAACAAAAAAAATTTCTAAAGAAATTTTTTCTTAACGAAAAATTTTCTAAAGAAATTTTTTCTTAACGAAAAATTTTCTAAAGAAATTTTTTCTTAAAGAAAAATTTTCTAAAGAATTTTTTTCCCAACGAAAAATATTCTAAAGAAATTTTTTCTTCACAAAAAACTTTCTAAAGAAATTTTTTCTTAACGAAAAACTTTCTAAAGAAATTTTTTCTTAACGAAAAATTTTCTAAAAAAATTTTTTCTTAACGAAAAATTTTCTAAAGAAATTTTTCCTAAAGAAAAATTTTCTAAAGAAATTTTTTCTTAACGAAAAATTTTCTAAAAAAATTTTTTCTTAACGAAAAATTTCCTAAAAAATTTTTCTTAACGAAAAATTTTCTAAAGAAATTTTTTCTTGACGAAAAAATTATCTGGAGAAATTGTTTCTTAACGAAAAATTTTCTAAAGAAATTTCTTCTTAACGAAAAATTTTCTAAAGAAATTTTTTCTTGACGAAAAAATTATCTAAAGAAATTGTTTCTTAACGAAAAATTTTCTTAAAAAATTTTTTCTTATATAAATAAATTTTCTATAGAATTAAATTTCTTATTAAAATTTTCTAAAGAAATTTTTTCTTAAAGAAAAATTTTCTAAAGAAATTTTTTCTTAACGAAAAATTTTCTAAAGAAATTTTTTCTTAACGAAAAATTTGCTAAAGAAATTTTTTCTTAACGAAAAATTTAGTAAAGAAATTTTTTTTAACGAAAAATTTTCTAAAGAAATTTTTTCTTAACGAAAAATTTTCTAAAGAAATTTTTTCTTGACGAAAAAATTATAATTAATTAAATTATAATTAATTATAATTAAATTATAATTATCTGAAGAAATTGTTTCTTAACGAAAAATTTTCTACAGAAATTTTTTCTTAACGAAAAATTTTCTAAAGAAATTTTTCTTAACGAAAAATTTTCTAAAGAAATTTTTTCTTGACGAAAAAATTATCTAAAGAAATTGTTTCTTAACGAAAAATTTTCTTAAGAAATTTTTTCTTATATAAATAAATTTTCTATAGAATTAAATTTCTTATTAAAATTTTCTAAAGAAATTTTTTCTTAACGAGAAGTTTTCTAAAGAAATTTTTTCTTCATGAAAAATTTTCTAAAGAAATTTTTGCTTAACGAAAAATTTTTTTATAGAAATTTTTTTATAGAAATTTTTTCTTAACAAAAAATTTTTTTATAGAAATTTTTTTATAGAAATTTTTTCTTAACAAAAAATTTTCTCTAGAAATTTTTTCCATTAAAGAATTTTTTAACAAAAAATTTTCTAAAGAAATGTTTTCTTAAAAAAAAATTATATGGAAATTTTTTCTTTATCCAAAATTATTTTGGTATAAAAAAATTTTTAATAAGAATATAAATTCATTCTTATTAAAAAATTTCTTATTTTTTCTTGAGGAAAAATTTTCTAAAGAAAATTTTTGTTAAGAAAAAATTTCTGTAGACAAAATTCCTTTTTTCTTAACGATTTTTCTTAACAACAAATTTTTTTATAGAAATATTTTCTTAATAAAAAATTTTCTCTAGAAATTTTTTCAATTAAAAAAATCTCTTTGGAATTTTTTAACAAAAAATTCTCTAGAAATTTTTTATTAACGAAAAAATTTCTATAGAATTTATTTTCTTATTAAAAATTGTCTAAAAAAAATTTTTAGCAAAAAATTTTCTATAGAAATTTTTTCTTGACGAAAAATTTTCTATAGAAATTTTTTCTTAACGAAAAATTTTTTTTAGAAAAAAAAAATTTTCTATAGAAATTTTTTCTTAACGAAAAATTTTCTATAGAAATTTTTTCTTAACGAAAAATTTTCTATAGAAATTTTTTCTTAACGAAAAATTTTCTATAGAAACTTTTTCTTAACGAAAAATTTTCTATAGAAATTTTTTCTTAACGAAAAATTTTCTATAGAAATTTTTTCTTAACGAAAAATTTTCTATAGAAATTTTTTCTTAACGAAAAATTTTCTATAGAAATTTTTTCTTAACGAAAAATTTTCTATAGAAATTTTTTCTTAACGAAAAATTTTCTATAGAAATTTTTTCTTAACGAAAAATTTTCTATAGAAATTTTTTCTTAACGAAAAATTTTCTATAGAAATTTTTTCTTAACGAAAAATTTTCTATAGAAATTTTTTCTTAACGAAAAATTTTCTATAGAAATTTTTTCTTAACGAAAAATTTTCTATAGAAATTTTTTCTTAACGAAAAATTTTCTATAGAAATTTTTTCTTAACGAAAAATTTTCTATAGAAATTTTTTCTTAACGAAAAATTTTCTATAGAAATTTTTTCTTAACGAAAAATTTTCTATAGAAATTTTTTCTTAACGAAAAATTTTCTATAGAAATTTTTTCTTAACGAAAAATTTTCTATAGAAATTTTTTCTTAACGAAAAATTTTCTATAGAAATTTTTTCTTAACGAAAAATTTTCTATAGAAATTTTTTCTAAACGAAAAATTATGTATAGAAATTTTTTCTTAACGAAAAATTTTCTATAGAAATTTTTTCTTAACGAAAAATTTCTATAAACAATTTTTCATAACAAAAAATCTGCTATAGAAATTTTTTCTTAAGAAAAACGAAAAATTTTCTACAAAAATTTTTTCTTAACGAAAAATTTTTTATAAACATTTTTTCTTACAAAAAAATTTCTATAAAATTTATTTTTATATTAAAAAATTTTCCGTAGAATTTATTTTATTTGACATTAAAAAATTTTCTATTGAATTTTTTTCTTATTAAAAATTTTCTATTGAATTTTTTTTTTCTTATTAAAAATGTTCTATAAAAATTTTTCTAAATAAAAAAATTTTCTATAGAAATTTTTTCTAAACGAAAAATTTGCTATAGAAATTTTTTCTTAACAAAAAATTTTCTATAGAATTTTTTTTTTTACAAAAAAATTTGTTGTTATAGAAATATTTTCTTTACAAAAAATTTTCGATAGAAAATTAAAAAATTTTTTAAAAACATTTTTTCGCACGAACGAGTATAAAAAAAAAAATTCTGTATCAAAAAATCTTAAATGCATTTTATAAAAATTTTTGTTTTTTAAAAAAATTTTTGAAAGCATTTAAAAAAAAATTCTATAGAAATTTTTCATATTAAAAATTGTTTATACATTTTTTATATTAAAAAATATTCTTTAGAAATTTTTTCATATCCAAATTTTCCATAGAAAATTTTTTATAAAAAAAAAAAATTTCGATAGAAATTTTTTTTTTATAAAAATTTTTTTTATAGAGATTATGTGAGATTTCTTAGATGTTTCTGTCAATTTTTTGAATATAGCTTTAACATTTTCTTAGATTTTTTTTATTTTGTTTAACAATAGCATAACTTTAGGTGCACAAAATTTTTTTTAGATTTAACCTTAGTGTAACTCTTGACTCTCTTTAACTTTTAATTCTTCCCTCTATCTTTCTCTTTCTTACTTACTTACTTTATATATAAAAAAAAACTTAATGTATTCTAACTAAATGCTCTATGTTCTTTTTTATTGTTAAATTCACACATAAAAAAACACATGAAACTAAATTCATAATAAATTTCACTTTTAATTACACGAAATCACTGTTTAACTTCCTCCTGCCCTTTAATAATTTATTTTATCCTATAAATCTTTTAAACTAAAATAGCCTATAGCCTCTATCAACTCCACTCTCACCTCTAACTATCCAATAACACCCTCATCCCTTTCACCCCCATTGCCGCAATATCAACAACCTCACCCTCATAAACGTTCTTTGTCGCCGGTAAGATCATTTCATCCCAAACTGCCTTCCTATGCCTGTACACGCCTCTCGACACGCCTAACACCCACTATCTATACACAAGCACCACAGCAACAGCCCACCACCAAATCGCTACCGAACAATCTCAATTCACCCACTCTACACACGCCCTCGTGTACCACTACCACCACAGCAGCCTGTTGTAAAAGTAGAATTTGTTCAGCCCATGTAGGCAGTGCTCCCTGCAGCAGCAGTAACCTCCAATTGCAAACCACCAACACTCATCATCATTATCATGCCAATAAATTTCAGAGTGAGGCTTTTAGTGCGGAAGCAGCTTTGGCTGCCAGTGCAGCGGTGTCTTTAACAACATCTGCGGCTGACTCAGCTTCGGGATCCTACTCCTCTCAGCAAACTCTCAAACCTTTACCTTTGCCTTCCGCTAGTGACAATAATGCCGTAGCCGCCTCTTCAAGCACGCTCTCCTTTCCTTTGGCCGACATGGCTTCGGTGTCTTCTACTACTATATCTTCTGCTTCCAGTCTACAGCCGCCTGGGGGCGGCTGCCTAACACCGACTAGCTATAAAAAGAAAACCTCTTTTCTGCAGCGCAAAAAGCCAATACTCACACGCAGTGAGGTGAGTCTCTTTCTCTGTCTTTCTTTCATATGTAAATATAAAATTTTCCTAGAATTTTCTTTTAATTTCTAAATGTTGTGGTTTAGTTTCCTTTTAATTTTCTTCAAATCTTATCTTAAGCTTTTCCTTTAATCTTCTAAAATTTTTCTTAATAAACATTTCATTTTACATAATTTTTTTTCTCAAAATCATTCAAAAGAAAATTCCGCAAAAAAGCAACATTTTCATTAACTTAAATACTTTTCTTGTTCTATTTAGTTCTGGAAGTTGAAAAACTTTGTGTTAATTTATTTCTCAATTATGCCTTAAAGTATGCACTTTTATTATTTCGCAATTACGCCTTTGAGTATGCAATGGTTTTTTTAACTCAGAAATTTCGCACGTTTGTTTTACCTTGTTTTTTTCAGTCTTTTTTCTGGTTTGTATGAGTGTGTGTAAGTCTTCTTTCATAATTTTTAACAAATTCTTTTTTATGGAATAATTATAAAAAGAGAATGTAGTTTCTATATCATTTTAATTAGTAGCAAAAGGTTTTAAAAAAGGAATTTCAATGGAAAAGAATAGAAATATTACAAAAAATTCTATAGAAAAGTTATCCAACCTTAATTTTTTTATAAAAAAGTTATCGATATCAAGAGTTTTCTATAACAAAAGTTATTGATATCAAGACATGTCTACAGAAAAATTATCGAGATAATGACTTTTCTATAAAAAAGTTACCGAGATGATGACTTGTCTATAGAAAAGTTATCGAGATGATGATTTTTCTACAGTAAAGTTATCGAAATGATAGCATTCCTATAGAAGAGTTATCGAGATGATAACTTTTCTATAGAAAAGTTATCGAAATGATAACTTTTCTATAGAAAAGTTATCGGAATGATAACTTTTCTATAGAAAAGTTATCGAAATGATAACTTTTCTATAGAAAAGTTATCGAAATGATAACATTTCTATAGAAGAGTTATAGAAATGTTAACTTTTCTATAGAAAAGTTGTCGAAATGATAACTTTTCAATAGAAAAGTTATCGAAATGATAACTTTTCTATAGAAAAGTTATCGAAATGATAACTTTTCTATAGAAAAGTTATCGAAATGATAACTTTTCTAAAGGAAAGTTATCGAAATGATAACTTTTCTAAAGGAAAGTTATCGAAATGATAACTTTTCTATAGAAAAGTTATCGAAATGATAACTTTTCTATAGAAAAGTTATCGAAATGATAACTTTTTTATAGAAAAGTTATCGAAATGATAACTTTTCTAAAGAAAAGTTATCGAAATGATAACTTTTCTATAGAAAAGTTATCGAAATGATAAATTTTCTATAGAAAAGTTATCGAAATGATAACTTTTCTATAGAAAAGTTATGGAAATGATAACATTTCTATAGAAGAGTTATAGAAATGTTAACTTTTCTATAGAAAAGCTGTCGAAATGATAACTTTTTTATAGAAAAGTTATCGAAATGATAACTTTTCTAAAGAAAAGTTATAGAAATGATAACTTTTCTATAGAAAAGTTATCGAAATGATAACTTTTCTATAGAAAAGTTATCGAAATGATAACTTTTCTATAGAAAAGTTATCGAAATGATAACTTTTCTATAGAAAAGTTATCGAAATGATAACTTTTCTATAAAAAAGATATCGGAATGATAACTTTTCTATAGAAAAGTTATCGAAATGATAACTTTTTTACAGAAAAGTTATCGATATGATGACTTTTCTAGAAAAGTTATCGAAATGATACCTTTTCTATAGAAAAGTTATTGAAATGATAACTTTTATATACAAGAGTTATCGAAATGATATCGATATGATTACTTTTCTATATAAAAGCTATCGCTATAAAAGTTATCGATATGATGACTTTTCTATAGAAAAGTTATCAATATGATGACTTTTTATAACTTTTCATAATTTTCGATTTTTTTACTTTTCTGTAGAAAAGATATCGATAACTTTCTATTTCTATAGAAAAGTTATTGATAAGTTTCTATTTATATAGAAAAGTTATCGATACCATTCTTTTTTTATAGAAAAGTCTTTGATAACTTTCTATTTCTATAGAAAAGGTATCGATAACTTTCTATTTCTATAAAAAAGTTATCGATAACTTTCTATTTCTGTAGAAAATTGACTTTCTATTTCTATAGAAAAGTTACCGATAACTTTCTATTTCTATAGAAAGATATCGATATGATCACTTTTCTATTGAAAAGTTATCGATATGATAACTTTTCTATAGAAAAGTTGTCTATAACTTTCTATTTCTATAGAAAATTTATCGATTATTTCCTATTTCTATAGAAGAGTTATCAATAAGTTTATATTTTCTATGGAAAAGTTATCAATTACTTTCTATTTCTATAAAAAAGTTATCGATAACTTTCTATTTTTCTAGAAAAGCTATCGATAACTTTATATTTCTCTAGAAAAGTTATCGATAACTTTCTATTTCTATAGAAAAGTTATCGATAACTTTCTATTTCTGTAGAAAAGTTATCGATAACTTTCTATTTCTGTAGAAAATTGACTTTCTATTTCTATAGAAAAGTTATCGATAACTTTCTATTTCTATAGAAAGATATCGATATGATCACTTTTCTATAGAAAAGTTTCGATATGATAACTTTTCTATAGAAAAGTTGTCTATAACTTTCTATTTCTATAGAAGAGTTATCAGTAACTTTATATTTTCTATGGAAAAGTTATCAATTACTTTCTATTTCTATAAAAAAGTTATCGATAACTTTCTATTTTTCTAGAAAAGCTATCGATAACTTTATATTTCTCTAGAAAAGTTATCGATAACTTTTTATTTGTATAGAAAATTTATAGATAACTTTCTATTTCTATAGAAAAGTTATCGATAACTTTATATTTCTATAGAAAATTTTTCGATAACTTTCTGTTTCTATAGAAAATTTATCGACAACTTTCTATTTCTATAGAAAATTTATCGTTAACTTGACTTTTGTATAAAAAAGTTATCGATAACTTTCTATTTCTGTAGAAAAGTAATCGATATCGAATAATGAATTTGCTATATAAAAATATTATCGATATCATGACTTTTCTATAGAAAAGTTATCGATATCATGATTTTACTAAAAAAAAAGTTATGGATAACTTGACTTTTCGTTACAAATGCTACCGATATCATGTCTTTCCTGTAGAAAAGTTATCAAAAGCTTGGCTTTTATTTATCCATGACTTTGTAATTTGTAAGAGGAAAAAAAATGTTTAACCCTAGACGTAAACCACTGTAGTTAACTAGACATAAACATTACAGTTAACAGTGATATGTTAAAAAGTTAACAGAGCTCTGTAAATTTTAAGGTATAAATTAGAAATAACAATTTTCAGGGAACCAGGCGACGTGGAGAGACAAATGCTATATCGAATTGTAGAGGGGGATGTTATCTATATTAATTTATAATCAGATCCCTTTATAGATTATGTTGTTAAGAATTATTTGGGTTGTTTGGGTTCATTTGTAACTTTTTATGCATATGTATAAGTTTTTAATGATTTTTTTTTTCGTCTTTAGATCGATTACTAACTATATGAATATGTTATCGATATCTTCTCGTTTGAAATGCCTCTAAAAAAATTTCTTATAGATTTTGCATCATTTTGATTATAGCTACTTTGTGGTTTTCTAACTCCTTATTTATTTTTCTTACATATTTTCCCTGAGTAAATATTTAATAGATTTACTTTACAACTTCAATGACAACTTTGTCTTTGCTCTAAGACTTTTACAAATTTGTTCTGTGTCAATTTCGTTTACATGCAGTCGTTTTGTCTGTTGACATTAATAAAAATGTAGTACTTTTTCCACTTTTCCATACACACGGGATTTACTATAATTTTTTACAGGGAAATTCTCATGCATTTACACTGCGAGTATTCAAAGTTGTAATATTCAGTTGGTTCTGCTTTTTCACAAATTCACATCAGACACATACTTTTATACTCAGACTCAGACTCATACCCTCATACATTTATTTATTCACATTATGAAATCAGTTGAAAATCTTAATGCACTTGACTGCACTTCTTGTTGCTGTTATTGTTATCGTTGGCTTTATGACGAACGAACGAACGAACGAAGGAACGAACAAGTGTTTAAGGTCCTTAAAGCTATAAAAACAGATGTTCAAAAGCTAAGACTTTTTGTTAGAAAGAGGAAAGAAAACGAATTTCTCTGAAACTTAGTAGGAAAATGTCTTTTGTATCTGCCAGCAAATGCATGAGTTTGTGTATGTGTGTGTTAAATGTAAAGAAAATGCATTATCGGCTTCACAAACTTACACTCACACACACACACTCATAATTAAATAGAGTCAAACATGCATCAACTAACACAAAGAAATAAAATGTAACTGGAATAACAAAATGCCTTTAAAGCAAACACTTGAACTTATTTGCATTTGGGAACATGTAAATGTATAATAATATTCGACTTCAGAGGCGATATTATGTCTGTCCGTCTGTCAACTGAATTAATAAGGCAAACATTTGTTTTTCAGGTTTCTAGGCATTTGTTACAAATTATGAAAAGTTAAAGTTATGCATAAATTTTCTAAAGATAAAGTCATGGATAATAATAAGAATTTCTATAGTATTCAAAATGTTAATCGAAGAGACTGTGAAAGGTAGCGATAACTGATCTATACGAGATATCACACATGATGACTAAAAGAGTAATAACAAACATTTTCGATATAATTATGAGTAGTTATATGGAGGTGGGGGAGGCATAACTTTTGTTAAGGAGAAGAAATTCCGTATTGGAATGCGTATTTTTGTTATAACGTGTTACACAATCTGTACAAATATTATGTAATTTGTGAACAGACCTATAAGGAACACTGACCCATAAGCAAAGATTTATTGACAATTGATATATAAACATATGCTAAATTGACCGACTGATAACTGATATATAAGCACACAAATCTCTACACAACTAAAACTTAATTATTCAAAGTTCTCGATACCTAAACTAGAGACCCTGAAAAGTAACAATAATTGATAACTAGAGTAAAGAAATTTTTGATAATTGTCTTCGATAACATAAAAAGTTATCGAATACAAAAAAAATATCAATAACTGATTTGTAAACGAAGAAATTTATCGAGTTATGTTAACTTTATAACATAGGTTTGTGTCTAGGGTTAAACTAATGAAAAGTAGCCTTAACTAATTTTATATAATCGAAACTTTTCTATAGAAAAGTCATCATCATAACGATAACTTTTCTGTATAAAAGTCATATAGATAACTTTTTTATACAAAAGTCATTATGATATCGATAATTTTTCTATGGAAAATATATTTTCTATAGAAAAGCCATGGACGATAACTTTTTTTTCTCTAGAAAAGTAAAGTTATCGATCACTTTCTTATAGAAAAGTCAAGTTATCGATAATTTTTTTATAGAAAAGTAAAGTTATCGATAACTTTTCTATAGAAATATAAAGCTATCGATAATTTTCTTATAGAAATAAAAAGTTATCGATAACTTTTCTCTAGAAAAATAAAGTTATCGAAACTTGGTAATAAAAATTGAAAGTTATCAATAACTTTTCTATAGAAATAGAAAGTTATCGATAACTTTTCTATAGAAATAGAAAGTTATCGATAACTTTTCTATGGAAAATAAAAGTTATCGATAACCTTTCTACAGAAATTAAAAGTTATCGATAACTTTTCTATAGAAAAGTAAAGTTATCGATAACTTTTCTATAGAAAAGTAAAGTTATCGATAACTTTTCTATAGAAAAGTAAAGTTATCGATAACTTTTCTATAGAAAAGTAAAGTTGTCGATAACTTTTCTATAGAAAAGTAAAGTTATCGATAACTTTTCTATAGAAAAGTAAAGTTATCGATAACTTTTCTATAGAAAAGTAAAGTTATCGATAACTTTTCTATAGAAAAGTAACGTTATCGATAACTTTTCTATAGAAAAGTAAAGTTATCGATAACTTTTCTATAGAAAGATGAAGTTATCGATAACTTTTCTATAGAAATTAAAAGGCATCGATAACTATTCTATAGAAATAGAAAGTTATCGTTAACTTTATTATAGAAATAGAAAGTTATGAATAACTTTTTTATAGAAATAGAAAGTTATCGATAACGTTTCTATAGAAAAGTAAAGTTATCGATAACATTTCTATAAAGCTATAGATAACCTTTCTATAGAAAACTAAAGTTATCGATAACATTTCTATGGAAAAGCAAAGCTATAGATAACCATTCTATAGAAAAGTAAAGTTATCGATAACTTTTTTATATAAAAGTAAAGTTATCGATAACTTTTTAAAAGAAATGTAAAATTATCTAAAGAAAAATAAATAGATAAAGTTATCGATAACTTTCCTATAAAAATAAAAAGTTATCGATAACTTTTCTATGGAAATATAAAGTTATCGTTAACTTTTCTATAGAAATAGAAAGTTATCAATAACTTTTCTATAAAAATAGAAAGTTATTGACAACTTTTCTTTAGAAATTTAAAGTTATCGTAAACTTTTCAATAGAAATAAAAAGTTATCTAAAACTTTTCTAAAGAAATAAAAAGTTATCAATAACTTTTCTATAAAAATAGAAAATTATTGATAACTTTTCTAAGGAAATATAAAGTTATCCATAACTTTTCTAAAGAAATATAAAGTTATTGATAACTTTTCTATAGAATTGTAATAAAATCGATAAATTTTCTCTAGAAAAGTAATGATATCGTTAATCTTTCTATAGAAAAAAAATGTTATCGTTAACTTTTCCATAGAAAAGTAATAATATCGATAACTTTTCTATAGAAAGGTAATGTTATCATTTAATTTTCAGTAGAAAAGTAATGATATAGTTAACTTTTCTATAGAAGAGTAATGTTATCGATAACTTTTCCATAGAAAAGTAATGTTGTCGATAACTTTTCTATAAAAGTAGAAAGTTATCGATAACTTTTCTATAGAAATAGAAAGTTATCGACAACTTTTCTATAGAAATAGAAAGTTATCAAAAACTTTTCTATAGAAAAGTAAAGTTATCGATAATTTTTCTGTAGAAAAGTAAAGTTATCGATAACTTTTCTATAGAAATAGAAGTTATCGATAAATTTTTTATAGAAATAAATAGTTATCGTTAACTTTTCTATAGAAAAGTCAAGTTATAAATAACTTTTCTCTAGAAAAGTAAAGTTATCGATACCTTTTCTCTAGAAATGAAAAATTATCGATAAGTTTTCTATAGAAAATTCATGATATCGATAACTTTTCTATAGAAAGTCATGATATCGATAACTTTTCTATAGAAAAGTCAAATTATCGATAACTTTTCTATAGAAAAGTAAATCTATCGATGACTTTTCTCCAGAAGAATAAAGTTATCGAACACTTTTTTCTATAAATGTAAAGTTATCGATAACTTTTCTATAGAAAAGTCAAGTTATCGATAACTTTTCTATAGAAAAGTCAAGTTATCGATAACTTTTGTATAGAAAAGTCAAGTTATCGATAACTTTTCTATGGAAAAAGTCAAGTTATCGATAACTTTTCTATAGAAAAGTCAAGTTATCGATAACTTTTCTATAGAAAAGTCAAGTTATCGATAACTTTTCTATAGAAAAGTCAAGTTATCGATAACTTTTCTATAGAAAAGTCAAGTTATCGATAACTTTTCTATAGAAAAGTCAAGTTATCGATAACTTTTCTATAGAAAAGTCAAGATATCGATAACTTTTCTATAGAAAAGTCATGATATCGATAACTTTTCTATGGAAAAAGTCATGATATCGATAACTTTTCTATAGAAAAGTCATGATATCGATAACTTTTCTATAGAAAAGTCAATTTATCGATAACTTTTCTATAGAAAAGTCAAGTTATCGATAAATTTTCTATAGAAAAGTCAAGTTATCGAAAACTTTTCTATAGAAAAGTCAAGTTATCGATAACTTTTCTATAGAAAAGTCAAGTTATCGATAACTTTTCTATAGAAAAGTCAAGTTATCGATAACTTTTCTATAGAAAAGTCAAGTTATCGATAACTTTTCTATAGAAAAGTCAAGTTATCGATAACTTTTCTATAGAAAAGTCAAATTATCGATAACTTTTCTATAGAAAAGTCAAGTTATCGATAACTTTTCTATAGAAAAGTCAAGTTATCGATAACTTTTTTCTAGAAAATTAAAGTTATTGATAACTTTTCTATAGAAAAGTCGACATATCGATAACTTTTCTGTGAGCTCTCCTATTTATATTTGTTTTTCAACAAATGATCCTAAATCTTTAGAAGCCTAAAGTTTTTTCTTTTCGAGCATCTGTTTACAACTACTTTACATTCATGCATTAAACAAAATTTAACATGCCACAACATGTTTGTGCATTGTTTACAATGTTTGGAAATTGAGGAGAAATTAAAGGAAAATCTATTTTTTCTAAACAAAAACAAAAAAAATAACAGGATAGAATGTTTTAAAAGGATTTCTTTGTTCATGATAATACGATTAAATGAAACTAATAAAGAGGAAAGAAGAAAGAAACTGGGTGATTTTTTGGCATTGGAGTGAAGTGGATTTTAAGTAGTTTAAGAAGATTCTGATTAAATTACTATTTTGATTTGCATATAAAGTTAATCAAAGGTATAAGATAGTTTAAGAAATGCATTAAGTTTTTGCAAAGATTTGCAAAAGAAGAAATGAGGTTAAAAAAGGAAATGAGTATAGGATTTCTTAAATATCTAGCTGGAAAAAATGGGGTCAAGTGGGTTTAAGGAAACAGAAATTTTAAGGGAAATTGATGCTAAAATATTGGAAAATACTTGTAGTTTAATAAACAGTTTTGGCATCTAGTTTGGGAGATATGAGCTAAGTGTTCCAGAAACCAAATAAAAATACTACTTCAAATTTTGAACTGAATAATGTTATCTTTTAGTTTATTTTCATGTAATTTAATACTTTCACTTATTTCAATTTGGAAAATTTATTTTCTGATCTCTTCTCCTTGTGTGCTCAACATGAAGTCTTAACTAAAAGCTGTTATCCTTCTTTTAAAATTAGTTTAAAATACAAAAATATCTTAAGAAAAGAATAAGGTCAAGGATATGAAATGAAATTGTATACAATTTATATTTATGAAATAAATAAATATAAAAAAACCACTTGAGATATTTATTTCATTAAAATGAACTCAGTATTAAGATGTTACGAAAAAAAAAAAACCGAAAAAAATGAACGACAGGAGGGGGTAAACTTACTTAAGGATAAAAACTAAAAAAAAAAAACTGAAAAAAGAAAACAGAAACTGAAAATCAAGTGCTTGTCATTAACCACCTTCTGTCTGTGTATGTGTGTGTTAAAAGTTGTATCAAAACAATGTTGGCAGGATACTCATCTACACCCCAAAGGTCCTGTGTCAGTCATAACAACAAAAAAGAAAATTCTTATTCCTTACTTTTTTCCTCAAGTAATCTTATCATTCATTATTTTTATACCACAATATTCTCGGTTGAATAAAAATTTATATCAGCAAAAAAAAAAAGTAAAGTAAGAAATAATTTTATTTTAAACAAGTAAGAAAGCGCTATAGTCGGTCAAGCCGACCATACGATACCCTTCACCACTAAGGTCAAAGGTTTTATTTTTCCTGTATAAAGACAAATATTTGCTAAATTTTGCCATCATACAAACATTTTCTCAAAACTTATATATTCAACCTGTTTCCGTCATTTGGACTTATATGAGAGCTAGGGTCAAATGTGGACCGATTATCTCGAAATTTGGCAAATTGATTACAGTTGTTACAAAAATTATGTATGCAAAAAATAAACTCAAAATTTTCATTATCTTTAGATTTACGAGCGTTTTAGTGATTTTTTGTCTCATTTAGTGAGTTTTTAAAGAAGAGTTTGTATGGGAGCTATGGTCAAATGTGGACCGATTTCAACGAAATTTGGTACAGTGATTTAAGTTTACATAAGCAATATTTGTTTTAAATTTCATGAAAAAATGTTGATATTTGTGGCCAATATAGCAATTCCGGGAAGTGGGACCTATGGGAGGTACCATAAATAATGGACCGATTTTGACGAATTTCAATAGCCATGGTCCCATTATCAAAAACATTATCTGTGCCAAATTTCATCAAATTATCTTTAGAACTGCGACCTGTAGTTTGATTACAAGGTTTACATGGGGGTCCAGCCAGCCAACCAGCCAGACGGACGGACGGACGGACATAGCTAAATCGACTCATAAAGTGATTCTAAGTCTATTGGTATACTAAAAGGGCGGTATAAGATAAATATTTCTATGCGTTACAAACATCAGCACAAACTTATAATACCCTTTCCACCTATGGTGGTGAAGGGTATAAAAACTTAACATAAAACAGTTGGTAATACTAAAGAAGTGCTAAAATAAAAGTATTTCAGTCATAAAATTAACGTCGAGGAAATTGACTATAAGCGTAAAAACGCCATCTATTTTTCACGCACTTATTTCAATTTGTATCTTGTTAATTTTGTGGTAAATTTTAAGTCCTATTCTAACCACCCCCCCCCCCCTCCTTTAAACAATTGTTCAATTTAAACTTTAGAAAATAGTTTGACATATTTACTTTACTTATGGGAAACAAAAGGGCCCTGCCCGCCTTTGCTAAAGTAAGTTCTTAACATATTTAAATGTTTTTGTTTAAAATGTAACCAAAAGTTTTCTTAAAAAAAAAATACTTTTTTTTATTTAAAATAATACTTTTTTGCTTCAAAAAGTACTTATGTTTAGAAAAAAAGTACCAATTTTTCCACTTTTCTCCCCGGAATTTTCAAAAACTGGCCAGAATTTTCTCTTTATTTTTAGTATTGGTTAAAACGTAATTTTAATTAGGTTTCTATCGCTAATGGCTTATGAGCTATGATTACCAATAATTCCCTGTTTTAGCCCATAAATTAAAAAGTACTTTTTTTAATTATATTTTGTTATATTTTAGTTATATTTTGACCTTAAATAAAAATCAAAATAGAAGTGGGTAAAAATTTGCAAATTTGTTTAACCTATGAGTTTTTTTTTTTTATTAAAAAAAGTACTTTTTTAATAAAAAATATACTTAAAGGGTTAAACAAATTTGCAAAATTTTTACCCCCTTCTATTTTGATTTCTTTATTCCCTGTTTTAAACCATAACCTATAATCTACCAAATGTATTGTATATTTCTAGGTTTTAAGAAACCGAAAATACCCTTCAGCGTTTCCAAATCTTGTTTAAAAGTTACTAAATGAAAAGTACCAACAAATAGTTTATTATACCTACCCCCATTTGGCCCTAATCTTAAAAGGAACCAAACATACATATGTCCTCCACTTTTTGTTAAGGATATACACATTTACCTTTCCCGTTTTTACCCTTTTTTAATGTTTTTTGGAATTGGGGTTTTTATGGGAGTTATTTTAAAATTTAGACCATATGCTAGATTGTGGTCATATAAAACTTCTCGGTACTAAATTTTATCGATATCGAGTTGAAGGGGCTTCCGGGGCTGGAGTTATTGATGAGGAATATTAAGCCGAATTTCATCGAAAGGAGCTATCGTGTCTACAAAAGACAGAGAGACAGACTGACAAATAAACAGACAGACCGAAGAGAAAAATCGATAAATTATCTATAGAAAAGTAAAGTTATCGATAACTTTTCTATAGAAACTAAAGTAAGCGATATCTTTTCTATAGAAAAGTAAAATTATCGATAATATTTCTTTAGAAAAGTAATGTTATCGATAACTTTTCTATAGAAAAGTAATATTATCGATAACTTTTCTATAGAAAAGTAAAGTTATCGATAACTTTTCTATAGAAAAGTAAAGTTATCGATAACTTTTCTATAGAAAAGTAAAGTTATCGATAACTTTTCTATAGAAAAGTAAAGTTATCGATAACTTTTCTATGGAAAAGTAAAGTTATCAATAACTTTTCTATAGAAAAGTAAAGTTATCGATAACTTTGTAACGAACAAGTCAAAAAACATTTGTTACTTAGATAAGCAATATTTCAGTCTGGGCCTTTGGTGACTAATTATGTGCTCAAGTTTAACCTGCTCCTAAATATAGTTTAAAAGATAATAGTTATGACGTTTGGGAGTTATTAACTAGCTAGCTAAAAGTCGTGTGTGGGTGGGTCCTTGTCGCTACTATCCGTTTTATCGCACATAAAATCCTTGTATCCTTATACATAATAATTTAGAACTCCCTTGCCTCTGTTATATGGAAAAAAAATGAGAATGGAATTAATCGAAACTGACACTAGGTTCCTAACAAAATATAAATAAACTGCTTTTGGTAAAATTCATGCTACATATACATAATGATTGCTACTTTAAGGTTCCCTAGATAGTTTTTGGGGACCTTCGCCTCGTGACCCTCCCAACCAATGTTTCAGCGGCGAGAAATTTAGCTGAAACCCTCACGTCTATCATCCTATCAGTTTACATATGTAAGAAAAGTCTTAGATATTTATCTATCCATATTTATAACAAACAATTTATTTTAAGTACTAAATCATATTTCTTTTTTTATAAATATTTATATAATTTTGTATATAAGAAAACAATTTTATATAATACGTAGCAATAAGTTGATTGTTAATGCAAATATGTTCAAAATAACTAACTCGAATTGTTAAGAATTCAAATATACAAATTTTAATGTTGATTGGGATTCTTCCCATTAAAATAAAACAAAAAAATAGAAACAAATCGAAGATCAAAACATAAGAAAAAATCTATCTCAACTTTACAAGAACCGCAATATGTAATGAGAAACAAAAGCAATTTTGTTTTTTTTTATAAACAAAATGTTGTGAAACATTTGGGAGAACAATAAATAAGTACTCTTATAATTCAATAATATTTATAAATTGATTTTGCTTCTCAAAGAAATATGCAAACATAATAATTAAAAAAAAAAAAATCAAAATGTTTGATCACTCACCAAACGTAGTTAACATTTATCCAAGTTGCGTGTGATGTGTCTCGGAGGCCTCTTCGAACATACTGCATAGGGATGAATTTTTTTATAACAGAAAAAAAATGATGTTGCATATTTCTAAATCTTAATAATAATTTCATACATAATATGTAGAATGATATACGTAAATATTAATGTAAATTAATGATAAATTGGGGAAATGTTAGGTCAAAATATAAGCAAAGTTTAGTGTTATTGAATATTAAACATTTTGGAATATTATGTTATGTTTTACATATTGAAACTGGTTAAAATATTATGAAAAATTCAAAAGATTTAAGCAATAAGCACTTTTTTGTTGTATAAATTGAATATTGTTGCATGATTACGAAAGTAAATGATTATGGAATTTTACAAATCGGTCATAGATTTAGGATCTTCACTAATTTGGTTAAATAAAGTAGATTTTAGTTATCTAAATTAGATTATAAATATTATATTGTTGTTGTTAGAGCCTGTGGATAATTATATATGATACGTAGAATGTAGTGTAGAAGTAAATTTAGTTGAAGGTGTTAAATAATAGATGTAAATTACGTTTTAGGTTATGGTGATGTAAAGCAGGTTTAATTTTTAAGTAAATATTAATAATTTTAGTTCATTTTATATAGATATCATGTATAGATTAAGTTTAGGCAGTTATTTGATGTAATATGTGGGTAAAATACGTGTAAATTAGATGTAAATTGAGTTGTTGGTTATTTTAACATAATAATCTAACGTAAATTAGTTTTAGTTTTTAGGTAATAGACGTAAAGTATATTTTAAGTTCTTATTTAAGTAACTTAAGTAGATATGTAAATTATTGTGTGTAAATGGATAATGTTGGTAATGTTGATGGGTATTTCTGGGACCCTCTATGTGGTTGATGGTTTCTCTTCTTCTTACGGTTTCGGATATTGCTTTTGCTTTAATATTGCTATATACTGCTTCTCACTAAAAATCTTGTTTTGAGAACGATGTATACTATCGGTTCCAGCAGTGACGTCACAAAATAAATAAAACGCAATATCACCAATGTTCTTTTGCTTATGATGAGAACACATTCCCAGACGACAGTGCTGGTCAAAATAAGGTGAATCATAAACGACCATGCAAATTTCACTTTCGATATATAATTTGCAAAATCTAATAAAGTAGAGCACAATTATAACACTTGCGTAATTAATATAATTAATCATTTTTACCTTGAGAATTGTGTAATTTTTCTAAGATCACGTTGTCGAGAATGGAATGATTTTTACAAGGAGAATTTTGTAGAAAGTTTCTTGAAATCTAGTGGGAATCAGAGTAGAATATTGGAAGTCTTCCTTTAAGAAAAAGAACCTCATGGGTCCTCGCGACTTTCGACTTTCTACGCAAAATAATCTTATTTAGAATTTCACACTTAAATTAATGAAAGTTAATTATACCTCTTTTTTTTTCCACTTTTGTTAAAATCTTTAAATTTATTGAAATATATTTTAAATGATAAGGACCAAACTCGTTTCTTATGTTATAAATTTTATCACTTTTAAAAAATCTTACTTTTGAATAATATATTTAAAACTTTCAGAGCGTCTGAATGGTTCGAGTGTTTAAAGTAAAAAGAAAGATTTTGGAAACCACGAGACAAACTTTACTTTGGGTAATGTATGTAAATGTATACTGTTATATGAGGTATATTATATCTATTCTTTTACAAAAATTACTTTGTGGCAGCGTTACCAAACTTACAACAACCTATTGTTTTACACACTATGTTTACACATGGATGACATGAGATAAACAATGTAAAATATTGAATAAATAAATTTTCCATACTTTTTCTTCTTAATAAAATACTTAAGTACAATATAGCATAAATATATGTAAAATAATTTAATAATCCGAAATATTATAGAAAAAAAATACAAATTTAAGTTTTCATCCAATTCTAAGAATAGGAAACTTTCGCGAATTTTACACATTCAATACCACAGATTAAGAGGAAAATTTTTAAAGAAATTTAAACAGTAAAAACAAATTAATTAAGGTCAAATCGTTCACTACAACTTTTCCATAGAAAAGTAAACTTATCGATAACTTTTCCATAGAAAAGTAAAGTTATCGATAACTTTTCTATAGAAAAGTAAAGTTATCGATCATTTTTCTATAGAAAAGTAAAGTTATCGATAACTTTTCTATAGAAACTAAAGTAAGCGATATCTTTTCTATAGAAAAGTAAAATTATCGATAATATTTCTTTAGAAAAGTAATGTTATCGATAACTTTTCTATAGAAAAGTAATATTATCGATAACTTTTCTATAGAAAAGTAAAGTTATCGATAACTTTTCTATAGAAAAGTAAAGTTATCGATAACTTTTCTATAGAAAAGTAAAGTTATCGATAACTTTTCTATAGAAAAGTAAAGTTATCGATAACTTTTCTATGGAAAAGTAAAGTTATCAATAACTTTTCTATAGAAAAGTAAAATTGTCGATAACTTTTCTATAGAAAAGTAAACTTATCGATAACTTTTCCATAGAAAAGTAAAGTTATCGATAACTTTTCTATAGAAAAGTAAAGTTATCGATCATTTTTCTATAGAAAAGTAAAGTTATCGATAACTTTTTCATAGAAATGTAAAGTTATCGATAACTTTTCTCTAGAAAAGTAATGTTATTGTTAACTTTTCTGTAGAAAAGTAAAGTTATCGATAATTTTTCTATAGAAAAGAAAAGTTATGGATAACTTTCCTATAGAAAAGTAACATTATCGATAAGTTTTCTATAGAAAAATAAAGTTATCGATAACTTTTCTATAGAAAAGTAAAGTTATCGATAACTTTTCTATAGAAACGTAAAGTTATCGATAACTTTTCCATAGAAATGGAAAGTTATCGATAGCTTTTCTACAGAAATAGCTATCAATCGATATATTTTCATAGAAATAGAGAGTTATCGATAACATTTTTGTAGGAATAAAAAGTTATCGATAACTTTTCCATAGAAATGGAAAGTTATCGATAGCTTTTATACAGAAATAGCTATTAATCGATATATTTTTCATAGAAATAGAGAGTTATCGATAACTTTTTTAGAGGAATAAAAAGTTATCAATAACTTTTCTGTAGAAATAGAAAGTTATCGATAACTTCTCTATAGAAATAGCAACTAATCGATAACTTTTCCATAGAAATATAAAGTTATCGATAACTTTTCTGTATTAATAAAAAGTTATCGATAACTTTTTTATAAAAATATAAATTTATCGATATTTTTTCTATAGAATTAAAAAGTTATCGATAACTTTTTTATAAAAATAGAAAGTTATCGATAACATTTCTATATAAATAGAAAGACAGACAAACAGACAGACGGAAAGACAGACAGACAAATAGAAAGACAGACAGACGGAAAGATGGACAGACAAACACATTTTAACAGAAAATTATTCGCCTTTAATAGTGTTCTATAGAAAATTATTCGCCTTTAATATTTTTATATATAAAATTATTCGTCTTTAATAATATTCTATAGAAAATCATTCGCCTTTGAAAATTTCCTACGGAAAATCATTCGCCCCTTATAATTTTCTATAGAAAATTATTCGCCCTTAATAATTTTGTATAGAAAATTATTCGCCTTTAACGATTTTCTATAAAAAATTATTCGCCTTTAATAAATTTATTTAAAAAATTAATCGACTTTAAAAATTTTCTTTCAAAAATTATTCGCTTTTTAAAATTTTCTATTAAATATTATTCGCATTTAATAATATTCTATATAACATTATTCGCCTTTAATAATTTTCTATAGAAAATTATTCGCCTTTAAAAATATTCCATAGTAAATCTATAGCAAACTATTCGCCTTTAATCATTTTCTATAGAATATTATTCGCCGTTGTTAATTTTCTATACAAAATTATTCGCCCTTAATAACTTTGTATAGAAAATTATTCGCCTTTAATAATTTTCTATAGAAAACTGTTCGGCTTTAATAATTTTCTATAGAAAATTATTAGCTTTAATAATTTTGTATAGAAAATTATTCGCCTTTAATAATTTTCTATGGAAAATAATTCGCCTTAATAATAATTTAAAAATAATTTTCAGTAGAAAATTATTCGCCTTTAATAATTTTCTATAGAAAATTATTCGCCTTCAATAATTTTCTATAGAAAATTATTCGCTATTAATAATATTCTATAGAAAACGATTCGTCTTTAACAATTTTCTATAGAAAATTATTCGCATTTAATAGTTTTCTATAGAAAATTATTCGCCTTTGATAACTTTCAAACGAATAATTTTCGTTTGAAAGAAAAGGCCCTTAATAATTTTCTATAGAAAATTATTTGCCTTATTTCGCTTTAAAAAAAATTTATAGAAACTTATTCTACTTAAATAATTTTTTAAAGAAAATTATTCGCCTTCAAATATTTTCTAGAGAATTTTTTCTCGATTTTTTTGCTTGAAATTTGAACTAAAATTTTTACTGAATTATTTAAAATATTTTTTACTTACTCTACTCCATCATACACTTGATTAAAACGTGTGAAAATGTTAGCATTTGCAGAACCACAGCGAAATGGGGAAGGAACTCCTGCAATAATAATAGTTATTATAGTTTGACTATAGTTTGGTTATAGTCAGAGTCTGACTATAAATTTGTTATAGTCAGATTCTGACTATAGTTTGAAATGCTCTTAATTTGTTAACAAAATGAAAATAATTTTGCTTGGCATACCTTCCCTTCAGGTATTCAACCTCTTCTTTTGCTGTTTAACAAGAATCCATTGGCTTTTTAAATCATTATCATTTTTTGTTTTTGCACTTTAACTCACAATCACCTGACATTTATTTTAACTAAAAAAACTTAAAAGATTCTGCTGCACCAGATAACTGTCAAGATTTTATTTTAAAATTAAATTTTATTCTTTTATTTAACAAAACTTTTCACATAAATAAGCAATCGAGAAAGAGAGATGATTTTTTTTTTTACCACGAAAAAAGATTGAATTAAAATTCGCAGAAAAAATGATAGTAAGAAGTAAGAGCAAATTAAAATGGGACAAAGGATAAGAAAATGATATTTTAGGAAAAAAGAGGGCGAATTGAGCTAAGAATGCAGTTTTATTGATTTAAACTTAAGAAGTTTTTTATTGAATTTAGTTTCATTTCCATTAGATTTCTTTTAATTAATTAAGGCTGGTTCTTGTCTTAGCTAAGAATCTTAATAATTTTGCTTTTATTTAAATTTTTGTTCAAGATTTTATTAACATCTTATATTTTTAATTACAGGTATCCAGTTCTGAATACTTTTCGGTTGTTTTTTGTACCGAAGCCGGCTGTCAAGATGAAGAGTTTCTGCCCGCCATTAAAGGGGTCACCCTAGCGTAAGTGTCTAGCCTCTAGAGGATTTTATTACAAACTAACCCCCTTTATATAAATAAACAAAAAATAAAGTTATGACAAAATTATTAAACAAATTGTTCATGCAAAATTCGTACTATAAGCCTTTAATATTTTTATAATTCGTTTATGACTAAAGGGCTAAAACTTTTTATTTTTTTATAATTCTTTGAAATTTTTCTCATTTTTCTTAAAATTTCTTTCAGAAATGCTTTAAGCCAGTCTTTGAGAAGACGTAATCTTAGCTTTACCCAATTAACCATAACCGACAGTAATGACAATAATCAAACGCCGGCATTTTTGGAAGCGGGTAAGTTTCGCCTCAACTAGAAAATACATTTAAGACACCAAACGTTTCCTTTCTGTATAGAAAATTATTCGCCGTAATCAATTTCCAGTAGAAAATATCTAGCCCTAATCCATTTTCTATAGAAAATCATTCGCCTTGAACAGTTTTTTACAAAAAATCATTCGCCTTAAAACAATTTTCTATAGAAAATCATTCGCCGTAATAATTTTTTTATAGAAAATTATTCCCCTTCATCAATTTTGTATAGAAAAATATTCGCCTTAATCAATTTTCTATAGAAAATAATTCGCCCTTAATAAATTTATATTTAAAATAATTCTTCTTTAATAATTTTGTATAAAAAATCATTCGCCTTGAACAATTTTGTACCAAAAATCATTCGCCTTAAACAATTTTCTATAGAAAATCATTCGCCGTAATAAATTTTTTGTAGAAAATCATTCCTCTTCATCAATTTTGTATAAAAAGTATTCGCGTTGCACAATTTTCTACAAAATAGAATTCGCCGTAAGTAATATTTTCTAGAAAACCATTTCGCTTCGTCAATTTCGTAAAGAAATATACTAGCCTTAATTGATTTTCTATAGAAAGTGTTTCGCCACTATCAGTTTTCTGTAGAAAATACATTTCTGTATAGAAAATTATTCTCCGCAATCAATTTCCAATAGAAAACATCTCTTCTTAATCAGTTTTGCAAAGAAAATCATTCGCCTTGAACTATTTTATACAGAAAAGTATTCGCCTTAAACAATTTTCTTTAGATAATCATTTGCAGTAATAAATTTTTTATAGAAAATCATTCCCTTTCATCAATTTTGTATAGAAAAATATTCGCCTTAAATGATTTTTTGCAGAAAAAATATCGCCTTTAATAATTTTCTATTTAAAAGTATTCGCCTTAATTCATTTTGTATAAAAAACCATTCGCCTCGACCAGTTTTCTACAGAAAAGTATTCGCCGTAAATAATTTTCGCCTTTAACAATTTTCGCCTTTAACAATTTTTTATAGAAAATCTTTAGTCACTATCAGTTTTCTATAGAAAAATTCTTGCCTTTATCAATTTTCTATAGAAATTAATTCGCCGTAAAGTATTGTTCATAAAAATTATTCGCCTAAGTTATTTTTCCATAAAAAATCATTCGCCTTCAATATTTTTATATAGAAAATAATTCGCCTTTAATATTTTTCCATAGAATATCATTCGTCTGGACTATTTTCTATAGAAAATAATTCGCCTTTAATAAATTTCTATTTAAAGGTATTCGCCTTAATTAATTTTGTATAGAAAATCATTCGCCTTAAACAATTTTCTGCAAATTTTCGCCGTAGTAAATTTTTTCATAGAAAATCATTCTTGTTCATCAATTTTGTATAGAAAAATATTCGCCTTAAATGATTTTCTACAGAAAAAATTTCGCCTTTTATAAATTTATATTTCAAAGTATTCGCATTAATTAATTTTGTATAGAAAATCATTCGCCTTGAACAATTTTTTACCAAAAATTATTCGCCTTAAATAACTTTTAATAGAAAATCATTTTTCTTCATCAATTTTGTTTAAAAATATATTCGCCTTAATCGATCTATAGAAAATGTTTTGCCACTGTCGGATTTCTATAGCAAGATTTTTGCCTTTATCAATTTTCTATAGAAAACAATTCGCCTTAAAATATAGTCCATAAAAATTATTCGCCTTAGTTATTTTTCTATAAAAAATCATACGCCTTCAATTTATTTCTATAGAAAATAATTCGCCTTGAATATTTTTCTATAGAAAATAATTCGCCTTAAATATTTTTCTATAGAATATCATTCGTCTTGACTATTTTGCTATAAAAAGAATTAGTCTTGATTATTTTTCTATAGAAAATATTCGCCTTGAAAATTTTCTATTGAAAATTATTTGCCTTAAATATTTTTCTTTAGAAAATCATTCGCCTTAAATTTTATTCTGTAGAAAATCATTCGCCTTTAATATTGTCTAAAGAAAATTATTCGCCATTAATATTTGTCTATAGAAAATTATTCGCCTCAAATAGTTTTCTACCAAAAACTGTTTGCCTTGAGTTATTTTCTATAAAAAACCATATTTATCTGCAGAAAATAATTCGTCATTAATATTTTCAACAGAAAATTATTCGCCTGGAATATTTTCATTAGAAAATCATTCGCCTTGAATATTTTTCTATAGAAAAACATTCACATTTATTATTTTTTATGGAAATATATGCGCCTTGAAAATTTGATATGGAAAATTGTTCGCCTTAAATATTTTTCTGTAAAAAATCATTCGCTTTGAATATTATTCTATAGAAAATAATTCGCCTTTAATATTTTTATATAGAAAATTATTCGACTCAAATAGTTTTCCACGAAAAACTTTTCGCCTTGATTAATTTTCTATAGGAAATCATTTGCCTTTAATATTTTTATATAGAAAATCATTCGTCATGAATATTTTTCTACCAAAAACTTTTCGCCTTGAATATTTTTTATTAGAAAATCATTCGCCTTAAGAATTTTTCTATAGAAAATCATTCAAATTTATTATTTTTTTATAGAAAATTATTTGACTTTAGAATTTTCTATAGAAAATTATTCGCCTTGAATATTTTTCTTTTGAAAATCATTCGCCTTGAATATTATTCTATAGAAAAAAATTCGCCTTTAATCTAAGAAAACTTTATTCTCGAAATATATTCTTTAGATGTTATACAATTTCTTGATAAAATATTTCGCCGTAAAGATTTTTCTTTATAAAGTTTTTCGCCTAAATAAATGTTCTATACAAAAGTTTGGCCTTACTTATTTTTCTGTACAAAATGTTTCGCCTTAATAATTTTTGTCTTTAGCACCGAATTCGCCTTAATTTATTTTCTTTAACTAAAACCCATATTTTTCTATATTCCCGCTTTAGGACCTTCCCCCCTACTAACCTCCCTCGATGAAAATACCGAAGTGGAAAATTTGGCTGGCCATCAATTACTTATTATGGACAAGGATAGTTCCCGAAAAACCTTACAGAAAGCTGCCTCCTTTGGATCAAGAAATCGACCGCCACGCCTTCTATCATCAGCCTCCACTGATGAATCCTCCGAGGTTAACCTAACGGGCAAGCAGCTGAAGCAAAGATGGTCGGGTCTATTTGGGGTGAAAAATCCCCAACAGAGTCAGCTGTGTGAGCTTTTAAATAACTATTCAAAAAACGGGGTACCACAAAAGACGCCGGCCACTCTGACCTTCGATCATCCAGATCTGGTTAATGCTTTAGATTATTTGGATAATCGGCATAAGTCCTGGATGGATATAGTGGAGAGCGGGGGCATGAATGATGCAGAGATGAGAATACAGACTGCCATATGGGAACTGGTGACAACGGAGGTGGACTATATACACTGTTTGCAAACGGTGACGGATGTAAGTGGTTCTAGGGTTTCTGTTAAAAGATATGAGTTTTATTTTGTTTTTCGGTACAATTTAGCTTTTTCTGGCCTGCCTGGAGTCGGTACAAGAAGAGGGCCTGCTGAAAGAAGTGGATCAGCATCGCTTGTTTGCAAATATACGTGACATTTGTGAGGCTAATCTGAAATTTTGGACCTTCTATCTCTATCCCATGGTATCGCATAGCATTAATACCCGAGAACCCTTAAGAGTGGCCTTCTTCCAGCAGGGCTTTATTGCCTTTGCTAATATTTTTGCGCCCTACAAAAAGTACTGTGCTGAGCAGAGTACCTGTCAGTTTTATTGTAAAGAGCTAAATCGTACCAATTCTCTGTTTACCTCCTATTTGGCCTGGTGTGAGGCCCAAAAGATGTGCAATCGTTTACGTTTGGCCGACATTTTGGTAAGACCCATGCAACGTTTGACAAAGTACAGTTTACTGCTGGCGGCTATAAAGAAACATATGTCGGATGTGGATGAAATCGAGGCCATAGAGACGATGGTAAGTAGTGAAAACCAGCTTAAGCCAGGGAAAGAGTTAAAACAGTATTTCATCTCTTCTTCCAGCTTCACACCACCGAAAATTTTGTTTTTAGCGTTAATAACCATTTGACTACCCGACAAGAAAATGAGCGTTTGAAGGGTGTTATGGCCCGCATAGAATCCTATGATGTGGTGGTAGGTCTCCCATGATATATAACTTTTTTCTAAACAAAATCTTATTATTTCCTTCCCCCTTTCTTTCAGGACACCAACAACGAACATTTGGAGAAAATGATCAAGCAATACAGTCAAATGTTCGATTTGTGTGGACCCATGAAAGGCTGTGCCTCTCAACATGTCCGCCATCTGTTCATGGAGGGCGATCACAAATACAAAGACAATCTCGGCAAAGTCGAAGTGCATTGTTTTCTACTCACGGACATGCTATTGGTCTGTAAGTCAATAGCGAAAAAGGGTCTTGGGACCCTAAAGGTGATACGTCAACCCTATCTAACCGATAGGCTTATAGTACAACATTCCAATAATCTTTTAAGTTGTGTTTATCTAAATGAATTCCAAGTGGCAATAAGTGCATTTACGCTCCAGTGTACAGAGGCTAAGAATTGGTATGAGGCCCTAAAGAGGGCGAAAATGATCTATACGCGTTTAAAGCAAAGCTCTTTAGCGACACCCTGGGATTCCATGCGTTATGTGGGTAGTACGGCGGATTCTTTGGGTGTTAAAAAGTCACCCATGAATTCTTCCATATGCTCTCATGTCACGAGTGCTAATAATAGTCACAGCGGTTCGGTGGAATGGAATGATTCGCGTAATATCTCAGTGGATTTTGACAAGACAAACTCATTGTCCAGTGATGAAGGTTGCACGTTTTTGGGTAGGTCTATTTTGTACTTTAGATTTTACTTAGAATTCTTATACTGTTTTGTATTTTTTTAATAACAGGAGCCCATGGTTTTCCTTTGAAAGGCAAACCCTTGACCACCATTAGTCCTCAGAAGCTAAAAGTGAATACCACCTCCTCCTCTAATATGTTGACGGTGCAGCCTTTGAATCATTTGGGTCAAAGTTTGCCTAATCTTAATCTACATCATAGTCATACGTAAGTTTGAAAAAGGTTTTAAAGAATCAAAGATAAGACTGGACAAGAAGACTAGACAATCTCGAACCAAACTAAGACCTAAGACTAAATAAATATGACCAGAATCTTAACACTAGTTCAGAGCTGGTTTTAGTTCAGTTCTAGAACAGTTATACATAGTCTATCGGGGCTTTAGTCGGTCTGGACAATAGTTTGACTATAGTCGGTCTGGACTATAGTCGGTCAAGACTATAGTCGGTATAGGCTATAGTAGGTCTGTACTATAGTCGGTCTAGACTATAGTCGGTCTGGACCATAGTCGGTCTCGACTATAGTCGGTCTGGACTACAATCGGTCTGGACTATAATCGGTCTGTACTATAGTCGGTCTGCGCTGTAGTCGGTCTGTACTATAGTCGGTCTAAACTATAGTCGGTCTGGACTGTAGTCGGTCTGAACTATAGTCGGTCTGTACTATAGTCGGTCTGGGCTGTAGTCGGTCTGTACTGTAGTCGGTCAGTACTATAGTCGGCCTGTACTATAGTCGGTCTAGACTATAGTCGGTATAGGCTATAGTAAGTCTGTACTATAGTCGGTCTGGACTATAGTCGGTCTAGACTATAGTCGGTCTGGACCATAGTCGGTCTCGACTATAGTCGGTCTGGACTACAATCGGTCTTGACTATAATCGGTCTGTACTATAGTCGGTCTGTACTATAGTCGGTCTGCGCTGTAGTCGGTCTATACTATAGTCGGTCTAAACTATAGTCGGTCTGTGCTATAGTCGGTCTGTACTACAGTCGGTCTGGACTGTAGTCGGTCTGAACTATAGTCGGTCTGTACTATAGTCGGTCTGGGCTGTAGTCGGTCTGTACTGTAGTCGGTCAGTACTATAGTCTGCCTGTACTTTAGTCGGTCTGTACTATAGTCGGTCTGTACTATAGTCCGTCTGTACTGTAGTCGGTCTGTACTATAGTCGGTCTGTACTATAGTCGGTCTGTACTATAGTCCGTCTGTACTGTAGTCGGTCTGGACTATAGTCGGTCTGGACTATAGTCGGTCTGGACTATAGTCTGTCTGTATTATAGTCGGTTGGTCTGGATTATAGTCGGTCTGGACTATAGTCGGTCTAGACTACAGTCGGTCTGGACAATAGTCGGTCTGAACTATAGTCGGTCTGAACTATAGTCGGTCTGGACTATAGTCTGTCTGGACTATTGTTCGGTGGTCTGGACTATAGTCGGTCTGGACTATAGCCGGTCTGGACTATAGTCTGTCTGGACTATAGTCGGTTGGTCTGGATTATAATAGGTCTGTACTATAGTCGGTCTGGACTATAGTCGGTCTAGACTATAGTCGGTCTAGACTAAAGTCGGTTTAGACTATAGTCGGTCTAGACTATAGTCGGTCTAGACTATAGTCGGTCTAGACTATAGTCGGTCTGTATTATAGTCGGTCTGTACTATAGTCGGTCTGGACTATAGTCGGTCTGGACTATAGTCGGTCAAGACTAAAGTCGGTCTAGACATTAGTCGGTCTAGACATTAGTCGGTCTGGACTATAGTCGGTCTGGACTATAGTCGGTCTGGACTATAGTCGGTCTGGACTATAGTCGGTCCAGACTAAAGTCGGTCTAGACATTAGTCGGTCTAGACATTAGTCGGTCTAGACTTAGTCGGTCTGTACTATAGTCGGTCTGTACTATAGTCGGTCTGTATTATAGTCGGTCTGTGCTATAGTCGGTCTGTACTATAATCGGTCTGGACTATAGTCGATCTGGACTATATTCGGTGTGAACTATAGTGGGTCTGGACTATAGTCGGTCTGAACTATAGTCGGTCTGGACTATAGTCGGACTGGAGTATAGTCGGTCTGTACTATAGTCGGTCTGGACTATAGTCGGACTGGAGTATAGTCGGTCTGTACTATAGTCGGTCTGGACTATAGTCGGTCTGGACTATAGTCGGTCTGGACTATAGTCGGTCTGGACTATAGTCGGTCTGGACTATAGTCGGTCTGGACTATAGTCGGTCTGGACTATAGTCGGTCTGGACTATAGTCGGTCTGGACTATAGTTGGTCTGGACTATAGTCGGTCTGGACTATAGTCGGTCTGGACTATAGTCGGTCTGGACTATAGTCGGTCGGGACTATAGTCGGTCTGGACTATAGTCGGACTGGACTATAGTCGGTCTGTACTATAGTCGGTCTGTACTATAGTCGGTCTGTACTATAGTCGGTCTGTACTATAGTCAGTCTGGACTATAGTCGGACTGAACTATAGTCGATCTGTACTATAGTCGGTCCGTACTATAGTCGGTCTATACTATAGTCGGTCTGTACTATAGTCGATCTGTACTATAGTCGATTTAGACTATAGTCGGTCTGGACTATAGTAGGTCTGGACTATAGTAGGTCTGGACTATAGTAAGTTTGGACTATAGTCGGTCTGTACTATAGACGATCTGGAGTGTAGTCGGTCTGGACTATAGTCGGTCTAGACTACAGTCGGTCTGGACTATAGTCGGTCTGAACTATAGTCGGTCTGGACTATAGTCTGTCTGGACTATTGTTCGGTGGTCTGGATTATAATCGGTCTGGACTATAGTCGGTCTGGACTATAGTCTGTTTGGACTATAGTCGGTTGGTCTGTACTATAGTCGGTCTGGACTATAGTCGGTCTAGACTATAGTCGGTCTAGACTAAAGTCGGTTTAGACTATAGTCGGTCTAGACTATAGTCGGTCTAGACTATAGTCGGTCTGTATTATAGTCGGTCTGTACTATAGTCGGTCTGTACTGTAGTCGGTCTGGACTATAGTCGGTCTGGACTATAGTCGGTCTGGACTATAGTCGGTATGGACTATAGTCGGTCTGGACTATAGTCGGTCCAGACTAAAGTCGGTCTAGACATTAGTCGGTCTAGACATTAGTCGGTCTAGACTTAGTCGGTCTGTACTATAGTCGGTCTGTACTATAGTCGGTCTGTACTATAGTCGGTCTGTATAATAGTCGGTCTGTGCTATAGTCGGTCTGTACTATAATCGTTCTGGACTATAGTCGATCTGGACTATATTCGGTGTGAACTATAGTGGGTCTGGACTATAGTCGGTCTGAACTATAGTCGGTCTGGACTATAGTCGGACTGGAGTATAGTCGGTCTGTACTATAGTCGGTCTGGACTATAGTCGGACTGGAGTATAGTCGGACTGGAGTATAGTCGGTCTGTACTATAGTCGGTCTGGACTATAGTCGGTCTGGACTATAGTCGGTCTGGACTATAGTCGGTCCGGACTATAGTCGGTCTGGACTATAGTCGGTCTGGACTATAGTCGGTCTGGACTATAGTCGGTCTGGACTATAGTCGGTCTGGACTATAGTCGGTCTGGACTATAGTCGGACTGGACTATAGTCGGTCTGTACTATAGTCGGTCTGTACTATAGTCGGTCTGTACTATAGTCAGTCTGGACTATAGTCGGACTGAACTATAGTCGGTCTGTACTATAGTCGGTCCGTACTATAGTCGGTCTATACTATAGTCGGTCTGTACTATAGTCGATCTGTACTATAGTCGATTTAGACTATAGTCGGTCCGTACTATAGTCGGTCTATACTATAGTCGGTCTGTACTATAGTCGATCTGTACTATAGTCGATTTAGACTATAGTCGGTCTGGACTATAGTAGGTCTGGACTATAGTAGGTCTGGACTATAGTAAGTTTGGACTATAGTCGGTCTGTACTATAGACGATCTGGAGTGTAGTCGGTCTGTACTATAGTCGCCCTGGACTTTAGTCTGTCTAGACATTAGTATGTCTAGACTACAATCTGCGTATCCCAGATCTTAACCAGGACTTAAAAGACTTGACCAAGCTTAAAGCTTTTTTAGCCTAATTTTCGTAGATGTAGTGATTAAGAGAAAATCCTCTTTTTTTCTTTCACTCATTCCATCAGTTTATCATCATCATCATCTCCACCACCACCATCAACATCATTATTACCAACTCGAGCCCATATTTGTAGTTAATTGAAAAGCAACAAAAACAATAACAAAATACGTAACACCACAAAACAACTGTAATGTCTTAACAGAAAAACAATGTCTTAACTTTTATGTTATAACATAAAAAATGTTTATAATTTTTTTCTTTTTATTTCTTTCTATTGTTTTTCTCAACATTTATGCTTTCAAAACCGCCTTCTTTACATGATTTTTTTGGTTGCCACTAAATGTGCGTTACATACTCTCTCTTGTGTCTGTGTTTGTGTGTGTGTGTATATGTGTAATATATCATACTTGTATATGTATTTTTGTGTGCGAAAATTTCTGGGATCCCATCCTCAATCTATTTATAGTAATCTTTATCATACTTATAGTAATAATACATTATTGGTGCCGGGTACCGCCAATAGTGCACATTCCGGTAATTTATTGCTATCACCTAGTCATCGTGGCATTTCATATCCACCACCCAGTCCAACAAGGTAAGTGATCAAACTTGTTGAAGGTTTTTTGTAAATAACAATTTTAAGTTTTTGTAAATTAAGTTTTAGTCTAACATAACGAGTGGAGATAATACCTTGAATCTGAACCTAACCCCACATGTGTCGAGACCTTTCATTATTAACACTTTTCCTGTTTGATACTGTCTTAATTTAAGTGTGTCTGGACTGTAGTCCCTCTGGACTATAATCTGTCGAGACTGTATATAGTCTGTCGAGACTATATATAGTCTGTCGAGACTATATATAGTCTGTCGAGACTATATATAGTCTGTCGAGACTATATATAGTCTGTCGAGACTATATATAGTCTGTCGAGACTATATATAGTCTGTCGAGACTATATATAGTCTGTCGAGACTATATATAGTCTGTCGAGACTATATATAGTCTGTCGAGACTATATATAGTCTGTCGAGACTATATATAGTCTGTCGAGACTATATATAGTCTGTCGAGACTATATATAGTCTGTCGAGACTATATATAGTCTGTCGAGACTATATATAGTCTGTCGAGACTATATATAGTCTGTCGAGACTATATATAGTCTGTCGAGACTATATATAGTCTGTCGAGACTATATATAGTCTGTCCAGACTATATATAGTCTGTCGAGACTATATATAGTCTGTCGAGACTATATATAGTCTGTCGAGACTATATATAGTCTGTCGAGACTATATATAGTCTGTCGAGACTATATATAGTCTATCGAGACTATATATAGTCTGTCCAGACTATATATAGTCTGTCGATACTATATAGAGTTTGTCGATACTATATATAGTCTGTCGAGACTATATATAGTCTGTCGAGACTATATATAGTCTGTCGAGACTATATATAGTCTGTCGAGACTATATATAGTCTGTCGAGACTATATATAGTCTGTCGAGACTATATATAGTCTGTCGAGACTATATATAGTCTGTCGAGACTATATATTGTCTGTCGAGACTATATATAGTCTGTCGAGACTATATATCGTCTGTCCAGACTATATATAGTCTGTCGAGACTATATATAGTCTATCGAGACTATATATAGTCTGTCCAGACTATATATAGTCTGTCGATACTATATAGAGTTTGTCGATACTATATATAGTCTGTCGAGACTATATATAGTCTGTCGATACTATATATAGTCTGTCGATACTATATATAGTCTGTAGAGACTATATATAGTCTGTCGAGACTATATATAGTCTGTCTATACTATATATAGTCTGTCTATACTATATATAGTCTGTCTATACTATATATAGTCTGTCGAGACTATATGTAGTCTGTCGAGACTTTATATAGTCTGTCGAGACTATATATAGTCTGTCGATACTATATATAGTCTGTCGAGACTATATATAGTCTATAGAGACTATATATAGTCTGTCGAGACTATATGTAGTCTGTCTATACTATATATAGTCTGTCAATATTATATATAGTCTGTCGAGACTATATGTAGTCTGTCGTGACTTTATATAGTCTGTCGATACTGTATATAGTCTGTCGAGGCTATATATAGTCTACCGAGACTATATATAGTCTGTCGAGACTATACATTCCGTCGAATCTATGTACAGTCCGTCGAGGCTATATATAGTCTGCCGAGATTATATTTAGTCCGTCGAGACTCTATATAGTCTGTCAAGTCTATGTTTAGTCTGTGGAGCCTATATATAGTCTGTCGAGACTATATATAATCTTTCGAGACTATATATTGTCTGTCGAGACTATATGTAGTCTGTCGAGACTATATGTAGTCTGTCGAGACTATATGTAGTCTGTCGAGACTATATGTAGTCTGTCGAGACTATAAATAGTCTGTGGAGACTACATATAGCCTGTGGAGACTATATATGGTCTGTCGAGACTATATATAATCTTTGGAGACTATATATAGTCTGTGGAGACTATATATAGTCTGTCGAGTCTGTGAATGATCTATCAAGACTATATATAGACTGTCGAGACTATATAGTCTGTGAAGACTGTATATAGTCTGTGGATACTGTATATAGTCTGTGGAGACTATATATAGTCTGTGCAGACTGTATATATTCTGTGGAGACTATATATAGTCTGTCGAGTCTGTGAATGATCTGTCAAGACTATATATAGACTGTCGAGACTCTATATAGTCTGTGGAGGCTATATTTAGTCTGTGGAGACTGCATATAGTCTGTGAAGACTGTATATAGTCTGTGAAGACTGTATATAGTCTGTGAAGACTATATGTTGTCTGTGGAGACTATGTATAGTCTGTGGAGACTATTTATAGTCTGTAGAGGCTATATATAGTCTGTGGAAACTACATATAGTCTGTAGAGACTATATATAGTCTGTGGAGTCTATATATAGTCTATGGAGGCTGTATATAGTCTATGGAGACTATATATAGTCTGTGGAGACTATATATAGTCTGTCGAGTCTGTATATGGTCTGTCAAGACTATATTTAGACTGTCGAGACTCTATATAGTCTATGGGGTCTATATACAGTCGACAGTAGACTGTCGAGACTCTATATAGCCTGTGGAGTCTATATACAGTCTGTCAAGACTATATACATAGTTTTCGAGGCTGTAGATAATCCTTGTGAACTATACTTTAATTAGCCTGGTCCATTATTCCTTGTTTTTGTCTCTAACTTTCAGTTTCGGGTTCATAGCTCATATTTTATAGCAATTTTGAAATATTTCTGATTTTTTTTAATTTTTTTATATATTTATATGATTTTATTTATATTTGATTTTCTCCTTCTCTTCCTTTTCCCCTTAACGCTTACCAGGGTCCCCTTGCGTCGTGGCATGGCCTTTTCAAATTCCATTAAAAATCCTCCCCTGCTAAAGACACGCAACATAACCTCACAAAATAGCATTAATTGGCATCAAATACCCAATATGCCTGCACCCACGCCCACAAATCTGCAACAGTCTCAACAGGCCATCCTAAGCAATAATCTTAACCTCAAACCAACAAACGCTTCCAACGCCAACGCACAACAACAACAGCAACAAGCAAGCATTAGTAATGCCTCGGTTAACACTATAGACGAACAGCAAGAGCAAGAATTAACGTCACAGCACTCGACAGTGGCTGTGGGAGCAACGCCACAGCATTTTGCAGCCGAATGCACGGGCCTACAATTGACCAATAGCTCGGCTGTAAGCTTCGGCAGCCAACTATCGAATTCTACAGAGACGGATGTTTGATTTTTTCTGAGAAAGAAACCCACTATAACGAGGATTGTTATAAATTAGTGGAAAGAGAGTTTGGATTACACTGAAAGAAATTTTTGAGTAAAATCGAAAAAACTTTGCACTGAAAAAAATTTGAAAAATAAGAAAATTTTTTTGGGAAAAAAATTTTGTTTAAATTTAAAAAAAAAAATTTGTATTAATATTGAATAAGTATTGAAATTTGTATCAAAATAATTTAAAGAAAAACAGAAAATCTGTTTAAAAAACATTTTTGTAAGAAAATTTGTTAAAAAAAAAGACATATTTTTAAAAAGATTTTTGTAATTTTACAAAATTTGTAAAAAATTAAAAGAAATATTTTGGAAAAAAATATTTGATTACATAAAAAGACCAAATAAAAAATTTTGAAAATGAAAAAGAGACCATGGATGTAATATAAAACTTTTAATTTGTTTGCAAAGAAAAATATTGAAAATTTTGATATGAAAAAATTGAAAATTTTATTTGAAAAAATTAAAAATTTTGATTTAAAAATTAAAAATTTTGATTTAAAAATTAAAAAAAAAATTAAATTTAAGAAAATTTATAAACCAAAATTTTTACCAAAAATTGATTTAAAAAAAATTTGTTTAACAATTTTTCTTTTGTGAGTGTCATATAATATCAGCTTTTATTTCTTTTATAACCTAAAAAAACTAAACTTTTGTAAATTTTTCTCTTTTGTTGTATAAATAATTTCTTTATAATTTATTTTAAAATCTTAAATTTAAAATTTTAAGTTTTTTTTAATTAAAGTATAGAAACAGTATTTGTGTTGTAAATAATTTTTAAAATTCTTAACAAAGATTTAACAATATTTTAAATATTAAAAAAAACATAACCTAAAAATTTAAGTTAAAATTAAAGAAAAAAAAACTATTGTTTCAAATCCTTAATTTTTAAAATAATTTTTATAATTTACTTAATAGTTAAAATTAACTCTTAAAAATATTTTGAAAAAATCAAAATAAAAATTTATAAAAATAAAAAAAAACTTTTGTGAATTTTTTTTAAGAAAACTCATGTGAAAATTTTTAAAACAAAATGACATTAAATAGGGAAATACAGTTAAAAATAATGAAAAAATAAAAAATTAATTAAAAAATGTAATAAAGGAAAATAACCAGAAAAAAATTGAGAGATTTAAAATTTAAAACGACTCAAGACTTTTTAAAATCTTTTTATTTTTTTATTTTTTTTTTTTTTTTTTTGTAAAGAAATATATTTTTTATTTGATATACAAAATTTTTCGATATAAAATTTTTTCTATAAAAAATTTTTCTATAGAAAATTTTTTCTTTAGAAAATTTTTTCTATAGAAAATTTTTCTATAGAAAATTTTTTCTATAGAAAATTTTCCATAGAAAACTTTTTCTATAGGAAATTTTTTCTATAGAAAATTTTTCTAAAGAAAATTTTTCTAAAGAAAATTTTTTCTATAGAAAATTTTTTCTATAGAAAATTTTTCTATTGAAATTTTTTTTATAGATAATTTTTTTTATAGATAATTATTTCTATAGATAATTTTTTCTCTAGAAAATTTTTCGATATAAAATTTTTTATATAGAAAATTTATCGATATAAATTTTTTCATATAGAAAATTTTTCGATATTAATTTTTTTATATAGAAAAGTTTCTGAATTTTTCTATAGAAACATTTTTATACATTTTATATAGAAAAATTTTTATAACGAAAATTTTTCTATAGAAAAATTTTTATAACGAAAATTTTTCTATAGAAAAATTTTTATAACGAAAATTTTTCTATAGAAAAATTTTTATAACGAAAATTTTTCTATAGAAAAATTTTTATAACGAAAATTTTTCTATAGAAAAATTTTTATAACGAAAATTTTTCTATAGAAAAATTTTTATAACGAAAATTTTTCTATAGAAAAATTTTTATAACGAAAATTTTTCTATAGAAAAATTTTTATAACGAAAATTTTTCTATAGAAAAATTTTTATAACGAAAATTTTTCTATAGAAAAATTTTTATAACGAAAATTTTTCTATAGAAAAATTTTTATAACGAAAATTTTTCTATAGAAAAATTTTTATAACGAAAATTTTTCTATAGAAAAATTTTTATAACGAAAATTTTTCTATAGAAAAATTTTTATAACGAAAATTTTTCTATAGAAAAATTTTTATAACGAAAATTTTTCTATAGAAAAATTTTTATAACGAAAATTTTTCTATAGAAAAGTTTTTATAACGAAAATTTTTCTATAGAAAAATTTTTATAACGAAAATTTTTCTATAGAAAAATTTTTATAACGAAAATTTTTCTATAGAAAAATTTTTATAACGAAAATTTTTCTATAGAAAAATTTTTTATAAAGAAAATTTTTCTATAGAAAAATTTTTATAACGAAAATTTTTCTATAGAAAAATTTTTATAACGAAAATTTTTCTATAGAAAAATTTTTATAACGAAAATTTTTCTATAGAAAAATTTTTATAACGAAAATTTTTCTATAGAAAAATTTTTATAACGAAAATTTTTCTATAGAAAAATTTTTATAACGAAAATTTTTCTATAGAAAAATTTTTATAACGAAAATTTTTCTATAGAAAAATTTTTATAACGAAAATTTTTCTATAGAAAAATTTTTATAACGAAAATTTTTCTATAGAAAAATTTTTATAGCGAAAATTTTTCTATAGAAAAATTTTTATAACGAAAATTTTTCTATAGAAAAATTTTTATAACGAAAATTTTTCTATAGAAAAATTTTTATAACGAAAATTTTTCTATAGAAAAATTTTTATAACGAAAATTTTTCTATAGAAAAATTTTTATAACGAAAATTTTTCTATAGAAAAAATTTTATAACGGAAATTTTTATAACGAAAATTTTTCTATAGAAACATTTTTATAACGAAAATTTTTCTATAGAAAAATTTTTATAATGAAAATTTTTCTATAGAAAAATTTTAATATCGAAAATTCTTCTATAAAAAAATTTGAATACCGAAAATTCTTCTATAAAAAAATTTGAATACCGAAAATTTTTCTATAAAAAAATTTGAATACCGAAAATTTTTCTAAAAAAAAATTTTAATATCGGAAATTTTTTTTTCATCTATAGAAAAATTTTAATATCGAAAATTTTTCTATTGAAAAATTTTTATATCGAAAAGTTTTCTATAGAAAAATGTTTATATCGTAAAATTTTCTATAACAAAATTTTTATATCAAAAAATTTTCTATAGAAAAATTTTTATATCAAAAATTTTTTTATTCTGGGTCAGTTCTAAAATCAATATAGTTCTAGAACAGTCCTATTTAAGGTCTAACAGGTTTATATCAGTTCTAGACTAATTACAGATATTTACCACAACCTTTTAAGATCTGCTATAGAGAAGTTGTAGAACAGGTTAAGACAAGTTTAAGATCGGTTCTAGAATGGTTATAGACCAATAGATCAGTTCTAGATAAATTTCATATCACTACCAGAATTATTCTAGAATTGTTTCTTAAACAGTCTTAGAACTGATGTTTATTATTTCTAAATTGTTCTAGATCATTTTTGGAAAATATCTATTTAATTTCAGAATCAGTTTTTAATCATTTTGATATAATTTCTGGTAGAGATACGGATCTATTCTAAAGCAGTTTTATATCAGTTTCATAACCGTTTTAGATAATTTCACTTTTAATGTTTATTTCATATTCAGATTCATGCATTAATATAGCACCTCCTGAAAACCGGTTATACGGTTTAGGAGATATGAGGGAAAAATCATGAAATTTGGCCTTCAACAGATCGAGATCAAGATGATGAAGAAGAAGATGATTCATGTATTAAAATAGCAGCTGCTGAAAATCGGTTCTCAGGTTTAAGAGATGTAAGCGAAAAATTATGAATTTGGACTTCAACATATAGAGATCGAGATCAAGTTTTATGTATCAATATAGCACCCCCTGAAAATCGGTTCTAAGGTTTAGGAGATATAAGGGAAAAATCATGAAGTTTGGCCTTTAACAGATTAAGATCGAGTTTAAAATTTATGTATCAATATAGTACCTCCTGAAAATCGGTTCTAAGGTTTAAGAGATATGAGGAAAAAATCATTAATTTGGCTATCAACAGATAGAGATCGAGATAAAGACTTATGTATCAATATAGCACCTCCTGAAAACCGGTACTAAGGTTAAGGAGATGTGAGGAAAAAATCATTAAATTTTTTTCTAGATAATTTCGAATCAATATGTAGACAAATTTTATGATACAGATGCAACAGTTAGAGATCGAGATCAAAATTTATGTAACAATATAGCACCTCCTGAAAACTGGTTTCAAGGCTTAAGAGATATGAGCGAAAAATCATGAAATTTGGTCTTCAATAGAGAGAAATCGGGATCAAGATTTATGTACTGGTTCTAATGTTTAAGAGGTATGAGGGAAAAATCATGAAATTTGACCTTCAACAGATAGAAATCGTGATCAAGATTTATTTACTGGTTCTAAGGTTTAAGAGATATGAAGGAAAAATCATGAAATTTGGCCTTCAGCAGATAGAGATCATGATTTCTGTTTTAATACAGCTCCTGCTGAAAACCGGTTCTAAGGTTTAAGAGATATGAGTGAAAAATCATGAAATTTTTTCTAGATAATTTTACTTTTATTTCAAATTAAGATCTATACAAATTTTATGATTTGATCATGCTATAATCTTTAGCAAAGTTGTTACGCATGAGCCGACGAAGGTTTCTTAATTGGTATGACCAATTTCCGACAGGTGGCGCCACTGAAAATCACTCAAAATTAATTAAATCGTAAACAGTGGATTTGAACATGCTATGATCTTTAGCAAAGGTGCTGCGCATAATCCGACGAAAGTTTCTTAATTGGTATGACAAATTTCCGACAGGTGGCGCCACTGAAAATGACTCAAAGTGAATTAAATCGTAAACTGTTGATTTGATCATGCTATGATCTTTAGCAAAGTTGTAACGCATGAGCCGACGAAGGTTTCTTAGTTGGTAAGAACAATTTCCGACAGGTGGCGCCACTGAAAATTACTCAAAGTGAATTAAATCGTAAGCTGTGCATTTGATCTTTAGCAAAGTTGTTGCGCATGAGTCGACGGAAGTTTCATAGTTGGTATGGCCATTTTCCGACAGGCGGCGCCACTGAAAATTACTCAAAGTGATTTAAATCGTAAACAGTGAATGTGATCTGGCTATATTCTTTAGCAAAGTTGTTGCATATGATCTCACAAAGGTTTCTTAATTGGTATGAACATTTTCCGACAGGTGGCGTCACTGAAAATTACTTATAATTAAATAAATCGTAAGCTGTGCATGTGATCAGGCTATGATCTTTAGCAAAGTTGTTGCGCATGATTCATTTGAAGTTTCTAAGTTGGTATGACTAATTTTCAACAGGTGGCGCTACTGAAAATTACTCATAGTGAATTAAATCGTAAGCTGTGCATTTGATCATGCTATGATCTTTAGCAAAGTTGTTGCGCATGAGCCGACAAAGTTTTCTTAATTGTTATGACTAATGCTCAATAGGTGGCGCCACTGAAAATGCACAAAATTGATTAAATCGTAAACTGTGCGTGTGATCAGGCTATGGTTTGTAGCAAAGTTGTTGCGGATGAGCTTACGAAGGTTTCTTAGTTGGTATTCCGACAGGTGGCGCCACTATAAATTACTCAAAGTGAATCAAATCGTAAACTGTGCATGTAAACATGCTATGATCTTTAGCAAAATTGTTGTCGACGAAAGTTTCTGAGGTTGAAATTTTTCAAAATCTCTTAGTTTTTTTGCAGGTATATTTTCCAATTAATTTTTTCAAAAATTGCTTTAATAAATTTAATAAAATCTTATTCAAAAGCTACAGATACAAAAAAAAATATATAGCTTTAACTAAAAATTAAATCATAGTCTTAAATTTCTAGTTAATAAATAAATTAGTCTAAAGTTTTTAACTTAAATTAAATCCCACATTGAACTTAAAATCTTAGAAATATTTCAAAAAAACCAAAATTTAAATTAAAAAAAAAAGAAAAATCTAAAACCAAAATTGGCCTTCTTTAACTAAAATTTTTTGAGAAAAAACCTAAGAACTTTTAAAACTCCCCCGTATTTAAAGATCTTCCCTAGTAGATACTTAAACTTTAAAACTAAATATTTCAAAATAGATTTAATGTAGAAATTAGTTTAAAAAAAATCAAAAGAAAATTGAAATGAAAAATACAACACTGTAAGAGCAAACTAACATCAATTAGAGTTAAATATCAAATGAATTAAAATCATTAAATAAAATATTGAAAAAAATTTTGAAAAAAAAAGTTTTGAAAAAAAATATTGAAAAAAATATTGAAACAAATATTGAAAGAAAACCTTAAAAGATTTAACTCTTACTGCATAAATTAATATTAAAAATTAAAAGTTTTGGTTAATTTTATAGTTTAAAAGAAAATTTTGTTTAAAAAAATTATTTACCAGAGCCTATAGCTAACAAATCCATTGCAAATAGTCTAGCATTGTAGCCTTGGCCAAACGGTATAGCAAAAATTTTTATATATTAATTCAAAGGAAACTTTTCATTTGTTATATCGACTTTCAGAGGCTAAACTTTTTCCAAGGATTTGTAAAATAGGCATATATATTTTTTTCAGTTTCGTATTCAAAACATTGTGTAACATATTATTTTGATTTTTTTTTTTTTAATGTATTGAAAACAAAGCGTAACTAAAGTTCTAAATTAAATTTTAATCAAAACCCAAAAACCAATAAAGCATCACCTTAAATATTAATTATATAGATAAAGGGAAAGACATATATTAGACCCCGCCTTCCCTAAAACTCTCGTTCCCTTAAGTAATCATTAAAAAAAACTTTCTAAATCCCCTTTTAAAATGTATGTATATAACATTTAACGATATATCAAATCAAACATATATGACTAAGCCATTTTAATAAATTTAGTTAATAATAATCAAAAAACGTATTCCATAAAATTAAATTTAATTATAAATTAATTAAAATAAAATAAAATTATATACTAACAAACAAAAGAAAAAAAAGTAGTTGTATTGGTAAAAATATGCTTTTAAAATTTGTAATCAAATTAATGTTTAAATTATCACATAACCTTAAAATAAATACAAAACATATGTATAATATTTTTAGAAAAAACAAAAAAAATAAAGAAAATATTAACATTTCAAATGAAACTTTAAATATATTTAAAAAGGAAAAAAATGAAATTATATTGAAAAAAAAAGGAATAAAATAAATTTAGTATTATCTTTGAAGAAGAAAAGAAATTCCTGTGTTTTATTGTTGCAAGTGGTAAAAATCAATCCAAAATTACCTAAAAAGCTCAGTTTTGGACACTTTAGGCTTAAAACATGCTGTGAGACACTATTTAACGCTTTTACTGCTAAAGAATCATTTCAATATCTCTAAAATTCAAGAAGTTGTAGCTTAATATTTAACTAGTAACGAATTTTAATTAAGCCTAAAAATATGCAGTAGTTTTTCCATCAAACACATGACGTTTTAATGTGTGCATTTAAAACCTGTTATTATGGTTGTACATTAACAATTTTATCTTGGGAGACCATGACAGGCTCCATACTGATCCATGCTATATGGGGCTCACCACCAAACCCCCTGGTTCGGAAAACCATACCATTAATCATAGGTGCCGATGCAAATGAACATCATGTCATTTAGGAAAGCAAAATGTGAGTCAATTTTTGATTTTATTCTTTGTAACAATCTAGAGGTAGTTAACTCTGGGTCAGAACCCACGTTTGTAGTTGCTAATAGACAGGAGTTCCTTGACTTTACGATAGTTAGCACCATGAACTCAGCCTTGATCAAGAACTGGAAGGTCTCCAATGAGTGCTCCTTTTCGGATCATCGCTATATTGAATTTGAAATCGAAATACAAGGGGAGAAAGCCATTCCCTATTGAAATAGGAGGAAGACAAACTGGGACATCCACACGGCCTCCCGGGACTGTCTCCTCACCCCTTTATAGAGAATCAATACGCGAGACGACATCAATACGCGAGACAGTCGGTAAACGTACTAACTGTTGGTCTTTTGGCATTACAACACTCAGAAAAGAATGTCGACGACTGTTTAACGAGGCCAAAAGAACTGCTAACTGCTCTGTTAACACATTTAAAAACTTTGTTAGAAATGCAATGTAGAAACTTTTGCAGCGGCGTCGAAGGTTCATCCGATACTGCCTACATTCAAAAGTATAGCGGCCATTGGACGACAAGCGGATATGAAACCCTTGAGGTCCTTTTAGAAACTCACTTTCACCTCTAAATCCATACACAACCAATTATCACACCATCTTCGAATTCACTCGGATCCCTCTAAATAGGAAAAGAATTCAACGGGCCCTAGACAGTTTCGACTCGTATAAAGCTGCAAATCCTGATGGTATTATTCCAGCAGATCTGCAACAAAATGACGACCTTCTATTGCAATGGCTAATTTTGATATATAACGATTATCTCAAGCTATCACATATAGCAGTAGCCTGGACCAGATGCAACGTTGTCTTTATTTACAAAGCAGCTAAACATACTTCCTTTGTCCATGTGGTAAGGAGCGTTGTCGCTGATTTGGCTGGAGATAGCTGCACATTCCTGTCAGTGAAAAAGTTTTTTACGTTCCGTAAAATAAATTGATTTAATTGCAAAGCTCGTCAATATTATTGCCTCTTGCCATGATTGTGGAGTCATTGGCATATGTTACTAATTCCACTCTCTCGGGTGGTGCCGGTAGTTTAGAAAGCTAGAAGTTAAACAATATCAGAAAGAGAACTCCACCCTGTGGAGCTCCTTATTTAATTTTACGGGATTTTGACTTCTTGTCTCTAAACGCCACAAGTGACTTGAGGCCACACAGAGTTTACAAGCCATATTTTTATGGAATTTGAAAACTTTGAGTTGATAATGTCTTCAAAGAAGAATTCATGACTGACCATGTCAAGTGCCTTGGACAGGTCAAGCGCTACCATTATCGTGCGCTCGCATGGCTTCTTTTATTTAAGGCCATTGCACACATATGGAATGGTCCAGGTGGTATAAAGTTTAGTTTGGTTACGTTTAGGTTACTTTTAGTGTAAAAATTATGGATGATATCACTTCAACGCCTTGTGGTAAAGCTGGAAATTTAGAGAGTTAGAAAAACAGAAGTGGTGACAGGACTTCGCGCCCTGAGGAACTCTACAGTGTTGGTCTCTTAACTATACGAATGAATGACAAACATTTTGCTGAATTCATGCTGGTAACAAGCTGCTGGTAGTTAGCTGGGGGAGGAGTAGTCTCGAGTGTTTTCACGACAAGGAAGAGGAGATGGTTCTTATTCGCTGGTTCCCGGGTTTTAAGATTGGGATCATTCTAGCCATTTTCAATTAGGTCCGCACAGACCAACTGGTCCACAGAAGCGACATGTTCGATATCTAGACTTACATGGCCAGCTTACGACAGTAAGCGTTCTTTATCAGCCACCCTTTATTATTCCAAATCCGTGTCTCCTGATCTGACAGAAATACATTTAGCTTTAACGCATATTTCCCTACTGTCAAGATCTGGATGACTCTACCATAGCTTCTTATGCGGTCTTTTCAAAGAACGTTGTATCCTTTACAACTTTGTAAACTGAAGTAGCTCGATTTTGCCTCTAGGACCGCTGCGATCACGATGTTATGCTTCTACATGTACATGCAGTTAAGCTGCAGAAATGATATCACCTCAGAAACTCGGATTGCAATTAAAGGTGTTAGTGGCGATGGATTGTTCAGCTGAAGATGTTATTGCTGCAATGGTTGTTGAGATTGCTATTCAAAATGTGGGGGAGTTGAGTATTTCGACGACAAAGATGACGAGATCGAAGAAGAGTTTTAGTTTAATGCTGTTCCTTGCCGCTGATGGAGGGCACTACATTACTAATAATGTTAATAAAAAATTAATAATTACCAGAATTTGATGTTTCCATGGTAGGATACGAATTCAGAGACAAAATAATATGTTAATGCTAAATAGTCGTCGTACTAATCAACTGAAAGCCTCAAGTAGCTTAATATTTTTGATTGTGTCTTTGATTCAATTCTTAATATAGTTTTTGATTCGGTACCTGATTAATTTCTTTATTTACACGTTCAATTAAGTTCTTCATCTAATTCCTGATGGATCTCCCCTCTTCTAGGCAAACACATTGATTTTTTTTAAGAAAGCTACAAAGCGTTATATTTTTATTTGAATACTCGATAATTGTATACGGTTTTCGCACTTAAATTCTAATTTAACAAAAGCAACGGCATTTAATTTGAAATCAAATTCTAAATTCCAAAACACAGACAGATCAAAATCGGTATCGTTAACGATTTCGACGATTTGAACTTAAGTGTATTTGGAAAAATCGCGATTTGTATTTTGTTGTTTATTTAAAGCATCCGAAGTGCGATCATCGATATCGGCATTGGCGGCATTCGAAGAGCCACGATTTTGGGTTTCCAAAAGCTAAAGGTAAAAATAAATTAGAAATCATTTAAACGAATATCGATTTAACGTTTACCCACCTTGGACCTTAAGCGCTTAATGCTGCGCAATCTTTCCAGCCAGTTGGAAGCATAGGGATTTTTCTTTTGCAAGCTCTGATAGACATTTGAGGCCAGCTATAATTAGGATAATTCATATTAATATTAACAGCTAAAGCTAAGAATCAAAATTTCTGGGGAATTTATTTAGGGGCTGTTCACAAATTACGTAACGCTCTTGGGAGGAGGGGGTATGTCTTTTGTTACGATGGAGGAATTTCGTACTCGTATTTCTGTTTAAATGTGTTACACAAATAAAAATCTGCGAAAATAGCGTTACGTAATTTGTGAGCAGCCCCTTATTCTTTTTTTTAAGACTTACATTAGCATGCAAAGCCAATTGCCTGGCCAACAATGGCGCGCTTTTATCGGATACAATTTTCGGTCCTGAATTACATACAAATTCTGCTATTTCGGGACGAGCCTTTACATAAATACGATTGGTATTAAGTTCCAGGGGTTCAACAATAACACAGGCAAAGCTAAATTGACCCTAAAATAAATAAATTGAATTATATAGAATAATTAATTTAAACGTTTAACATAATGTATTGCACTAGACTCTAAATATATATACTTTTTGTTATTGTAATTAACTATCGGGACTACCAGTCGGTATATGTACGTTTCGATGGTATCCCCAATTCTAGACAATATACCCAGATGTTAAATGGATTAAATACGAATTATGTTATGAAAACCATCGCTTAAACAAAATTACTGACACATTTTTTCAGTTTCATTCAGGAGTAGGTAGGATTATAACTAATTTTAGACAATAAATCTAGGTTTTAAAACGGATTTAATACGTATTATGTTTTGAAAGCCATTGAAGTCATCGCTTTAACAGAACTACTGACATATTTATCAGTTTCATTAAAAAGTTAGGTACTTTTATATTCAGGTATTTCTAGTATCAAGTAATAAACGCAGATTAAATACGATTTATAATGTTTTCAAATCGCTCAAAAGAACTACTCACACATTTTTCGGTTTCAGGAGAGTAGCCCAGGTTTTATAGCTGATAAAATAAGAATTATAAGGTTTTCAAAACTAACAAAATCATCACTTCAAAGAACTAATCACACATTTTTCTGTTTCATTCGGGAGTCAGGAAGAATATCCCTAATTTTGGACAAAAACCCAAGATTTAAGAGCAGATTATATACGAATTATGTTTTGAAAATCGTAAATGTCATCGATTAAAAGAACTACTCACATTTTTCAGGAGGAGTATTCCTAATTTCAAATAATAAACCCAGGTTTTAAACAGATTAAATACGAATTATATTTTCAAAACCATCAAAATTATCGCTAAAAGAACTACTCATAAATTTTTCAATTTCATCTAGGAGTCAGAAAGGGTATCCCTAATTTTAGAGAAAAAAATCTAGGTTTTAAAGCAGATTATATAAGAATCATATTTTCAAAACTATCAAAATCATCGCTTGAAGGACCAAACCCACAGATTTTTCAGTTTCATTTAGGAGCCAGAAGGAGTATCCCCAATTTCAGACAATAAATCCAGGTTATAAAGTCGATTAAATACGAATTATAATGTTTTGAATATCACAATAGTAAAAAGCGATTATTATCGCTTCAAAGAACTACTTGCACATTTTTTAGTTCCATTGGAGATCGTCAGGAGATTTTGACCTATACAAGGTTTTAAAACAGATTAAATACGAATTATAACGTTTTGAAAACCATCAAAGTCTACGCTTGAACAGAACTACAAACACATTTTTAAGTCTCATGAGTTATACTCCTCCTGACGACCTAAACAAACATCGAAAATTACTTCGAGGAATGGTATATTGGTTTCGAGATTAGTATATATTCAAACCTATAGAGCTAATAAAGCTACAACCCCTCTCCTTTACAAGACTCACCGATATTGTGCTCAGATTATATTCCTCTCCGCTTTCGTTGTATATAATATTAACATAATCGTTGCCAATATGTTTCTTCTTCTCATTACAATTGGGATCACTATTAAGTTTCGTAGGCATCAAAGTAGCCACATGGAAGGTAACCTGAAATCAAAAGCAAACAAAGAATGAAAAGCTATCTTATAACCCTTAACCCCCTAAGACCCACCTGCACAATATCATCCTTCCATATATAAGTAAATTTACCATCCGCTCCATCTGTATCCAAAGTCACAAACAGATTATTCTGGGCAGCCTCCTTCAAGCTTACCAAAGTACCAATGCTGCGCAAGAACTCCACATAACGAGTACTACCATGAGAATTACGCAAAATTTCTACCACATTATTACACTGACCCTGGCCCACATAGAGTACACCGATTTTGTGCGTTTCAAAGGGTGGTGCTAAATCCAAAAGATTTACAGCACTCATTTGTTCGGGTGGTACTTTAATGGGTACATCGGTGACCTGCATCTGGCCGGTGTGATAGAGTTGCATGAAAACAAAACTGGGATTCATACAGAGTTTTGTGTTGAGCTGAGGTTTAGGGGCTCCATAGCGTGGGAATGTGGTTGCTGGAGGCCTGGTTTTGCCATTATTAACTTCTCTTACCACGGAAATTGTTTTAGAGCGTCCACGCATTTCTCCATTATTATAGTCATTATTTTGATTGGTACCTCCTCCTACTCCTCCTTGGGAAGTAGACATATTAGAATTATTACCTCCACTGCTAGATTTAGTGAGACCCTGATGATAACCAAAGGAGGTGGATTTAATGGCTGGAGCATGTGTCTTTTCCAGGCGTGGTGAGTGTTGAGGAGCCGGCGACAAAGGAGGTTTGGCCACAATTTTCTCTTCTCCTGTGGATTTCAAAGAAGTAGCCGAAGACGATTGCTGTACCGAGGGCTGAGGAGTCGAGGACTTTTGGCTGACATCATCAGCCGATAGTTGTTTGGGTGGCAAGGTATGAGCCTCGGGAGCCTTGAGTGTATCTTCAGATTTGTTAGAGTGTTGAGGTGGAGTAGAGCCAGCTATTTCCTCGGGTATAGCCTCACAGCTTACCTTACTGTATTGCACGCTTTTCTTTTTCTGTTGCAATTGCTGCTGATGCTGTTGTGGCAATTCCACTTCCAAATTATGATCTCCTGCGGCTTGAGCCATTTCCTGAGACAAAGGAGCTGGCTTGTTTAGCAAAAAGGTGCTGCGCCAACTGGAGGACATTTCTGGACTGGAATTAACGCGTCGTACTGGCTTTCTGGTACGCATTTGTCCTCCTTCTAAGGCCAAGTACTCCTCATCGGCTTCACCATCACTAACACTGCCACAGAGGGCCTCCTTGCCCCTCTTGCCTGTGGCCGTCATTTTGGGTATATCTATGGCTTGTGTGCCAGCAGGCACTGCCTGGACAGAAGAGGATATTTCTTCTTGTCTTTGTAAGGCTCTCACTTTAGACACCGTTTTGGGCCTTTCTTCCAGAGATTTGGTGGTGATCAACTCGGGTTTTTGAAGTATAATTTCCTTGATTTCTTTGCTGACATTATGAATTTCTTCCAGATTTTCTACCTGGACAAAATCAGGTCCAAACACGCCACCATGATGAGTGGGCAGGAATAGGGAAACCATGCTGCTAAAGGGTACATCATAGCCAAAGCAATCATTGGATAAAGGATTCTGTATGCGTGTTATCCAAGAAATATTGCCCGTGGGACGTCGTACCAAGACCTCGGCCCAGGCTGTACAGGAACGTACACATATGGGAGAAGCGCAGACACTAGAGGAAGACAAGGAATTGCCCAACAAAGAAGTGCAACTACCGCCTCCCAAACCCCCAGCAGTGCTACCCACACCCAAATCTGTACTACCCGCTTCCGGGTTAGAGCCACGACGTGATAAAGCCTCCAAAGAAGCAGTAGAACTATTAGAAGTTTGCCTTTGCGTGGTATGCGAAGTCGAAGAAGAGGATGAGGTCAAATCAGTGCTGCCAGCGGACTCATTACCACTGCTATGCTGCAGGGAGACTTTGGTATAGCGATGTTCATAGGTGGGAGCTCCCTGAGTATGAGAAATCTCCGGCGATATAGGTGTGGTGCCCGGATTAGTATCTGTGCTATTTTTAGGGCTAAGAGTATAAGCCTTGCCCAGCTGAGAACAACGATCACACAGACCGTTGCGAGTGGGACCAGAAGGACATCCAGAAGTGGTAATGGTAACCAAATTATGGCCCACCAACCAGGTTTGAGAATGGCCATCTTTCAAAAGATATTCCACAGCGGGAAGTCTGAAAAATAAAATAAACCTAGAACTCAAACTTATCGCCTAAAAACTCTTACCTCTTGGGCAAAGTGGAGCAAGGCGAAAAGGTGTGACGAGCCAAAAAGTCAATACAAGTCTCGGCCAATTCTGCATGGAATGACTTCAAACCTTCATTCATTATAGAACGCATTTCGGAATGATTACGAGCCGCTGTAGAGGCAGGGGTATTACGAGTGCCACGTTCTGTCAAACTGGTGCTGCGCTTACGATTTGAAGAGTCTTCATTTAAACTCTGAAAATCTTGTCTAGGAATATTACGGGACAAATTATTGATATCCTCATATAACATGCTTGCATTGGATTGGATAGACTGAAATAGAATTTCCAGATACAAAGTTAAAAAGTATCTTATATATAAAACATTCAATTGCCCTTACATTTATGATATAGGTCACACAATTTCTTCTCAACTCCAATTTACATTTCAAAAACCAACCGGCAATAACATGATGAGCCAGGGAAACCACATAATGATGATAACGATGTGGCTTGGTATAGGGCAAGGATATGGCAAAGACATACATATACTGACGCGAAGTGAAATTGGTGCACAAGTCATTAGATAAACGACTCAAAACTAAAATATACAGTTAAAATTTTCAAAAAAGAAAACCCTTACAAACTATTTAAATTTACACCTACTTGACAAAAAATCCAAAACCGGTATGGCCACTGGTGGTTTATCGGACATTTTCGACATTTGCAATAGAATATCGGGTAGCTTACGCATTAAAGCTTCTGGCATTTCCAATATAATCGTGGTCATTGTATTTATGCAAATCGAAGCTATAGTGGAGGCCATTATGGGACTGCCAAAATTGGAAATGCCCATTTTGAGAACCTCTATAATTTTGTGCTGATTAGAGGGTTGCAGATATTGATGATATATCACCAGAGCCGCTATAGCTGGCAGTACTAGAGAATTCAACTCATCGGCAGTACATTTGAAGACAACATGAAGAGTTTTATTGCTTTCCGAAATGGTTTTGAAGAGAGCAGCTGCTAAAGACTCGATATCGTTGCCCTGGATGAGAGCCTTATTTTGCATGACCTTGGGTAGTTCCTTGATGACCAGTTGGAAGATTTCGAAATCTGTTAATTGTAAAGTTAAAGAGATTTTTGTTGTTAGTTACCAAAATAATATTATTAGTGAAATTTTTGAACAATTAAGAATTTGGAGCCTTTAAAATCGGGTCACCTCAATTAATACATTTTCTAAATTTCCGGTATTTTTAAATGCCAAAGATGTACATCACGTATATATGTAAAGAACATTTATTTATGTATCTCCATCACTAAAAATAAGTCTTGAGATCTAAGAACTTTTGGGAGTTTTGGTTTACAGATTTAAAATTTACTAGCAATGAGAAATGAACCCGGTTATGCCGAAATTTCCCTCAAACCATGGTATACAGATGATAAGCGAGATATTGGACAAAATGATTCAACATTGGTAATGAGTTTGTAAGAGAAAAATTAATTTTCCGTGCAAGTTTTCAGATGTCCGTGGTTATTAGTCAGAGATAAGAGTGCTCCAGCTACTACTCCCAATTTTTTGCAATATAATCGTATGTATATATGTCTTCGGATTAAGGCGTTTCGTGAAGACTAATCGTTCCACTTTTCTAATCAATTAGATCCATGAACTATTGAGTTTTTTGTTTGAAGATTTCAAATTTACTAATAACAAATTTACCTTAAATCTTAGCTTACAGATGGTTAGAGAGATGTTAGACAGTATCTACAGAGAATCTGAAGTCAACATCTGGATAAATTTGGCAGACGGATAGATGTCGCTGATAGATTTAAAGAAATCAATAGATTTCGTGTTTCCGCGGTTAATAATCTACACCCATCTGTAATTTTATATTCTTGAATGTTATATTATCATAGGTCGATCCGGTCCAATAGCCGAGCCTCAAGTAGCACCCCTAGAATGGTCTATAGCTGTCATGGGCAGCACAATAACAAATCATAGATATGACAACAACTGGTACAACTGATATCCTTCGCTGCTCTCGAGAGCCACTTAAAAGATGTGCCGATTTAGGACTTTTTCGCCTTCTCTAAGGTAAAGAGTGGTTCGTCCTGTCGAACTATTTCTGTCCTTTTAGAGATGATGATGAGGCTTCCAGTCTCCTCATCTCTGCAGGCAAAGATCTGGGGAATCTGGGGAAATCTCTCCGAGTTTAGTCAAGAACCAAGATCACAGTAGGATCGCATTTAGGTTACAAGTGATGCCTAACCTAATCTAAGATCACAGTAATCTCGAGTTACTGTTCAGAATCAAGCGAAACTTTCATCATAGGTAGTCCTTTTGTCGTGCTCCGAGACTAAGTATGCTGGAGGAAATGTTATTATTTCTATCTCCGAAAGGGCCAACCAAACCAGAAAGCCTTTGAACTACTCCGCCTTTCCAACTAAAGTACGTTTTAATGCTGACTACATTGAATAGCAGATGGAATCGATTCTTTGATCCTTCCGACTTGCCTTGGTAGCCAAGTATAAAAATGCTTCTCCGCTCTTAATTTCAATGTCGGTGGCTGCTGGAAGGAAGTTTGCTAAGTTAAGATCCTCTATTAAACGAAAATCCAAATTTAAAAATAAAGAAAAGCCTTTGAGTCTTGAACCAAGAACTTCAAAGGCTATACTGGCCGAAGCTCCGGGATCAAACTCCGTGCGATCTTTGCAAAAGCGTTTGAAGTTTACGCTTGTTATTTTGTGGTGACCCTGAAATCATGAAGATAATCCGTATTAAATTAGTGTGACAGTATTGTACCCTCCCAATACTGACTGGTTTCAGGGTCGCGTAGAATTCATGACAGATATGGCACAATGAGACGTCTGTGTCTGATAGTATGTCCTTATCTAAGAAAATTCGAGAACATTTTGGGATCTGTAATCCTAAACTAAATGTCAAAAACCAGAAGGCTTTGTAGGTTTCTGAGTCTGTCAATTCTCTCAGAATCACTATCTTGATTCAAGAATCCTTGGCATCACTAAGAAAAATTCACGGGAATATTTGCCATAATTCTGAAGTAATCATCCTGTAAGTCTACGTGGTGATGTGGCGATAAAAAGGGTAAAAATCAGAATGTCAGTGAATACGATCACAGCAAAAGGACCATCTGAGTCTTGACTCAGAGCTTGCTGTGGCTATAGTTTTCGTTTATGAATCAGGGGGTTAATTTATACAACAAAATGCGAACGGCTCTGAAACTTTAAACAACTCGAGCACTTGGAATATGCTAATGACGTATGTCTTCTAAGCCAAAGCTCAGGTCGCCTTCAAGAAAATACTATTCACTGTTGAATCTCGGGCAGCTGGGCTGGAAATCAATATTTACAGGACAAGTTTATGCCGGGGGCTATGGCGCAAACCCATCAACATACATCAATGTGGATAACGAGGTTATTGGATGTGTAGGTATCTACAAAAGGTGCCGCCGACAAGAATATTGAATCGCGTATTAACAAGGCAAAATCTGTATACGTCATTCTCAGAGCTATTTGAAAATCTCGACAAATATCAACAACTAAATTACGAATATACATCCCGAATGTCATGTCCATTCTCTTTTACTTCCGCGAAACTTTGAAACGCACAATCAATGTTCTATAGAAGTAAGTCAACAGAAATGGAGATGACTAGGCTATACATATCGAAGGCCAAATACCAACATTGCTCAATAAGGGCTTCGTTGGAATCCACAAAGAAGAGGCCGTCGTGTTGGTTCCCCTGCTAGAATGCGGAGAAGGTCAATTGATGCGGAGTTGTGAGCAGCAAGCTATTCTTGAAATAACGTATGTCTAACATCTCTCAATAGAGTCCGATTTAAAAGGATGGTTGAGGTCTTATGCTAAACTGGGTGTCAATTATAACAGAAGAAGAAGGTTTCCTTCAAACTTACCTCGATCCTTTTCCAAACACCTGACAATAGTCTCACAAGCTCTCTTTATAGATATCGTAGTAAAATGAGCATTGGGTACAATATCATGCGTAGACTGAGTCATGGAATGGCGTTGATGATGATGACTAATATCATGAATCGGTAAACTGGAATCGATACCCAAATAATAGCTATATTTAATGGAATCATTATTTGTAGGATCCGGATAACCAATATGATAGGAGGCATTGGCACGAGCCTTTAGCATCCAGCAGAAAATCTAAGGAGAAAAAATATAAATAGGACAAAATAATATTAATTTGCTTTAGAATTGATAAAATCTTTAATATAAAGATATTGCACTCCAAGGAATTAATAATTAATTTTTGTTGTACTCCATACATTTTTGTTTGTCAAATGCGAAATTAAAGTGGATAAAGATGAAATGAAAAACTAATAAACGTACAAACAAACATACATTTCATAAGCACGTGTATGTGCCTTAGCTTTCTCTCATTGGATAATCGTCTCATTAGTTGTTTCCGAAGTAGAGTAAAAGCGGTAAACTCTCTTTTTTATGGGACTTTTCAAATGGACCTTACGGCAAATCAATGTATGAAAGTGCAACATCTTTATATTATAGAGTTTTTGATTAAATCAACTTGTAAATTGTACTTTAAAACTCCTTTTACTCACCTTATATCGCACTACATTAACCTGCTCAAAGACCTTGAGATTCTGATAGTTCAACTCCAAATGTCCCACCAAAATATTAAAGATTTTAATGGCATGGGCCGAAGGCAAACGATAAAGTTTGATGACAAAAACCTCTATCAAACCATCTACGGCTGTTACAACATCCTGTATCTCCTGTTCGGTCTTGATGTCCGTACCATACTGTTTGTGCAGCTCAAAGGGACGATTGATAATCTTCTCCACTATATCCAATAATTCACCACAACGCTTAGTATCACAGTGACGTATAAAATCAATCAAGGCATCGGCAACAGCTCTTCTTAGCTGGACATCAGTTTCATTGCAAACGTGGGTGAAGAGAGGAATAACAACACGTTCTAAGATTTCCTCCTCATAGCAGGAACGATTGAGGTCCATAATATTCACCAAAGATTGTATGACCTTAATGCGTATGGGGGTATTGCTCATTTTATAGAAACGCTGAACAAAGTTATTGAGATGTAGAAGCCATTCGGGTCGAGTAGCGGTGATCTTGGAAGATCTATAGTCGATAAGAAGTAAAACAGATGTCTCAGGTCTGCTTTCGGCCACACGTTCGATTAAATCATAAATACGATCGTAGTTGGCTAGAATTTTGGTCTTTTCATCTTCCAAAAGCTTCTCGATGCAAGAGATATTGCCATGGAAATGTTTTTTCAACTGCAACAAACCATTAGTGGTGGTGGAGAAGCTCTCTAAAAGAACAAAAATTAAAAATTAAGAGTAACAAATATACATCAGGCCAACTCACCATAATACTCTATATTATCCACTATGGCCGACATAATATCACATATACGATCCCATATTATTTCGGGTAATTCGGATTTGTATTTAGTTATAACAATCTCTATGCCAATTATCACCTCATAGGTAACACTAACATGACGACTATCCAGAGCCTAGAAATTATAAAAGTTATAGGTTATTGTATATGTTTTATAAGATATCGTGAATCTTTTGTTTATAACTTACTCTCAAGAAACTATTTAGTACCATGGAGGCATAAAATAGCGGTGATACCTGGAATACCATGAGAGATCCAAAAATATTCATATTCAAATGAAAGACGGCACCTCTTAGCAGGTAATTATCTTCATAAAGATTGCGATCATTTAAAATGTTGCACATCATTTTCATGGAATGATAACCCAATTCAGTGCCCAGAAGATTTTTCATGATCTAAAAGAGATTAGAAAATTTAGGATTTTTAAAAAATTATATAAATTTTATAATATTAAAGGATTATCGTGGTTGGAACCTCGATAACAGAAATACAACTTATACAAATTTAAACTTTGAAATTTGGATGTTATACACCACTAGATGGCGCTACATTTATGTTAAAACAATATGTGCTTTAACATCAGAAATTCTCTACAACTTTGGTCGGAATCCTTAGAATTTCGAGTCATTCCGGTACGAAGAACCGTCTGCCGTGGGACGACCTCTGTAATGATTTATGTTGGCTTTTATACATAAGCTTAACAGGTTGCTTGGGCTTGGAGTCAGGCCTACCACGATCTGGCTATTTAGTTAAGGAGTTACTGTTTACCACAACACCAGAAGTCGTAATCCCTGATAGAAACGACGGTGAGGGGCAAACAGCGTTTTTTCAAGGCAGTTCGATGTTTACAGATGGATCTTAAATGGATTGCAGTACTGGATCTGGCGTTTTCCTAAGAGAACAAAACATTAGAAAATCTTTTAGACTTGCGGACGAGTGCAGTGTCTTCCAGGCAGAGATATTTGCCATATGGAAGGCTACAGAGCTCATCCCTGGTACTATAGGTGAAAATAGTGAGGTTACTATATACGTCAATAGCCAGGCAGCGCTCATGGCGTTGCGTGGACATAGTATAACCTCCAACGTTCCCACGGCAGTCGGTTCTTCGACAGACATTGCTTCACCTATCAGTCACTTTCATTTGGCATTAAGTCTTGGATCAGCAAGGAAATCACATGAGGAAGCATGGTTACGTGTAGGACATTGAGTGCTCTATGGCCTAAAGCAGATATTACTAGAATCATAATTTTACTAGGTCTGAAAAGGACAAGTTTAAGAAGATGTACAGGGTTCTTAGCAGGACATTGTACCTTAAATTCCAGGTTAAATAGTGAAATACTAAAGGAGAACTTAGTGGATGGGGAAAAAATCGATAACATTATATCTCTCAAACTTAAAGGAAGACAAATCATAAATTTCGTTAAGAACAGCTGCAAAAAAAAACAGGACTCACGATTAGTACTTCATGGAAACTAGTCAGAAAAAATCGGTAACATTATATCTTTCAAACTAAAAGTTAAACTAAATTTAAATAACTGAAAGGCAAACTAAATTTAAATTACTTTGAGGTCAAAAATAAAAGGTACTTTTTAGAAACTAGGACGAAAAAGTGGGAAACATTGTATCTCCTAAGCTGATTTATTCTTATAAAATTTGGAAAGTGGCTAACTTTTTTGATTTTTTCAAAGGGAGATTTAGTGGATAGGGAAAAAAATCGGTAACTTAAAACTTTTTCTCATTTTGCCAAATGAACTGAATCGTCCCATTATATCGAGTATCTTTTTTATCTTTTTACATTCTTCGAATGTAAATTAATAAATTAACATAAAATTTAATTTCAATGTCAAAACATTGCACTATAAAATTATATATAAACATAAATCGATGGATTACATTTGCAGATCGCACCTCATTTGACCCTAACTGCTATAAATGCACAAACAATTTCGGTATAATAAAACATTTTAAAACAGATATTTTTTCCATAAAATATCAAATTTTTTTATTATAATCCGTACACATTTTACCTTGAACCACCGTGGTATAGCAGGTTAGTCATTCGCCTAGCATACAGAGGTCCCAAGTTCGATCCCTGGCCAGACCCACTTGAAAAAAAATAAATTTTCAACAAAAAAAAGCGGCAATTTACCTCATAACTCAGCTAGCCACTGGTTATTGAGTATTAGGCTATGTAAAACTTCTCTAACTAATGCATTTGACGTTCAGAGCCGGAGTTAAACCGTAGGTCCCTTTCAATGAGTCTAAAAATAGAATCGGATGCAGCTCATTATCTGAGAGAAGTACCACTTGTTAAAATTGGAAAGCTGTCGTGCAAATTATTATTATTATTACATTTTACCTTAAAGAGTAGGGTATCAGTTGTTTTAAAACTGCATTGTACTTTCCATCTCTGTCGAAAGCGAAGCTTTTATTAAAAAAGCTTTTATATTAAACTTATTCTCATTTATTTTAGGATTGCCAAGTCTAGTTATGAAAACGATTTTGAATATTAGGAAAATAATGACGAGTAGAGTTAGTTGGGGAATATATTAAAATGAATATAATCCTAGCCCTTTTAATAAGAAATAGTCCGTTAAAATGTTTAAAATTTTTTTAATAAAGTATAAAACCTCTAAGGGAAAGGTAAATATTAATTTTAAAATTAGAAAAATAACTCTCCCAAATTTCATATTATCATTATATTTAAATACTAATCCCCAGTTTTGTGCATAAAAATTTCCTTATTAGGCTTTAGTATTTATACTCTCTAAAAAAATTCTGTATAACTTAAGAGATAAATCAAAATAAAAGAGAGAAAATGATCGCAATTATTAAACAGCTGTTGAGTTAAATTGTTATTATAATTTATGAAAAAAAATAATAAATGATAACGATTTAGTTGACAGAAAACTGAAACAGCTGAAATTTTAAATTCATATTAAATTAAACAAAATTTTTAATAAATTAAGACATTTGATCTTAAGCTGATATCAAAAGGGATTTGAACTGAAGATCTGATTAGGCTAAAGGTAAGTGCAAGTTAATAGTTAAAGAACATTCAAAAAGTGAGTAAAAAAGATCGATTAATTTTTGTGTTTAGAATTTTCAGTGACTGAGTTTGTTATATTATATATTCTCATAAGATCATAAGTTCAGAAGTTATTATTTCTATATGCATAATGTAATGAAAGTAAGACACTGATCTCATGTGGAACCTGATCTTGTAGGAACCATTAACCCCTAAAGGTCGAGTCTATAGATAAAGGATAGGGGTAAAGTAGGCAAACAAATCAAAAATATCCCACTAGGAAAAAAAGGGAGTATTTGGCGTACTTTAAATTAACTATAATATTAGGAGTACCTGTAACCCCTACATTAAAGTTGAGGTTTTACGTGAGCACACTACCGTACAGCCCGGTGCTCTCAACACCGAGTGATAAAAATAAGCCCACTAGAGCCCGGATATACATACATCCGTACCAAATTGAAACAAAGCTTTTTGGACCAGGTTTTCCCTTTGGTAGGGGCGGAGCTGTCTAACCTCCTTCCGGTACGGCACCCGGTTGCAATGCAACTCCACATCGAAGATACGTTTTACCCGGTGTTTTGAGTATAACCATAGCCACCACGATGCTCCCAACAGGGGCCACACCAATAGTCAGGCTAGAAGTTCCAGGGCCGTGGTACCAGACAAAGTCTCTGGTCGGACTTCGTGGATAAGCCACTACCAGTAAATGTCCCAAAAAAAGGCTAGGGGGCTGTTCACATACTACGTAACGCTCTTAGGGGGGGACTTTTGTTACGGTAGAGGAATTTTGTATGCGTATTTCTATTAAAATCTGTTACACAGAAGGGGATTCCAAATCTGCGAACAGCCCCTAGGGACTGATTCCCTCACACACATATTCACACAACACATGACCACCGAAATTCATTCCGAACACATTTTTGGATATAAACAGGCTTCCCGGGGTCCGACCCAGCCCCAGAAGAACTGGTATTCTACCAAGATACCGGGAGGGCCGAGTCGGACCCCAAGGGAGCCCATTCAACCAAATGTATTACTGAATAGCACTAGAAGAAAGCATTCTTCTCCTATTGAACATCACTAAAACATACTCAGTCACAATTCTCACTCTATCCGGGGTGCAAAGCACCCCACCTGTAACCCCTACAGTAGAATGTCCCCAAAAAATAAGTTATTTTTTGTAGCTTCTTAAAACCATTATAAAAAAATACATGACCATGAGAATTCGTGCCGCCATCGTCGCAAAAAGCCAAATTTTGACCTTTGATGACATTTATAACTTTATCCGAACTCAATAATATTTTTTATTTCGGTTATTGGGATCAAAGACAATAAAACTGGCGGGTATGGGTATCTGAATTTGAAAAAAGAAAATTCTCTATACTAACGTGGGATAGTCTATCCTACAGGGCACATTCAAGGCGACGGATATTGGTGTTTCACACGGGTCATCAGGTTTACTTGATCAGTTTTTCTTCAAATTTATTTTGAACCTGCATTCACGTTCACACACGAACGTAATCTACGTCAGTTTTCACTTCATTTTCCTTAAATTTCATAAAAATTTTCAAAATTTTCGTTAAATTGATAGTACGGTCAGGGGTTTGTATCAATTTCAATTCTGTCAGCTTTTTCTCATATAAACTTAAGACTTTCTGAGCCAAACGTGACTAGTGTGAAAGTAGCCAAAGGGGAACATGTCCTAAATATGAGTTGTAGGGAAACAATCCAATTATTTAAGATTTAGGCAGATTTAGATAAAGATGGGATACTAAGGGAGAGATTGTGGACCAAACGAACTGAATTTTCAAGACACTGAAGGAAGAAATTGTGATCTAAGCGAACTGACTCTATATAACCTTAATCTAATAGGTCTAGAATGGTTTGGATCAGGGTCAAATGAATGGGGGCTACATATAGTAAGAGATGACAAAAATTTAAGGGATTTTAAAGAAGAAAAAGACGGACTAAAAGAACTCATCTAAAATGACCTAAATATAGAGGATTTTTATGACACTAAAGGTAGAGATTGTGATCCAAACGACCTTAATCTTATAGGTCTACAATGATTTGAGTCAGGGTCAAATGAATGGCGGACTACATATTCTATAAGATGACAAATTTTGAAGAGAGTTTTAGTGAAAGATGGACATTAAAGGGAGGGATTGTGGTCTAAAAGAACTGAGTTAAGATGACCTGAATACAAAAGGATTTATATGACACTAAAGGGAAAGATTGTGATTCAAATACCTTAATATAATAGGTCTACAATCATTAAAAGATAATACATTCAAGGGATAAATTGTGGCCTAAAAGAACTTAATCTAATTGGTCTACAATGATTTGGGTCAGGGTCAAATGAATTACGGACACATATTCTATAAGATGACAAAATTTGTAGGGAGTTTTAGTGAAAGATAGGACATTAAAGGAAGGGATTGTGGCCTAAAAGAACTGAGTTAAGATGACCTGAATATAATAGGATTCATATGACACTAAAGGAAGAGATTGTGATCCAAACGGCCTTAATCTAATAGGTCTACAATAATTTGAGTCAGGGTCAAATGAATGGCGGACTACATATTCTATAAGACGACAAAATTTGAAGAGAGTTTTAGTGAAAGATGGACATTAAAGGGAGGGATTGTGGTCTAAAAGAACTGAGTTAAGATGACCTGAATACAAAAGGATTTATATGACACTAAAGGGAAAGATTGTGATCCAAATACCTTAATATAATAAGTCTACAATGATTAAAAGATAATACATTCAAGGGATAAATTGTGGCCTAAAAGAACTTAATCTAATTGGTCTACAATGATTTGGGTCAGGGTCAAATGAATTACGGACACATATTCTATAAGATGACAAAATTTGTAGGGAGTTTTAGTGAAAGATAGGACATTAAAGGAAGGGATTGTGGCCTAAAAGAACTGAGTTAAGATGACCTGAATATAATAGGATTCATATGACACTAAAGGAAGAGATTGTGATCCAAACGGCCTTAATCTAATAGGTCTACAATAATTTGAGTCAGGGTCAAATGAATGGCGGACTACATATTCTATAAGACGACAAAATTTGTAGGGAGTTTTAGTGAAAGATAGGACATTAATAGGAGGGATTGTGGCCTAAAAGAACTGAGTTAAGATGACCTGAATATAATAGGATTCATATGACACTAAAGGAAGAGATTGTGATCCAAACGGCCTTAATCTAATAGGTCTACAATAATTTGAGTCAGGGTCAAATGAATGGCGGACTACATATTCTATAAGACGACAAAATTTGTAGGGAGTTTTAGTGAAAGATAGGACATTAAAGGAAGGGATTGTGGCCTAAAAGAACTGAGTTAAGATGACCTGAATATAATAGGATTCATATGACACTAAAGGAAGAGATTGTGATCCAAACGGCCTTAATCTAATAGGTCTACAATAATTTGAGTCAGGGTCAAATGAATGGCGGACTACATATTCTATAAGACGACAAAATTTGTAGGGAGTTTTAGTGAAAGATAGGACATTAAAGGGAGGGATTGTGGCCTAAAAGAACTGAGTTAAGATGACCTGAATATAATAGGATTCATATGACACTAAAGGAAGAGATTGTGATCCAAACGGCCTTAATCTAATAGGTCTACAATAATTTGAGTCAGGGTCAAATGAATGGCGGACTACATATTCTATAAGACGACAAAATTTGTAGGGAGTTTTAGTGAAAGATAGGACATTAATAGGAGGGATTGTGGCCTAAAAGAACTGAGTTAAGATGACCTGAATATAAAAGGATTTATATGACACCGAAGGGAAAGATTGTGATCCAAATATCTTTATATAATAGGTCTATAATGGTTTGGACCAGGATCAAATGAATTGCGGACTACATATTCTAAAAGTTGTCATCTTTTGGAGGGAGGGAGCTGAATATAAAAGGATTTTTATGACACTTAAGGAAGACATTGGTCTACAATAATTTAAGTTATGAATATAAATTTTTAATCTCAAGTCTTAAACCATTTTCTCTATTTCCCAGATGTCGGATAAACGTGTATTATGTGTGGGTATGTGTGTTTTGGATATAATCCATGTATGTGCTGAATTTCCCGTCGAAGATACCGATAAACGCTGTTTGGATGGCTATTGGCAGAGGGGTGGAAATGCCTCAAACAACTGCACAGTCCTAAGTAAACTAGGAGCTAAATGTGAATTCTTGGGTATGACCTCTTCGGCCCCAGCCTTTCAATTTCTTTACGAAGATTGTGTGCAAAGAAATATAGAGTTAAAAAATTGTCCAAAAAAATCAATAAATCCACCATTTTCCAGTGTTATACTTGTGAAGTCTAAAGGAAGTCGTACCATAGTTCATGCCAATACTGGATTTCCGATATTGAACTTTGAACATTTTCGTAATGTCAACTTGGAAGAATATACCTGGATACACTTTGAGGGTCGTAATGTCGAGGAAACCAAACAAATGATGGATATGATAGATCAATATAATAGTAAAATTAAGGGTAGAGCCATTAAAATATCTGTGGAATTGGAAAAACTGAATCAGGATTTATTTCACTTGGCCATGAGATCGCAGGTGGTATTTGTGGGCAAAGATATGGCCCAATATATGGGCTGGTCAACAGCCAAAGAGGCTGTCTTTAGTTCTCTGAAAATAATTAAGGATTTAAAGCTGAATTATCCAAATAAAACCTGGCCTTCACAATCGATTATATGTCCCTGGGGTTCGGAGTGTTCAGATGCTTTGGATGAGGTAACGAATGAATATTTTTCTTTAAATGCTGTAGCGGTGGAGAATATTGTGGATTCTTTGGGTGCTGGTGACACCTTTGTGGCAGCTGTCATTTATGCTATGAATAATTTGGGGAAAAATTTAGAGGATGCTGTATCTTATGGCAATCGGGTGGCGGCATTTAAGATACAGCATCAAGGTTATGATTGTGTGGAAAATTTTAAGCTTTAGAAAATGTTTAATTATTTTTAAGTTTAATAAAATCCAAATTTTTATAAAAAAAAAAGTAGAATTTTGTAAATTTTTCTAAGTTTTAATTATCTAAAGCAGCGATGCCCAAAATTACTGTTCTTCTAACACTTGTGGTAGGAGTTTCTGGTGGTATATATGTAAATTGTTCTTTTACTGGACATCACTGATCTAAGGAGAATAATGTAGCGTCTCACATTGGGTTTAATAAAAATAGAATGGTAATCAATCAGCAAATTGCTCTTTTACTGGGCATCACTGATCCAAGGAGAATAATGTAGCGTCGCACATTTTGTTAAAGAATAATGGAACGTAGCACATTGGGCTAAAGAAAGAATAGAATGGTAGTCAATCAGCAAATTGTTCTTTTACTGGGCATCACTGATCTAGAGAGAATAATGGAGCGTCGAACATTGGGTTAAAGAAAAAATAGAATGGTAATCAATCAGCAACTTCCAAACGTATGGTCCGTTTTTTAATAAAATGGTAATGGTAGGGACATTCTAGGGAACTATAGAACATACGAGTTGACAAAACTTGAGAATCTTACAAAGACAATGATCCAGATGAACTACCATCTGTAGGAATGCCTCTGGACACTTTTAAAAACAATTTGGACTTAGTGTTTAAAAATATGTGAAGTCCAATTTAGGTTTTCCTTCTTACTAATGACTAACTTCAGAAATATTTATCTTACTACGTATTTGAAAATTGTAAATCATAAACATAGTCAAAATTCAAATTAATTATAAGTTTTGATAACATTCGAAGGAGTATTGCAAGAAAGCAAGCTGTCGTTAAAGAAGGAGATAAGATTTCAAGCCAATTCTTTAGAATATTTAAAACAAAGATAAGACCTAATTACCAGAAAATGAATAAAAATGACAATTTGTTTAAACCAAAAACCAAAGTAATTAAGGCAAAAACAAGAAAGGGAAAAAATCGGAACTAAATACAACATAAACAAATTTTTAACTAGGGGGACTATGATACTAAAAAGATAATGATAAAATATTGATAAAGAAAAATTCCAAAACATTTATAAACAGTTGGTGATATTTGGTAATTAGAAACAGTTGAATTTAAAGAGTTAAAGAGTTAACATTAAAAGTTTATTAACAATTTGTGTGTTCAAATTGGTCAAAAAGTGCTAGATTTATAGTTTTAAAATATTTTTTTAATAAAAAAAAAAATCAATATGATTCTGTGTCAAAAATTATGGATTTTGTTGAACTTTCTGGTTCTAACTCGTTTGGGAAAATCTGAAGAAATTGAGATTTCAAAGCAAGAAGTAAGTTATTAAAATTATCATTGTCTTATATACATGATAAGAAGATGATAATCGTTTTAAATACAATATAAGACACTCATTATTGTTTTATATAAAAATAAGACGATCGTAAACGTCTTATATTCATTATAAGACGATCGTCAACGTCTTTTATACAATATAAAATAATCGTTATCGTCTTATATACAATATGAGACTATCATTATCGTCTTATAAGACGATCATTATAGTCTTAAATAAAATATAAAACTACAATTTAAGAGGATCATTGTTTTCTTATATATAATATAAGACGATCATTATGGTCTTATATACAATGTAAGACGATCATTGTTGTCTTATATACAATATAAGACATCGTCTTATATACAATAAAATATGATCATTGTTGTCTTTTATACAATATAAGATGATTATCATCGTCTTAAATACAATATAAGACGATCATTATGGTCTTATATACAATATAAGACGATCATTATTGTCTTATATATAATAAAAGACGATCATTATTGTCTTACATACAATATAAGACGATCATCATCGTCTTATATATAATATATTGTCTTATATGCAATATAAGATGATCATCATCGTCTTTGATTCAATATAAGACGATCATTATTGTCTTATATACAATATAAGGCGATCATCATCGTCTTATATACAATATAAGACGATCATCATCGTCTTATATGCAATATAAGACGATCATCATAGTCTTATATACAGTATAAGACGATCATTGTCTTTTTATATTCAATATAAGACGATCATATTCGCCTCATATACAATATAAGACAATCATCTTCGCCTTATATACAATATAAGACGATCATCATCGTCTTATATATAATATATTGTCTTATATGCAATATAAGATGATCATCATCGTCTTTGATTCAATATAAGACGATCATTATTGTCTTATATACAATATACGGCGATCATCATCGTCTTATATACAATTAAAGACGATCATCATCGTCTTATATGAAATATAAGACGATCATCATAGTCTTATATACAGTATAAGACGATCATTGTCTTTTTATATTCAATATAAGACGATCATATTCGCCTCATATACAATATAAGACAATCATCTTCGCCTTATATACAATATAAGACGATCATCTCGTCTTAGATTCAATTTAAGACGACCGTTGTTGTATATACACGATCATATTCGCCTCATATACAATATAAGACAATCATCTTTGCCTTATATACAATATAATACGATCGTCTTCGTCTTATATACAATATAAGACGATCACCATGGTCATATTTATAGCCAATACAAAAGATCATAATCGTTTTTGTACAATACAAGACGATCATTAGTCTTAAATACAATATAAAACGATCATTGTCGATAGATGATCGATACAAGATAATCATCATCATCTTAAATGCAATATAAGACGATCTTCTTCTAATATATAAGACTTTCTTCATCAATAAATTCTTAAAGACTTCCATCATCATCTAATATTATTACATTTATTTGTTTCAGTCCACCAATTCTGGTCAACAAAACTTATGTCAAACCCATCTTAATGGCGTCATGTTAGCCAATCCTTTGGATTGTCACAAATTCTATATATGCATCAATAAAAAGGCCTATGAATATAATTGTGATCCTGAATATCATTACGATTCCGCAACAAAAACCTGTATTAAGGGCTCCGTTTGCGCCGAATCTACTGCCGACGAAAGGCCAGCAGTTTGCCTGGAAAATAGCATTAGACCTATTCAAAGTGACTGCAATATGTTTGAGGCCTGCATACAAGGACAATATCAAAAACTACAATGTCCTGCCAATTACTATTTCGATGCTCAACATTCCATGTGTGTACCCTTTAAGTTTGATGCCCAATTCAAATGTAATTGCCTCATGCCGGAGCATACGGTCTTGGAGAATACAAATAACTGTGAAACCTATTTTGTTTGCCGTTCCAAGGTGGCCTTTTTGGAAAATTGCCCCCGGGGTCAGTATTATAATCAGAAGCTTAACAGCTGTGTTACCGATTTGGAGGGAGTGTGTTTAATGAAGCCCACTGTAAAACCTGAAGATGAAAAGGAGAAATTAAATATTGAAAACTTAAAGTTTAAAGAAAATGATAGTATTGAAAATATGTGCTATAATTTGGGCCTACAGGGTATACATTTTGAAACCTTTCCCAAGAATTGTGATACATTTTCTATATGTATCAAGGGTCAACTGTATGATCAGAAATGCCCTCAAGGTTTTTATTACGAAAGTGAAAGAAGATTTTGCTTAATTGATAATGAGAATAAATGTAAGTCTAAAGAAAATTTGACGATTAAAGAGGATGAAACACAGCAAAATCCCAAGCAGCTGAATTATGAAACATTTGAACAAAGTAAATTATTTTCCAAATTTATAAAATTATAAATTTAAAAGAAAATATGAAAGAACCTCATCAAGTTTAAAGTTTAGTTCTAAAGATTTTTGTATCAATAAGAAATTTATAAAGATTTTTGTTTTAAAAGAGCACTTTAAAAAATGTTAAAATAATAAGAATTTCGTGAATTCTTTAGGTGTTAATAAAGAATTTTTAAACAATTTTGTATAAGTAATAAATAACTATATATTTTTTTTAATTTCATGTAGTTTTTAAGGAATTCTCTATCTACTCAATCTAATCAATTTCGTTAACAAAAATAAGAATGTTATATTTATTAAATAAATTATAATATTGTCATTTAAAAAATCCGCTGGTTTTATTATTAATTTATAGATAATTAATTAAATAATCTTGATTCATATTTTGTTAAAAGAATTTTGATAAAGTCGATAGATAAATTATGGTAGCACATGGAGACATGCAAATGAAATATATTAAAAAAAATTATAAATCAATAAAAATTTCAAAAGATTTTTATAACCACCAAAAAAAGAAAAGACAGTGAGATTAACATTATGTTTGTTATTCACATGATATTGGCTCAAGACCCGAAAATAATATGCATCCACAATCCTTAAGAAAGTCTCAGACGATTGAAAATAAGACGAGAAAGATGAAGAGTGAGAAAGCAATAGGAGGCTAAGAGCTTAAGGTAAGATAGAATTAAATGAGTAGATAGTAAAAATAGTTGACGATAGGAAGAAATTTCTACAGAAAAGTTGGCGATGGGAAGACTTTTCTATAGAAAATTTGACGATTGGAAGACGTTTCTAGAGAAAAGTTGACGATGTGAAGACGTTTCTATAGAAAAGTTGACGATGGATAGACTTTTCTATAGAAAAGTTGACGATGGAAAGACTTTTCTATTGAAAAGTTGACGATGGGAAAACTTTTCTGTAGAAAAGTTGACAATGGGAAGACTTTTCTATAGAAAAGTTCACGATGGAAAGACTTTTCTATAAAAAAGTTGACGATGGGAAGACTTTTCTAGAGAAAAGTTGATGATGGAAAGACTTTTCTATAGAAAAGTTGACGATAAAAAGACTTTTCTATAGAATAGTTGACGATGTGAAGACTTCTATAGAAAAGTTGACGATGGAAATACTTTTGTATAGAAAAGTTAACGATGGGAAGACTTTTCTATAGAAAAGTTCACGATGGAAAGACTTTTCTATAAAAAAGTTGACGATGGGAAGACTTTTCTAGAGAAAAGTTGATGATGGAAAGACTTTTCTATAGAAAAGTTGACGATAAAAAGACTTTTCTATAGAATAGTTGACGATGTGAAGACTTCTATAGAAAAGTTGACGATGGAAATACTTTTGTATAGAAAAGTTGACGATGGGAATACTTTTCTATAGAAAAGTTGACGATGGGAATACTTTTCTATAGTTGACGATGGGAAGACTTCTATAGAAAAGTTGACGATGGGAAGGCTTTTATATAGAAAAGTTGACGATGGAAAGACTTTTATATAGAAAAGTTGACGATGGAAAGACGTTTCTAGAGAAAGTTGACGATGGGTAGACTTTTCTATAGAAAAGTTGACGATGGGTAGACTTTTCTATAGAAAAGTTGACGATGGGTAGACTTTTCTATAGAAAAGTTGACGATGGGAAGACTTTTCTAGAGAAAAGATGACGATGGGATGACTTTTCTATAAAAATTTACCGACCATTTTGAGTTCATTCTGTACTCTAAACTATCCTGGACATTCAAGCATCTATTGCGATCTACTCATGTAAATGAGCCTTAGGCAAGACATGAGTTCTTACTCTTAATAATGACTGACTCTATCATCTTGTTCTGACTTTATCATCTCGTTCTTAGGGAAGAACATTTCGTTTAATCATCCTTACCATTATAGTATTCTACAGACCGAAACAACACTCATATAAAAGGTGAAACAAGAGTAAATCCATTCCCCCGACAGCCGGTTTTACGTACCGGAATGACCCGAGGTTTCTCGGCCAAGGGCTGTCAACTCAGCAACAACTATACAAATATTTTTTTTAACAAAAAAATATTATATACAAACATTTTTTTTAGCTTAAAAATTTGTTTAACCCCTAAATTTTATATAGAAAATTTTTTAACTCAAAAAAGACAATTTTTATAGGAAAAATTTTCTATAGAAAAAAAATTTTGTTGGCCAAAAAATGTTCTAAAGATAATTTTTGTTAATCAAAAAATTTTCTATAAAATATTTTTTTTAACTAATTTCGTACAGAAACATTTTTTATGCAAAAAAATTTATATACAAATTATTAAAACTAAAACTTTGATAGAAAAAAAAAGTAGCTTACCTTCCACGAGGAATGACAATATGGTCCAATATTAACCGTACGACATAGAGTAAAAACAAACAAAGGCAAGGGGTCACTTGGAAAAATGGTATAGCTCATAACCATTTCCAAAATGGATAGACATTGCAAACCAATATCTTCATCCGAAACGGAACAGCTTAAATTGCAGGCATTTCTAAAATTAATAAACAAATTTATAATAAAAAAAAAAGAGTTTGTATTCACCCCTATCGCGAATATCGTAGTGGAAATAGTGTTCCCAAAACTTTTTTTACGCTGTAAAACATATGAGAAAAAAGTTTTGGAAACAAGATTCCCATGATAGATGATATTCGCGATATGGTTGATTAAGTAAATCACAAACTTACTGGACAATGCCAATTATAATTTCATTATCCAAATGAGCGGCATTGAATTTAATCAAATTGACCAGCATATTTAAATAAGGACGCAAAAGATTGGCCTCGTGTATGGCCGGCAGCCACATTAGCATAAAGCGGCCAATCTAGAAAGATAGTAGAGTTATTCCTATTATAATTAAAGATATTTACAAAAATTGCCTTTTCCTCCAAATTCTTGATATCCTTGCCATTCTCAGTTAAGGTATCCAAAAGTTCTAAACGATGCTTTAGATCCTCCGGCACTTCATGATTTTGTATGACCAAAAAGAATTGTTCACGCATATAGGTAAGACTTTTATATTGCGTATAGATAAGTCTTTTATAGAAAGTCAAAGCGGTCTGGCGACATTCGGATGACTTGGTGGGTACTAGTAAGTCCTTGGTGACATCCCAAAGTTTTATAATGGCAGTCTAAGACAACAAAAATCAGTTACTTTGGAATATAGTTAAACATAGTATGTTTTTAAGTAGCTCAAGACACTATCTTTCTATTACTGATAAAGTAAAATGCTTTTTCCACTTACCTCTTCCAGATTGTAGGACTGCAAGTGCACATCACTTAGATCTTTTAAAATTTTACATCTTTGCGCCACCGGATGCTCGGGCCTGAGTTCCCATTCAATTTCTGGTCTCAGTGACCTTTCATTAGAACCTGTTTGGAGTATATTTATATTTAAAATAAAGTTTACTTTGACTTTGTGCAACTTCCTCCCACAAACCTGGCGGATTCTTGGCATTTTTTAGAAAAGATTTAAACTTAGACTTGGACAGTTCTTTATCTTTGGAGCTCATTGTTGTTCGTCTTATTTATTTCTGTATTTCGTTATTTATTTTATTATTTATTGTTTATTTCTTGGGCAAAACTCTGCTAACAGCCGTCCAAACAAAATTTCTGCGGAAAAATCCAGCGATCAGCTGTTAAACAGCTGCCAGCAACAATGGAAGTGTTACCAGAGGGTATTTTTGACAGCATAAGAAATTCCTAAAAGAAAAAGGGAGCTATAAGGGGCTGTTTACAAATTACGTAACACTCTTGGGCAGGTATAACTTTTGTTACGGTGGAGGAATTTCGTATGGGTATTTTCATTAAAATGTGTTACACATTGGGGAAGGTAAAAATTACGTTACGTAATTTGTGAACAGTTCCTAATATTTACAACTTTTTCATTATGATGTTACATGTATGATACATATATCTTAGATAAATCTTCATAACTTACCTTACTTAGTTGGCAGGACGGAGACCACATGCTGGGTATACGTCTTTGTGTGACCAAAAAATGTTTATTCTGTTGCTCCATCCCGAACTCGGTTCTGTCACGACTCTTGTTTTTCGCGTCAAATTATGTTCTTCAGCTACAAGGGCGATCTTCTAATACAAGCGAGAGCTTGAAATCGCAGAGTTGGTGGCACCCTATAAATGTTGCTCAGTTCTATCACGAACGAGTCTTGACATGCCTTGCAAAGGAGCATGATGTTGTGCTAATTTACTATTAGGATATTTGATTCCCCTACTTATGCAAATAGACTTTGAAGAACCGGTCCGTACATAAGAGTTGTATTCCATATTTGGTCGGATATACATAGGTAGTGTAAATAGTTCAAAGATCAGAACGAATTCCTCAATATTTACATCGCCCATTAATACAGATGAAGTAACATGATGTGCCGTGTTAAAATCAACTCTATTCTCACGAGCCAAATCTAAATTTGTTGTTAAATCGCGGTTTAATGATTCATTCATATTTTGTCTCATAGTGCCAACCTCCAAAAGGCTAAGTCTATGATTGAATGAATATGAATGGCAAATGTTACTATCATTTGTAAAAGAGTAAATAGAATTGGAATTGGTTTGAAGTAGAAGGTCATTTATAAAGATAAGAAATGGAGTAGTAGGAGAAAGAACAGAGCCTTGCGGTAGTCCAGAATAAATCTTGAACTTGTTTGAAGAGATCCGACTAGTATAGTGTGATATCTTTGGAAGCTTGATATAAATCGAGCGTCCCTTGGGTCTTATGAATGGTCTCTTTATGGTATCATCGGGGGATATAGTATAAGGAATTATAGAACACCAAATTAATTACCAAAGGTCCATAAAATCCTCCCAGAAGTAACAGCAAATAAGTATATTTTACTTAGGTTAATGTTCGAACTTTGGCAGATCGAGCAGAAAAGAGTTTTCTAGATAATTATCCTTATGATTTTTTAAGACTTGACAATGGCACGCTTCAACGTGCACAGTGTCATGTAAGGTGGCGCGGGAGTGGGACCATGAATTTAGAAGAACGCTTGATATTATAAGTGTGTCATGTTTTTTTTGAAACTGAACAAGGGTTTTCAGTGGTCCAGATGGTCTGACCAGACCTATAATGGAATTGTAAGTATAATTGTATAATTGTAAGTATAATTTGAAGAAGTATAGCGGTATACCTACAGGGTGGGCAAATTCGAGGTTAGGAAGTAAATTCACCACCATAGGTGGAAAGGGTATTATAAGTTTGTGCTGATGTATGTAACGCAAAGATATATTTGTCTTAGACCTACCTTTTAGTATACCAATAGATTTAGAATCACTTTCTGAGTCGTTTTAGCGACGTCAGTCCGTCCGTATGGCTGGACGGCTGGCTGGACCCCCATGTAAGCCATGTAATCAAACTACAGGTCGCAATTCTAAAGATAATTTGATGAAATTTGGCACAGATAGTCGGTCCATTATTTATGGTACCTCCCATAGGTCCCACTTCCCGGAATTGATGTTTTGCCCCCAAAAATCAATATTTTTTCATGAAGTTTAAAACAAATACTGCTTATGTAAACCAAAATTGCTGTACCAAATTTCGAATTTTAAATCGGTACACCTTTGACCATAGCTCCCATATAAAGTCTTCTTTAAAAACGCACTAAATGAGACAAAAATCACTAAAACGCTCGTAAATCTAAAGATAATGAGAAAATAAATTTTTTTGAATACATAATTTTTGTAACAACTGTAATTAATTTGCCAAATTTCGGGATAATCGGTCCACATTTGACCCTAGCTCTCATATAAGTCCAAATGACGAAAACAACTTAAATATATAAGTTTTGAGAAAATGTTTGTATGATGGCAAAATTTAGCAAATATTTGTCATTATACAGGAAAAATAACTTCTTTGACCTTAGTCAAAAAATAACTTCTTTGACCTTAGTAAGGTAACACCCTTTTTGTGAACCGCCGTGGTACAGCAGGTTAGTCATCCACCTAGCATACCTGAGGTCCCAAGTTCGATCCCAGGCCAGACCTTCTTGAAAAAATAAATTTTCAAAAAAAGCTAGCCACTGGTTATTGAGTATTAGGCTATGTAAATATTCTCAAACTAATGCATTTGCCGTTCGGAACCGGCGTTAAAACGTAGGACCCTTTCAATGAGTTTAAAAATAGAATCGGATATAGGTCATTGTCTGAGAGAAGTACCCCTTGTTCCAATTGGAATGTCGTGGGAATTATGAAATGATAAATAACCTTGTTTATATCCAACTCTTTACTATAATAGCTCTTTAAAAAATAAACTATTGTAAAATGGCTCCTATTGACCTCATGCGTGCCCACCCCTGGTATAGTATGTTAGCAACTGACAATATCAATGATAAATTCGTCACTACATTGGCTAGATAATCGAAGCTTTGTTTCGAAATAGCTTCGATTATGAGAGCCACCCTAATAAATTTTAGCTCTAAAAATTATTTTTTTAGAATACATATATAAAAACGTAAACAAATAACACATCCTTTTGTACAAGTCACCCCGCTATTATCGTTATTATGTTATTGCTCATCTCACATCTCTATTAGTCCGTTACATTGTGCTATAGTGTTATCTCTTTCTTTATAGTCTACAAGTGCTAGCAAGAAAGAGAAAGCTGTAGTTGCCACTTGATAAAAAAGCCAAACAAAACTTTTTTCCTCTACAAAGAAAAAAAAAGCGAAGCAAAAGCAAAGAAAGAAAAAATTGCAAACTGTAGGCAGAAAAATCTTAAAATTAAAGAAAAAAGTTGGAAAAAGAATCCTACAAATTTTCTTCGGCCACAGCAAAAGATCAACGTGAAAATTCTTAAATTTTAAGGAAATAAAAATAAATTGTTTTTAATAACGAAAAAGTGTGAAAAAACGAGTTTTAAAGTCATAATTTGCTTAGAGAAAATAATTTGGAAAAAAAAATCTGGCTAAAGAGCTTGAGCTAATTTTACCAGAAATTTATTAATTTAAAAGGTAGGTGTTTTTAAGTAATCTATGGTTATTTTGATTAAGATTAAAAGCCATATAAGGCTTTAAGCATTAGGGGAATCAATTAAAACGTAATTTTTCCTAGAGTGTACAAGTAAATTATTTTCTTAACCTCTTCTGGAAGTTGTTGCCCTTGTGACATTTTTATTTTTTCGTATTGAGTTTTTTTTGTATTGCAATTTTTCTTCTGCGTTCGTCGCCACAATCTCTGCTGCTACGCCATTTTGATTGAATTGTTCTAAAGCAGCAACAACAACAACAAACAAAAACCAATCAACTTTTCAATTGCTTTCTTGTTTAGTATATATTTCTATTGTTGTTTATTTAAAGAAATGTGCATGATTTATATTATTCTTTATTATAATTTTCATATTCAACCGAAAAATCAATTATTTTTCTATAGGAAATTTTCTTATTCATAGACTTTTCTCATATCCTCTCATTTGCTTTGTTTTTCATATTTGCTTTTGTTTTTCATATTTTTTTTCTTAATGGTATTTTTTGTTTACATTTTGTAATTATAACTGTCAATATTTTGCCGCCGTGTTAAGAGTTGCCAACTCTAAAACTAACGAGATCTGGCATTGTATTATTTAATTTGTTTGCTATTTATAGTAATAATAATTGTATAGTGGATAATTAAATAGTAAATATAGATTTTGTAGCGTAAGTGTTAATGAAATGTACCTGATTTAGATGACGTATTATTGGTGGTTTATTTTGAAATGATTGTGTACTTAAAAGTAAATTTAAAGAAACTGTCAATAAATTGTTATTGATTTTGTAGTGATTAAACTAATGTGGAAGGCTTTTATGACCAATATTGTGAAATTATAGGACAATGTCCTGTAAGTTTAACTATTCATGGAGGAATTTGTGTATAAATTAAGGTTTATAGAAAATAGGTTAGATTTGAAGGGTGGCTGATGACTATGTCAGCTTCACTTGATGGTTACCTACTTAAATGGCCTATAGTTACAACCTGTTTAGGTCAAAAAACGATATTTTATAATTCCATGCGTTTCTATCTTGTGGGCATATTCTCCAATTGTGTATACCAATTTTGAAAGATTTTCTTCTATTATATATAGAGAATAGGTTTGATTTGAATGGTAGCTGTTGACTATGCCAACATCACTTGATGGTTACCTACTTAAATGGCCTATAGTTACAACCTGTTTAGGTCAAATGACAAGCATATTTTGTAATTTCATGCCCTTCTATCTTGAGGGCATATTCTTCAATTGTTTATACCAATTTGGAAAGATTTTCTTTTACTTGGTCTTTCCATCAAAGTTTTGGACGCTCCCTTGTACGAGTTGAGATACCATATAATATACAACGGGGATATTCGTTTCTGTATCGACAGTCAGGATGCAATAAAATTCCTATCTAATGTCCACACGACATCTGTTCTTACCCGCGAATGCCGGGCATCTCTTAACGAGATGCAAGACCGAACTCTTCTGGGTACCTGGGCACAACAACACACCTGGTAACTCCACCGCGTATAAACTTGCTAAATCCGGTGCTCTCCTGAGTCAGGAGAACAAAAGGCTCAAGTCCTATTGTAGAAATTTTGTATGGAAAATGTAATTTATTGGCTTGTCATAACTTTAGTTTTCTTTTGTGAATGGTGGGGTAAGTCTTCAGCATACAACCCAAGACGGTAGTCGGTTCTTCGTACCAGAACGACTTGGAACTCTTAGAACTCCGACAAATAACGGCCACTTCTGCGATAATAACAACAATATCGCAGTTACAATAACAACATTGCCTACGCTTCTTTTTAATGATTGGGAAAATTTTGAAAATTCAAATTTTTTAGTGATAATAATTTATAAAAGAGATATTAAATCATTTTTTAAGATAAAATCTCTTTAAAAATTTGTTGTTTGTTTTTATTTCAGCATTTTTATTTTGTGTTGTCCTTAAACTTCATAGAAATAGTTTTATAGAAATGAGTTCCACTGAAGAAACTAGTAGCCAAGCTACAACTCCTCAAGATGGACCTGAAGATCAGGTAATATAGTTTTTATTTGTATTACAATATTTCAAGGTTTTAATGATTATTTTCTATTTCATTTCTATTTCAATTCCAGTCCAATGCCAGAGAATTGGAAAAAATCGAAGAAGAGAAGCTGAAATCGAAATATCCTGTTGGACTACGTGGCCCTGGTGGTCATACTGCGTTCTTGCAAAAAAGATTACAAAAAGGGGTAAGTTTTGATTAAGTTTGTGATGATGTAGAAGTAGATTTGAAACAGAACTGAACAATAACTGAATTTATAACTTAGAACTGAATTAGAACTGAACTTAGTTGTGTTTAGAACTTAGAACTGAAACTAGCACAGAACCTTGAACTGAAAATAGGATTAAACTTGGAACTGAACTAAACTTAGAACTGAACACAGAACTTAATCTAGAACTGAATCTAGAACTGAACCAGAACTGAACTAGAACGGAACTAGAACAGAAACTAAAACTGAACCTAGAACTGAACCTAGAACGGACCTAGAACTTAACCTAAAACTAAACCTTTATCTGAACTTAGAACTGAACTTCAAACTGAACCTAGAACTGAATCGAGAGCAGAACTAGAAATGAAACTAGAACTGAACCTAGAACTGAATCTAGAACTGAACCAGAACGGAATGGAACCTATATATGAACTTAGAACTGAACTTCGAATTGCACCTAGAACTGAACTTGGAACTGAATCGAGAGCAAAACTAGAAATGAAACTAGAACGGAACTAGAATTGAACTTAGAACTTAATCAATAACTTAACTAACTAACCACTAACTTAACAATAAATGAACCTATAACTTTTCTTGAACTGAACCTAGAACCAAATATTACTTATACAATTAGGAATCATCCGTACATGACCTCAGTAGTTTAGGGTATTATATGATCGGTTTAATACTTTCTTACTTGTTTTTTTTTTATAAATTTTGAAACATTTATTTCATTTTTTTTATAGCAAAAATATTTCGATTCTGGTGACTATCAAATGGCCAAACAAAAAGGTGGTGGCGTTAAGCAGGTCTTTGCCAATAAAGTAACAACCGGAGAAGCCATACCCACACCTGAATCAGTGCCTGCGCGTAAAACTTCTATTATACAACCCTGTAATAAATTTCCTGCGACGAGTTAAGTTGTTTGTGTTTAATTAAAAAAAGAAAAAAAATCCTAAATACTAACTTACATCTTTACTCACTTGTACTAATGTTATTTAAAATATGAAGAAGAAGGTAGAAACTTATTTTTCTCTTAATTTCAAACTAAATCCTAAATATTTTGTTGAAAAAAATTTCAAGGATTTAGAAACAAAATTTCAAAATTTTCTTTTTTTTTTTTAAATCAAAAAATCTTATTTTAATTAAAATCTTATACTAAAATGAAAAGCAAGCAAACAATCTTAATTTTATTATTAATTATACATTTTTTTAATTTAAATTAGTAACATTTTATTTCATTTCAAATTTTTTCTCACAACTCTAAAAAGGAGTTTTTCTATGTTATTAATTTACAATACTTTCCTAATATTTACTTTAACTAAAAGAAATTTATTTGGCCTGTGCTAAATTTTTTCGAGACAAAATTTTAAATATTTTGTTGAAAATTAAAGAGAGAAAAACAAAAAATATCAAGCCTTTAAACTTTAGTTTGTAAGTTTTTAAATTTCTTTTTTTTTTGCCAATTCATATTTTTTATTATTATTTTTAAAACTTCAATCTTAATTTTTTCTTGTAAAACTTTATGAAAAAAGAATGTAAAATTTACCCAAGAAAATACACGAAAAAAGAATAATTAAAACGAATTGAAGATTAAATTTACACACTAAAAAGAAAAACAGCAAAGCAAAAATAATAAAAATAAAAAAATGTAAGCATATTTATGTAAAAATTTAAAGCAAAAGTTGTTTTCTTAAACGTTTTTTTAGGTTTTACTAAGAAAATACTAAAAATCCGAATAGAAATAAATTTTTAAATTGCAAATTCTTTATTTTTGAATATATGTATATATTTAAAATTCCCTTTTAAACGTTAACGTTTATGAGATTTTATCTGGCAACTCAATTTCTATAAAAAGTTGGCAACATTTTATGCTTTTCATACAAGGTTGTATTTTGTAGTACTTTTTTTTATTTGTTATACCAGACTGTCGACAAAACATGATGCCAGACCAAACATTTTTGTCTAATTTTGACGTTTTCCCTGGAAAACATCTGGCTGTGCATTAGTCACTTCGCCACCAATAAATACAGACCATTTTTTAGAAAAGTATTAAATTATTAACAAAATTATTAGTTAAATTATAAATTTTTAAGCTTTATTTACAACAACAAATATTTAAAAATGGTAAATATATCTCCTGACTGTAAGATTATCTTAAAAGTAAAACGGCTGCCTGTGGAAGTCGAACGGGAAGAAAATAGTTTTGACTGGGAGGTCTGCACATTGCAGCGTGATTGTTTTTATTTCCATATATGGTTATATAGTGGGTGGGGGGTAAAAATAAACAAAAAAGTGTGAAAGAAAAGCTAAAAGAAAATCAAAGTGAAATACTTAACATATATCTTGTGTTCGGGAAACTGATTCAAAAAATGGATATATTGTCAGGAAAAGTAAGTTACGGTAGAGACGTCCACTTTAGAATAGCTCATCCGAGGGATTTCACGTGTTTCCAGACTAGGAAAGTCCTTATCAGACTAAAAGAACTGAAACTAAAACTTCCGTAAAACTAAACTAGAACTGAACTTGAAATGAACTATAACTAAACTAGAGCTGAACAAGAACTGAACTAGAACTGAACTAGAACTAAACTAGAACTGAACTAGAACCGAACTAGAACTGAACTAGAACTGAACTAGAACTGAACTAGAACTGAACTAGAACTGAACTAGAACTGAACTAGAACTGAACTAGAACTGAACTAGAACTGAACTAGAACTGAACTAGAACTGAACTAGAACTGAACTAGAACTGAACTAGAACTGAACTAGAACTAAACTAGAACTGAAATCTAACCTAACCTAAATGTCGAAACTAAACTAGGATTGTTCTGTTTTTTTCTTTTAATTAGGATCCCAATGAAGATACCGAGTGGAATGATATCCTGCGCTCCAAAGGCATTTTGCCCCAAAAGGAAAAGGAAGCCGAAATTACCGAAGACCAAATTCAGGCCATGATTGATGAGGCCATTGAAAAACGCACAGATCTTCATGAGGGACGCTCCAAAAATATGGAAGATATGAACTTAGACGAACTAGATGAACTTGAGGATTCCGAAGACGAAGAAGTCTTGGAACGTTATCGTCAACAACGTATAGCTGAAATGAGAGCTTTTGCCGAGAAGGCCAAATTTGGCTGTGTAAGAGAAATTTCTGGTCAAGATTATGTTAGTGAAGTGACAAAAGCCGGCGAGGGTATATGGGTTGTGCTACATTTATACGCCAATGGCGTACCCTTGTGTGCCCTGATACATCATCATATGCAACAGCTGGCTATACGTTTTCCTCAGACTAAATTCCTGCGTTCTATAGCCACTACCTGTATACCAAACTTTCCTGAAAAGAACCTGCCTACCATTTTCATTTATCACGAGGGTCAGATGAAGAAACAGTTTATTGGTCCCTTGGAATTGAGAGGCGAAAAATTGACCTGTGATGAATTGGAGTTTATGTTGGGTCAAGTGGGTGCTGTAACCACAGAAATCAAGGAAGACCCCAAGCCACAAATTAAAGATAAAATGTTTGCTGATCTAGAAAATGCTGCCGATGATTTCTTTTCGAATTAAGATGTTTTCTTTTTTGTAACTGGGTAATACAAAATAAAATTTCACGTATTTTTGCAATTATTTATTTAAAATTTAAAAGCTTTTATTGTAGTTAAAGTTTTTTAATTTTTTATCTGAGAATTTTTAATTCTTTTGATCATATTTGTTTTCAATATTTAAACTAGTTTTGCTTGGTTTGGTTTTGATTTTACTACGAAATATGTCTGGATTTACAATGTTGTAGGGACGCTCTGGAGCTGGGCTTATGTAACGCCTACGACGAGGTTCCTTTGCCTCCAACAAATGAGGAGCAAGCAATAGAAATAGTTGCTAAACAAATAAATATATAAAAGGATTTCTCAAATTCTAGAATAACATCTACTTACCTCCGCCCAGGGCGGTAGACCACATGAAGTAAAAGCCATCTCCCAATAGGGCAAACCCAAATGAGCTATAGCCATACGCAAATACTCACTAAAATTCTGCGCCAAGAAAACCCATTTTAAGTCATCCAATTCCAGTAAATAAATGTTTTGATCTTTCAAATCGCTAGGATCATAGATCAAGCAAACTTTGGCCAACTTGTTAACTTTATACAATTCAAAAATTTTTGATTTGGGACCAATTAAAGGCAAAGGATTACCCCATATATCTTTTTGGGAAGTAAAAGAGCTGGCGGAGGAGCTTTTAGAAGTCGCATTATTATGTAAGACATAATCATTCAAACTTGAGTTTAACGAAGAGTCTGAGGAACATGTTATAGGGGAGGAGTTGTTATTGGTTTTCTCATCATCCACATTAGCCAACCAGGTAATATTCTCCAGGTGGGGAATATGTAAAAAGCCCACACGTTTGATATCTTTGTCTTAAACGCTTAACAAGTCAATAACTCTTAAGGAGAACATTTTTAATGAAATACTTACTTGTATATTGGTAGCTCCATTGCAATAGAAGGCCATCCGTAGATAAATAAAATTTCTTCATATCCTCCGGCAAATGGACTCCATGTTTTTCTTCCCATTTATAAATATCGTATTTGGTGCAAGGGTCTCGCTTTTCCATTGTCACATCTGTAATGCCCGGCACTTCATCTAAAATATTTTTTTAGTCAATAAAACCGTTCTATGATTTCTCATAGCTTTCTTATACTTAAGGTGTAGTTGAGGCCTAGTAATAGATTATCGTTGAAAGCATCTTCTGGAGCCTTTTTCGACATTTCTTTAAGTCATCCAAATAATCCAAAGAATTTATTAAATTGCTAGAGAAATTTCAAATGTTATAAGTAGGGTTGCTTTGTCGCTACAAAATTCCATCGACTATGTAAAGTTCTGCCGACTCTTTAGAGTTCCATCGACTACAAAGAGTTACATAGATTATACAGAGTTCAGCCGATTATTTAGAGTTGCATCGACTATATAGAGTTCCATCTACAATATAACATCCCTTCGACTCTATAAAGTTCCATCAACTATGAAGAGTTCCATCGAATCGACTATAAAGAGTTCCCTCGACTTTTTAGAGTTATATCAACTAAATAGAGTTTTATCGAGAATACAGAGTTCCTTCGACTCTATAGAGTTCCATTGACTAGACAGAGTTTTATCTGCTATTAAGAGTTTCATCGACCTTATAGAGTTCATTCGACTATATAGAGTTACATCGACTATGTGGAGTTCCATCGACAATATAGAGTTCAATCGACATAAAGAGTACCGTCGACTATATAGAATTTTATCGACTATTTAGAGTTCCATCGACAATATAGAGTTCCATCAAATCTACTGAGCTTCATCGACTAAGTAGAGTTCCGTCAACTATACAGAGTTCCGTCTACTACATAAAGTTTTATTAAATAATTCGAGTTAGTTCGAGTTCCTACAGATCCATCAAATCTAGAGAGTTCCATCGACTATATAGAGTTCCACCGACTATTTAGAATTCCATTGACAATATAGAACTGAACTAAAACTAAACTAGAACTAAACTAGAACTGAACTAGAACTGAACTAGAACTGAACTAGAACTGAACTAGAATGAACTAGAACTGAACTAGAACTGAACTAGAACTGAACTAGAACTGAACTAGAACTGAACTAGAACTGAACTAGAACTGAACTAGAACTGAACTAGAACTGAACAAAAACTGAACTAGAACTGAACTAGAACTGAACTAGAACTGAACTAGAACTGAACTAGAACTGAACTAGAACTGAACTAGAACTGAACTAGAACTGAACTAGAACTGAACTAGAACTGAACTAGAACTGAACTAGAACTGAACTAGAACTGAACTAGAACTGAACTAGAACTGAACTAGAACTGAACTAGAACTGAACTAGAACTGAACTAGAACTGAACTAGAACTGAACTAGAACTGAACTAGAACTGAACTAGAACTGAACTAGAACTGAACTAGAACTGAACTAGAACTGAACTAGAACTGAACTAGAACTGAACTAGAACTGAACTAGAACTGAACTAGAACTGAACTAGAACTGAACTAGAACTGAACTAGAACTGAACTAGAACTAAACTAGAACTAAACTAGAACTGAACTAGAACTGAACTAGAACTGAACTAGAACTGAACTAGAACTGAACTAGAACTGAACTAGAACTGAACTAGAACTGAACTAGAACTGAACTAGAACTGAACTAGAACTGAACTCGAACTGAACTAGAACTGAACTAGACCTGGCTTAAAATCTACTAATCGGCTAGTTCATAAACGATTTGTAAAATTATCAAAGGTTTATTGTAGGAATTTTGTATGGAAAATTTGATTTATAAGCTTGTCATAACCTTATTTCCCGATTATGAATAAGGGGATAAAAGAATTACTATTTCTTTCCCTCATATTTGTGTTTAGCATTTAAAGAGGCCTTGCCAACATTAGTTTTGACCTTGACGCGAAATATATTAGGATCCACAATGCTGTAGGGATGCTCGGGGGCAGGTATTATCAAACGAGAACGACGAGGTTCATTTTCCTCCAACAAATGAGGAGCCAGTAATAAAAACAATTGCTAAAAGGTAAAATAAGGGGGTTTTTAATTGACAAAGTAAAATTAAAATATTATACTCACCTCAGTCCATGAAGGCAGGCCACAGGAAGCAAAACACAACTCCCAATAGGGCAAACCCAAATGAGCTATGGCCATGCGCAAATACTCACTAAAGTTGTCCGCCAAGAAGACCCATTTAAATGAGTTCAATTCTAGTAAATAGATTTTGGGATTATTCGAACTGCTGGTATCATAGATCAGGCAAACTTTGGCCACCTCATTAACGGTATTCAATTCGAAAATTTTTGTTTTGGGTCCTATCAGGGGCAAGGCATTGCCCCATTGATCCTTTTGTGAAATTGTCGAGCTACCGGAGGAGCAGTTATTAACAGCGGTATTATGTTGTAGGGCTGATAAATGTGTAGTTAGATAAGAGGCTCCCGGGACACTTGTCTGGCCATTAGAGTTAACCGAAGTGCTGGAGGTGTTGGGTGTGGTGGAATCCTGAAAAATGGGTTCCACATTTTCACGCAACAAGGTTATTTGCACCAAATGGGGAAAGTGTATATGACCCACGCGTCTTATGTCATTAGCTGGAGGAACATATGGGATATTTGGATCAGATAGGCCTATTTAGATCATATATGAGCTTTTTTATAAATCAAAAACTTACGTGCATATTGATAACTCCATTGCAATAAAAAGCCATCGGTAGACAAATAAAACTTCTTCATATCCTCGGGCAAATAGACCCCATGCCTTTGTTCCCAGGTCATAATATTGGACTTCTCACAGGGGCCTCTTTTTTCCATGGTGACATTGCAAATACGCGGCACATTAACTAAAATATTTTGGGTTTGAAAAGAAAAGGTTTTTTTATATTCCCGGCTCACACTTACTTAAGGTGGAATTGAGACCCAGTAATAGGTTATCATAGAAAGCATCTTCAGGTGACTTTTTCGTCATTTCTTTGTTGTCACTAATTATGCCAAAGAATCTTTTTAACTTTCAAGTAAAATTTGAAAAGTTTTAGAAAAATAACAAACGCAAAACCATGGAAACGCTAGAAATAGAGACCAGGGGTTTTTGAATTTTGAACCATAAATAATGAAAATCCTTTTGTATCCTTAACTCCAAGACTTTATTTTATTAAAAACAAATAAATAAATAAATTTTACACAGAAAATTTTTTACATACAATAAATATCGATAAAATTTTTAAAATTTAAATTAAATACTAAATGATTGAGACATCAAATTTTACAACCTCTTTTGTACTGTTTTATCCTTTTGTACAAACTTTTTTTTTTTTTTGTTTTCTATATTAAACTTTATTACACCATTTTTTTGTTTTTTTTTTTCACTAAAATTTCGCTAAAATCTTTTAAAATCCTTTAATGTTTACTTTTGGCATATATAACATCTTCCGATTCGGCCTCCTCTTCATGTCAGGAAACCTCCCACACCGTCGATTCAATTGAGCGTCTAGGTCTGGCCGTCACCTCCACGTGAGCATCGAGACCATCACTTAAACGTGAAAATCTGCGTGCCCAACTGCGTCGTGCGGCAAATGGTCCAGTGCCAGCAGTTCCACCATTGCTACCACCACCATCCGCCCCATTGTAGGGTAAGCCTGTGGTACTGATACTATTACGACTGCCCGCCTCTCGAAATAGACTGATAAGGTCTTGACTATCACCTTGGGCCCGTTTCATGCCATGCTGATATTTGGCCTCTTTGGCCAAGAGTTGTTCTCGCTGCATTTGGGTCTTAACTTCGGCGGGTATGTCGGGTATAATGAACTGCATAATGCCGGTAATGACGAAAACAACATGCTAAAGAAAATATAAAGTTTTGGATTAAAAAGAGTTATAACACATACAAAAACAAGTATAATAGTTGGTCCATACCAACTCTATAAAACCCTACAACACTAAGGTCAAATGTGGACTAGTAGTAAACTTATTAAAAAGTTGTCTTCAGAGTTCAAAAATATAATCGAGCTAAAATTTTCTCGATAATTATGTACTATTGAGTAATTTCCGGCATAAGATCTATATATGAGAGCTAGGGTCAAAAATGGACCTATATTCAAACAATTAAAAAAGTTTCTTCTATGTCTATTCACAAAATTTTGTCATCATGACAACATTTGCAAACATTTTAAAGAAATTTAGGCATATTTGACTCATTTCCGGCATTAGGTCTATATATAGGATCTAGGGTCAAAAGTGGACCGATGTTCAACCATTAAAGAAGAACTGTTTTCAATGTATTGAAACATTTATTTGCCAAATTTTGTCATCAAGATAACATTTTATCAATATTTATGTATATTTAAGTCATTTCCGATATTAGGTCTATATATGGAAGCAAGGGTCAAATGTAAATCGATATATATATATTATATATTAGCATATATTTCCCAAATTTTGTCATCATGCAAATATTTTCTTGAGATTTGTGTATATCTTTATATTTTCGTCATCGAATCTTTTACGGAAAGTAGGGTCAAATGTGGACCAAGCTTAAAATTGTTATCTTTTCAGTATTTAGAGACATATATTTGCTAAATTTTGTCGCCATGAAAACATTTTTACGAGATTTTGGTATATTTGAGTCATTTGCGGCATTGGGTCTTATATGTCAGTTAGGGTCAAATGTGGACCGAGCATAAAATAGTTTTATTTAGTGTTTATGGATATATATCTGCCATCATGCAAACATTTTTTTTTGAAGATTTATGTATATTTCAGATATTTCCGGCATTGGGTCCAATATAAAAGCTAGGGTCAGAGGTGAACCGATTGTCTCCAAAATTCAATCACAAAAATTCAGCATAAAATTGTTATTACTTCAGATTTACGAGAATTTTATACATATATTTTCTTCGCATTTAAGTGACTCTTGAAAATAGGTCTTATATAAAGGTTATGGGTAATTATGGACCAATTCCAACCGATTTTGAATTTAAGACTATATATAATTAGACTATTTAGAGACCCATGAGTGGAAATTGGACTATACAGATTGAGAATTAGACTACATAGAGACCAACGATTGGAAATTTTACTATATAGGGACCCACGACTGGAAATTGGACTACACAGATTGAGAATTAGACTACATAAAGGCCAACGATTGGAAATTTTACTATATAGGGACCCACGACTGGAAATTGGACTATACAGATTGAGAATTAGACTACATAGAGGCCAACGATTGGAAATTTTACTATATAGGGACCCACGACTGGAAATTGGACTATACAGATTGAGAATTAGACTACGTAGAGGCCAACGATTGGAAATTTTACTATATAGTGACCCACGACTGGAAATTGGACTATACAGATTGAGAATTAGACTACATGGACTATATAAAAACCCACGATTGGAAATTGGACTATTTAAAGACCCACGATTGGAAATTGGACTATACAGATTGAGAATTAGACTACATAGAGGCCAACGATTGGAAATTTTACTATATAGGGACCCACGACTGGAAATTGGACTATACAGATTGAGAATTAGACTACATAGAGGCCAACGATTGGAAATTTTACTATATAGTGACCCACGACTGGAAATTGGACTATACAGATTGAGAATTAGACTACATGGACTATATAAAAACCCACGATTGGAAATTGGACTATATAAAGAGCCACGATTGGAAATTGGACTATATAAAGACCCATGATTGGAAATTGGACTATATAAAGAGCCACGATTGGAAATTTGACTATATAAAGACCCACGATTGGAAATTGGACCCACGATTGAATATTGGACTGTACAAAGACCCACGATTGGCAATTATACTGTAAAAAGACCCACGATTGAACATTGGACTGTACAAAGACCCACGATTGGCAATTATACTGTAAAAAGACCCACGATTGAACATTGGACTGTACAAAGACCCACGATTGGCAATTATACTGTAAAAAGACCCACGATTGGAAATTGGACTATATAAAGACCCACGATTGGAAATTGGACTATATAGAGACCCACGATTAGAAATTGGACTGTATAAAGACCCTCGATTGGAAATTGGACTATATAAAGACCCACTATTGGAAATTGTACTATAAAAAGAATCATGATTTGAAATTTTACTATATAAAGACCCACGATTGGAAATTGGACTATATAAAGACCCTCAATTGGAAATTGGACTATATAAAGACCCACAAATGGAAATTGTACTGTAAAAAGATCAACGATTGGAAATTGGACTTTATAAAGTCCTACGATTGGAAATTGTACTGTAAAAAGACCCACGATTGGAAATTGTACTATTTAAAGACCCACGATTTTAAATTGGACTATATAGTTTGAATATTAGACTAAATATAGACTCACGATTGAAAATTAGACTAAATATGTACATTGAAAATTAGACTATATAGAGACACACGATTGGAAATTGGACTATATAGATTGAAAATTAGAGCCCCACGATTGGAAATTGTGCTATATAGATTGAAAATTTGACTATATACGGACTCACGATTATGAATTGGACTATATAGATTGAAAAGAATAAGAATATATAGAGATCGGCGATAGTAAAATCTTTACTATATCCTGAAGTTAGGCCTTTAAAATTTAACCTACAAACTTACCTCAAATACTACCACAAATGCCAAACGAGCCGCAAACACATGCCAATAGTGTGGACTCAAGCCATAGGGCTCATAATCCTGAGGACCATTTCTAAAAGGCAAAAAAGATACAATGATTTTCTCTTATATCCCATAAAGTTTTTTTTAAATCTCTTACCTATAACCCCTATAGGAACAGGTATCTGGATCCTTTTCCGTTTTGGCACCCCATTCCTCCTTATAATCCGAGGTATTAAAAGTCGACAAAGAGTGTTCGATATATCCCACCAAAGTATTCGACTCTGAATAGACAAACTTATAAACCATTCTCGGTATAAAATCACTGGTATAAGCTATGACAAAGGCATTCGAGACCACAGCTGTATAGGTAATAATGCGCAATATACCATACCAGGCCCCTATGTCCTCGACACGCTCAGCTAAGGGGCGTCGAGACTGTGTAACCATTTTATAGGCATCCAAACGTATCTCGGCAACATTGTTTAGTAAAGCGAAAAGAGGGGCCAGGGGAAAAGCGGCCACGAATAGGGTAACAAAACCATATTGTAGGACTGAAAGTAGAAGGAGAAAACTAAAGATAGTCCTTAAATTTGTGGTAGCAGACTTACTCATTTCCAAATACTCATCAAACAAAGCCAATCTTCCCGGATCCTGCATATGATAGTCCTGTTCCCAGGCCATATGCAAATGGGAGCTATCCTTGGTGGCCTGTTTGTGTTTGCGTTGACGCCACCAATTGTAGAATTTCGGAAACAGATATTCCATAAAATTATTCCAACACTGTTTGCCCACCATTATAATGGCCAGCTGGATACACAATTCCGAAAGACAACCCGCCGGATCACATATATCATTTTTTAATCTAAAGAACTCACTGCGGCGCGCTTGATCATCGCCCGGATAGTCAAAGAAACGGCCCTTGAAAAAGGCTATGTATATAAGAGAGGAATAAAAATTCATAAACTCAAAAAAGAAGATTTTGAAAGTATACGAGTCCTCATATTCCGTGTGAGTTCTAGGGTTCTCCAGATTTGTCAGACGTATGGCCAAGCGGTGGTAGATCTGGGAAAGGTTTTGGATTCAAAATTAAGGTCTAAATTCTGCTAATTCTAAACTTACCCGAGTCAATATCATGATCACCACCAAATTGATCAGGGCCGCCGTTACCGTGGTAAATAATTTGGCATGTTCCTTGACAAAAAATCCTCCCCCGCCATAGATGATTGTGACCACGGAAATGCGATAGATGATGGTGCCCAAGACAGCTGAGAGTACTATACAAATCTGTTGAAAAAATTGGCTTTAGGTTTCGAATTATTTGATTTTTATACCAAAATTTTCAGTCCTACCATAAACAAGACCGCACTACCGGTTATAACAAAGCGTATAGCTCGCGTCCAGCTGGACATATAGGGCTCTTTTTCTCGAGTTACCGGATTCATACGAAAACTGGTGGCATTTGTTTCGAATTCAGGCCTATTCTCCTCATCCGAGTCCACATTATGCAAGTCCCATTCCCAGACTATAACCGATTGTTTGCGTTTCCAAAGCTCCAGAAAGGTAGTGGCTATATCGGGTAAAAAAATTTCGAGATCATTATAAAGCCCCTAATCGTTCTAAGAGACCCTTATAGAATCGATCTATAAGACTTACCCCAGAATGACATAAAAATGGCAAAAAATACTGTCGAGGGATTATCGAAAAGATACGTGATCTTCGAGAAAAGACACGATTCATGTAAACCCTGATAACTGCAGGCCTTATCACATAAAGGACATAGAGTTATATTCCCGGTACCATGTTGATCGCAGATCTCTTTGCTGGGCGTATTATCTTCCGAGTCCAAGGTAGCCAAACCGTATATAAAACACAAAGTACCCACAACAGCCGGATAGACCAACATTTCGGTATAGAAACCCAACCAGCAAAAGTACAGGGCGATTTTGTCTCCGAAGTATTTGCGCACCAAACACAGAGGCTGTTTCTTATACCACTGAGAAGGATGGGCCCAGGTTTGATACAGAATACGTCGATCGAGAGAGACACCACTAGAGTGAGGACGGTCATAGCGTCCCTCATGCAAGGGGAAACAAGCCAAATAGGTGCTATCGTTTAGTAGACGTCTGATGCCAATGCGATCGCTCTCATCAAAGGGTGTGCGCAGTAGAACCTGCATAACCATTAGAGAGCGCTGGGCACTGGTAAACGAAGTGGCACGATCTTTTACTATAAATCTAGGAAATCGTATGATATATTAATAGCTCTTGTGTTATAATAAAATCTAGTCCGATAGCCAACTTACTGTTCCTCCGGATTTCCATTTTCTGTGGCTGCCTTGAATGTAGTCTCTCCCTCTAAAACACTTTGCTCCAGCTGTATTCTCTGGGTCAGTCTTTGCCATACTTCCTTCCAATACTGAAAATTGCGTACCATAATATTGTCCTCATCCTATAAAAAAAGACAACATTTTTAACTTCTTGACCTCTTTAACTCTTTTCTCAAGACCCTTACCCAAGACGACTTGACCGATATTGTTATAAACCTCTTCACCGGTAACTTGATATTCATAACCTCGGCCAGTCTTGTCTCCAGACGCCAGGGTAAATGTATTTTCAAAAAATAAGTAGACTCATTAAAAGACTGACTCTTATCCTCCAATTCCACCTCTAAGCCCTCCTTAATCAAATTATCCATAAAATTTTTGCGATGATCCCTCTTCCGCGACTCCAACTCAGTCATTACACCCAGATTTTCCTCTTCCCAGGCCAAAATCATATCAATCTTACGGCGTCCATCTCTAAACATTAAAGACTCCGAATCCAGACCCTCACGATCTTGTTTGCTAACACGCCTCGCGGCCTCTTCTTCACCTTCGCTTATTGAATTACGTTTGCTCTGTTTGCGACTGTTTAAGTGACTACCCCCTAGACTAGAGTCCAAAGAAGAGGTTTTTGAATTTTGACGCGATTTATCATATGGAACTAATTGCTTATAGGCAAATTGGTCTTCCATTAAAATCTTTTCATTTCTTCCTAGCGATTTATCCAAATCGTGCGAAGTCAAGATCTCTTGTTCTCCTATAAATTCATCGACTTCCGGCGTAGGAGGTGCGGTTAGATTCAGGCCCAACTCTTTATGCATAGCCGTGCCGGGTATATCCGAATTTTCTATTCTTGGTCCAAAGGCCTGGGTGGGACTTGGTTCCGCCGAATCGTTTTCTATATGTGTAGGCAGTGGTATAGAGATCGAATGAGATTTGTAATAGTTGCCATTAAAGCCGGTACGAAATTTTTCATTATAAGGCAAATTACAGTTGATCGGAGGTGGTCGGAGATTGTGCTGAATCGAGGCCGGTAGCATGATGAATTCGTTGTCTGTAGGTGGAGGTGCGGGTGTAGGTGGTATATACTGGATGTTGTAGACGTTGTTGTTAGCACGATTTTCGGCACTTTTCGATTCGGTTTCATTGATGAGCAAAGCGTAAATGTTGTCGGTAGAAGTTTTGGCGGGAGTCGTTAGAGTGAAGGGAGTATTGTCGAAAAAGTTGAGATCCTAAAAGGAGGTTAGAGTTTAGTTTTTTATATAGAAGAATAACTAGATTTTTTTTTAGAAAAGTTATCATGACTTTTCTGTGAAAAAGTTATCGTTAACATGACTTTTCTAAATAAAAGTTATCGTTAACATGACTTTTCTTTAGGAAAGTTATGGATATCATGACTTTTCTATATAAAAGTTATGGATACCATGACTTTTCTATGGAAAAGTTATCGTTAACTTGACTTTTCTACATAAAAGTTATCGTTAACTTGACTTTTCTATAGAAAAGTTATCGTTAACTTGACTTTTCTATAGAAAAGTTATCGTTAACTTGACTTTTCTATATAAAAGTTATTGTTAACTTGACTTTTCTATAGAAAAGTTATCGTTAACTTTACTTTTTTATAGAAAAATTATCGTTAACTTGACTTTTCTATAGAAAGTTATCGTTAGCTTGACTTTTTTTAAAGAAAAGTTACGGTTAACTTGACTTTTCTATAGAAAAGTGATTGTTAACTTGACTTTTATATAGAAGAGTTATAGTTAACTTGACTTTTCTATAGAAAAGTTATCGTTAGCTTTACTTTTCTATGAAAAAAGTTATAGTTAACTTGACTTTTCTATAGAAAAGTTATCGTTAACTTGTCTTTTCTATAGAAAAGTTATCGTTAACTTGACTTTTCTATAAACAAGTTATCGTTAACTTGAATTGTCTATAGAAAAGTTATCGCTAACTTCACTTGACTTTTCTATAGAAAAGTGATTGTTAACTTGACTTTTATATAGAAGAGTTATAGTTAACTTGACTTTTCTATAGAAAAGTTATCGTTAGCTTTACTTTTCTATGAAAAAAGTTATAGTTAACTTGACTTTTCTATAGAAAAGTTATCGTTTATTTGACTTTTCTATAGAAAAGTTATCGTTAACTTGAATTTTCTATAGAAAAGTAATCGTAAACTTTACTTTTTTATAGAAAAGTTATCGTTAACTTGACTTTTCTATAGAAAAGTTATCGTTAGCTTGACTTTTTTTAAAGAAAAGTTACGGTTAACTTGACTTTTCTATAGAAAAGTTATCGTTAACTTGACTTTTCTATAGAAAAGTGATTGTTAACTTGACTTTTATATAGAAGAGTTATAGTTAACTTGACTTTTCTATAGAAAAGTTATCGTTAGCTTTACTTTTCTATGAAAAAAGTTATAGTTAACTTGACTTTTCTATAGAAAAGTTATCGTTAACTTGTCTTTTCTATAGAAAAGTTATCGTTAACTTGACTTTTCTATAAACAAGTTATCGTTAACTTGAATTGTCTATAGAAAAGTTATCGCTAACTTCACTTGACTTTTCTATAGAAAAGTGATTGTTAACTTGACTTTTATATAGAAGAGTTATAGTTAACTTGACTTTTCTATAGAAAAGTTATCGTTAGCTTTACTTTTCTATGAAAAAAGTTATAGTTAACTTGACTTTTCTATAGAAAAGTTATCGTTTATTTGACTTTTCTATAGAAAAGTTATCGTTAACTTGAATTTTCTATAGAAACGTAATCGTTAACTTTACTTTTTTATAGAAAAGTTATCGTTAACTTGACTTTTCTATAGAAAAGTTATCGTTAGCTTGACTTTTTTTAAAGAAAAGTTACGGTTAACTTGACTTTTCTATAGAAAAGTTATCGTTAACTTGACTTTTCTATAGAAAAGTGATTGTTAACTTGACTTTTATATAGAAGAGTTATAGTTAACTTGACTTTTCTATAGAAAAGTTATCGTTAGCTTTACTTTTCTATGAAAAAAGTTATAGTTAACTTGACTTTTCTATAGAAAAGTTATCGTTAACTTGTCTTTTCTATAGAAAAGTTATCGTTAACTTGACTTTTCTATAAACAAGTTATCGTTAACTTGAATTGTCTATAGAAAAGTTATCGCTAACTTCACTTTTCTATAGAAAAGTTATCGTTAACTTGACTTTTCTATAGAAAAGTTATCGTTAACTTGACTTTTCTATAGAAAAGTTATCGTTAACTTGACTTTTCAATGGAAAATTTATCGTTAACTTGACTTTTCTATAGAAAAGTTATCGTTAACTTGACATTTCTATAGAAAAGTTATCGTTAACTTGACTTTTCTATAGAAAAGTTATCGTTAACTTGACATTTCTATAGAAAAGTTATCGTTTACTTGACTTTTCTACAGAAAAGTTATCGTTAACTTGACTTTTCTACAGAAAAGTTATCGTTAACTTGATTTTTCTTTAGAAAAGTTATCGTTAAGTTGAAAAGTCATCGTAAACATGAAAAGTTATCGTAATCTTGACTTTTCTAAAGAAAAGTAACTTAATTTTTCTGTAAAAATGTAATAGTTATTTTGACTTTTCTATAGAAAAGTTCACTTTAAAGTGGAAATAACTCCGAATCTATAAAACATATAAAAAATTGTGTTAACTCAAATTGAAGATAATTTTGTCTACTATTCTATTCTGCGAGCTTAAATCAAAAAATCAATTCGAATTTTTAGGATTTTTAAAAAAATTGAAATTTTAAATTTTTTTATAAAAAAAATATTTTTTTACCTCAAACTACAAATAACTCTGAATCCGTAAAACATTTTTAAATATAATTTAAAGTGACTTGAAGATAATTTTATTAGATATTTTAATCTGTGACTTTCAATAAAATCGGTCGATACTAACCAAAGATATGATAAAATTGATGGACCAGCCTTTTTCAAAATTTTTCATAAAAAATTGTTTTTTTTTTTACTTTGAAGTGCAAATAACTCCGAATCTGTTAATTATATGAAACAATTGCTTTAAAGCAAATTAAATATAATTTTATCTACTGTTCAAATCTGCGACTTTCAATCGATTTTTAGGAATTTTTAAAAAATTGAAAATTTAAATTTTTTATAAAAAAAAAACAATTTTTTTACTTCAAAACACTAATAACTCCGAATCCGTAAAATATTTATAAAAATGCTTTAAAGGCGATTTAAAGATAATTTTATAAGCTATTATATTCCGTGACAGTCAACAAAATTGTTTAATACATTCCAAAGATATGATAAAATCGATGGACCAGCCTTTTTTAAAAATTTTCATAAAAAAATTGTTTTTTTTTACTTTTAAGTGCAAATAACTCCGAATCCGTTGAATATATGAAAAAAATTTTTGAAAGCGAATTAAAGATTATTTTATATACTATTCAATTCCGTGACTTCAGATCAAACAAACCCTTCGAATTTTGAGGAATTATTAAAAAATTTAAAATTTAATGAAAAAAAATATTTTTTTACTTCAAAATACAAATAACTCCAAATCCGTAAAACATTTATAAAAATGCTTTAAGTGCGATTTAAAGATAATTTTATTAGCTATTATATTCTATAACTTTCAAAAAAATCGACCGGTAGTAACTAAACATATGATAAAATTGATGGACCAGCCTTTTTCAAAATTTTTCATAAAAAATTGTTTTTTTTTTTACTTTGAAGTGCAAATAACTCCGAATCTGTTAATTATATGAAACAATTGCTTTAAAGCAAATTAAATATAATTTTATCTACTGTTCAAATCTGTGACTTTCAATCGATTTTTAGGAATTTTTAAAAAATTGAAAATTTAAATTTTTTTCTAAAAAAAATTATTTTTTTAACCTCAAACTACAAATAACTCGGAACCCTTAACAAATTTATAAAAATGCTTTAAAGGTGACTTAAAGATAATTTCAATAGCTATTATATTCTGTCGCCTTTAATAAAATCGGGTGCTACCATCCAAAGATATGATAAAATTAGTGGACCACCCTTTTTACAAATGTTTTCTAATTTTTTTTTTTACTTTAAAGTGCAAATAACTCCGAATCCCTTAATTATAAGAAACAATTGTTTTAAAGCGAATTAAAGATAATTTTATCTACTTTTCTATTCTGTGGCCTTTAACAAAATCGAACAAGCCATTCTAAAGATATGATAATAACGAGGGACCAGCCTATTTTCAAAAATATAAAATTTTGGAAAAAAAAATATTTTTGGTCTTGTTACTTAACATAACTTAACTTTATAGAAAACTTATCGATATTTTGACTTTTACAAAGTAGAATTTTTGTTAGATTTTTTCCACTTACCCCAGCATTGAACAAACGTCCAGCCACTATACCACTATCTTGACTCAATCTTCGCGCTGGCAATTTTGTACTTGTAGTATCTCTGGCCAAACGTTCACTTTTGGCCGGACTCGATACAATCTCACGTTTACCTATACGCTGAGGGGGTGGATTGCGCAAGGCTGGCACCGATAGAAATCCTTCGCACACGTTAACAAATAAAAACAACAAATACCATTAACAATTTTAATATTTTTAACCTAAAGGAAAAAACTTACTAGGAAATTGTAAACCCTCACTTACACGTCGTTCCAAAGACTCCTCATCTACTTCCTCCTCCTCATCGTCATCATCATCATCATCATACGAATCCTTAATGATTAAATCTTCACGTGAATTGGCTTCAGTTATGGGGGAGTTACTTGAACCCTCTGACGCCCTGTCAATGCGCAGTTGATATAAATGTTTGTTGGGTTGCGTGTTTGAAGACGTTTCGCGGTTGTCATTCTTGTTGTTGTTGTTGTTGCTACTGCTATTGCTATATATTGGATTGATTTTACTCATATTTAAATTATTTTGTTGTTAAATGTTGTTTCTGCTTTTGGCGGTTATTTTTAAATCGTTTCTATTTTTATTCCTTAACTCAAAAACATTTTTTTTGTAAAGGTTAGAAAAACTTTAGATTGTTTTCAGTTGATGGGGGTTAGAGGTTCTGGAATTAGAAAATACAAATGTTTATAAACTTTTTATGATATAAGAAAATTATTAAGTTAAGTCCCGAAAAATTGGGACTAATTATCCAAGACTTATTGTAGGAATTTTGTAGAAATTTCTTTGGGAAAATTATATTTATAAGCTTGTCTTAACTTTAGTTTACGTTTATGAATTAAGAGTTAATTCTTTAATACCTTTCATTTTATGTTTCATTTTCAAATCAAACATTTTTCTATTATAAATCAATATTTTTTTATAACTATTTCTTTGAAGGTTATGAACTTTTTGATTTGTTTGGCTTCTAACCTCAAAATTATTGGCTTATTTTCAATATTTTTCTAAACAGCAGCTGTTTTAGATTCCATCATTAAACTTTTATAGGTATTTTACTTTATTTTTTATATTTACTATAACTATCGTTACCTTAAAGGCAAAACGGTGTAACTGATAAAAAATAAAAATTAGATTTTCCTCTTCCAAGACCAAAATCAAATCAATCTTACGACTTCCTTCTCTAAACATTAAATACTTCGAATCCAGACCTTCACGATTTGTTTGCTGACACGCCCCGTCCTCTTCTTCACCTTCGCTTATCGAATTACGTTTTGCGACTATCCCCTAGACTAGAGTCCAAAGAAGAAGTTTTCGAATTTTGACGCGACTTATCATATGTCACTAATTTTTTATAGGCAAATTATTCTTCCATTAGAATCTTTTTATTTCTTCCGATCAACTTATCAAAATCGTGAGAAGTCAAGATCTTTTGTTCTCCTATAAACTCATCGACTTCCGGCATAGGAGGTACGGTTAGACTGTTAAAGTGACTATCCCCTAGACTAGAGTCCAAAGAAGAGGTTTTCGAATTTTGACGCGACTTATCATATGGCACTAATTGTTTATAGGCAAATTGGTCTTCCATTAGAATCTTTTCATTTCTTCCGATCGATTTATCAAAATCGTGAGAAGTCAAGATCTCTTGTTCTCCTATAAATTCATCGACTTCCGGCGTAGGAGGTGCGGTTAGATTTAGGCCCAACTCTTTATGCATAGCCGTGCCGGGTATATCCGAATTTTCTATTCTTGGTCCAAAGGCCTGGGTGGGACTTGGTTCCGCCGAATCGTTTTCTATATGTGTAGGCAGTGGTATCGAAATAGAGTGAGATTTGTAATAGTTGCCATTAAAGCCGGCTCGAAATTTTTCATTATAAGGCAGATTACAGTTGATCGGAGATTGTGATTTCGTTATTTTTGGAGTTTCTTATCGATAAAAGTCTATCATTAGTCAAAAAATCAAAGTCCTAAGTTTATGTCTGATACTCCCTTTTGCATTTCAGGTAACGATATATAAATTATATTAGTTTTTTAAGAATTTTTAAACAGGTTGTCCTTAAAACCAACATAAATTAAACATTTTCCATAGAAAAGGAGTACTGGTAAAGTGCAACTATTAGAGACCCTTTAAAACTAATGTCAGATCTCTTAAAGATAGTTTAACTAACTATTCTGTGACTTTCCATAACATCGGGTGGTTCGATCCAAAGATATGATAAAATCGATGGACCAGACTTTTCAAAAATTGTTTATACAAAAAATGTTTTATAACTTCAAACTACAAATAACTCCGAATTTGTTAAACATATAAAGAAATTTTGTTAAAGCAAATAAAAGATAATTTTATCTACTATTCTTTTCTGTGACTTTCAATCCAACATTTCTTTCAAATTTTTATGAATTTTTAAAAAATTTTAATTTTAATTTTTTAAACAAATTTTTTTTTTTAACCTCAAACTACAAATAACTCCGAATCCGTAAGATAATTATAAAAATAATTTAAAGCGACTGAAAGATAATTTGACTAGGTTTTATATTCCGTGACCTTCAATAAAATCATAATACACGTTCCAAAGATATGATAAAATCATTGGACCAGCCTTTTTCAAAATTTTTTTTATATAAAAAAATGTTTTTTACTTTGAACTGCAAATAACTCCGAATTTGTTAATCATATAAAAAATTTGCGTTAAAGCAAATTAAAGATAATTTTATCTACTATTCTATTCTGTGACAATCGAACTTCACTTTCGAAGTTTTAAGAATTTTTAAAAAAATTAATTTTAAAAAAATTTTTAACGAACAAATTTGTCATATAATTCTTTCATTTTTGAAGAGGTTGTCCTAGCTATATTATCATACATTGAAAACGACTTGTCCGATTTTATTGAAAATGGATATATGTATTTAGAACAAAATTTCCTTTAAGCCGTGCTAATACAAGTTGTTTGTATGATCGACGGTTTTGGAGTTATTGACATTGCAACATGAAAAAAACTTTAACGAACAATTTGTAAATCTTTCATAATAAATCTTTCATTTTTGAAGAAGTTGTCCTAGTTTTTGTATTATACATTAAACACAGCTTGTCCAATTTTATTGAAAATGTATTAAACTGAAAACTTTGTAAAAATTGTTAATTTCATAAAAAAAATGTTAAAATTAAAAACATTTACTTTGAACTAAAATAACTCCAAATACTTTAAACATATAAAAATTTGTTTAAAGCAAGTTTAAAGCTAATTTTAATCACTTTTATATTTTTTTTATTTTTCAACAAAATCGCACCACCCGTTCTAAGGATATAATAAAATGAATGGATCAGCCTTTTCAAAAATATATATTTTTGAAAGAATATTTTTAAAAATCCAAAATTGAATTTAAAGTGCAAATAACTTCGATTCCGTTGAAGATATGAAAAAATGGTTTTAAAGTGACTTAAAGGTAATTTTATTTGCTATTATATTTTTTGACTTTCAAGCAAATCGAGCTATCCGTTCTAAGGATATGAAATAATTAAGAAAAACGGAAATTTTTGAAAGAAAATTTTAAAAAATCAAAAAATTTACTTTGAACTAAAATAAATCCGAATTCTTTAAATATATAAAAATTTGTTTAAAGCCAGCTTTAAGATAATTTTATTCTTTATTATGTTCTGTAACTCTCAACAAAATCAAACTATCCGTTCTAAAGATATGGTAAAATCAATGGATCAGCCTTTTTAAAAAATTATTAATTTTATAAAAAAAAAAAAAAAAAATTTTAAAATCAAAAAATTTCATTTTAAGTGCAAATAACTCCGTACCCGTTTAAGATATGAACAAAATGTTTTAATGCGACTTAAAGATAATTTTATTCTGAATTATTTTCAGTAAATTTCAATAAATTCAAACAGAATGTTCCAAAGTCTTAACCAAAACCGTGGATTAATATTTTCAAAAATTGCAAATTAAAAAAAAAAAAATTTAAATCAAAAAAATGAATTTGAAGTCCAAATAACTCCAAATTTGTTTAAGATATAAAAAAGAAGGTTTAAAACGACTTAAAGAAAATTTTATTCTGAATTATATTCAGTCGTGTTCGAAAGTTATAATGAAATCAATGGATTATTATCTTCAAAAATAGCAAATTTAAAATTTTATTTTCAATCAAAAAAAATGAATTTGTTGACCAAATAACTCCGAATCCGTTTAAGATACAAAAAAAGTTTTTTCTAAAGACTTAAAGATAATTTAATACCCTATAATATTCTATAGCTTTTGACAAAATTGATTTTGACCTTATTAAAGATATGATCAAATCAATGGACCAGCCATTTTTAGAAATATAAAATTTTATATAGAAAATTTTTAAAAATCTCATGCAAAAATTTGAATTTTGTAAACAAGTGTTTTTTTTTTGTCAAGAGTGGACTTTGAGCTTTATATTCGAGGCGTAATTTGTAAATTCTCAAACCTTTTAATTTTTATTTCTAGATACGTAAATTTTTATTTTCTATTTTATTTATTTTGTAAGTTTTATTGACTTAAGGGACTTTCTAATGAGACCAAAAATATAGAAATTTTATTTTATTTTCAGTTTGTTGGTCATTTGGGGTTAAACAAATCAAAAACATAAAAAAATTTGTATATCGCTTACTGAAATGCAAAAGGTCGTAAGTGACCTAAACATGAATATTGATTTTTTTTTCAATGGTTTTGATGTTCTTAACTAAAGTTTGAATATAATCGATCAAAATATCAGTATCGAATTTTAATGTCACTTAAGCCCTTTTGCATTTCTGGTTAATATATATATTAAAACTTATTTATATATAGGCAAAGTACATACATTTTACATAAAGTAATTTTCTTTTATTTATCTCTTGTTTATAATTAATTTTATTATTTTGATTTTTTCATATTTACTCTTTAATTATTGTCTTTATTTTTTCTAGGTCAAAGTTCATATATGAATAAAAATAATAATAATAATATGACCTTTGCAGCGTATGAGCAATATTTCATTGTCAATCACGAATTTTAAAATAATCATACGTCATGTAGTCCCTAAACCTTTGTTTGATATTGCGTGAAAAAGTCACTAATTAGAGCAATTAAAAGGCAAAAATTATCTTTTCAAAATATTAAATGACTTTTAATAAATTCAAAAGGTCTACTTTGATTCTATAACTTTTGAAGTTAACGCTAATGCGTTTTAATTGTATTTTAAAAGGGTCAAAACGTCATAAATCACAAAAAGAACCCGGAAAATTTTGATCAATTTCTCAGCTTTTCTTTGAAAAAAATTAAAAAAAAAACTTGGTCATAAATTTTCATAAGTTCCAAAACCCAAAAAAGATCAATAATTTTTTATATGTACTTTACCGTCATCTGTTCCATTTTCCCTTTTTTAAGGGTTAAAGCAATTAACTTAATTGCACATATGGAACTGGTTAACAAAGAAAAATTGTCTATCCTCTAAATACTCATATATCAAGCTCTTTAGAGACTAGAGTTTTTTATTGATTTTAGTTTATATTAAATATAATTATCTTCCACAAACTCATAGGTTTTTTATTTTATTGAACTATACTCTATAGTTTTTTACTAGAACCATAAAAAATTCTATTTGAAAATATTCAGTTAATTTTCATAACAAATTGCGTGTTTTGAAAAAATTAATATTTTCAAAATTATGATGATTATCATCATAATCATCATTATCATCATTATCATCATATGTATGTGAGTAATGATGATAGGGTTCGAGTTGTCTAACAGATTAAATTTAAATATGTAGTTATATTAAATAATTGAAAAGTACTGGAAATTGATATCACATACAAACACAAAGACATAATATACATATATAACATTCATAGAGTAAATACACAGACTTCCTGCTTTTAAAAACTCCCTATAATTCAAATATTTTCAAACATTGTTCTAAATGTTTATTTAAAAATCAAATATTCAATAATGGACAAAACGTGTTTTGGAACAAACAGAAATTATTTTTTAATTCAAAAATCAAGTTTCAGTCAGAGAAAGGCCAGCAAAACTGGACTACATACAAAAAATGTCATATATAGATAACATTTATCTAAATAAAGACAAAATTTAACTATATATAAAAAAACATTTACCATATATAGAAAAAAATATACTATTTTTGTGAATATATAGGCAAAAATTGTCTATATATAGACAAAATTCCCTATATATAGGCAAAATTGTCTATAAATAGACCAAAATTGTCTATACATAGACAACAATTGTCTAAATATAGACAAAAATTGTCTATATAGAGATAAAATTGTCTATATATAGACAGAAAATGTCTATATATAGACCAAAAATGTATATATATAGACAAAATTGTCTATGTATATAGACAATTTTGTCTATATATAGACAATTTTGTCTATATATAGACAATTTTGTCTATATATAGACAATTTTGTCTATATATAGACAATTTTGTTTATATATGGACAATTTTGTCTATATATAGACAATTTTGTTTATATATGGACAATTTTGCCTAAATTGTCTATATATAGACAAAATTGTCTATATATAGACAAAATTGTCTATATATAGACAAAATTGTCTATATATAGACAAAATTGTCTATATATAGACAAAATTGTCTATATATAGACAAAATTGTCTATATATAGACAAAATTGTCTATATATAGACAAAATTGTCTATATATAGACAAAATTGTCTATATATAGACAAAATTGTCTATATATAGACAAAATTGTCTATATATAGACAAAATTGTCTATATATAGACAAAATTGTCTATATATAGACAAAATTGTCTATATATAGACAAAATTGTCTATATATAGACAAAATTGTCTATATATAGACAAAATTGTCTATATATAGACAAAATTGTCTATATATAGACAAAATTGTCTATATAGACAAAATTGTCTATATAGACAAAATTGTCTATATATAGACAAAATTGTCTATATATAGACAAAATTGTCTATATATAGACAAAATTGTCTATATATAGACAAAATTGTCTATATATAGACAAAATTGTCTATATATAGACAAAATTGTCTATATATAGACAAAATTGTCTATATATAGACAAAATTGTCTACATATAGACAAAATTGTCTATATATAGACAAAATTGTCTATATATAGACAAAATTGTCTACATATAGACAAAAATTGTCTATATATAGACAAAAATTGTCTATATATAGACAAAAATTGTCTATATATAGACAAAAATTGTCTATATATAGACAAAAATTGTCTATATATAGACAAAAATTGTATATATATATAGACAAAAATTGTCTATATATAGACAAAAGTTGTCTATATATAGACAAAAATTGTCTATATATAGACAAAAATTGTCTATATATAGACAAAAATTGTCTATATATAGACAAAAATTGTCTATATATAGACAAAAATTGTCTATATATAGACAAAAATTGTCTTTATATAGACAAAAATTGTCTATATATAGACAAAAATTGTCTACATATAGACAAAAATTGTCTATATATAGACAAAAATTGTCTACATATAGACAAAAATTGTCTATATATAGACAAAAATTGTCTATATATAGACAAAAATTGTCTATATATAGACAAACATTGTCTATATCTAGACACAAATTGTCTATATAGACAAACATTGTCTATATATAGACAAAAATTGTCTATATATAGACAAAATTGTCTATATACAATTTTTGTCTATATATAGACAATTTTTGTCTATATATAGACAATGTTTGTCTATATATTGACAATTTTTGTCTATATATAGACAATGTTTGTCTATATATAGACAATTTTTGTCTATATATAGACAATTTTTGTCTATATGTAGACAATTTTTGTCTATATATAGACAATTTTTGTCTATATGTAGACAATTTTTGTCTATATATAGACAATTTTTGTCTATATATATTCAATTTTTGTCTATATATAGACAATTTTTGTCTATATATAGACAATTTTTGTCTATATATAGACAATTTTTGTCTATATATAGACAATTTTTGTCTATATATAGACAATTTTTGTCTATATATAGACAATTTTTGTCTATATATAGACAATTTTTGTCTATATATAGACAATTTTTGTCTATATATAGACAATTTTTGTCTATATATAGACAATTTTTGTCTATATATAGACAATTTTTGTCTATATATAGACAATTTTTGTATATATGTAGACAATTTTGTCTATATATAGACAATTTTGTCTATATATAGACAATTTTTGTCTATATATAGACAATTTTTGTCTATATATAGACAATTTTTGTCTATATATAGACAATTTTTGTCTATATATAGACAATTTTTGTCTATATATAGACAATTTTTGTCTATATATAGACAATTTTTTTGTCTATATATGTAGACAATTTGTGTCTATATATGTAGACTATTTTTGTCTATATATAGACAATTTTTGTCTACATATAGACAATTTTTGTCTACATATAGACAATTTTTGTCTATATATAGACAATTTTTGTCTATATATAGAAAATGTTTGTCTATATAGAGACAATTTTTGTCTAAATATAGACAATTTTTGTCTATATGTAGACAATTTTTGTCTATATATAGACAATTTTTGTCTATATGTAGACAATTTTTGTCTATATATAGAAAATTTTTGTCTATATATAGACAATTTTTGTCTATATATAGACAATTTTTGTCTATATATAGACAATTTTTGTCTATGTATAGACAATTTTTGTCTATATATAGACAATTTTTGTCTAAATATAGACAATTTTTGTCTATATATAGACAATTTTTTTTGTCTATATATGTAGACAATTTTTGTCTATATATAGACAATTTTTGTCTACATATAGACAATTTTGTCTACATATAGACAATTTTTGTCTATATATAGACAATTTTTGTCTATATATAGACAATTTTTGTCTATATATAGACAATTTTTGTCTATATATAGACAATTTTTGTCTATATATAGACAATTTTTGTCTATATATAGACAAATTTTGTCTATATATAGACAATTTTTGTCTATATATAGACAATTTTTGTCTATATATAGACAAATTTTGTCTATATATAGACAAATTTTGTCTATATATAGACAAAAATTGTCTATATATAGACAAAAATTGTCTATATATAGACAAAAATTGTCTATATATAGACAAAAATTGTCTATATATAGACAAAAATTGTCTATATATAGACAAAAATTGTCTATATGTAGACAAAATTGTCTATATGTAGACAAAAATTGTCTATATATAGACAAAAATTGTCTACATATATAGACAAAAAAAATTGTCTATATATAGACAAAAATTGTCTATATTTAGACAAAAATTGTCTATATATAGACAAAAATTGTCTATACATAGACAAAAATTGTCTATATATAGACAAAAATTGTCTATATATAGACAAAAATTGTCTATATATAGACAAAAATTGTCTATATATAGACAAAAATTGTCTACATATAGACAAAAATTGTCTATATATAGACAAAAATTGTCTACATATAGACAAAAATTGTCTATATTTAGACAAAAATTGTCTCTATATAGACAAACATTTTCTATATATAGACAAAAATTGTCTATATATAGACAAAAATTGTCTATATGTAGACAAAAATTGTCTATATGTAGACAAAAATTGTCTATATATAGACAAAAATAGTCTACATATATAGACACAAATTGTCTACATATATAGACAAAAAAATTGTCTATATATAGACAAAAATTGTCTACATATAGACAAAAATTGTCTATATATAGACAAAAATTGTCTATATATAGACAAAAATTGTCTATATATAGACAAAAATTGTCTATATATAGACAAAAATTGTCTATATATAGACAAAATTGTCTATATATAGACAAAATTGTCTATATATAGACAAAATTGTCTATATATAGACAAAATTGTCTATATATAGACAAAATTGTCTATATATAGACAAAATTGTCTATATATAGACAAAATTGTCTATATATAGACAAAATTGTCTATATATAGACAAAATTGTCTATATATAGACAAAATTGTCTATATATAGACAAAATTGTCTATATATAGACAAAATTGTCTATATATAGACAAAATTGTCTATATATAGACAAAATTGTCTATATATAGACAAAATTGTCTATATATAGACAAAATTGTCTATATATAGACAAAATTGTCTATATATAGACAAAATTGTCTATATATAGACAAAATTGTCTATATATAGACAAAATTGTCTATATATAGACAAAATTGTCTATATATAGACAAAATTGTCTATATATAGACAAAATTGTCTATATATAGACAAAATTGTCTATATATAGACAAAATTGTCTATATATAGACAAAATTGTCTATATATAGACAAAATTGTCTATATATAGACAAAATTGTCTATATATAGACAAAATTGTCTATATATAGACAAAATTGTCTATATATAGACAAAATTGTCTATATATAGACAAAATTGTCTATATATAGACAAAATTGTCTATATATAGACAAAATTGTCTATATATAGACAAAATTGTCTATATATAGACAAAATTGTCTATATATAGACAAAATTGTCTATATATAGACAAAATTGTCTATATATAGACAAAATTGTCTATATATAGACAAAATTGTCTACATATAGACAAAATTGTCTATATATAGACAAAATTGTCTATATATAGACAAAATTGTCTACATATAGACAAAAATTGTCTATATATAGACAAAAATTGTCTATATATAGACAAAAATTGTCTATATATAGACAAAAATTGTCTATATATAGACAAAAATTGTCTATATATAGACAAAAATTGTATATATATATAGACAAAAATTGTCTATATATAGACAAAAGTTGTCTATATATAGACAAAAATTGTCTATATATAGACAAAAATTGTCTATATATAGACAAAAATTGTCTATATATAGACAAAAATTGTCTATATATAGACAAAAATTGTCTATATATAGACAAAAATTGTCTATATATAGACAAAAATTGTCTTTATATAGACAAAAATTGTCTATATATAGACAAAAATTGTCTACATATAGACAAAAATTGTCTATATATAGACAAAAATTGTCTACATATAGACAAAAATTGTCTATATATAGACAAAAATTGTCTATATATAGACAAAAATTGTCTATATATAGACAAACATTGTCTATATCTAGACACAAATTGTCTATATAGACAAACATTGTGTATATATAGACAAAAATTGTCTATATATAGACAAAATTGTCTATATACAATTTTTGTCTATATATAGACAATTTTTGTCTATATATAGACAATGTTTGTCTATATATTGACAATTTTTGTCTATATATAGACAATGTTTGTCTATATATAGACAATTTTTGTCTATATATAGACAATTTTTGTCTATATGTAGACAATTTTTGTCTATATATAGACAATTTTTGTCTATATGTAGACAATTTTTGTCTATATATAGACAATTTTTGTCTATATATATTCAATTTTTGTCTATATATAGACAATTTTTGTCTATATATAGACAATTTTTGTCTATATATAGACAATTTTTGTCTATATATAGACAATTTTTGTCTATATATAGACAATTTTTGTCTATATATAGACAATTTTTGTCTATATATAGACAATTTTTGTCTATATATAGACAATTTTTGTCTATATATAGACAATTTTTGTCTATATATAGACAATTTTTGTCTATATATAGACAATTTTTGTATATATGTAGACAATTTTGTCTATATATAGACAATTTTGTCTATATATAGACAATTTTTGTCTATATATAGACAATTTTTGTCTATATATAGACAATTTTTGTCTATATATAGACAATTTTTGTCTATATATAGACAATTTTTGTCTATATATAGACAATTTTTGTCTATATATAGACAATTTTTTTGTCTATATATGTAGACAATTTGTGTCTATATATGTAGACTATTTTTGTCTATATATAGACAATTTTTGTCTACATATAGACAATTTTTGTCTACATATAGACAATTTTTGTCTATATATAGACAATTTTTGTCTATATATAGAAAATGTTTGTCTATATAGAGACAATTTTTGTCTAAATATAGACAATTTTTGTCTATATGTAGACAATTTTTGTCTATATATAGACAATTTTTGTCTATATGTAGACAATTTTTGTCTATATATAGACAATTTTTGTCTATATATAGACAATTTTTGTCTATATATAGACAATTTTTGTCTATATATAGACAATTTTTGTCTATGTATAGACAATTTTTGTCTATATATAGACAATTTTTGTCTAAATATAGACAATTTTTGTCTATATATAGACAATTTTTTTTGTCTATATATGTAGACAATTTTTGTCTATATATAGACAATTTTTGTCTATATATAGACAATTTTTGTCTATATATAGACAATTTTTGTCTATATATAGACAATTTTTGTCTATATATAGACAATTTTTGTCTATATATAGACAATTTTTGTCTATATATAGACAATTTTTGTCTATATATAGACAATTTTTGTCTATATATAGACAATTTTTGTCTATATATAGACAATTTTTGTCTATATATAGACAATTTTTGTCTATATATAGACAATTTTTGTCTATATATAGACAATTTTTGTCTATATATAGACAATTTTTGTCTATATATAGACAATTTTTGTCTATATATAGACAATTTTTGTCTATATATAGACAATTTTTGTCTATATATAGACAATTTTTGTCTATATATAGACAATTTTTGTCTAAATATAGACAATTTTTGTCTATATATAGACAATTTTTGTCTATATATAGACAATTTTTGTCTATATATAGACAATTTTTGTCTATATATAGACAATTTTTGTCTATATATAGACAATTTTTGTCTATATATAGACAATTTTTGTCTATATATAGACAATTTTTGTCTATATATAGACAATTTTTGTCTATATATAGACAAATTTTGTCTATATATAGACAATTTTTGTCTATATATAGACAATTTTTGTCTATATATAGACAAATTTTGTCTATATATAGACAAATTTTGTCTATATATAGACAAAATTTGTCTATTTATAGACAAATTTTTGTCTATATATAGACAATTTTTGTCTATATATAGACAATTTTTGTCTATATATAGACAATTTTTGTCTATATAGACAAATTTTGTCTATATATAGACAATTTTTGTCTATATATAGACAATATTTTTTGTCTATATATGTAGACAATTTTTGTCTATATATAGACAATTTTTGTCTATATAAGTACAAATGTTTGCTGGGATTCAGTTTTTCATATCTTATATCATTAGCCGACTTCATTATTCAAGCAACAAGTCTATTATACCACATTTTGTGACCTTCAAAAATCAAAACTACTGAAGTCACATTCTGACATATCGACATGAAGATATTACTTTATTTTTTTTGAATTATTGATTCAAAGCGAAGTTATGATAATTTGTCATCTATTCAGAAAAAGCTTTGGTTACTTTTACTAAAGTTGAGGTTAATTTTAGAAAGAATTTATTGGGATTCAATACTACCTCATTCTGTGTTATTAGAGTTATTTAAAAAAATATTTAGTAAAATACTAAAGTGTATATTGGAGTCCTGATTATTCTCTTTGAAAAAGGGCCAGTCATTAGTTATCGATTTTCAAAGTGAATAAACTATAAGGTTTCAAGAGCGTTGACATATTTTGATTTTTTTATATTGTTTGTTTCTAGTGTATAGTTTTGGTTGTTTTACATTTTTGTAATGTGGTGCATGTTTTTAGGAGTTTAGAAATAATTGAAATTTTTATGTTATATTTAATCTTTTGTTAGTGTAAATGTTATAAAATTATATGAATATTATTTTAATGTTTAAGAAAATCTTTTTATTTAATTTAGCGTTTAATTGTCAACTTTATTACATTGCAATAAATATATTTCTCTTCCTAAAAGTATGCAATTTTTTTTAAGATTTATTCCAAAGGTTCAATTCGTCTTATAAAGTAACAATTTTATTTTGTAGATTTAAAATCTGTTTTGAGGCTCTTATTTTTAGCTTTTAGTAGGGAGTTTATTGATTGCTTTAACCTTTATTGTCCTAGACCTTTTATTTGGCATTGACATACTTTTAGGCTTTGAAAACTATTACTAAAATTAACACCTTTTATCATACCAGATCTCTAGGTTAATTTACGGGAAAGTGGAAGCTATGAAAAGTTTTAAATGTCAATAAAATTTACTATATCTAATTGTTATGACATTTTAGCGGGGAAAAGACAAAAGAGGGCGCTGCGAAGAGGATGTTTGTAAAAAGAATAAGTCTGACAATTGTGGACTAAGGCAACACTACCAATTCACGATTTATTTCGCAATTTTTAAAAGGGGAAACTGAAGACTTAAAAAAACCAAAACTACTCTAAAAATGGATTCATTCCAAGGCCTTTTAGTTACTTTATTTTAGTAAAGGCCTTAAACTTTTTCCGATGGTCATTTGCTTTATATATTTTAATAAAATTTTGTATTTTTAAAGTATTTTTCTTTTCAACACATGTTAAAATTCCCATAAATTAAGGAAGAGCGTGTTTTGTGTCATCTTAATCATAAAATTCGATATTTTAAATATTAGAATTTGGACTAGCAAAGAAAAGAGGACTGAAAAGTGAAACTTATACTAATAACAAACAAAAATTAAATGATAATTCAGAAAATCATTTAACTCCTGTACAAATTCCTGCAAACGACTCGAATCGATATTAATAACAGTTCTTACAAAATTCTAATGTATACTTTAGGGAGTTAAGAAATTTGTGTTACATGTAAAGCTCATGATGCATGAGTAAGGCTAGGGGCAAGGAATGGAATTGAAAAAAAAAACTTAGAAGAAGCTGTTGGAAGTAGAGATTTTTCTGAGTTACAGACAGAGGTTTAATGTTTTCAATAAAATAACTGGATTTTGTATGAAAAATTTTGATTTTCTATGCAAAATTTTGATTTTATATGAAAAATTTTGTTGATTCCAAATAAATGTTATTTTTCCATTAAAGCACTATTTAAAGAAGTTATAGAACTTTAAAGTTTTCAATAAAAAAAATCAAGTTTGCATGAAAAATTTTGATTTTATATAAAAAATTTTGCTTTTATATGAAAAATTTTGGTGATTCCAAAAAAATGTTCTTTTTCTATTTAAGCGCTGTTTAAAGAAGTTACAAAAGTTTAAAGATTTCACTGAAAAAAATCAAAATTGTATGAAAAATTTTGATTTTATATGAAAAATTTTATTGATTCCAAAAAAATTCCTTTTTCCATTTAAACGCTATTTAAAGAAGTTACACAGGTTCAAAATGTTCATTGAAAAAAATCAAAATTGTATTAAAAATTTTGATTTTATATGAAAAATTTTGATGATTCCAAAATATTTTGAAAAGATTTTAGAATTATAGAGGAATTTTTCAAATAATTTCGATCAAAAAAAAATATTTTAGAAATTTTCGGGTTAAAGAAAAATTCTCAAAATTTTCGATTATAGAAATTTTGTTTCAAAATTCCCGCTTTAGAAATTATTTATTATTACTAGGTCATTTTTTAAAACTTCTCGATTTGAGTTAATGTTTGTCTATTTTCAAGTTGGCCTCACATTTAAAAGTTCATTTGTTTTATTGTCACTAGCTTCCTCGTAAAAGTAATGCCTATTTTAAGGCGCAATTAAACAATTTTTTATATTTTTCTTGTTTCAAATTAACTATTAATTAAATGAATTATTAATAATGAAAATCTTTTGACAAGTTTTTTAAATTAATGGTCTAAATACTTTAGAATTATTAAAAATATTTTGAATTTTATTTTAGATAAAACTTATTTTTTTAAATAAGAAAACAGATTTTAAGGCGTTTTTCATGGATAAAAGTTTTAAGGTTAATGAAATAGAAAATTTTGAGGAGTTTTCTAAAATTTCTTAATAGTTTAATAATGTTTTAATGAATATTTGTTGAAATTTATCATTTTTCAAAATTAATAGCATATCTTTAGGCTCTTTTTATATTGAAATTTTCTTGGGTTAATAAATTTGTTTTTAATATTTTATTATTTTATTAGTTTTTAAGTTGATCTTTTTTATTATTTTACTTCTTGGTTCTTTTTTGAATTTTGTTAATACAGTTTTTTTCTTTAAAGCCTACTTTTAGGCTTTTAATATTCAAATTTTATTGAAATGTCTGTTAATTATCAATTTTTGATTTAATTATAATGTAAGGGCATTTTTATCTTTATTTTTGCTTGAATCGTTGTAATTTTTGAATTTCCATATAAGGGGTTTCCGTTAAAATTTAAAATGTTTTGAAAATTTCAAGGTCTATTTTTGGGCGAAATATTTTTAAAAACTTTTAGTTATGATAGTTTTTTTGATTGATATAATTTAGTGTAAAAATTTGTTTAATTTTTTAATAGACTTTTTTAATGCTTTCCAGTTTTCTAGATTTAAATTTAGATTTATAAAATTTAAAGTCTGCTTTTAGGCAAAATTTTTCAAAACTCAAAGTTTTAAGATTTTAGTTAAAAGGATTGCAAGACATGCCATCTGAAGCCTTAGAGCCTAAATAAATTTTGAATTATAGTTTAAAAGATATATTTTTAGGAGAAACTTATTAAAAAGACTTTTTGTTGTGATAGTTTTTTTTTCATAAAATTTTGTTGACTACAAATTTTGTTTAAATTTGTTTCTTTTTCTCCAATTTAATTGCTTTTGAAGTCTTTCTTTTAAAATTTTGATTTAAAAAATGTTAAGTCTACTTTTAGGCAAAAATTTGAAACACTTTAATTTTTCCGTTTTTCTTTTTTGTCTAAGAAATTTAGTTAAATAAAGTTTTTATTAAAATTTGTTTGTTTCTTGTTATTTAATGACAATTTATTAAATTTTCATATTTGATTTAAAAAATTTTGTTTTACAGAATTAAAAGTCTATTTTTAGGCTTAAATATTAAACTCTTTTTAGTTTTTTCACTTTAGAAACATTTTTCTATCAAGTTTTTAAAAAATCAATATCAAATTATTATTATTTAAGGTAGAAAAATAATGACTTGCCATTGAAGGCCTTAGAGCTTAAATAAATTTTAAATTATAGTTTTAAAGATCTATTTTTGGGGGCAGACTAATTATGAAAACTTTTAGTTATGATAGTTTTTTTTTTCATCAAACTTTGTTAACTAAAATTTTTGTTAATTTTTTTCTTTTCTTTAAAAAGATCCAATTTTATTGCTTTTTAAGTCCTTTTTTCAAATTTTGATTTAAAAAATTTTAAGTCTACTTTTAGGCAAAAAATTTGAAACACTTAGATTTTTCCGTTTTTTAGTTAAATAAAGTTTTTGTTTAAATTTCTTAATTCTTGTTATTTTATTATTTATTTATTTATTGAATTTTCATTTTTGATTAAAAAAATTTTGTTTTACGAATTTCAAAGACTATTTTTAGGCTTAAGTGTTAAACACTTTTTAGTTTTTTCATTTTAGAAACATTTTTCTATGAAGTTTTTAACAAATCAATATCAAATTCTTGTTTTTTATGACTTTTATATTCGCTTTTTATGTCTCATGATATAAATTTTGATTTAAAAAATTTAAAGTCTATTTTTGGGCCAAAATTTTAAACACTTGAAATATGTTAGTTTTTACTCAAGAAAATTGCTATTAAATAATTTTAAAACTTAAAAAAATTTTTGTTATTTATTGACTATTGTTATTAATTTCCATAACCCACGATCAAAATTTTGATTTAAAAAATTTAAAGTCTACTTTTAGGCAAAAATTAAAAAAAAAAATCACTTTAAAAACATTTTTCTATCAAGATTTTAATAAGTTAATATCAAATTCTTGTTGTTTATAGACTATTTTATTTGCATTTTATGTTGCACGTTGAAAATTTTGATTTATAAAATTTAAAGTCTACTTTTGGGCCAAAATTTTAAACACTTATTTATGTTAGTTTTTAGTTAAGAAAATTGCTATTATATAATTTTTAAAACTTAAAACAAATTCTTGTTATTTATTGCTTTTTAATTCTATGATCAAAATTTTGATTTAAAAAATTGAAAGCCTACATTTAGGCAAAAATTTTTAAAAATTTTTATTTTAAAAACATTTTCCCATCAAGCTTTTAATAACTTAATATCAAGTTCTTGTTGTTTATAGACTATTTTATTTGCATTTTATGTTCCAAGTTAAAAATTTTGATTTATAAAATTTAAAGTCTACTTTTGGGCCAAGATTTTAAACACTTATTAAATTAGTTTTTACTTAAAAAACTTCTATTAAATAATTTTTTAAACTTAAAAATTTTTTTTGTTATTTATTGCTTTTTAATTCTATGATCAAAATTTTGATTTTAAAAATTTAATGCCTACATTTAGGCAAAAAAATTTAAAAATTTTCACTTTAAAAACATTTTTCCATCAAGTTTTTAATAAGTTAATATCAAATTCTTGTTATTTATAGACTATTTTATTTGCTTTTCATGTTTCATGTTAAAAATTTTGATTTATAAAATTTAAAGTCTACTTTTGGGCCAAGGTTTTAAACACATGGATATGTTAGTTTTTAGTTAAAAAAATTGCTTTTATATAATTTTAAAAATTTAAAACAAATTTAAGTAATTTATTGAGTATTAATTTCCATAACCCACGATCAAAATTTTGATTTAAAAAATTTAAAGTCTACTTTTAGGCAAAAATTTTAAAAAATGTTCACTTTAAAAACATTTTTCTATCAAGTTTTTAATAAATTAATATCAAATTCTTGTTGTTTATTGGCTATTTTATTTGCTTTTTATGTTGCACGTTAAAAATTTTGATTTATAAAATTTAAAGTCTACTTTTAGGCAAACATTTTAAAAATTTTCACTTTAAAAACATTTTTCTATAAAGTTTTTAATAAATAAATAAATAATAAATTCTTATTATTTAATGACTGTTTCATATGATTTTCATGTTCCACGTTTAAAATTTTGGTTTATAAAATTTAAAGCCTACTTTTAGGCAAACATTTTTAAAATTTTCACTTTAAAAACATTTTTCTATAAAGTTTTTAATAAATAAATAATAAATTCTTATTATTTAATGACTGTTTCATATGATTTTCATGTTCCACGTTTAAAATTTTGGTTTATAAAATTTAAAGTCTACTTTTAGGCAAACATTTAAAACACTTAGGATATGTTAGTTTTTACTTAGAAAATTACTTTTATGTAATTTTTAAAACTTAAAACAAATTCTTGTTATTTATTGCTTTTTATATTCTATGGTCAAAATTTTTAATATAAAAAATTTAAAGTCTACTTTTAGGCAAAAATTTGTTAAAATTAGATTTTCTCGTTTTTTATTTAAAAATTTTTTTTCCAACAATTTTTTTAATTAAATCAGGGTTTTAACTATTTTTTCAACACTTTTATGATAATTTTACTCTTCTAAAATTTTTTTAAAAATTTTCTTTGTTAATAAAAAAATTTCAAAATTTTTCTTTTTATCCTCAAAAAATTGTGTATAATATTTTCTTTCTATTTAATATATTCTCACTTTTTTTAGTTCTATTGTTTTGTTATTGTTATTTAAAATAATAGATTTATTAAATCGTTTCTATTTTTCCAACTGATAATAATCCGTTTTTAACGACCGTTTCCTTTGACCACATACTAACGAATGTTAGTCCTGTCTTATCTATTTTTCTCTATACTAACAAAACAATTCATAAATATATCGTTTTTTGTTGTTGTCATTTGCTATATATGAAGTACGATTTAATATTTTCAAATACCAGAGAATTCAAGAGACCACAGGAAAGTATTGACACGCATTAAACTTGCACTTCCTGAACACTAGAACACCTAACGTTAGTGACATATACACGCTTTCAGGAAAGGTCCTCTGGTTCTGGTATCGAAAAAAAAAAATATTCTCACATATGTCCTTTTGCTGGCTATTAAATTATAATAGAAGAGAGTATAAAAGTTAATTTAAAAAGCAATAATTTAAATGAAACTAATACGAGGGTTAGGGTATTCAAAAAGAATTGAAATCTTTAAACTTGAAAGTGTTGCCTATTTTTAAGAGGTTACACATAATTCAAAATTTTACTAAGTTACACATCTTTTAAAAATTTTAAAGATCTTTTAAATGTCTAACTAAAATAATTTTAGCTAAACATTGAACTCATACAAAAAATTAACTTATTTGTCATAAACTTTTTCTTTGACCTCCAAAAAGTATGCAACACAATTTTCTCTCTCAAGTAATTCAACGTTAGCAGATTTGAGGATCGTCTATAAATAACAATACCTTAAAAAAACATATCTTCCATTTTTTGAAAATTAAGAACAAATTTTTTTAAACCGACAAATTTTTTTTAAAATTTTTCTAAAACCGACAATTTTTTTTATAATATAAAAATTTTTGAAAACTGACTGACTTTTCGAAAATTGACTATTCATAGAAATTTTTAAAAAATTTAAAATTTAATGCAAACTTTTCGAAAATTGTTTACTTAAAAAAAAATTTTCAATTTGTCTTTAAAATAAACTTTCAAAATTTCCAAAATTTTTGGAAAATATTAAAATCGAACCTCGTTTATAATACAAGTCAACAAAATATGACAATTTAAATGCTTGTAATAAAAATATTGAAGTATAAAAATGGTTTATTTTTGATATATTGTCTCCTTTATTGTGACACCAAAAAAATTTACTATTTATGGGAAATTTTTCGAAAATTGACTAATTATAGGAAATTTTTTGAAAATTGACTATTTAGAGGAAATTTTTTGAAAAATTACTTTTTAGAAAAAATTTTTAAAAAATTTACTATTTTTAGGAAATTTTTCGAAAATTGAATACTAATAGGAAATTTTTTGAAAATTGACTATTTATAGGAAATAGACTATTTACAGGAAATTTTTCGAATATTGTCTTTTGACTATATATAGGAAATTTTTGGAAAACTAACTATTTATAGGAAATTTTTCGAAAATTGACTGTTTATAGGACATTTTTGGAAACTTTACTATTTTAAAGAAATTTTTCTAAAATTGTCTATTTATAGGAAATTTTTCGAAAATTGACTATTTATAGAAATTTTTCGAAAATTGACTATTTATAGAAATTTTTCGAAAATTGACTATTTATGGGAAATTTTTCGAAAATTGACTATTATAGGAAATTTGTATAAAATAAAATATTTATAGGAAATTTTTTCAAAATTGAAAATTTACTATTTATAGGAAATTTTTCGAAAATAAACTATTTATTTGAAATTTTTAAAAAATTTACTTTTTATAGGAAATTTTTCGAAAATTGACTGTTTATAGGACATTTTTGGAAACTTTACTATTTATAGGAAATTTTTCGAAAATTGACTATTTATAGGAAATTTTTCGAAAATTGACTATTTATAGGTAATTTTTCGAAAATTGACTATTTATAGGAAATTTTTCGAAAATTGACTATTTATAGGAAATTTTTCGAATATTGACTATTTATAGGAAATTTTTCGAAAATTGACTATTTATAGGAAATTTTTCGAAAATTGACTATTTATAGGAACTTTTTCGAAAATTGACAATTTAAAGGAAATTTTTCGAAAATTGACTATTTATAGGAAATTTTTCGACAATTGACTATTTATAGGAAAATTTTCGAAAATTGACTACTAATAGGAAATTTTTAGAAAATTGACAATTTAAAGGAAATTTTTTTAAAATTGACTATTTATAGGAAATTTTTCGAAAATTGACTATTTATAGGAAATTTTTTCGAAAATTGACTACTTATAGGCAAATTTTTCGAAAATTGACTATTTATAGGAAATTTTTCGAAAATTGACTATTTATAGGAAATTTTTTCGAAAATTGACTACTTATAGGCAAATTTTTCGAAAATTGACTATTTATAGCAAATTTTTCGAAAATTAACTATTTATAGGAAATTTTTCGAAAATTGACTACTAATAGGAAATTTTTAGAAAATTGACAATTTAAAGGAAATTTTTCCAAAATTGACTATTTATGGGAATATTTTCGAATATTGACTATTTATGGGAAATTTTTGGAAAATTGACTATTATAGGAAATTTTTATAATATTAAGTATTTAAAGGAAATTTTTTGAAAATTGAATATTTAAAAAAAAAATTTATAGGAAATTTTCGAAAATTGACTATTTATAGGAAATTTTTCAAAAATTGACTATTTATAGGAAATTTTTCGAAAATTGACTATTTATAGGAAATTTTTCAAAAATTGACTATTTATAGGAAATTTTTCGAAAATTGACTATTTATAGGAAATTTTTCGAAAATTGACTATTTATAGGATATTTTTCGAAAATTGACTATTTATAGGAAATTTTTCGAAAATTGACTATTTATAGGAAATTTTTCAAAAATTGACTATTTATAGGAAATTTTTCGAAAATTGACTATTTATAGGAAATTTTTCGAAAATTGACTATTTATAGGAAATTTTTCGAAAATTGACTATTTATAAGAAATTTTTCGAAAATTGACTATTTATAGGAAATTTTTTAAAAATTGACTATTTATAGGAAATTTTTCGAAAATTGACTATTTATAGGAAATTTTTCGAAAATTGACTATTTATAGGAAATTTTTCGAAAATTGACTATTTATAGGAAATTTTTCGAAAATTGACTATTTATAAGAAATTTTTCGAAAATTGACTATTTCGTGTCACCCTTTAAGCAATTTTTAATTTTCTTCTACAAAATTGTCTATTTACACATAAACGACTTTAAGGCAATTGTTTATTCTTCCCTTAAACTGACCTTCCTTTCCTGCATTTCCACGTACGTCATGTCACATACGTTGGAAAATTAAACCAAATTTGATTCTATTTTTGAAATCAAAAATCTATTTTCAGTTAAACTGAAGTTTCACTTTCATCACATGAAGGGACATGTGTCAAAGAGAAAACGTCATTGGACACGATTGAACCAATTTGGGAAAATTTTCAGTTGACGACAGATGGGAGGGAGTGTTACATTGTAATGGAGCTGACGCAAAGACAAGAAGTATTTAAGAGACTCTGGTATTAAGAATTACATAAAAGCTATTAACGAGGGCAACAATTAGTTATAGCTCGAAAAATTTCCTATAAATAGTCAATTTTCGAAAAAAAATCCTATAAATAGTCAATTTTCGAAAAAATTTCCTATAAATAGTCAATTTTCGAAAAAATTTTCCTATATAAAATCAATTTTCCAAAAATTTCCTATAAATAGTCAATATTCGAAAAATTTTCTATAAACAGTTAATTTTCGAAAAATTTCCTATAAATAGTCAATTTTCGAAAAATTTCCTATAAAAAGACAATTTTCGAAAAATTTCCTATAAATAGTCAATTTTAGAAAAATTTCCTATTAATAGTCAATTTTCGAAAAATTTCCTATAAATAGTCAATTTTCGAAAAATTTCCTATAAAAAGACAATTTTCGAAAAATTTCCTATAAATAGTCAATTTTAGAAAAATTTCCTATTAATAGTCAATTTTCGAAAAATTTCCTATAAATAGTCAATTTTCCAAAAATTTCTTATAAATAGTCAATTTTCGAAAAATTTCCTATAAATAGTCAATTTTCGAAAAATTTCCTATAAATAGTCAATTTTCGAAAAATTTCCTATAAATAGTCAATTTTCGAAAAATTTCCTATAAATAGTCAATTTTCGAAAAATTTCCTATAAAAAGACAATTTTCGAAAAATTTCCTATAAATAGTCAATTTTAGAAAAATTTCCTATAAATAGTCAATTTTCGAAAAATTTCCTATAAAAAGACAATTTTCGAAAAATTTCCTATAAATAGTCAATTTTAGAAAAATTTCCTATAAATAGTCAATTTTCGAAAAATTTCCTATAAATAGTCAATTTTCGAAAAATTTCCTATAAAAAGACAATTTTCGAAAAAATTCCTATAAAAAGACAATCGAAAAATTTCCTATAAATAGTCGATTTTCGAAAAATTTCCTATAAATAGTCAATTTTCGAAAAATTTCCTATAAAAAGACAATTTTCGAAAAAATTCCTATAAAAAGACAATCGAAAAATTTCCTATAAATAGTCGATTTTCGAAAAATTTCCTATAAATAGCCAATTTTAGAAAAATTTCCTATTAATAGTCAATTTTCGAAAAATTTCCTATAAATAGTCAATTTTCCAAAAATTTCTTATAAATAGTCAATTTTCGAAAAATTTCCTATAAATAGTCAATTTTCGAAAAATTTCCTATAAATAGTCAATTTTCGAAAAATTTCCTATAAAAAGACAATTTTCGAAAAATTTCCTATAAATAGTCAATTTTAGAAAAATTTCCTATTAATAGTCAATTTTCGAAAAATTTCCTATAAATAGTCAATTTTCGAAAAATTTCCTATAAAAAGACAATTTTCGAAAAAATTCCTATAAAAAGACAATCGAAAAATTTCCTATAAATAGTCGATTTTCGAAAAATTTCCTATAAATAGTCAATTTTCGAAAAATTTTCGATAAATAGTCAATTTTCGAAAAATTTCCTATAAATAGTCGATTTTCGAAAAATTTCCTATAAATAGTCAATTTTCGAAAAATTTTCGATAAATAGTCAATTTTCGAAAAATTTCCTTAAATAGTCGATTTTCGAAAAATTTCCTATAAATAGTCAATTTTCGAAAAATTTTCGATAAAGAGTCAATTTCCGAAAAATTTCCTATAAATAGTCAATTTTCGAAAAATTTTCGAAAAATTTCCTATAAATAGTCAATTTTCGAAAAATTTCCTAAATAGTCAATTTTCGAAAAATTTCCTATAAAAAGTAAATTTTCGAAAAATTTCCTATAAAAAGTAAATTTTCGAAAAATTTCCTATAAAAAGTCAATTTACAAAAAATTTCCTATAAAAAGACAATTTTCAAAAAATTTCCTAAAATAGTCAATTTTCGAAAAATTTCCTATATATAGTAAATTTTCGAAAAATTTCCGATAACAAGTCATTTTACGAAAAATTTCCTACAAAAAGTCAATTTTCGAAAAATTTCCAAAAAATAATCAATTTTCGAAAAATTTCCTATAAATAGTCAATTTTCGAAAAATTTCCTATAAATAGTCAATTTTCGAAAAATTTTCGATAAATAGTCAATTTTCGAAAAATTTCCTATAAATAGTCGATTTTCGAAAAATTTCCTATAAATAGTCGATTTTCGAAAAATTTCCTATAAATAGTCAATTTTCGAAAAATTTCCTATAAATAGTCAATTTTCGAAAATTTTCCTAAATAGTCAATTTTCGAAAAATTTCCTATAAAAAGTAAATTTTCGAAAAATTTCCTATAAAAAGTAAATTTTCGAAAAATTTCCTATAAAAAGTCAATTTACAAAAAATTTCCTATAAAAAGACAATTTTCAAAAAATTTCCTAAAATAGTCAATTTTCGAAAAATTTCCTATATATAGTAAATTTTCGAAAAATTTCCGATAACAAGTCATTTTACGAAAAATTTCCTACAAAAAGTCAATTTTCGAAAAATTTCCAAAAAATAATCAATTTTCGAAAAATTTCCTATAAATAGTCAATTTTCGAAAAATTTCCTATAAATAGTCAATTTTCGAAAAATTTTCGATAAATAGTCAATTTTCGAAAAATTTCCTATAAATAGTCGATTTTCGAAAAATTTCCTATAAATAGTCGATTTTCGAAAAATTTCCTATAAATAGTCGATTTTCGAAAAATTTCCTATAAATAGTCAATTTTCGAAAAATTTCCTATAAATAGTCAATTTTCGAAAATTTTCCTATATATGGTAAATTTTCGAAAAATTTCTTATAAACATTCAATTTTCGAAAAATTTCCTATAAATAGTCAATTTTCTAAAAATTTCCTATAAATAGTCAATTTTAGAAAAATTTCCTAAACATAGTCAATTTTCGAAAAATTACCTATAAATGGATTAGTTCAATCGTTTTTCATTGCCTTTCAGTTAAAAAAAAATCTTGAATCGATTTGAGATACATGCGACAAATTGACGATTACGTAGATAATTCCATGGGCACGTCATTAAAAGTTCTTCCTTCCACTGACTGGAGAGTGTATAATTTATTTCTTACGTTTGTTTTTTGACCTGAATTTGGAAGTATATAATTTTAGGGAATTTCCAATTAATATTTATCTGCTGTAGTAACTTGTGTCAACTTAAGTGTCACATTCGAAAATCCTTGAGAATAGAAACATACTCGAAAAAAGTTACAGATTTCAATGTTCTTCACCCTTTATTCTTAAGTTCCTTTAACTTTTAGATATAATTTGAATATTCATAAATCTAAAACCCTACACCTTTTATTATCATAATTCTTTTAAGTCTAACTTAGGATAAATTTATCACTTTAGATTCTCGACACCTTTAGTTCCATAAACTGAGTTCTAGTCGAAATCGGCTTTTCATTTGCAAATAGTTTTGCTTTCGGCCGAACAAGTTTGGAGATCTTTGTTGAACATCATACCCAGGGAACATAGTTCGTGACTGACTTCTCCGTTGGCATGACAGAAATAAAAGGAACGACAATCATTGTCCAGATTCGGATAAGGATATTCCAATTTCTTGTCCAAGCAGAGCTAAAAAGAAAAATCGAATTTTAGAAAATTTTTCGAAAATTTACTTTTTATTGGAAATTTTTCGAAAATTGACTATTTATAGAAAATTTTTCGAAAATTGGCTATTTATAGGAAATTTTTCAAAAATTGACTATTTATAGGAAATTTTTCGAAAATTGACTATTTATAGGAAATTTTTCGAAAATAGGCTATTTATAGGAAATTTTTCAAAAATTGACTATTTATAGGAAAATTTTCGAAAATTGACTTTTTGTAGGAAATTTTTCGTAAAATGACTTGTTATAGGAAATTTTTCGAAAATTGACTATTTATAGGAAATTTTTCGAAAATTTACTATTTATAGGAAATTTTGCGAAAATTGATTATTTTTAGGAAATTTTTCGAAAATTGATTATTTTTAGGAAATTTTTCGAAAATTGACTTTTTGTAGAAAATTTTTCGTAAAATGACTTGTTATAGGAGATTTTTCGAAAATTGACTATTTATAGGAAATTTTTCGAAAATTGAATATTTATAGGAAATTTTTCAAAAACTGACTATTTATAGGAAATTTTTCGAAAATTGACTATTTATAGGAAATTTTTCGAAAATTGACTATTTATAGGAAATTTTTCGAAAATTGTCTTTTTATAGGAAATTTTTCGAAAATTGTCTTTTTATAGGAAATTTTTCGAAAATTGTCTTTTTATAGGAAATTTTTCGAAAATTGACTATTTATAGAAAATTTTTCGAAAATTGACTATTAATAAGAAATTTTTCGAAAATTAACTATTAATAGGAAATTTTTCGAAAACTGACTATTTATAGGAAATTTTTCGAAAATTGTCTTTTTATAGGAAATTTTTCGAATATTGTCTTTTTATAGGAAATTTTTCGAAAATTGACTATTTATAGGAAATTTTTCGAAAATTGACTATTTATAGAAAATTTTTCGAAAATTGACTTTTTATACGAAATTTTTCGAAAATTGACTACTTATAGGAAATTTTTCGAAAATTGTCTTTTTATAGGAAATTTTTCGAAAATTGACTATTTATAGGAAATTTTTCGAAAATTGACTATTAATAAGAAATTTTTCAAAAATTAACTATTAATAGGAAATTTTTCGAAAATTGACTATTTGTAATAAATTTTTCGAAAATTTACTTTTTATAGCAAATTTTTCGAAAATTGACTATTAATAGGAAATTTTTCGAAAATTGATTATTTTTAGGAAATTTTTCGAAAATTGACTTTTTGTAGGAAATTTTTCGTAAAATGACTTGTTATAGGATATTTTTCGAAAATTGACTATTTATAGGAAATTTTTCGAAAATTGACTATTTATAGGAAATTTTTCGAAAATTGACTATTTATAGGAAATTTTTCGAAAATTGACTATTTATAGGAAATTTTTCGAAAATTGACTATTAATAAGAAATTTTTCAAAAATTAACTATTAATAGGAAATTTTTCGAAAATTGACTATTTGTAATAAATTTTTCGAAAATTTACTTTTTATAGCAAATTTTTCGAAAATTGACTATTAATAGGAAATTTTTCGAAAATTGATTATTTTTAGGAAAGTTTTCGAAAATTGACTTTTTGTAGGAAATTTTTCGTAAAATGACTTGTTATAGGATATTTTTCGAAAATTGACTATTTATAGGAAATTTTTCGAAAATTGACTATTTATAGGAAATTTTTCGAAAATTGACTATTTATAGGAAATTTTTCGAAAATTGACTATTTATAGGAAATTTTTCGAAAATTGACTATTAATAAGAAATTTTTCAAAAATTAACTATTAATAGGAAATTTTTCGAAAATTGACTATTTGTAATAAATTTTTCGAAAATTTACTTTTTATAGCAAATTTTTCGAAAATTGACTATTAATAGGAAATTTTTCGAAAATTGATTATTTTTAGGAAATTTTTCGAAAATTGACTTTTTGTAGGAAATTTTTCGTAAAATGACTTGTTATAGGATATTTTTCGAAAATTGACTATTTATAGGAAATTTTTCGAAAATTGACTATTTATAGGAAATTTTTCGAAAATTGACTATTAATAAGAAATTTTTCAAAAATTGACTATTAATAAGAAATTTTTCAAAAATTAACTATTAATAGGAAATTTTTCGAAAATTGACTATTTGTAATAAATTTTTCGAAAATTTACTTTTTATAGCAAATTTTTCGAAAATTGACTATTAATAGGAAATTTTTCGAAAATTGATTATTTTTAGGAAATTTTTCGAAAATTGACTTTTTGTAGGAAATTTTTCGTAAAATGACTTGTTATAGGATATTTTTCGAAAATTGACTATTTATAGGAAATTTTTCGAAAATTGACTATTTATAGGAAATTTTTCGAAAATTGACTATTAATAGGAAATTTTTCGAAAATTGATTATTTTTAGGAAATTTTTCGAAAATTGACTATTTATAGGAAATTTTTCGAAAATTGACTATTAATAAGAAATTTTTCAAAAATTAACTATTAATAGGAAATTTTTCGAAAATTGACTATTTGTAATAAATTTTTCGAAAATTTACTTTTTATAGCAAATTTTTCGAAAATTGACTATTAATAGGAAATTTTTCGAAAATTGATTATTTTTAGGAAATTTTTCGAAAATTGACTTTTTGTAGGAAATTTTTCGTAAAATGACTTGTTATAGGATATTTTTCGAAAATTGACTATTTATAGGAAATTTTTCGAAAATTGACTATTTATAGGAAATTTTTCGAAAATTGACTATTTATAGGAAATTTTTCGAAAATTGACTATTTATAGGAAATTTTTCGAAAATTGACTATTAATAAGAAATTTTTCAAAAATTAACTATTAATAGGAAATTTTTCGAAAATTGACTATTTGTAATAAATTTTTCGAAAATTTACTTTTTATAGCAAATTTTTCGAAAATTGACTATTAATAGGAAATTTTTCGAAAATTGATTATTTTTAGGAAATTTTTCGAAAATTGACTTTTTGTAGGAAATTTTTCGTAAAATGACTTGTTATAGGATATTTTTCGAAAATTGACTATTTATAGGAAATTTTTCGGAAATTGACTCTTTATCGAAAATTTTTCGAAAATTGACTATTTATAGGAAATTTTTCGAAAATCGACTATTTAAGGAAATTTTTCGAAAATTGACTATTTATCGAAAATTTTTCGAAAATTGACTATTTATAGGAAATTTTTCGAAAATTGACTATTTATAGGAAATTTTTCGAAAATTGACTATTAATAAGAAATTTTTCAAAAATTGACTATTAATAAGAAATTTTTCAAAAATTAACTATTAATAGGAAATTTTTCGAAAATTGACTATTTGTAATAAATTTTTCGAAAATTTACTTTTTATAGCAAATTTTTCGAAAATTGACTATTAATAGGAAATTTTTCGAAAATTGATTATTTTTAGGAAATTTTTCGAAAATTGACTTTTTGTAGGAAATTTTTCGTAAAATGACTTGTTATAGGATATTTTTCGAAAATTGACTATTTATAGGAAATTTTTCGAAAATTGACTATTTATAGGAAATTTTTCGAAAATTGACTATTAATAGGAAATTTTTCGAAAATTGATTATTTTTAGGAAATTTTTCGAAAATTGACTATTTATAGGAAATTTTTCGAAAATTGACTATTAATAAGAAATTTTTCAAAAATTAACTATTAATAGGAAATTTTTCGAAAATTGACTATTTGTAATAAATTTTTCGAAAATTTACTTTTTATAGCAAATTTTTCGAAAATTGACTATTAATAGGAAATTTTTCGAAAATTGATTATTTTTAGGAAATTTTTCGAAAATTGACTTTTTGTAGGAAATTTTTCGTAAAATGACTTGTTATAGGATATTTTTCGAAAATTGACTATTTATAGGAAATTTTTCGAAAATTGACTATTTATAGGAAATTTTTCGAAAATTGACTATTTATAGGAAATTTTTCGAAAATTGACTATTTATAGGAAATTTTTCGAAAATTGACTATTAATAAGAAATTTTTCAAAAATTAACTATTAATAGGAAATTTTTCGAAAATTGACTATTTGTAATAAATTTTTCGAAAATTTACTTTTTATAGCAAATTTTTCGAAAATTGACTATTAATAGGAAATTTTTCGAAAATTGATTATTTTTAGGAAATTTTTCGAAAATTGACTTTTTGTAGGAAATTTTTCGTAAAATGACTTGTTATAGGATATTTTTCGAAAATTGACTATTTATAGGAAATTTTTCGAAAATTGACTATTTATAGGAAATTTTTCGAAAATTGACTATTTATAGGAAATTTTTCGAAAATTGACTATTTATAGGAAATTTTTCGAAAATTGACTATTAATAAGAAATTTTTCAAAAATTAACTATTAATAGGAAATTTTTCGAAAATTGACTATTTGTAATAAATTTTTCGAAAATTTACTTTTTATAGCAAATTTTTCGAAAATTGACTATTAATAGGAAATTTTTCGAAAATTGATTATTTTTAGGAAATTTTTCGAAAATTGACTTTTTGTAGGAAATTTTTCGTAAAATGACTTGTTATAGGATATTTTTCGAAAATTGACTATTTATAGGAAATTTTTCGAAAATTGACTATTTATAGGAAATTTTTCGAAAATTGACTATTTATAGGAAATTTTTCGAAAATTGACTATTTATAGGAAATTTTTCGAAAATTGACTATTTATAGGAAATTTTTCGAAAATTGACTATTTATAGGAAATTTTTCGAAAATTGACTATTTATAGGAAATTTTTCGAAAATTGACTATTTATAGGAAATTTTTCGAAAATTGACCTTTTATAGGAAATTTTTCGAAAATTGACTTTTTATAGGAAATTTTTCGAAAATTGACTTTTTATAGGAAATTTTTCGAAAATTGACTTTTTATAGGAAATTTTTCGAAAATTTACTTTTTATAGGAAATTTTTCGAAAATTGACTATATATAGGAAATTTTTCGAAAATTGGCGGTGTCTTGGTCTTTGTCTTAGTTGGTCTATTATTTTTTGTTTCTTACCTTCTTAAAGGTCTGACTAAATACTGGCGATCTCTGCAAAGTCTGTGTTGGCATTACACACTCAGTTTTATTCTTGACACATTTAATGGCTAGCGGATCGAAATATAGCTCATCGGCACATTTATGGATCTTGGCCACGCCCTTTATACATTGGAAATACGAGCGACAATTATCGTTTATATAGGGATAAAGCACAGATTCGCTTAGGCCAACACAGGACTGCAAAATTTAAAAATGTGTAATGATTTCAGTGTTTCAAAGGGTCCTAGTTTTTACTCACCTGCTTCGCTTTTTCAGACTCAGGCGTTGTGGCATTACACACCTTCTGCGTATCCTCCAAGCACATATTTTGCGATTTACTAAAATATTCGTGAGATTCGCAAGTTTGCGCGATTTTCTGGCCATTTATGCAAACAAAATATTTGCGACAATTATTGGCATCTCGAGTCAATTGCCCATGTTTGCCATTGCACTCACCCACCCTTTGGCCATTTTCCAAAAGGCAAGTGCCATCATTTTGTCGACAGAAACCCAAGAGACTATCAAAACTTTCACCGTTGCGACAGCGTTGGGGAACGGGTTCTTCATTGTTTTCTTGGCAGGTGATATAACGTCTGCAGTCGCCGGGTTCCGCCAAAGAGGAGCCTTGTCCTATTTTTTGGCATAATTGCTGAGGGGAAGTGGTTTTGTCCAGACACTGTAGCGAGGGATTTTTATCTATAATTTCGGTATTTTTGGTCGAATTGGTTATACGACTTTCCGTGACCGATTTGGTTTGGCATTGCTCGGAAGTCTTGTTGAAGAAATGCTGATCATAGCATCTTTCATGCTTGAGCTTATTGTGTATACAGGCATAGAAGTTATTGCAGTTGAAGGGATCCTCTAGTAAGTAGCCATGTTTACCCTCACATATAGCAGGATCGGGTAGCTCTGGATCGGTACCATTATTGCCATGATCCACCAAAGGACAAGAGCCATCATCCGGTACACACATCAAGAGTTTGCTATCAAAATAGGTTTTAATGTTACATCTTTGGGGCACTGCTTGTCCCTGGGAACATATATAGTAGCGGGTACAGTCCTTGCGATCGGGCAAATAGGAACCATCTTTTAAACCGCCACAGCTATAGGTAATATTACCATCTATCAAGTGGCCATCTTGACATTGCTTTTCCCGATCCACAACACATTTGTTGAGAATGCTATTGAATTGATAGTTATCGGGGCATTCGACCGGTATAGCCAGACCCTTGACACAGGCATAGTAGATATTACAATAGGTCTCATGAGGCAAGCGGGAGCCATGTTGTAAACCCGAACATTTTGGTGGTGGGACGGTTAAATCCTGTTTGCACTCACCATGATCTGGGCGGCATTGTTGAGTAATATTGTGGTAATACTGACCCTCGGGGCAATTTAGCAGTTCCGAACCATTTAGGAAAGAACATTTGTAATAGGCTTGACAGTCCGAGGGATGTTCGACAAAGGAATTATCTGTAGCATTAGCACAGGGACCACTTAGAGGCAAGTGACAGCTGCCATCATTAGGACGACAATAGCCCAATTTTGAATCAAAAAAGCTGCCCTGGGAGCATTGCATTTCATGGGATTGAGTTTCTTGTATGCAAATAAAATAGCGACTACAGTCTAGGGGTTGGGCTACTGAGATACCATCCATTTTGTCTTCACATAAATTGTTATCTTGCTTCTCAACTAAAGGGCTTTGTAGAGCTTTATAAGGAATCAAAGCTTGGCACTGATCCAGAGGCGAATGAGCCACACACTTCTTTAGATCGTTCGAAAACATAAAACCTTTCAAACATTTACCCAAATTCCAGGAATCCGAGTGACAATAATAAAACTCGGAACAGTTACCCTTATTAGCCATTAACTCCTGGTTCCTACAAACTCTTCTCAAGCCCTGCTTGGAACATAAAACCTCTTTTTCGGAACACTTTTGAAGTAAATCATCATATAACTCTCCTTTCGAACAAGTCAATCTTAACCACTTGCCCTCCCGCGAGCATTGCTCATAGGCTGAGCAATTTTGGGGTACAGATCTTCGCTCATTAAATACACAATCCCTTTGTAAATCGGTACAAACTCCCTTGACATCGGGTGAACATTTAGAGTGATGTATATCATAGAATTCCCCGGGTGCGCAATGCTGCAGCTGCCATTTGGAGTTGAGGCAAACAAAGTATCTATTACAGGCCAAGGCCGAGGGTCTAAGCAAACCATCTTGCTGGCAATGATCCTGGGAAAATTCCTCTTTTATAGAGTTCTGGGAAACTTTAATAACGTCCGCACATGTCCTCTCCAAATCGGCTACACAAGAGTTCAGAGAACGATTGAAATACAAACCAGGAGGACAATATTGGTACCACCACTCATTGTTCCAACACTCCAGGTACATCGCACAATTTTTCGCGTAAAAACGTTGGGCTTTAGGAGTGCAGGTCTTAGGGGACACATCAGCCCCCTCTACAGTTGCATTTCCCGGTGCCAAACACTGAAAGTCGCTAGGCTTTGCTACACAAGTCATTAGTTTTCTATTGAAGTATTGATGACGCTCACAAGCTTCCAAACTCCATTTGCCGAAATGACAGCGATAGAACTGTTGACAGGATTTAGCTTCATGTAAGCTCTGCTCTAGGCTAGCATTGCATGAAGGTAGGGTGGTAACCTTGGCATAGGAACAGACAAAATCATCTTGGGGTTCTAGACATTTGCGTTGCTCGGGATTGTAATAACGATGATTGGAGCAGCTTTTACGGGTCCAGGAGTGATCGAGGCAAATTTCGTATTGTGAACAATTTGAGGGCACGGAGCGTTTGACGTTTTCAAGGCAAATGAACTGGAAGGAAAAAAAATTGGAAACTTTTACCAAAGAATTTTTTAGAAAGTTGACTTTTTAAAGGAAATTTTTCCAAAATTTACCCTAAGACATACCTAAGACATAGACTAAGGCATAGACTAAGACATAGACTAAGACATAGACTAAGACATAGACTAAGACATAGACTAAGACATAGACTAAGACATAGACTAAGACATAGACTAAGACATAGACTAAGACATAGACTAAGACATAGACTAAGACATAGACTAAGACATAGACTAAGACATAGACTAAGACATAGACTAAGACATAGACTAAGACATAGACTAAGACATAGACTAAGACATAGACTAAGACATAGACTAAGACATAGACTAAGACATAGACTAAGACATAGACTAAGACATAGACTAAGACATAGACTAAGACATAGACTAAGACATAGACTAAGACATAGACTAAGACATAGACTAAGACATAGACTAAGACATAGACTAAGACATAGACTAAGACATAGACTAAGACATAGACTAAGACATAGACTAAGACATAGACTAAGACATAGACTAAGACATAGACTAAGACATAGACTAAGACATAGACTAAGACATAGACTAAGACATAGACTAAGACATAGACTAAGACATAGACTAAGACATAGACTAAGACATAGACTAAGACATAGACTAAGACATAGACTAAGACATAGACTAAGACATAGACTAAGACATAGACTAAGACATAGACTAAGACATAGACTAAGACATAGACTAAGATATAGACTAAGACATAGACTAAGACATAGACTAAGACATAGACTAAGACATAGACTAAGACATAGACTAAGACATAGACTAAGACATAGTCTAAGACATAGACTAAGACATAGACATAGACTAAGACATAGACTAACACGTAGACTAAGACATAGACTAAAACATACCTTCAAATATTTCCTATAAAAAGTCAATTTTCGAAAATTTTCCTATAAAAAGTAAATATTCGAAAATTTTCCTATAAAAAGTTAATTTTCGAAAAATATCCTATAAATAGTCAATTTTCGAAAAATTTCCTATAAAAAGTCAATTTTCGAAAAATTTCCTATAAAAAGTCAATTTTCGAAAAATTTCCTATAAAGGTCAATTTTCGAAAAATTTACTATAAAAATTCAATTTTCGAAAAATTTACTATAAAAATTCAATTTTCGAAAAATTTCCTATAAAAAGTTAGTTTTCCAAAAATTTCCTATAAAAAGTCAATTTTCGAAAAATTGCCTGCAAAAAGTAAATTTCCGAAAAATTTCCTATAAATAGTCAATTTTCGAAAAATTTTCCAAAAATTTTTTAAAAATTTCCTATAAATTTAAAAATAGTAAATTTTCGAAAAATTTCCTATAAAAAGTCAATTTTCGAAAAATTTCCTATAAAAAGTCAATTTTCGAAAAATTTTCCAAAAATTTTTTATGAATAATAAATTTTTTAAAAATTTCCTATAAATTCAAAAATAGTTAATTTTCGAAAAATTTCGTATAAAAAGTCAATTTTCAAAAAATTTCCTATAAAAAGTCAATTTTCCAAAAGAATTCCTTCAAAAAGTCAATTTTCGAAAAATTTCCTATAAAAAGTCAATTTTCGAAAAAAATTCCTTTTAAAAGTCAATTTCGAAAAATTTCCTATAAATAGTCAATTATTTAAAAATTTCCTATTAATAGTCGATTTTCAAAAAATTTCCTTTAAATTGTCAATTTTCGAAAAATTTCTTTAAAAAAGTAAATTTTCGAAAAATTTTCTATAAAAAGTTAATTTTCATAAATTTCCTATAAAAAGTCAATTTTCGAAAAATTTCCTATAAAAAGTTAATTATCGAAAAATTTCCTTTAAAAAGTCAATTTTCGAAAAATTTCCTATAAAAAGTCAAATTTCGAAAAATTTCCTATAAAAAGTCAATTATCGAAAAATTTCCTTTAAAAAGTCAATTTTCGAAAAATTTCCTATAAAAAGTCAAATTTCGAAAAATTTCCTATAAAAAGTCAATTTTCGAAAAATTTCCTATAAAAAGTCAATTTTCGAAAAATTTTCTATAAAAATTCAATTTTCGAAAAATTTCCTATACAAGGTCAATTTTCGAAAAATTTCCTATAAAAAGTCAAGTTTCGAAAAATTTCCTATAAATAGTCAATTTTCGAAAAATTTCCTATAAAAAGTGAATTTTCGAAAAATTTCCTATAAAAAGTAAATTTTCGAAAAATTTCCTATAAAAAATGAATTTTCTAAAAATTTCCTATAAAAAGTGAATTTTCTAAAAATTTCCTATAAATAGTCAATTTTCAAAAAATTTCCTATAAAAAGTCAATTTTCGAAAAATTTCTTATAAAAAAGTCAATTTTCGAAAAATTTCCTATAAATAGTGTATTTTCGTAAATTTTCCTATAAATATTTTTAGGTTAAATTTTTGTTTCATTTAATAAAAACAATATTTTGTAACAAAATTTCGTTTTTTTAATGTTTATTTTAAGATTTTTTGATTTAAAATTTTTTGTAAATTTCTGTGTTTTTTATATCCCAGAATTTTAAATAAAAATGCCAAATTGTTTGATAAAATTTCGTTTTCAAAATTTTGTTTTTATTAGTTTTGAAATATTTGTGTGCTTATCTTATTTTACTAAATGCATATTATAGGGTGATTGTATATAGATAATATTTGAATATATATTTATAAAATACAAGCGGAGATGTGAAAATAAGAAAAGTGCTGAAATATATATGTTTAAATTCCCTAAAATCTAGGAGGTAGTTTTGTGGACTTAATCTAAGTTAAAATTTTTACCAATGAAATTTTGCTAAAAAATTGGAAAATTTCTTAAAAGTTCTTACTTCATGATCGTTGTTAGTATTGGTGTTGCTGCTGGGAAAATCAATGGAGCGCTTTTGAGGCTGATTTAGACTGCGTACGCATTGCCTTTGGCTCTTACTAAAGACAAGACGTCCCGGACACTTGTTCTCCCTCAAAGAGCCATTTTTACAGACATAATACATGAAGGGATTGACCGGATGAGGTAAATGCTCATTTTCATAATAGGCACCCAAACAAGTACAATCCGACTTTTGGGCACATATACCTTCCGAGTCCACACAACAATTATTGGTATCGACATTAAAGTATTGGCCATCAGGGCAGGTTTGTGGTACCATAACGCCACCGGTACAAATCGAGTACTTATTACAGGTAGTGGTATCGGCTACTTTGCCTCCCTCTGGTACACCATCCGGACATAAGCAGGAGCCCTCTACCAGACTTACACACATGCCCATGGTGGCATTATAGTGCTTACCCTCGGGACACAGCAAAAGCATGGCATTAGTAGGACTTGAACAATAGCAGAACTGGTCAATGCTGTTGTTGGCGGGCAAGGTAATGGGTTGCTCTAAGGTGGCACTAGCGCATTGGCTAATATCACAGACGTCCTAGAAAATTGTTTGAAATAAGTTTAAAAGATAAAATTATCCGATTCTAAAAACGACTTACTTCCGCTGTTGGCAAACAGGCATCTTCACCGGGGACATAGATACCCAAATCGCATTGTCTAAAGACGGGCAAGGTGCCGGGACCAGAGCACAAGCAGAAACCAGTTAAGGTGTTATTGGCTTCGTAGGTGTCAAAGGTAGTGCAGGGCTGAATGCCGCAGAGTTGCTGCAAAAGGAAAGAAAATATGAAAATTTGTATAGCAAATTTTTTGAAAATTTAAAATTTTTATAGGAAAACTTTCGAAATTTTAATATTTTTATAAGAAAATTTTCAAAACATTACTAATTTTATAGGAAATTTTTCGAAAATTCTCTATTTTTACAGGAAGTTTTTCGAAAATTTACTATTTTTATAGGAAACTTTCCAAAATTTACTATTTTTATAGGAAATTTTCCGAAAATTTACTATTTTTATAGAAAATTTAACATTTTTATAGGAAATTTTCCGAAAATTTACTATTTTTATAGGAAACTTTCCGAAAATTTACTATTTTTATAGGAAAGTTTCCCAAAATTTACTATTTTTATAGGAAATTTTTCGAAAATCTTCTATTTTTATAGGTAATTTTTCGAAAATTTTCTATTTTTATAGGAAATTTTTCGAAAATTTTCTGTTTTTATAGGAAAATTTTCTATTTTTCTAGGAAATTTTTCGAAAATTTTCTATTTTTATAGGAAAATTTTCGAAAATTTTCTATTTTTATAGGAAATTTTTCGAAAATTTTCTATTTTTATAGGAAATTTTTCGAAAATTTGCTATTTTTATAGGAAAATTTTCGAAAATTTTCTGTTTTTATAGAAAATTTTTCGAAAATTTTCTATTTTTATAGGAAATTTTTCTATTTTTATAGGAAATTTTTCGAAAATTTTCTATTTTTATAGGAAATTTTTCGAAAATTTTCTATTTTTATAGGAAATTTTTCGAAAATTTTCTATTTTTATAGGAAATTTTTCAAAAATTTTCTATTTTTATAGGAAATTTTTCGAAAATTTTCTATTTTTATAGGAAATTTTTCGAAAATTTTCTATTTTTATAGGAAATTTTTCGAAAATTTTCTATTTTTATAGGAAATTTTTCGAAAATTTTCTGTTTTTATAGGAAATTTTTCGAAAATTTTCTATTTTTATAGGAAATTTTTCGAAAATTTTCTATTTTTATAGGAAATTTTTCGAAAATTTTCTATTTTTATAGGAAATTTTTCGAAAATTTTCTATTTTTATAGGAAATTTTTCGAAAATTTTCTATTTTTATAGGAAATTTTTCAAAAATTTTCTATTTTTATAGGAAATTTTTCGAAAATTTTCTATTTTTATAGGAAATTTTTCGAAAATTTTCTATTTTTATAGGAAATTTTTCGAAAATTGTCTATTTTTATAGGAAATTTTTCGAAAATTTTCTATTTTTATAGGAAATTTTTCGAAAATTTTCTATTTTTATTGGAAATTTTTCGAAAATTTTCTATTTTTATAGGAAATTTTTCGAAAATTTTCTATTTTTATAGGAAATTTTTCGAAAATTTTCTATTTTTATAGGAAATTTTTCGAAAATTTTCTATTTTTATAGGAAATTTTTCGAAAATTTTCTATTTTTATAGGAAATTTTTCGAAAATTTTCTATTTTTATAGGAAATTTTTCGAAAATTTTCTATTTTTATAGGAAATTTTTCGAAAATTTTCTATTTTCATAGGAAATTTTTCGAAAATTTTCTATTTTTATAGGAAATTTTTCGAAAATTTTCTATTTTTATAGGAAATTTTTCGAAATTTTCTATTTTTATAGGAAATTCTTCGAAAATTTTCTATTTTTATAGGAAATTTTTCGAAAATTTTCTATTTTTATAGGAAATTTTTCGAAAATTTTCTATTTTTATAGGAAATTTTTCGAAAATTTTCTATTTTTATAGGAAATTTTTCGAAAATTTTCTATTTTTATAGGAAATTTTTCGAAAATTTTCTATTTTTATAGGAAATTTTTCGAAAATTTTCTATTTTTATAGGAAATTTTTCAAAAATTATGTATTTTTATAGGAACTAACCTCAGCATTTCCCACACACATCTGTTTGCTTTCATCGAAGATAAAGCTGCTAGGTTGACACTCCTCAAAAGTAGGCTGGTCCAAAACATCCGCCAAGCCGGTGGGACATTTACAGAAGCTGTGCGTATCGATTTCCGAAGGTATATAGTAGCCACTGGGCTTGCCGGCACAAAGATCAGCATTACAAGGCGAAAGGCAGGCCAAATTCATTTCACTGAACAGTTCACCATTCGGACAGGCCCGATAACCCTCATATTTGTAGCACACACAAAAACCGGAAGTGGTATTCAAAGCGGGAAATACGTCAAAATCATCTGTACACTGGGACATATCACAGACAGGGGCTTCACAGAGGCTGGTATCCACATTAAATTCACCATTATTGGGGCAATTGTAATAGGTGGCAGTGCCGCCAACACATTGGCAATAGCCTTCGGTGGTGGTAATGGCGGGAAGTCTGGTGTTATCGGGCAAGCCACGGCACTGATAGGAGTTGCAGTTGATCTATTGGGAGAGGGACAATTTATGATTTTAAGGGCTTGTTTTTAGAAGGATTTAACTAATACCTCAGCCAGTTGACAAATCATTAGTTGGCTGTTCAGGCTACTGCCATAGTTGCAGGGTCTAAAGGTGGCAATTTGATTGGTGCAGACACAAAGACCATTACTCTTCTTGGGGTCGAGGGGTAAGAAAACATTTGTATTGCTGGGCTGACCTATGCATTTGGCTTGTTCACATTCAGGCTGTAAGTTTCAAACAGTTAAGAAATAATTCCCTATATTATAAAGGCCCCAATATCTTACCGATATAACATAATCTGAACATTCCAGGGTATATGGATTGAAGGTGCCATTATTGGGACATGGTACAATTACCGGTTTGTTATCGAAACACATGCAGAAACTCTGGCTGTCATTGCGATTTGGTGCCACATCATATTCCTTGGCTTCCAGGCAGAAGGTTGGATCGCAAGGGGCATTCTATGCGTGATAAGGGAAGGAAGTATTGAACTTAATTGCTTAGTAGTACATTTGAGGCTATCATATTACCGAATAACAGGTTCCCAGTTCCACATTGAAATCATAGCCTTGAGGGCATTCGAGTTTGGTGGCCAAACCATCAACGCAAACACAAAAGTCAGAGTAGTCGTTTTCATCTAAAGTGGGATAGGCGCCATCTTTGGTACAAACGGGACATTCGGGCTAAAAGAAAAAATTTAGTTTCATCATTTAAGTTATTCGGGCATTAATTCCTAGACAGTAAAATCGAGCAAGATATACAGGAACTGAAGCTATTGAATTGATTTCGTAAATGGGCCCAGAACTAAGGTTAGATCTCAGGCAAAACTGAAATTATATATTTTGGAACTGCACAATCTAAAATTGATTCTATCATTAGTTATGGAACTAAAATAAGCTCGACAATTAAACCGGAAACTGAATCATCAAGTATATATCAAACTATGAGTAAGTCTAAACTGAAACCGGATTTTGAACCGCATTTCGATCTAGAATCGATTCCGGAACTGAACTTTATACTAAATCTGCATCTAGATCCTAATCATAAACTGGATCTGCTTTAGAAACTGAGTTAATTGAAACTTAACCTATAACTGAAACCGGTTTTTGAACTGCATTTAAACTAGAGAACTTAAACTGAACTTCATAGTGAATCTGCTTCTAGATCTCGCAAACTTTATCTATTTCGATAACTGAAATAACTTAAACTAATTATACAACAGCTTCTCGAAACATCTCCGAAACTAAACAGGAACTCCACATAACAAGAAACTATAACTGAACCCGAAATTTTAACTGCTAATTCCAATTGCTTCTCGAAACATCTCCAAACCTAAACAGAAAATCAACATGGCACGAAACTATAACTGAACCCGAAATTGGAACTGCCATTGAATCTAAAAGTGAATCTAGTATATAAACTCATACTGAATCTAAACCTGGAACTAAAGTTATAAGATAACTTAGAACGAAACGGGAATTATAACTTGTCCTAGACTGAACCTTTAACTAAACCGATAACTGAATATCGAACTGAACCTAACACTTAACAAGATCTGAATCTGAAACTAAAGTAGACTCAAATTCCGAACTAATTTATAAACTAACTTTGAAACGAAACCTTAAACTAAATTTTTAGGTTATTCTTTAACTGAATCCGGAAATGAACTGAAACTGATTCTAGAGTTGATCAAGAAGAGATTCAAAAACTGAATCTCCCGAAATATATCCGAAACTAAACAGGAGATGAACATGGCACAAAAACTGTAACTGAACCCAAAATTGGAGCTGCTATTGAATCTAAAAGTTAATCTAGAATTGAAACTCTAACAGAATCTAAACCTGGAACTAAATTTATTGGATAATTTAGAACGAAACAGGAACTGAACCTGCTTTTACAACTGAATCATGAACTGGATTTACAAATGGATCTGGATCTGAACCTAGAACTGAATATCGAACTTAGCCTTAAACTTAACAAGATCTGCTTGTATAATTAAATCGCAAAATTAACTAGACCTGAATTCAGAACTAAGTTCTGAACCAACTCTGAAACGAAATCTTAGACTTATTCTTAAACTGAATCCGGAAATGAACTGGTACTGATTCTAGAGCTGATCAGGAAAATATTCAAAAACTGAATATAAACTGCTTTCCGAAATATTTCCAAAACTAAACAGGAACTGAACATGGCAGAGAAACTGAACCCGAAATTGGAACTGCCATTGAATCTAAAAATGAATCTAGAATTGAAACTCATATTAAATCTGAACCGGGAACTTAATTTATAGGATAACTTAGAACGAAACAGGAACTGAACCTGCTTTTAGAACTGAATCATGAACTGGAAATATAACTGGACCTAGATCTGAACCTAGAACTAAACCTAGAACTGAATATCGAACCTAAAACTTAACAAGATCTGAATATAAAATTGAATCTGAAACTAAACTAGACCCAAATTCAGAACTAATTTCTGAACTAACTCTGAAACGAAACTTTAAACTAAATCTGAACTGAACATGGAACTGAAACTACAATTTGACTCGGAAAAGCTAAGAACGAAGTTAAACGGCAAGCAAATCTGAAACTGAAACGAGATTTGAACTGAATCCAAACCTGGAACTGATTTCCTAAGTAAGCTCAACAGGAACTGAACCTTCTTAACGATTTTTGTCATAAACTGGATCTAGAACTGAAAAACGAGCTAAATTAAAAACTAGAGCAAGAATTTAACTGGATCTGAATTGAATAGAGCCTTAAAATCAAGTGAATCTAAATTTAGAACTAAATCCTAATCTAATTCCAAAACGAAATCTAAAACTGATCCAAGAACTGATATGGAACTGAATTTTTGAACAAAATCTAAAACCGATTGTAAAAATGCTTCCAGAACTTAATCTGGAAATGAGCCAAGTACCGAAGTGGACTAGAATCTGGAACTGAACTGAATAGAAAATTGAAATTAGATTCAGTTTTAACCGACATCTACTTGCATCCAAAACTTTCAACTGAATCCAGATTTTGAACTAAATTCAAAACTCATTAGGGGTCTTTTCGTAAAACTGATCTGATAGTGAATTTTGAACTAATTTTATCTGGAAATCCATCCTCTGAAACCTTCAAGTAGACCTGGAACTGACTCCAGAGTTAAATCTAGTACTAAACTAGAGCTGAATTTAGAACCGATTTCCCAAATAAATCTAAAACGTAATCTTAAATTGAATCTGATTTTAGAACTGATCTGGTACTGGATTTTGAACTCAAATTTTAATAAACTGTAAAAATGTTTCTAGAACTTAATACAAAAGTAGAGACAATTATTCCCGCCTTCTACTTAAATCCGAAACTTTAAAGCAAAACGGGATCAGTTATCTTCTTTATATTTGCCCTCGGAACTGGAACTGATTCCAAAATGGAACTAAACCAGAATTGTGAACTGAATCCTGAACTTTTTTTGGAACAAAATCCGGGAGTGATTCTAGAACTGAATCTTAATTTGAATCTTTAACTGAAATTAAATCCGATTCTAAAAGCCTCTAGAACTGAATTGAAAAGTGAAAATGGTACTTAACTAGAGACTATTTCAGAACTAAATCAAAATCCGGCACTGATTCTAGAACTGAATCTTTAACTGAAATTGAATCCTATTGTAAAAGCCTCTAGACCTGAATCGAATAGTAAACCTGGTAATTAACTAGAAAGTATTTTAGAACTAAACTAGAATTAAATCGGAAAGCGGAAACTAATCTAGAAACCGGAATTTAAAATTTGAGACCATTAATTCCGCCTAAATAGTACTTACATTCGAAACCTTCAGACAAGCCAAATAGTCCGTATCGAACTCCATGCCAGCGGGACAGGTCTGCGGTATTGGTTTTCCATCATTACAGTAAAAGAATTTCGCGGGGTCATAAGGATCGGGGAAGAACATAACCGAAGAGTTATCACAAGGATTGGGATAGCATTTCTTGGCCTCATTACAAACGCCCGTCGCTATATCAAAACTGCCCACAAGACATTCACCCACAAAAGTCTTGCCACCATTGCAGAAATAGAATTTATTGCAAATCGGATGGGGCAGCAAAACAACGGGACCATTGGTCTCATTAGCACAGGGATCATAACAAACGGCATTCAAATCGGCAATACAAGCGGAAATCGAGGCATCAAACATCTGACCCTCAAAGCAGGCCTGAGGTATAGCCTCTTCACTTTCGCACAAGAAGAACGTGTTACACTGTTGAGGATTGGCCACCAAGGTGCCATTGGCCTGACCCGCACATAGATTGGGCCAGCATATGTGATAGATATCGGGCTCGCACAAGAGAGTATCGTTATTGAAGTAGTTATTGGTGCCACAATCTTGCAGCTGTTGTTGACCCTTGCTGCAGATGTAGTACTTACTGCAGTCTAAGGGATGGGCTGAAAAGTCACCCTCCTCATAGCCACCGGGACAAGTGCAGGGGGTAGAAGGCCAGCACTCATTGTAGATATCCTCTTCGCAAGTAAGTGTGACATTGTCAAAGTATTTGCCCTCACCGCACTCTTGGACTACTTGTTGGCCACCCTCGCATATATAGAATTTGTCACAATCCTGAGGATGAGGCGAAAAGTCTCCCTCTCCATAGCCTCCGGGACATAGACAGGCATCCGACTTACAGAGACCCTTAACATCCTTTTCACAGCTCAAAGTTTTGGCATCAAAATAATTGCCCACACCGCAATCACTTAGGACTTGTTCTCCTTTTATGCAGATATAAAATTTGTTACACTCTTCGGGATCGGGATGGGCTGACAAATCACCCTCCTGGTAGCCTCCGGGACAGGTGCAAATTTCACCGAGAGAACAGGTCTGCGAGATCTTATCGAATGTATTGCCATCGCCGCAACTCTTGAGCACCTGTTGGCCACCACAACATTCATAGTATTTCGAGGTATCAGCGGGATAAGGAGTCTTAACGCCTTCCACACACGAGTTAGTATTCCAACACACATTTTGAGAGTCAAATTGACAGGTCAAGGTGGTAACATTAAAGAAGTTATTCTTGCCGCAGCCATACAAAAGTTTCTGGCCATTGCTGCATTTGAAGTATTTATCACAATCGACCGCGGGTAACTTCTGACCCTCTACACATTTGGCAGGTCTTATGCTACGCATGTTACGTTCATTGGAAGCAGCTGGCTGATGACATTGTGGACATTGCCCTTCAGTATCGTCTAGACAAGCTTGATATGTCGAATTGTAATAGTAGCCAGTTTCGCAGCTGTTTTCTACCAATTGACCCTCATAACAGATAAAATAGAGCATACAATTATCGGGATTGGGTAAAAAGTCACCCTCTACACATTTGCTAGGCTGTGGTTGTTGACATTGGGGACATTTTCCCTCAGTATCGGCTAGACATGCTTGATATGACGAATTATAATAGTAGCCAGCTTCGCAATTGGTTTCAATCAACTGACCCTCGAAACAGATAAAGAAGGCCATACAGTTATCGGGATTGGGTATAAAGTCACCCTCAACACATTTGTCAGCCTTAAGGCTACGTTTGTTACGTCCATTGGAAGCAGCTGTTTTTGCTAGTTGACATTGGGGACATTTACCCTCAGTATCGGGTAGACAAGCTAGATATTGAGGATCATAATAGTTGCCAGCTTCGCAGCTGGTTTCAACCAATTTACCCTCGAAACAGATATAGAAAAGCATACAATTGTCAGGATTGGGTACAAAGTCTCCTTCTTGATATTTGCCCTCGCACATTTGTGGGGCACAGGGAGTGCTGGTTTCGCTTGAGGGATTAACGCAGAAGCCTAATACTTTATCGAAAACCCAACCATCTTGAGCACATTCATAGAAATGAGCCTCGCCCTTGATGCAGCTACAGAAACCTGTGGTGGTATTGGAGGCAGGGAAGGTATAATATTCGGCTTGCCCGGAACATTCTTGTGAAGGGCAGACCTTGTCTTGGGCCACACAAATCAAAAGACTTTCATTGAAAATTGAGTCATCGGGACATTCACGGTATTGGGCCTGTTGTTGGTTGCACACACAGAAGCCAGCTGTGGTGTTTTTGGCGGGAAAGACATGGCCATCATTGGCCTTGACACATTGCGCATTGTCGCAGTTGGTCTGTGAAGGAATAGTAGAAAAAGAGGTTTGATTATGAAAATAAATAGACTAGAGGGTCTTAGGGTTACGGTATACTTACATTTTCCGAAACAGCGCATGTTGTGGTTTCCTGGATCAAGGTAAGAGTTGTGGTGGCAGCACAAGTAGTTGTGGTTTCGGGTAGGCATGTTGTGGTTGTAGTTTCTGGCAGACAAGTAGTGGTTGTAGTTTCGGGAGTGCATGTAGTAGTTGTTGGAGTACAGGTAGTAGTTGTGGTTGTTGGAGTGCATGTAGTAGTAGTTGGAGTACATGTGGTTGTAGTTGTTGGACTGCATGTAGTAGTAGTTGGAGTACATGTAGTGGTAGTTGTGGGAGCACAAGTAGTAGTTGTTGGAGAGCAAGTAGTGGTTGTTGGAGAGCAAGTAGTAGTTGTCGGAGTGCATGTAGTGGTTGTAGTTTCTGGAGTACAAGTTGTGGTTGTTGTTTCTCTAACACATGGCGTTGTTGTAGTTTCAGGGGTACAAGTTGTTGTAGTTTCGGAAGCACAGGTTGTTGTGCTTTCTTCACCACTAGGTGTGGTACTTTCCTCGTCACGGTCTGTGGTACTTTCCTCGCCACTATCTGTGGTACTTTCCTCGCCACCATCTGTTGTACTTTCCTCTCCACTAGATGTGGTGCTTTCCTCTCCACTAGGTGTGGTACTTTCCTCACCATTAGGTGTAGAACTTCCCTCACCACTGGGCGTGGTACTTTCTACCTCGTTAGTTGTACTACTTTCCTGCTCACTAGTACCAGTAGTATCTGGTAAACCAGTCGTGCTTCCCACTTCCTCATAAGGACATTGACCCGGCACACAATTCAAGCTTTCCCTATTGAAATAGCTTTCTGGGTCGCAAACTTGCTTAACAGCCTCCTCCTTAGTGCAGACAAAGAAACCTCCACAATCACTCAAATCTTCAACAAAGACACCATCCTTCTTTTTAACGCACAAATTCTCCCAGCATATGGAATTTGGATCGGGTTCGCAGGCCTGAACGGTAGCATTGAAATAACTGCCGGCATCACAAATCTGAGGATAGGCCTCATCATTATTGCAAATAAAGAAATTGCGACAATTTTGGGCATCTGGCAAGAAGACTCCCGGCAATTTGCCGCTGCAGGGATTGGTGGCATCCGCTAAGGGGGCAATAAGACTCAACTGGCAGAGATTTTTTCCTTTGCTGCCACAACGGCCCGTCTTGGGATTGTATTCCTTGCCCTCGGGACATTGCAGTTCGCGTTTGATGTTTTTGTTGGTGCAACGATAGAAACTGGAACAATCGGCGGGATTGGGCCAGTGTACGGGCAGGCCACGTCTTTTACGTAGCACACATTCCTTGTCAACGGCGGTGGTGAGAGCTGCAGTAGCTAGAAGGGCTACAGCTAAAAGGAAACCTGGGGAAGTTGAAAAGTAGGGCAAAAGAAAAGGGGATTTGTGAGTTTTTAGGAGTAAAAATATTTTATATTCGAAGATTTTAAACGAATAATATGATCAAATTTAATATAATCGAATCAAATATTCAAATAAATTCGAATAATTTATTCGAAGTCGACATTTATCTTAGAATAAATTATTCGAACACTTGAATTAATAATTTTATAATAATATTCGATTTAATTATTCGAATATAAAGAATAAAATTCACATTCAATTATTATTTTTTTAATATATACGAATAATATTTCAAGTGTTCAGATTTGAATAAAAGATTCGAATAAATTATTCGATTAAAAGTTTCGAATAAGTTATTTTATTTATTCTATTTTAATAGATTTTCATTAAAGTTTTTGACTATTATCATTCTAATACCAAGAACGAATAAATTATTCGATGATCATATTCGAATAATTTATTCGATTATATAAACGAATTAATTTTTACTATTTTAATAACTTTGTGCAAAGGTCCTAGTCGAATGTCTTATTCGTTTAAATTAGTCGACTTGAAGATTTAAATAAGTCATTCGTGTAAAAAATTCGAATAAATTATTCGATTAAAAGATTCGAATAAATTATTCGAATAAAATATTCGTCAATTTAATTAGTTTAATTTAAACACATTTTCACAATGTTTTCTTTACCTCTCATTTCAAGTGTCCTTTTATATCTATTTACTCCTTTTCAACTGCTTTAAATCCTTAAGTTTTTGAAATTTCTGTAATATTTGCACACTCTAACTTCTTTACACTGTTAGAGCCAATTCAAAACTCTGTGATGCTTTCAATATTCTTTTAGCTTTTATATCTTTAGCAAAATTTTTTCCACTTCTTTCTTTATCTGAAACTTTTTCCAGATCTTTATCATTTCAATTAATTGATTTTATCGTATCTCGGTATAATTTTGAAAAATTTATAAAAATTATTTCTTGGAAAAAAAAAAATGAAATCAAGACATGAGTTCAAGAGAGGAAATATTTCCTCAAGACCGGGAGCTGTAAATAAATTTTTTTGAAAATTTAAGATAACGAAACAAAAATGAGATAATTGTCTCGCAAACACACCCTAAAGATGCCAAAATAGAGGAGTATTTTTTTGTTGTCGTTACCTTGTGGCCTTTGTAAGACAAGTTCAAAAAAAGTGAAATTTGTAATAAAATATTTAAAAAAATATATATTAGTTTTTTAATGAATGAAAATTGATAAAACACATGTTTTGATAAGTGTATTTTTTTTTTAAATTTAATAATAAAAAAAAAATATATTTGGCAAATTTTACACTTGTTCAAATAAAGATAAAATTTGAAATTGTATAATATCAAAATATTAGTTATTTAACTATTGAATTATAATAGACAAGAGTTTTAAAATGTCTACTATCAGCATTTCTGTTAAGTTAACAGAAATAAGAGTTCTGTTAACTTTACTGTTTGTTTGTTGAGAAGCCAAACACTGTTAAAGCAAAGACTCTAGAATATAATGATGTTGCACTTCCATACATTGTTTTACCGTATGGTCGTTTTTAAAAGTCCCATAACAAAGAAAATATCCCGCTTTTAATCTAATTTGGAAACACTTAATGAAAACGATTATCCAATGAGGGAAAGCTAAGGCACACACACATGCTCAAATGTGCATTTATTTTTTTTGAAAATTTCCTATAAAATTTTTGAAAAATGTCCTATAAAAATAGGAAATTTTTGAAAAATTTCCTATAAAAATAGGAAATTTTTGAAAAATTTCCTATAAAAATAGGAAATTTTTGAAAAATTTCCTATAAAAATAGGAAATTTTTGAAAAATTTCCTATAAAAATAGGAAATTTTTGAAAAATTTCCTATAAAAATAGGAAATTTTTGAAAAATTTCCTATAAAAATAGGAAATTTTTGAAAAATTTCCTATAAAAATAGGAAATTTTTGAAAAATTTCCTATAAAAATAGGAAATTTTTGAAAAATTTCCTATAAAAATAGGAAATTTTTGAAAAATTTCCTATAAAAATAGGAAATTTTTGAAAAATTTCCTATAAAAATAGGAAATTTTTGAAAAATTTCCTATAAAAATAGGAAATTTTTGAAAAATTTCCTATAAAAATAGGAAATTTTTGAAAAATTTCCTATAAAAATAGGAAATTTTTGAAAAATTTCCTATAAAAATAGGAAATTTTTGAAAAATTTCCTATAAAAATAGGAAATTTTTGAAAAATTTCCTATAAAAATAGGAAATTTTTGAAAAATTTCCTATAAAAACAGGAAATTTTTGAAAAATTTCCTATAAAAGTAGGAAATTTTTGAAAAATTTAATATAAAAATAGGAAATTTTTGAAAAATTTCCTATAAAAATTGGAAATTTTTGAAAAATTTCCTATAAAAATAGGAAATTTTTGAAAAATTTCCTATAAAAATAGGAAATTTTTGAAAAATTTCCTATAAAAATAGGAAATTTTTGAAAAATTTCCTATAAAAATAGGAAATTTTTGAAAAATTTCCTATAAAAATAGGAAATTTTTGAAAAATTTCCTATAAAAATAGGAAATTTTTGAAAAATTTCCTATAAAAATAGGAAATTTTTGAAAAATTTCCTATAAAAATAGGAAATTTTTGAAAAATTTCCTATAAAAATAGGAAATTTTTGAAAAATTTCCTATAAAAATAGGAAATTTTTGAAAAATTTCCTATAAAAATAGGAAATTTTTGAAAAATTTTCTATAAAAATAGGAAATTTTTGAAAAATTTCCTATAAAAATAGGAAATTTTTGAAAAATTTCCTATAAAAATAGGAAATTTTTGAAAAATTTCCTATAAAAATAGGAAATTTTTGAAAAATTTCCTATAAAAATAGGAAATTTTTGAAAAATTTGCTATAAAAATAGGAAATTTTTGAAAAATTTGCTATAAAAATAGGAAATTTTTGAAAAATTTGCTATAAAAATAGGAAATTTTTGAAAAATTTGCTATAAAAATAGGAAATTTTTGAAAAATTTGCTATAAAAATAGGAAATTTTTGAAAAATTTGCTATAAAAATAGGAAATTTTTGAAAAATTTGCTATAAAAATAGGAAATTTTTGAAAAATTTCCTATAAAAATAGGAAATTTTTGAAAAATTTCCTATAAAAATAGGAAATTTTTGAAAAATTTCCTATAAAAATAGGAATTTTTTGAAAAATTTCCTATAAAAATAGGAAATTTTTGAAAAATTTCCTATAAAAATAGGAAATTTTTGAAAAATTTCCTATAAAAATAGGAAATTTTTGAAAAATTTCCTATAAAGATAGGAAATTTTTGAAAAATTTCCTATAAAAATAGGAAATTTTTGAAAAATTTCCTATAAAAATAGGAAATTTTTGAAAAATTTCCTGTAAAAATAGGAAATTTTTGAAAAATTTCCTATAAAAATAGGAAATTTTTGAAAAATTTCCTATAAAAATAGGAAATTTTTGAAAAATTTCCTATAAAAATAGGAAATTTTTGAAAAATTTCCTATAAAAATAGGAAATTTTTGAAAAATTTCCTATAAAAATAGGAAATTTTTGAAAAATTTCCTATAAAAATAAGAAATTTTTGAAAAATTTCCTATAAAATTAGGAAATTTTTGAAAAATTTCCTATAAAAGTAGGAAGTGCCGCATCCGCCCACAAAATTTTAGACTTTGTATCTGAAAAAATGGGAGTATTTGCCTAAATTTTAACCACTAAGATTTAAATTATTTAAATAAATTTAATAGAATATAAAGGAGAACTAAAGTAGCTTTATTTCAAGTCATCACAATTAAAAATCGATGTAGAAGTTTTGGAGTTATTACATTTTCCCCCTAAAATGTCGTGTCCTTGACAATACGCCTAAGGATATGCAGCAAAAAAATTTACTTAAGAATAAATAAATTTCAAGGTAAGCCATAAATTATAATTCTATGATCTAGAAGAACGAAATATTTAAATTTTGTTAAAATTTAATAGAATTTACTTAGTTTTTTTCCTATAAGAAATTTATACTTTTTTTCTCAGGCCGGTTTCAAAAATTATTTTTTAGTTTTTTAAAAATTTTGTTCAACAAATATTACAAATAATAAATTTGCTTTACAGTATAATAAAGCAAATAAATGGCAGAATAAAATACAAGAAAAACGAGGTCGATATCTTTAAACATTTCGCCGTAGCTGCGATTTGAAATCGTAGAATTTCGCGAAAATGTACATTTTTGGAAAGAGTTTGGAATTATTAATAATTTTTTGTAGTAATTAATAAAAGTAATCTTGAGTATTTTTCCTCAGACAATGTAAAATGTTTTTATTATTGTGTTTTTAATATTAGAAAAGTTTAAACCTTTCATCACCAAAGGTCAAATTTCAAAATTAGGAGTTTTTTTTTCATTTTCTATAGGAAAATGACGAAATATTAAGAATTTATTACCAAATTTTGTTAAAAATGCAAAAATATATTACTTTTTATTAACATTAAGTCTTTTGGTTAAAAAATATATATTAACCCTAAACAGATATGGGGACTAAAATGACCCATAATTTTTTCTTATGATCTTTGAGTTTTATTTCGTGCTTTAATGTATTAAAACTTTTAGTCATTTCATGAGTTCATTTTAGTCTCCATGTCTGCTAAGGGTTAATAGATATTTTTTGATGAAAGACTTAATGTAATGAGAATCGGGGTGGTCGGGGGCTTTGTTAGGTTTAAGTCGCTTTATATCATAGACAATTTCTAATATCTGGACTAGCCGTGCTAATATCTTGCGGTACTTTGAAGTGGGATACTCCATGCATTATGGCTTTTTTACTAGCAGATCTTCATAGTAATCTTTCCATATACGATTTTGTTTTTGTATGTATAACATGCTACCGCTTGGGCCTTTAGTCCAATCCAATGTCCACCTTCTCTTGTCTTTTCTGTTACTCTTTTTTATTATCTTATCAGCTAAAGAGTATAATGTTTAAAGTTGCTCTTTGAGAGACAATTCTGTTACATTTACAGGAGAAGCATATGAAATTAAATTTGCCACTTTACATTATTTCAGTTTTTTGCATTGCTTTTGTACTCACAGAAGAAGTAGATGAACAGTTAACTTCGCGATCTGTTATATTGATAATATGCGATAACATTGACATTCTCTGTTAAGTTTGCAGCACTAGAATTGCTAAGAATGACATTAATATCTCTTTCTCTGTTAAGATAGTTGTAGTAACAGAGCTGTTGTTTTTACATTATCCTCAGCTGGTGCCTTATCAACGACATTTTCTGCATCATTTTATAAAGTTTTTTAATTGTCTGTTAAGTTAAGAGTGTCTGTTATATTAACATTATTATCTGTTAAGTTAAGAGTGTCTGTTATATTAACATTATTATCAGCTGTTGCCTTAACATGGACATTTTCTGTATAATTTAATGTTGCTTCAAAACTATATATTATGTTATGAATGTCTGTTATTTTAACATAATCTCTAGTGTTGCCATAGCGGAACTAGATTAGGGCAAATTTTCAGAGGAATTTTATATTTTTTCTACTTTCTTTAGTAACTCTTTTAAGTTATAAGGATTGCTGTTAACTTAACAGTTGTAGATTCTGTAACATACTCTGTTAAATTTGTAATATTAATAATAAGATTAAGAAAGTTTTCCTGTATAATTTATTTTTTTATTAAAAGAATAAGAAATGACAAATTTTTTTAAGTAAAAATTTTTTCTTGAAAACAAAATTTCCAAATCATTTGAAAAGATCTGAATCATATTATCGGTTAATGTCAAATGATTGCACTAAATAAACAACTGAAAATAAAACATGCATAAAAACTTAATTAAACAAAGATAAAAAATAGTGCAATAATTTGCAAAAAATAGAGCCAAGTTCCAAATTCCTAAAAGAGTCATAAATAGTTAAGCAAAAACTTTTCAACATGAAAGGTAGAGTTTTCTTTTAAATCATTTTGAAGTTTAATAAAAAGAAAGTTTTCTCTTAATTTTAGTGATTTTTCTGCTAAGTTTGATATTAACATTTTATTACGCGGTATCCCAGCAGCTTAAGAGCAATTTATGTTCCGGTATTTCAAATGGATTTTTGCCACATCCTCAAGATTGTGGCAAATTCATAAGATGCAGTCATCAGAGATCCTATGAATTTCAGTGCCCTTCATCTTTAATATGGCATCATCAGATCAAAAGCTGTGATTATCCTTATCGTGCTCAGTGTAAAAGTAACATTAATGATCATGTTATAAGCACTAAGAAAATATTAACAGAGTTAACGAAATGTTCGGGTTTAAAGTGTAAAAGTTTAAAGGAATTAGATGTTAAGGCAATTCATCAGTCTCATGAGATTAAGGTGACTGAAAGGCCTCAAATGACTAAGGAAAATGGAAAAGTCAAACGTAGTCTGAGAAAAAACTCAAAATGTTCTAAAAATGTTAAGGAAAATGTTAAAGAGAATGTTAAGTTGATTGTTACAAAACCCGTCACAATAAAGCCAACTGAGTTATTTGAAAATTACAGTGGAAATTTTCCTGAAACTAAAAAACTAAACAATTCTCTTTACATTACAAATTTAGCGGAATATAATAATGTAAAGTTAACAGAAACTTCGTTCAAAGAAAATGTTAAGCACAATCAAGACAGCAAAGAAATTTCTAATATTACTCAATTTAATTTAACGGATTTTTTCCTAATAGAAGAAGAATCTACAACAGATTTCTATTCATTAAATGTAACAGAGCATGGCGATATTACAAAACCAGAAAGCACTGTTAACCTAACAGAGATATCAGAAACTTCGCAGAATCTTGTCGGTTTTAGTTTAATAAATTCAGCAGAAAACGTTGATATTAAAATAAAAGCTGACCCCGCATTTAACAGTTCAGAGACCACTGTTAACTTAACAGAGATATCAGAAAATTCACAAAATCTTAAGAATATTAAAACAACAACTGACCCTGGGTTTAATAGTTCAGATACCACTGTTAACTTAACAGAGTTAACTTTAGAGACTCTTGACGATTTGAGTTCCTTGAATTTAACGGAAAATATTAATGTTAAAACAACAGCTAACCCTGGATTTAACAGTTTTAAGACCACTGTTAACTTAACAGAGATATCAGAATCTCCACAGACTCTCATCGGTTTAAGTTCTTTTAATTTAACTGGAAACATAAATGTTAAAACAACAGCTGATCCCGGATTAAACAGTTCAGGGATCACTGTTAACTTAACAGAGATATCAGAAACTTCAAAAACTCTCATCAGTTTTAGTTCTTTTGATTTAAGAGAAAACATTAAAATTAAAACAACAGCTAAACCCGAATTCAACATTTCCGAAACCACTGCTAACTTAACAGAGAATTTATTAAATCTAACAGAAGATATCATTAATAAGACAATAGCTAGCCCTGATTTTTACAGTTTTGTAACAACTGCTAACTTAACAGAGCTTTCGATAAAAGAAGTTTTAGTAAATTCAAGCAATTTAAGTTACGCTAATTTAACAGCTAATGTTTCCACAATAAATCCCGAAGTTAACAGTTTTTTCAGTTCTGCTAACTTAACAGAGATTGAAGCAGATATTTCAACACTTTTTACAGATTCTAGTTTTTTTAATTCAACAGAATTAACAAATGTTACACCAAAAGCTAATCCCGAAGACGAGAGTTCTGCTACCACTGTTAACTTAACAGAGCTGATGTCAGCAAATATTTTAGCAACTACTAAAGAATCTAATTCTATCAATTCAACACCTAAACCCGAATTAAACAGTACAGCAAACACTGTTAACCTAACAGAGTTCTTGATAAAAGAAATTTTTGTAAATTCTGACAATTTTAATTACATTAATTTAACAGCGAATGCTTCCACAATAAATCCCGAGGTTAACAGACTTTCCAATTCTGCTAACCTAACAGAGATGATAGCAGATATTTCAGGAAATCTCAACAGTTCTAATTTATTGAATTCAACAGAAACTATAAATGTTACACCAAAAGCTAATACAGAAGATGATAGATCTTCTACCTCTGCTTACTTAACGGAGCTGCTGATAACATATATTTCAGAAACTATTAGCGATACCAATTCTATTAGTTCAACAATATATGAGACTTCTCAAGCAACAACTGAATCTTATTTGAATATGACTGGCTCCGAAGAAACTAGTTTTTCAAACCTTGTTAGCTTAACAGAGTTACTAACAGCAAATATTTCAGGAAATCCTCTTGAACATAGTACCACTATAATAACATCAGAGTATTATGTTAAAATAACAGATATCCCTAACATAACAGATAATTTTGAAACTTTAAATTATACAGAAAATGTCTATGCTAAGGCACCAGCTGATGATCATGTAAATATAACATATTCCCAAGTTAACAGCTCTGTTACTTCTGATATCTTACAACAGAGTCTGTTAACAGACACGAATGAAATTCTTCGTAATTCTAGTGATGTAAACTTAACAGAAAGTAACAATGTTATCGCAAATGTTATTGTCAACAAAACAGATCACGAAGTTAACAGTTCCTTTTCTTCTGTGAGTAAAAAAGAATTGCAGTTAACAGACATAGCAGAAAATATATCTTTTTATTCTGTTAACATAACAGAAATGCTAAAGACAGATGTTGCTGATACTCCTGTGAACTTAACAGAGATTCTCACAGAAAATGTTCCGGAAAATCTTAACGAATCTAGTTCCACTTTAACAACAATAGAAAACTATGTTAAAGTAACGCAAACCCCTAACTTAACAGAAAATTTTGAAACCTTAGAAAATGTCTTTGTTAAGACAACGCAACATAGTAACGTAGACTTAACAGATTTTAAAGATAACAGTTCTGTTACTACCACTATCTTAATACAGAGTCTGTTAACAGAATATAATGAAATTCTGAGAAATTCCAGTGATGCAAACTTAACAGAAAATTTCAATGTTATCGGAAATAGTATCGTCAATACAACAGTTCTCGAAGTTAAAAGTTCGTCAAGTGCTGAGAAAGCAATAGAAATGCAGATAACATATACAACTGAAACTACAGCTAATGTAAATCCATCTCATTCTCCTCTTAACATAACAGAGATGTTGAAAATAGATGTGGCTGAAACTCCTAATGATTATAGCATAACAGCAAATATCGACCTTAACTCAAAAGAGGCAGACTTCAAGACAAAAGCTCCTAACCTAACAGAGTTACAGACAACAGAATTTCAGAGCGATATTACAGTTTCTGATCAAAATAATTCCCTTATAACAGAATTTCAGAACGATACCAGAGTTTCTGATAAAAATAGTTCCCTTAATTCTTCACATTTAACAGCGTCAGAGACAACAGCAGCTCCGAACGATTTGAGTTCTCAAACTACAACTACATCGTTAACTACTCAAGATCCACGTTTACCATTTCGAGCCCTGGAATGTGCAGGTGACAATAATACGAGACAATTTAAGGCTCTAAAATGTTACCAGTATTATCAGTGTTTTGCTGGCTGGGCTTTCTTGATGAACTGTCATGAGGGCTGGTGGTTCGAGGGGCAGCAGGGCCAGTGCGTCTTGGATGTAAATAGAAAATGTGAAATGATATAAATTAAATATAGAAATAAAAATTTATGAAATTGTAAAGAAAATTTAAATCATAGGTTAATTAAAAACTACATGACTCAATCGTGGCTTTATATATACATCCATTTTCAATCGTGACTCAATTGTGGCTTTATATATACATCCATTTTCAATCGTGACTCAATCGTGGCTTTATGTATAGTTCCATTTTCAATTATGACTCAATCGTGGCTTTATATATAGTTCCATTTTCAATTATGACCCAATCGTGGCTCTATATATAGTTCCATTTTCAATTATGACTCAATCGTGGCTTGATATATAGTTCCATTTTCAATTATGACCCAATCGTGGCTCTATATATAGTTCCATTTTCAATAATGACTCAATCGTGGCTTTATATATAGTTCCATTTTTAATTATGACTCAATCGTGGTTTTATATATAGTTCCATTTTTAATTATGACTCAATCGTGGTTTTATATATAGTTCCATTTTCAATTATGACTCAATCGTGGCTTTATATATAGTTCCATTTTCAATTATGACTCAATCGTGGCTTTATATATAGTTCCATTTTCAATTATGACTCAATCGTGGCTTCATATATAGTTCCATTTTCAATTATGACTCAATCGTGGCTTTATATATAGTTCCATTTTCAATTATGACCCAATCGTGGCTCTATATATAGTAACATTTTCAATTATGACGTTATCGTGGCTTTATATATAGTTCCATTTTTAATTATGACTCAATCGTGGCTTTATATATAGTTCAATTTTTAATTATGACTCAATCGTGGTTTTATATATAGTTCCATTTTCAATTATGACTCAATCGTGGCCTTATATATAGTTCCATTTTTAATTATGACTCAATCGTGGCTTTATATATAGTTCCATTTTCAATTATGACCCAATCGTGGCTCTATATATAGTAACATATTCAATTATGACGTAATCGTGGCTTTATATATAGTTCCATTTTTAATTATGACTCAATCGTGGCTTTAAATATAGTTCCATTTTCAATTATGACTCAATCGTGGCTTTATATATAGTTCAATTTTTAATTATGACTCAATCGTGGTTTTATATATAGTTCCATTTTCAATTATGACTCAATCGTGGCCTTATATATAGTTCCATTTTTAATTATGACTCAATCGTGGCTTTATATATAGTTCCATTTTCAATTATGACCCAATCGTGGCTCTATATATAGTAACATATTCAATTATGACGTAATCGTGGCTTTATATATAGTTCCATTTTTAATTATGACTCAATCGTGGCTTTAAATATAGTTCCATTTTCAATTATGACTCAATCGTGGTTTTATATATAGTTCCATTTTCAATTATGACTCAATCGTGGCTTTATAAATAGTTTCATTTTCAATTATGACTCAATCGTGGCTTTATATATAGTTCCATTTTCAATTATGACTCAATCGTGGCTTTATATGTAGTTCCATTTTCAATTATGACTCAATCGTGGCTTTATAAATAGTTTCATTTTCAATTATGACTCAATCGTGGCTTTATAAATAGTTTCATTTTCAATTATGACTCAATCGTGGCTTTATAAATAGTTTCATTATCAATTATGACTCAATCGTGGCTTTATATATAGTTCCATTTTCAATTATGACTCAATCGTGGCTTTATAAATAGTTTCATTTTCAATTATGACTTAATCGTGGCTTTATATATAGTCCCATTTTCAATAATGACTCAATCGTGGCTTTATATATAGTTCCATTTTTAATTATGACTCAATCGTGGCTTTAAATATAGTTCCATTTTCAATTACGACTCAATCGTGGTTTTATATATAGTTCCATTTTCAATTATGACTCAATCGTGGCTTTATAAATAGTTTCATTTTCAATTATGACTCAATCGTGGCTTTATATATAGTTCAATTTTTAATCGTGGCTCTCCATTATTACAATTTTAATAATTATGAGAGGTATTTAATAAGACAAACTTATTGAATTGCCCTCGTATATTTAAATGCAAATAAAAGTACATCGATCTTTTTCATAAATTTTGATTTGTATATTTGTCAAGCTTTTGTGTTTTATACAATAAAACAAAAAAGGTGTTTTTAATATTATTTTTAATATTATTTTTTTAAATAAATTTTATTCACTTTTAAAACCAAAATATTAACATATTTCCTGAAATTTTGGATCAGTTTAAAACTGCATTTAGAGGTAACAATTTGCATAAGAAGAAATAATTTCAATGGAAATTTTAATTTTATTACTCGCGATCTCTATATTAATTCTGATTGTTCTGGTAAAAGTTCTTCTAATAACAGAGGATTTATCCAAAGGAAGGAAGATAGTGACGATATATAACAATTCAAAGCCGGAATCAAAATCTATAGATGGTAAACATATTCATATAGACACAATTTTTAAATATATACTTATTTTCTTTCGATTCTGATTTCCCAGAAGTCTCGCCCGCTGCTAACCAAGACAAACCGGTTTTTATCGTCGTTGTAAGCCCTGATGAAGTAGCAAAAGTTACTAAAACCGATTTCATATAACCGAAAGTCTAAATGGAGGAAAGAAACGAGGATACTTTCATAAGGCTCTCCAAAGAAAACCCGGAAATATGGTCATGTGAAAGGACTTCAATTTTTGTTATCTCGAAAACTAAAGGGGATAGATCTGAAGTAGCCAACAGCAAGGGCGATCACCAACTTTTCTAAAGAAAAAGTTGGCGATCACCAACTTTTCTAAAGAAAAAGTTGGCGATCACCAACTTTTCTAAAGAAAAAGTTGGCGATCACCAACTTTTCTAAAGAAAAAGTTGGCGATCACCAACTTTTCTAAAGAAAAAGTTGGCGATCACCAACTTTTCTAAAGAAAAAGTTGGCGATCACCAACTTTTCTAAAGAAAAAGTTGGCGATCACCAACTTTTCTAAAGAAAAAGTTGGCGATCACCAACTTTTCTATAAGAAAAAGTTGGCGATCACCAACTTTTCTAAAGAAAAAGTTGGCGATCACCAACTTTTGTAAAGAAAAAGTTGGCTATCACCAACTTTTCTAAAGAAAAAGTTGGCTATCACCAACTTTTCTAAAGAAAAAGTTGGCTATCACCAACTTTTCTAAAGAAAAAGTTGGCGATCACCAAATTTTCTATAGAAAAAGTTGGCGATCACCTACTTTTCTATAGAAAAAGTTGGCGATCAAAAAAGTTGGCGATCACCAACTTTTCTTTAGAAAAAGTTGGCGATCACCAACTTTTCTATAGAAAAAGTTGGCGATCACCAACTTTTCTATAGAAAAAGTTGGCGATCACCAACTTTTCTATAGAAAAAGTTGGCGATCACCAACTTTTCTATAAAAAAAGTTGGCGATCACCAACTTTTCTATAAAAAAAAGTTGGCGATCACCAACTTTTCTATAAAAAAAAGTTGGCGATCACCAACTTTTCTATAAAAAAAAGTTGGCGATCACCAACTTTTCTATAAAAAAAAGTTGGCGATCACCAACTTTTCTATAAAAAAAAGTTGGCGATCACCAACTTTTCTATAAAAAAAAGTTGGCGATCACCAACTTTTCTATAAAAAAAAGTTGGCGATCACCAACTTTTCTATAAAAAAAAGTTGGCGATCACCAACTTTTCTATAAAAAAAAGTTGGCGATCACCAACTTTTCTATAAAAAAAAGTTGGCGATCACCAACTTTTCTATAAAAAAAAGTTGGCGATCACCAACTTTTCTATAAAAAAAAGTTGGCGATCACCAACTTTTCTATAAAAAAAAGTTGGCGATCACCAACTTTTCTATAAAAAAAAGTTGGCGATCACCAACTTTTCTATAAAAAAAAGTTGGCGATCACCAACTTTTCTATAAAAAAAAGTTGGCGATCACCAACTTTTCTATAAAAGAAAGTTGGCGATCACCAACTTTTCTATAAAAAAAAGTTGGCGATCACCAACTTTTCTATAAAAAAAAGTTGGCGATCACCAACTTTTCTATAAAAGAAAGTTGGCGATCACCAACTTTTCTATAAAAAAAAGTTGGCGATCACCAACTTTTCTATAAAAAAAAGTTGCCGATCACCAACTGGTACTGGTTTAAGTCTTTGCTGTAATATTTAAATAATATAAGTCTTTGGCAGAAACGGCAAAGAAATGTATTTTTCTAAATGACCCATATCAGAATTATATTGTTCTAATTACAAAAATTTCTCTTCATATAAAAATGTGTATATCTTTGGAATATAATTTTAATCAAATAATTTTAAAGTACTTGCAAAAAATATATATGTATCTCCAAAATTATATGTTAAAGTGTTAGTTATTAATCTCATAAGCTCTTGACAAAATTGATAACGCAAAGTGATATGTAATTTTTACAAAATATTCCTATTCAAATAAATTTTGAAAACTTCGATAAATTTAAACGATTTTCTAGTAAAAAGCATTTACAGTTTTTCCAAAACCCTCAAACTAAAAACTATAGCGAAGGCAACGAACGGAAAAAATGAAATTAATTTTAATAGTTCTTAATATTTTGTGCTATCTTCAGAAATCACAAGGTCTTTCTGTGCCTCAAACTTTAGATAATGGTGATGAATATAAGGAGATTTGTGCTCAGGGAGGACAATATCATGCTGATCCTTATGATTGTCAGTACTTTGTCCAGTGCAGTAATGGCATACCACATCGAATGAAATGTACCACGCATTTGTACTGGAATCAGCAGCTGCTGACGTGTTATTGGTCGGGTAGTCATTGTAATATCGAGACTACAGCTACCACTGAAGAGGAAAGCACTACAGAAGCTTTTATATCTACGACAACTGACGGAGAAACAACTCAGGAAGTTACATCATCAGAGACATCCTCAACATCTACAGAATCTACTGAGACTACAATTAGAACGGAATCTTCTGAATCTTCAAGCGAACCAACAGTAATAACTGACATAGATTCCTCAACAGAAATTTCCACCACATCAGAAGCTTCGAGTGAATTTACCCCAACTTCAAGTGAGACGTCAACAGAAACATCCGAAGCTTCGAGTGAATTTACCCCAACTCCAAGTGTTACGTCAACAGAAACATCCGAAGCATCGGAGGTTACTTCTACCGCAAGTACTACAACTTCAGAAGAAAGTTCTTCATCAGATAGCGAAACGACCTCTGAAGCTTCAATTGCATCCACAATTCCTATTGAAACAACAACATCCACAGATACTTCAACAGAAACTCCAACAGCTCCCGAAGCTACTTCCTCCACAACGGAAGCCTCTTCAACCGAAACAGCCAATTCTTCAACTTTAGAATCCTCAACTTCGGAAGCATCCTCTACAACAGAACCCTCAACCGAAACAGAATCGACAACTAATTCCAATTTTACACCAACGGAAGCTTCCTCAACCTCTGATGTAACTACAGAAAATACTTCCACTGAACTTCCCTCCGCAACCGAAGGATTATCGACCACAACTGAAGGCGACGAAATATACCAGGAGTTATGTTCTCAGGGCGGCCATTACTATGCCGATCCATATGATTGTCACTATTTCGTTGAATGCAGCAATGAAATACCTTATCGCACAAGATGTCCAAAGCCTTTGTATTGGAATCAAGAACGAGAAGCATGTCAATGGTCGGGTATACATTGTAATGTGGTCAAAGCTACAACTATCACGATCAATCTGTAAACCACAAAAAATTTGACAATATCATCCAGTGAAACTTCTTGGCGACCACCAACTTTACTAAAGAAAAAGTTGGCGATCACCAAGTTTTCTAAAGAAAAAGTTGGCGATCACCAACTTTACTAAAGAAAAAGTTGGCGATCACCAACTTTACTAAAGAAAAATTTGGCGATCACCAACTTTTCTAAAGAAAAAGTTGGCGATCACCGACTTTTCTAAAGAAAAAGTTGGCGATCACCGACTTTTCTAAAGAAAAAGTTGGCGATCACCAACTTTTCTAAAGAAAAAGTTGGCGATCACAACTTTTCTAAAGAAAAAGTTGGCGATCACCAACTTTTCTAAAGAAAAAGTTGGCGATCACCAACTTTTCTAAAGAAAAAGTTGGCGATCACCAACTTTTCTAAAGAAAAAGTTGGCGATCACCAACTTTTCTAAAGAAAAAGTTGGCGATCACCAACTTTTCTAAAGAAAAAGTTGGCGATCACCAACTTTTCTAAAGAAAAAGTTGGCGATCACCAACTTTTCTAAAGAAAAAGTTGGCGATCACCAACTTTTCTATAGAAAAAGTTTGCGAACACCAACTTTTCTATAGAAAAATTGGCGAACACCAACTTTTCTATAGAAAAATTGGCGAACACCAACTTTTCTATAGAAAAAGTTGGCGAACACCAACTTTTCTATAGAAAAAGTTGGCGAACACCAACTTTTCTATAGAAAAAGTTGGCGAACACCAACTTTTCTATAGAAAAAGTTGGCGAACACCAACTTTTCTATAGAAAAAGTTGGCGAACACCAACTTTTCTATAGAAAAAGTTGGCGATCACCAACTTTTCTATAGAAAAATTTGGCGATCACCAACTTTTCTATAGAAAAATTTGGCGATCACCAACTTTTCTATAGAAAAATTTGGCGATCACCAACTTTTCTATAGAAAAATTTGGCGATCACCAACTTTTCTAAAGAAAAATTTGGCGATCACCAACTTTTCTAAAGTAAAAGTTGGCTATCACCAACTTTTCTATAGAAAAATTTTGCTGATCACCAACTTTTTTTACAGAAAAATTTGGCGATCACCAACTTTTCTATAGAAAAATTTGGCGATCACCAACTTTTCTATAGAAAAATTTGGCGATCACCAACTTTTCTATAGAAAAATTTGGCGATCACCAACTTTTCTATAGAAAAATTTGGCGACCACCAACTTTTCGATAGAAAAATTTGGCGATCACCAACTTTTCTATAGAAAAATTTGGCGATCACCAACTTTTCTATAGAAAAATTTGGCGATCACCAACTTTTCTAAAGAAAAAGTTGGCGATCACAAACCAAGATGGAGTGTTTGTAGTATGAGTTGTCGTTTGGAGAAAAAATGCCATAAATCAAAATTTGTTGCCTTAGGTCGATAAGTTTGTTCTGGTTTAAGTCTCTGCTATACTCATCAAATAACTTTAGCCTATTTTAGGGCTGAAATGGAAAAAAGTACGTATTTTTCTAAATGGCCCATGTCAGGTTTATTGTTGTAATTACAAAAATGTCTCTTTATATATTTTTATAGTTTTTGATTAAAAATTTTATCAAATAAAAATCAAGTACTTGCAAAATATTTATTTCTTAAATTGTATGTGAAAGTGTTAGTTTTTATCTTATAAGCTCTTGACAAAATTGATAACACAAAGTGATATGTAACTTTTACAAAATTTTCTATTTCTAATAAATTTCATAATCTTCGATAAAAGAGTAAAAAGAGTAAAAAAGTTTACAGTTTTTCCAAAACCCTCGAACTGAAAACTAGAACGAAGGCAACGACCAGGAAAAATGAAATTAATTCTAATAGTTCTTAACATTTTGTACTTTGTTCGGAAATCACAAAGTCTTTCTGTGCCTCAATCTGTCGTTAATGATGATGAATATAAAGAGATTTGCGCTCAGGGAGGGCAATATCATGCTGATCCTTATGATTGTCAGTACTTTGTACAGTGCAGTAATGGCATACCGTATCGAATGAAATGTGCCACGCCTTTGTACTGGAATCAGCAGCTGTTGACTTGTCAATGGTCGGGTAGTCATTGTAGTGTTAAGACTACAACGAAAGTAACGACATCAACGAAAGCTACAACTACTACCACTCAAAAGAAAAGCACTACGGAAGCTTTAACATCTACGACAACTGAAAAGGAAACGACTGAGGAAGTTACATCATCACAGACTTCTTCAACATCCACAACATCTTCTGAGAATACAAGTGAAACGGAATCTTCCGAATCTACTAGCGAACCAACAGTTACAACCGAAATTTCTTCAACATCGGCGTCGATATCTTCTACTTCCAAAGAGACTTCAGCAGAAACAGAAGCAACTACCGAGACAACTACCGAGACTACAAGTAGTACCGAAGCTCTTACATCAACATCTACCGAAAGTGTCTCTACTACGGAATCTTTAACCACATTAGAGCCTATACTTTCGACCATCGAATCCACATCGAAAACATCAAGCGAAACTGCAGATACAACAACCAGTGAGAACGCAACCAGTGAACTAGTTACATCTACAACTGATGAAACAACTTTAAATGACACCCCAACTTCCGAAGCAACAAGAGAGACAACAATATCAGAACAGAGTTCAACTTCATCATCGTCAACAGAGGGAAGCTCAGAAGAAAATTCAACGGAAAACTCTTCGACAACGGAAACATCTAACGAAACAACCAGCAAATCTACAGCTGAATATTCCACGACAACAATTTCTTCAACAGAAACAACTTTCTCTCAAGTCTCTTCAACCGAAATTCCCATAACATCAACATCTTCTACTTCTGACGATACTTCATCTACTACTCCAAGGGTTACTTCGGCAACGGAAACAACAACTGCCAGAAATCCCTCAACAGAAATTTCCACAAGCACTAAAACGTCCACCACTTCAACTTCTACAGAAGTTTCTACAGAAAATCCCTTAACAACCGAAGTAACATCTGAAGCCAGCTTGGAAACAACTTCAAACCCTACATCAATAGGAACTTCTTCAACATTAGAGCCATCATCTTCTCTAGGTACCACAACTTCGAAAGATTCTTCAACGTTAACTCCCCCAACATCGGAAATTCCAACCAAAACTACTAGTGAAACAACCTCAGAATCCAAAACTTCATCCGAAGGTACAACATCTATAGATTCCTCAACAGAAATTTCCACAATATCCGTATCAACATCAGAAACTTCAAGTGAAATTAACCCAACTTCAAGTGATACGTCAACTGAAACATCCGAAGCCTCAGAGGTTACTACTACCACAAAAACTACCACTTCAGAAGACTCTACTTCATTGCCAACAGAATCACCATCTTCTACAAGTGGAACGACCGCGGAAGCTTCAATTACTTCCACAATTCCTATTGAAACAACAACATCCAAAGATACTTCAACGGAAACTCTCACAACTTCCGAAGCTACTTCCTCCACTAAGGAAGCCTCTTCAACCGAAATAGCCAATTCTTCATCATTAGAAACCTCAACTTCAGAAGCAACCGCAACAACAGAACCATCAACGGAAATGGAATCGTCAACTAATTCCATTTATACATCAACGAAAGTTTCAACAACCACTGATGCAACTACAGAAGATACCTCCACTAAACTTCCCCCCACAACCGAGGGATTATCGACCACAACTGAAGATGACGATATATACCAAAAGATTTGCTCTCAGGGTGGCCGATACCACGCCGATCCATATGATTGTCACTATTTCATTGAATGCAGCAATGGAGTATATTTTCGCATTGAATGTCCAAAGTCTCAGTATTGGAATCAAGAACGAGAAGCGTGTCAATTGTCGGGTGAACACTGTAATGTGATGACGACTTCCACATCGAAAGCGGCAACTACCACGACAAGAGAATCTACCGATGAAACGACTGTACCTTCTAATGAAACAACAACCCCTAAAGATACTTCAACAGAAACGCCCAGAACTTCCGAAGCTACTTCCTCCACTACGGGAGCCTCTTCAACCGAAATCGCCAATTCTTCATCATTAGAAACCTCAACTTCAGAAGCATCCTCTACAACAGAACCCTCATCCGAAACAGAATCGACAACTAAATCCAATTTATCATCAACGGAAGCTTCAACAACCTCTGAAGCAACTGCAGAAGATACTTCCACCGAACTTCCGTCCACAACCCAAGGATTATCGCCGACAACTGAAGGTGACGATATATACCAAGAGTTATGTTCTCAGGGAGGTCAATACTACGCCGATCCATATGATTGTCACTATTTCATTGAATGCAGCAATGGAATACCTCATCGCACAAAATGCCCAAAGCCTTTGTACTGGAATCAAGAAAAACAAGCGTGTCAATGGTCGGATACACACTGTAATGTGAAGACGACAACAACAAAAGCTGCAACTACCACGATCAATCTGGAAACTGATGCTTCATCTTCAGTAATTCCCACCCTTTCAACAGAGGAAACAACTCCAAATGATTCTTTAACAGAAATAAATCCAACTACCGAGGCTGATTCTTCAACCTCCCAAGGGATTGCAACACAAACTTCTCCAACTTCTAAGCGCACAACTGAAGCATCAACAGATACTCCAATACCAACAACTTCTGAGGCTTCAATTTCAATAACTCCAAATGAAACCCCAACAGAAAGCAATCCAACCGCTGAGCCCAATACTACAACATCCCAAGAGATTCCAACAGAAACGTCCCATGCTTCCGAAGTATCAACAGAAACTTCCACAACCTCTGGTGTGACATCATCGACTGACTCCACCAGAAAACCAGCAGAAACTACAGCGGTACCAAAAGTTACTACAGAGAATCCAACGGAAATTTCAAGTTCCTCAAAGGCATCTAGCGGTATCACAACCCAAGCTTCTACTCTACTAACATCTTCAGATTATCCTCAAACTACAGATGTCACATCCATAACTGCAGAATGCGAACAAGGTTCTGTAGAGTTCTCTCCTGATTGCCAGTCCTATGCACAATGTTCCGATGGTCAACATATAATAATTAAATGTCCCGATGATACTTTTTGGAATTCACAAATTAATGCTTGTACCAAAGATGATAGTCACTGTAGAGCTACAACCATCGAAACCGAATTGACAACCCAAGGAAGCAATGAAAAAGAAACAACTTCTTCAGGAGTTTTTAGTACGATTCGGGAAGAAACAACAATAGGTTTAAATAATCCGAAGACAAGTAGTGGGACTACTGAAAGTTTAAGTACTGAAACTGTTCCCGAAGTTCCCAGCAAAACAACTTTAAATTGGGAACTGACTTCCGAAAATGAGGCATCTGAACCAACTCAAACCGAAGAGTTAGGAACTGAACCTGTGGAAAACCCATCTGAAACCGAATTGACAACCCAAGGACGCAACGAAAATGAAAGAACTTCTTTAGGAGTTTTTAGTACGAATCGGAAAGTAACAACAATAGGTTTAAATAATCCGAAGACAAGTAGTGGAACTACCGAAAGTTTAAGTACTGAAACTATATCCGAAGGAGCCCCCAAAACAACCTTAAATTGGGAACTGACTTCCGAAAATGAGGCATCTGAACCAACTCAAACCGAGGAGTTAGGAACTGAACCTGTGGAAAACCCATCTGAAACCGATTTGACAAACCAAGGAAGCAACGAAAAAGTAACAGCTTCTTCAGGAGTTTCTAGTACAAATCAGGAAGAAGCAACAATAGGCTTTCCTAATCCGGAGACAAGTAGTGGAACTATCGAAAAATTAAGTACTGAAACTATATCCGAAGGAGCCCCCAAAACAACCTTAAATTGGGAACTGACTTCCGAAAATGAGGCATCTGAACCAACTCAAACCGAGGAGTTAGGAACTGAACCTGTGGAAAACCCATCTGAAACCGATTTGACAAACCAAGGAAGCAACGAAAAAGTAACAGCTTCTTTAGGAGTTTCTAGTACAAATCAGGAAGAAGCAACAATAGGCTTTCCTAATCCGGAGACAAGTAGTGGAACTATCGAAAAATTAAGTACTGAAACAGAAATTATATCCGAAGACACCCGCAAAACAACTTCAAATTGGGAACTGACTTCCGAAAATGAGGCATCTAAACCAACTCAAATCGAAGGGTTAGTGAAGAATCCTGTGGAAAAATCATCTGATCCGGACAATCTCTCTGTCTGCCGAAACAATAACCAAGGCTACCATCCAGATCCCTATGATTGTAAGAAATTTATTGAATGTGTAAAGGGTGAAACTTTCGCTCAACGTTGTCCTGATTTGCACTACTGGGATGTCAAGCTGGGTTCTTGTGCTAAGGGAGATTGTGTGGGAAATACAACTGAAGCAGTCGAGATTGAGAGGAATATATGAAGTTTCTAGTTCTGATTTCTTAAGTAATTTAAAGAATTTGTCTCAGGTTTCTCTGTAAATCTTACTTTCTTACTTGTAGCTGATAAAATTTCCAGGAATTTGTATCAAGACATTTGTTGGTCCCACTCATAAGAGCACTTGTGTTTGCTTTCAATTCACTTCAATGAATTCTTAATAATTGCACGATAATATTTATTATCTATTGTCTTGTATGGGTATATTTAAGCTTACAGTAAAGGGCAAAAATTGTCTCCATTAATAAATAACATGAAAAATTATGATAATGTTTTCATTTCAAGTGTTTGAGGTAAGATTTGTATGAAAGAAGTTAAGGAAACTATTTACTTTCCAAGTTCAAGGTAGTTTAGATGTAAGATTATGTGAAGAACGAGGAATTTCTGTTGACTATAAAAGCCTTGTAACTAGCGTGTAAGTTTCACAGTTGCTTAATCATTATTAATATTAGCATTACTTGTGATTTGGAACATCATGTCTTGGATTTTATCTTCGTTCCTGGCCTTAACATTTATATGTGGTAGCTGGTCTGAGGAATTCCGGGTAATTTTAAAATTACTAGTTTCATTTTCATTTACTAATCTCTTCCAATTCCCAGAATTCACCCCCAATACCCCACAGTGATTGCCCTGCCATTGATGATGCGAATCATGCTGTTATGCTGCCCTATCCTCAGGATTGCGGAAAATACTATAGCTGCCTAAATGGCTTTGCCTATGTACAGCAGTGTCCCAACAATCTACACTGGAGTACCTTAACCTATCGCTGTGATTATCCCCAGATAGCCAAGTGTCAAACAGGACCCAATTTCTTAACAGTACCAGTGGAGATAGTGAAACCACCTCCCAGTGCCTTAGTTACCTCCAATACAAATGAAATTATCTATCAATTAAATCCCAACGATTGCAGTAGATACTTCAAATGTCAGGCCATGGCCTGTCCCACAAATTATTATTGGAATTCCCTAATAGAATCGTGTGATTTTCCTCATAATGCTCGTTGTCCTTATCTAAGCCCAATTCTCGCTTCATCAAATCCTTCTTACCCAAACGTACCCTCATTAAATCCTTCTTACCCAAATATACCTGCATCACAACCATCTTACCCCAATATTCCCAAAACCTCTAATTCTCTAGAACCATTCTATCAACTATATCCCAACGATTGCTCGAAATTCTATCAATGTCAAACCCTAATATGTCCCTTAAACTATCACTGGAACTATCGGACTCAACAGTGCGATCAACCCCAAATCGCTCAATGTTTAAACCAACCCCTCTTGCCTACCCTTGAAACTAGCTCTGTAGCTGTACCCACAGCTTTTACCGCCCCTCCTACCTCAGCTGTTACCCAGCCAACAACTTCTATCCCAGAATCGCCCCAAACTGGTTGTGTTGGTTGTGAAAATGTTTGCGATGGCTTCCTTCATCACTATTTGCCCCATCCAACGGATTGTCATAAGTTTATACAGTGCAATGGCTGGAGCTTCATACACACCTGCCCGGATAATCTTTTCTGGAATGCTAAATTGAATACCTGCGACCGTATTTGTGTAACAAATTAAAATTTATGTCGAATATTTTTTAAATAAAGATTTTAATATGAAGAAAATTAAGAAAACTTGTCAATGTTGGTAGCACTGAAAAATTTACCTAAGGTAACTAAGTTCTATACCAAAGTTCCAAAACTTTAGTCGAGTTATTATGATTTACCTTATTTGACTACTAAAATGATATTCGATAGGCCGTTGGAAGGATAGTTAGTTTAGGTACTTCTGAGCCCTCTAAGTGTTCCGATACTTCAGCTGGGACCTGCATTATCGGTTTATATTTCGGGTCTTATCTTCTCCGGTTTATCTAACGCCTGTGAAAATAAGGCCCTCCTTTAAGTAGGTCACCTGCTTCTGCTTATCGAACTTGAAACTGTCTCAAAATTCCAGAAGAACTAGAATCTGTTGACATGCGTCCAGACACTTGCAAGCTTCTTAAGCGAGAGTGAACATATAATTCAGCAACTGATAGAACAGCGTCCGTCCAGGGATGCATTCATATATTTAGCGTCTCCTGCGTCTGCTTATCGAACTTGGAACTATCTTATAAATTCCAAAAGGTCTAGAATCTGGTGTCATGAGTCCAGAAACTTGCAACCTTCTTAAGCTAGAGTGGGCAAATAATTCAGCAACTGATAGGACAGCGTCAGTCCAGGTATGCATTAATGTATTTTGCACCTATAAGATAGAAAAGGTTATCAGTTATCAGACAGTAACTATCTAGACTAAGAACCGCCAAGAATGTTCCAAATTGGTCCTAAAAAACATGAAAACCACATGTTTTTCAGGAACTTTCTTGACTAACCCAAGTCTGATGGAGTCACATCTGACCAGTTTGTAGATACCACTGAAGGAAGGGATTCGGGACTAACCTAATTAATTTTAGATGAATAAAATATGAACATACTCCAGCAGATGAGACAGTTTCTAAAGGAATTGGATGGGAAGAGTGGATTCAGTTGAGGGTTTAACTGACTTTCTTTAAACCACTCAGGTAATGAGTGATCACCAAATTTTCTATAGAAAACTTTGGCGATCACCAAATTTTCTATAGAAAACTTTGACGATCACCAAATTTTCTATAGAAAACTTTGACGATCACCAAATTTTCTATAGAAAACTTTGGTGATCACCAAATTTTCTATAGAAAACTTTGGCGATCACCAAATTTTCTATAGAAAACTTTGGCGATCACCAAATTTTCTATAGAAAACTTTGGCGATCACCAAATTTTCAATAGAAAACATTGGCGATCACCAAATTTTCTATAGAAAACTTTGGCGATCACCAAATTTTCTATAGAAAACTTTGGCGATCACCAAATTTTCTATAGAAAACTTTGGCGATCACCAAATTTTCTATAGAAAACTTTGGCGATCACCAAATTTTCTATAGAAAACTTTGGCGATCACCAAATTTTCTATAGAAAACTTTGGCGATCACCAAATTTTCTATAGAAAACTTTGGCGATCACCAAATTTTCTATAGAAAACTTTGGCGATCACCAAATTTTCTATAGAAAACTTTGGCGATCACCAAACTTTCTATTGAAAACTTTGGCAGCTAAATTTATATCAGTAATTACAGTTAACTTACGTTTCTAGCCAAGTTAGCACAGCTGGTTTTGTGTTTACATTTTTATGGGAAAAAAGAATGAAAGATATTTTTGGAGATCTTTTATAAGATCACAAAAGAATATATAAAAAAATCTGTTGTTTAAACAAAGTTTTAAGCATACAGCAAATATATCTTCAAAACATTTAAGAAAAATTATTTTATATCAAAAATATATCTATTTCTGTATCTTTTCATAAACAAAAAAATTATTGTTATTGATTTGTCTGTCTACGCTTTAGAAGATCTTTTGTATTTTCCAAGATAAATAATAGTGGATACACACTCTGCAAAGCAATTCAAAAATCTTTCAAATTTCATTGCAAATTATATAGATTGTATATATTAATATTTAGTTCAAAATTGCACTGCAGATTGCAGTGTGTGTGCCAAAACATGCAATCTGAATCGAAAGTGTTTGGCCTACATGCATTGCTTAGTGTGTATCCCCTACAATAAACAATAATATTATTTTTGTGACTAATTTTCTTTTACTCATCAGAGAAAACATCTTTTATATTGATCTTGATAATTTTGCAAAAAAACTTTTTATATTAAGATAAGTTAAAATTTTGTTTATAATTTTTGGGCCAAGTTTTATATATAAAGACAAAAATTAAGAGACAAATTAAAAACAGTTTCTTTAACAAAATTGGTGAAAGAACGCACAAAAATGTTACTTAAAGCTGGTAAATTATTAAAGAATTAAAGGTCTTATAAAGGATATATAACAACTATAACGTTCTTTTCAAAACTTTTCAGCCTTTTTATTGGCCTTGACTTTGTGTCTTGGAGCCAGTCATGTGAAATCTGCTGTCTTGACTTTAACGGATCAGGAATTAAAAGAGGTATAAATAAAATATCAAAATTTGGTGATCGCTAAAGTTTTCTATAGAAAAGTTGGGTTTTCTATAGAAAAGTTAGCGATCGCCTGAGTTTTCTATAGAAAAGTTAGCGATCGCCTGAGTTTTCTATAGAAAAGTACACGATCGGCTTAGATTTCTATAGAAAAGTTAACGATCGCCTTAGATTTTTATAGAAAAGTTGGCGATTGCCTTAGTTTTCTATAGAAAAGCTAGCGACCGCCTGAGTTTTCTATAGAAAGGTTAGCGATCGCCTGCGTTTCCTATAGCAAAGTTGGCGATTGCCTTAGTTTTTTATAGAAAAGTTGGCGATCGCCTTAGTTTTCTATAGAAAAATTGGCGATCGCCTTAGTTTTCTATAGAAAAGTTTGCGATCGCCTTAGTTTTCTATAGAAAAGTTGGCGATCGCCTTAGTTTTCTATAGAAAAGTTGGCGATCGCCTTAGTTTTCTATAGAAAAGTTGGCGATCGCCTTAGTTTTCTATAGAAAAGTTGGCGATCGCCTTAGTTTTCTATAGAAAAGTTGGCGATCGCCTTAGTTTTCTATAGAAAAGTTGGCGATCGCCTTAGTTTTCTATAGAAAAGTTGGCGATCGCCTTAGTTTTCTATAAAAAAGTTGGCGATCGCCTTAGTTTTCTATAGAAAAGTTGGCGATCGCCTTAGTTTTCTATAGAAAAGTTGGCGATCGCCTTAGTTTTCTATAGAAAAGTTGGCTATCGCCTTAGTTTTCTATAGAAAAGTTGGCGATCGCCTTAGTTTTCTATAGAAAAGTTGGCGATCGCCTTAGTTTTCTATAGAAAAGTTGGCGATCGCCTTAGTTTTCTATAGAAAAGTTGGCGATCGCCTTTGTTTTCTATAGAAATGTTGGCGATCGCCTTAGTTTTCTACAGAAAAGTTAGCAATCGCCTTAGTTTTCTATAGAATAGTTGGCGATCGCCTTAGTTTTCTATAGAAAAGTTAGCAATTGCCTCAGTTTCCTATAGAAAAGTTGGCGATCGCCTTAGTTTTCTATAGAAAAGTTGGCGATCGCCTTAGTTTTCTATAGAAAAGTTTGCGATCGCCTTAGTTTTCTATAGAAAAGTTTGCGATCGCCTTAGTTTTCTATAGAAAAGTTGGCGATAGCCTGAGTTTTCTATAGAAAAGTTGGCGATCGCCTTAGTTTTCTATAGAAAAGTTGGCGATCGCCTTAGTTTTCTATAGAAAAGTTGGCGATCGTCTTAGTTTTCTATAGAAAAGTTGGCGATCGCCTTAGTTTTCTATAGAAAAGTTGGCGATCGCCTTAGTTTTCTATAGAAAAGTTGGCGATCGCCTTAGTTTTCTATAGAAAAGTTGGCGATCGCCTTAGTTTTCTATAGAAAAGTTGGCGATCGCCTTAGTTTTCTATAGAAAAGTTGGCGATCGCCTTAGTTTTCTATAGAAAAGTTGGCGATCGCCTTAGTTTTCTATAGAAAAGTTGGCGATCGCCTTAGTTTTCTATAGAAAAGTTGGCGATCGCCTTAGTTTTCTATAGAAAAGTTGGCGACCGCCTTAGTTTTCTATAGAAAAGTTGGCGATCGCCTTTGTTTTCTATAGAAATGTTGGCGATCGCCTAAGTTTTCTACAGAAAAGTTAGCAATCGCCTTAGTTTTCTATAGAATAGTTGGCGATCGCCTTAGTTTTCTATAGAAAAGTTAGCAATTGCCTCAGTTTCCTATAGAAAAGTTGGCGATCGCCTTAGTTTTCTATAGAAAAGTTTGCGATCGCCTTAGTTTTCTATAGAAAAGTTGGCGATCGCCTTAGTTTTCTATAGAAAAGTTGGCGATAGCCTGAGTTTTCTATAGAAAAGTTGGCGATCGCCTTAGTTTTCTATAGAAAAGTTGGCGATCGCCTTAGTTTTCTATAGAAAAGTTGGCGATCGCCTTAGTTTTCTATAGAAAAGTTGGCGATCGCCTTAGTTTTCTATAGAAAAGTTGGCGATCGCCTTAGTTTTCTATAGAAAAGTTGGCGATCGCATTAGTTTTCTATAGAAAAGTTGGCAATCGCCTTAGTTTTCTATAGAAAAGTTGACGATCGCCTTAGTTTTCTATAGAAAAGTTGGCGATCGCCTTAGTTTTCTATAGAAAAGTTGGCGATCGCATTAGTTTTCTATAGAAAAGTTGGCAATCGCCTTAGTTTTCTATAGAAAAGTTGACGATCGCCTTAGTTTTCTATAGAAAAGTTGGCGATCGCCTTAGTTTTCTATAGAAAAGTTGGCGATCGCCTTAGTTTTCTATAGAAAAGTTGGCGATCGCCTTAGTTTTCTATAGAAAAGTTGGCGATCGCCTTAGTTTTCTATAGAAAAGTTGGCGATCGCCTTAGTTTTCTATAGAAAAGTTGGTGATCGCACTTTGGAGTCTCCGTTTGATTAGATTTTGTTTTATATTTTTCTCATAGGCCTGCCGCGGTCTTGAATTCCAGTACTTAGCCCATCCTACTGAAACCGAAAACTATATAATCTGCGTTCCTGGCGGTGGTGTCGAAAGAGCTTGTGCTGCCCAACAATGTTACGATGAACTCAATCCACCCTGCTCGACTTCATGCAATGCCCAAGCAAGTGTACCCGATCAAAAGACCAAAGATTATTGTAATGACGATGACACGCCTCTTTTGGATCGTGTGGCCGACGACAAGGATTGTGGAGCCTATTTCTTGTGTGTGGGTAAAACTGTAGATCCCATGCCACAGAAATGCCCAGCAAATCAGCACTTTTCGGAGGCACAAAAGACATGTCTACCTTTTTACGAGGCCCAATGTGCAGCCACCACAAAATGGTGTAAGAAAAGGCGCGATGATACACGTTTTCCCGCCGAAGCATGCTATCAATATTATGAGTGCTAAAATGAAACTACCATCCTGCAATCTTGTTCCTATAGCGAACACTTTGATCGGGAAAAAGGTCAATGTGTGGTGGGACTTTGTTCGGGGGACAAGAGAATGCCCGATTGTAAGAACAACATGGATGGCGATCGTATGCCTCATGCTAAATGCTACAAGTATTTCATGTGTCTTAATCAATCGCTTTTCGAGGTCCAATGTCCAAGTGGTTTTTACTACGAGAAGGCCACAAAGTCTTGTGCTCCAGATGTCAATAATGATTGCAAAGACGATTAAGTTTATATGACGATAAAAATCGTTAAAATTTCTCAAGTTTGAGTCATAATAAAATATTTTATTTCATAGTTTAAATTATTTTTGTGTTTTCTTTTTAATAAACTGATAAAACGGTGAATTTTTTTACTTATCGGGAACGACATAAATTTAAATATCAGATATCGCGATTTTATTTATTTTATAAATGTGCAACAAATTATTTTTAAATTATTTCCCTGAACTTCAATAACAAGAATTTTCTTATCACAACAACAACAAAAAAATGATTGATGGTGATCTTTAATATAAAAGATAAAAAAACCTAAGGGATCGCCAAGTTTTCTATAGAAAGATCAGGAAATCGCCTACTTTTTTATAGAAAACTCAAGTGATCGCGACTTTTCTAAAAAAAAATTTAGGCGATCGCCAACTTTTCTAAAGAAAACTCAGGTGATCGCCAAATTTTCTAAAGAAAACTCAGGCGATCGCCAACTTTTCTATAGAAAACTCAGGCGATCGCCAACTTTTCTATAGAAAACTCAGGCGATCGCCAACTTTTCTATAGAAAACTCAGGCGATCGCTAACTTTTCTATAGAAAACTCAGGCGATCGCCAACTTTTCTATAGAAAACTCAGGCGATCGCCAACTTTTCTATAGAAAACTCAGGCGATCGCCAACTTTTCTATAGAAAACTCAGGCGATCGCCAACTTTTCTATAGAAAACTCAGGCGATCGCCAACTTTTCTATAGAAAACTCAGGCGATCGCCAACTTTTCTATAGAAAACTCAGGCGATCGCCAACTTTTCTATAGAAAACTCAGGCGATCGCCAACTTTTCTATAGAAAACTCAGGCGATCGCCAACTTTTCTATAGAAAACTCAGGCGATCGCCAACTTTTCTATAGAAAACTCAGGCGATCGCCAACTTTTCTATAGAAAACTCAGGCGATCGCCAACTTTTCTATAGAAAACTCAGGCGATCGCCAACTTTTCTATAGAAAAACTTTTCTATAGAAAAACTTCTAAAGAAAACTCAGGTGATCGCCAAATTTTCTAAAGAAAACTCAGGCGATCGCCAACTTTTCTATAGAAAACTCAGGCGATCGCCAACTTTTCTATAGAAAACTCAGGCGATCGCCAACTTTTCTATAGAAAACTCAGGCGATCGCTAACTTTTCTATAGAAAACTCAGGCGATCGCCAACTTTTCTATAGAAAACTCAGGCGATCGCCAACTTTTCTATAGAAAACTCAGGCGATCGCCAACTTTTCTATAGAAAACTCAGGCGATCGCCAACTTTTCTATAGAAAACTCAGGCGATCGCCAACTTTTCTATAGAAAACTCAGGCGATCGCCAACTTTTCTATAGAAAACTCAGGCGATCGCCAACTTTTCTATAGAAAACTCAGGCGATCGCCAACTTTTCTATAGAAAACTCAGGCGATCGCCAACTTTTCTATAGAAAACTCAGGCGATCGCCAACTTTTCTATAGAAAACTCAGGCGATCGCCAACTTTTCTATAGAAAACTCAGGCGATCGCCAACTTTTCTATAGAAAACTCAGGCGATCGCCAACTTTTCTATAGAAAACTCAGGCGATCGCTAACTTTTCTATAGAAAACTCAGGCGATCGCCAACTTTTCTAAAGAAAACTCAGGTGATCGCCAAATTTTCTAAAGAAAACTCAGGCGATCGCCAACTTTTCTATAGAAAACTCAGGCGATCGCCAACTTTTCTATAGAAAACTCAGGCGATTGCCAACTTTTCTATAGAAAACTCAGGCGATCGCCAACTTTTCTATAGAAAACTCAGGCGATCGCCAACTTTTCTATAGAAAACTCAGGCGATCGCCAACTTTTCTATAGAAAACTCAGGCGATCGCCAACTTTTCTATAGAAAACTCAGGCGATCGCCAACTTTTCTATAGAAAACTCAGGCGATCGCCAACTTTTCTATAGAAAACTCAGGCGATCGCCAACTTTTCTATAGAAAACTCAGGCGATCGCCAACTTTTCTATAGAAAACTCAGGCGATCGCCAACTTTTCTATAGAAAACTCAGGCGATCGCCAACTTTTCTATAGAAAACTCAGGCGATCGCCAACTTTTCTATAGAAAACTCAGGCGATCGCCAACTTTTCTATAGAAAACTCAGGCGATCGCCAACTTTTCTATAGAAAACTCAGGCGATCGCCAACTTTTCTATAGAAAACTCAGGGGATCGCCAACTTTTCTATAGAAAACTCAGGCGATCGCCAACTTTTCTATAGAAAACTCAGGCGATCGCCAACTTTTCTATAGAAAACACAGGCGATCGCCAACTTTTCTATAGAAAACACAGGAGATCGCCAACTTTTCTATAGAAAACTCAGGCGATCGCCAACTTTTCTATAGAAAATTATGGCGATCGCCAACTTTTCTATAGAAAATTATGGCGATCGCCAACTTTTCTATAGAAAATTATGGCGATCGCCAACTTTTCTATAGAAAATTATGGCGATCGCCAACTTTTCTATAGAAAATTATGGCGATCGCCAACTTTTCTATAGAAAATTATGGCGATCGCCAACTTTTCTATAGAAAATTATGGCGATCGCCAACTTTTCTATAGAAAATTATGGCGATCGCCAACTTTTCTATAGAAAATTATGGCGATCGCCAACTTTTCTATAGAAAATTATGGCGATCGCCAACTTTTCTATAGAAAATTATGGCGATCGCCAACTTTTCTATAGAAAATTATGGCGATCGCCAAGTTTTCTATAGAAAATTATGGCGATCGCCAACTTTTCTATAGAAAATTATGGCGATCGCCAACTTTTCTATAGAAAATTATGGCGATCGCCAACATTTCTATAGAAAATTATGGCGATCGCCAACATTTCTATAGAAAATTATTGCGATCGCCAACTTTTTTATAGAAAATTATGGCGATCGCCAACTTTTCTATAGAAAATTATGGCGATCGGCAACTTTTCTATAGAAAATTATGGCGATCGGCAACTTTTCTATAGAAAATTATGGCGATCGGCAACTTTTCTATAGAAAATTATGGCGATCGGCAACTTTTCTATAGAAAATTATGGCGATCGGCAACTTTTCTATAGAAAATTATGGCGATCGCCAACTTTTCTATAGAAAATTATGGCGATCGGCAAATTTTCTATAGAAAATTATGGCGATCGCCAACTTTTCTATAGAAAGCTAATGCGATCGCCAACTTTTCTATAGAAAATTATGGCGATCGCCAACTTTTCTATAGAAAATTATGGCGATTGCCAACTTTTCTATAGAAAATTATGGCGATCGCCAACTTTTCTATAGAAAATTATGGCGATCGCCAACTTTTCTATAGAAAATTATGGCGATCGCCAACTTTTCTATAGAAAATTATGGCGATCGCCAACTTTTCTATAGAAAATTATGGCGATCGCCAACTTTTCTATAGAAAATTATGGCGATCGCCAACTTTTCTATAGAAAATTATGGCGATCGCCAACTTTTCTATAGAAAATTATGGCGATCGCCAACTTTTCTATAGAAAATTATGGCGATCGCCAACTTTTCTATAGAAAATTATGGCGATCGCCAACTTTTCTATAGAAAATTATGGCGATCGCCAACTTTTCTATAGAAAATTATGGCGATCGCCAACTTTTCTATAGAAAATTACGGCGATCGCCAACTTTTCTATAGAAAATTACGGCGATCGCCAACTTTTCTATAGAAAATTATGGCGATCGCCAACTTTTCTATAGAAAATTATGGCGATCGCCAACTTTTCTATAGAAAATTATGGCGATCGGCAACTTTTCTATAGAAAATTATGGCGATCGGCAACTTTTCTATAGAAAATTATGGCGATCGGCAACTTTTCTATAGAAAATTATGGCGATCGGCAACTTTTCTATAGAAAATTATGGCGATCGGCAACTTTTCTATAGAAAATTATGGCGATCGGCAACTTTTCTATAGAAAATTATGGCGATCGGCAACTTTTCTATAGAAAATTATGGCGATCGGCAACTTTTCTATAGAAAATTGTGGCGATCGGCAACTTTTCTATAGAAAATTATGGCGATCGCCAACTTTTCTATAGAAAAGTTGAAAATTAAAAAAAAACATTTTTTTTGGATCCAATTTAGATTCTCTTTATTTTTGTTTTCATTCTTATAATTTTACATTTTACCAAGGACATGGATACTGCCTTTTCGATACACATCTCTTTGAGGCCGGTTTGTAGTTATAGCCCAACATACAATCCATTAGAACGGGCTCAGAGCCAAAGCAAAAATAGTACTTAGTACAGTCACCAATATAGGGGAAACTTTGTGAGACGTTGGAGGCATTGCATACGGGTTTGGCTGCAGCATTTAATTTACATTTTGAAGTCTTCTCGTCATATGTGGACTCTTCGGGACAATTGTGTACCTCGGGTAGGGGATATTGACAGATAACATACTTGGTATTATCTCCTGGATAGGAAAGTTGGGTACCGGATTTTTTACCACAGCAAATGTTGTCCTCTCTAGGGGAAGGAGATTCGGTAGTAATGGTTGTAGTAGAGGCTGTTGTTATTTTGGAAGTTGAGGTGGGAGTTGTAGGTTCGGGTGTGGTGTTGGTGACTTCTGGAGTTGTTTTTGTAGCCTCGGGAGTTGTTTTGGTAGCCTCGGTTGTCTTTTTTGATGTACTATCGTCCCCCGACTCTGTAGTTTTGGTTGTTTTAGCTTCTTTACAGGCCTCGCTAGAGATCTCTTCATCACACTCCTCGGTATAGGGATTATAATAGCTACCAGATTCGCACTGACACAATGAGGCTGTGTGGTTCAAACACATAAAGTACTGAGAACAGTCTTCCATGTTGGGATAAATAAAACCATTTGACTTATCTTCACAAGATCCCTGGTCCTCAGGTGAGGTTGTGGGGGCCTTGGTTGTTATAGAACCTTTACAAGCCTCAGGTGAGACATCACCGTCACACTCTCCCGTATTTGGATCATAGAAACTTTGAGGCATACACTGTGTAAGCTTTTCTTGGCCATTAAGACACATATAATATTTGGAGCAATCTTTGGGATAGGGTAATGTTGAACCATTGGGTTTACCGATACAAGTTTCAGCTGGAAGGGGGGTATTTGGGGTTGTTGTTACAGTGGTGGGTGACATGGTAGTTTTTATGCTACAATCTGCCAATTCTGGTATAACACATTCCTGGTCATGCTTAGAGAATTCGAGACCTTCCGGGCAATCATAGCCCACCGATAAGGGGTCTTGACAAACTATGTACTTAGTGCAATTATTAGGATAAGGTATCTTACTACCATCCGGTTTGTTGTAGCAGGGTCCCAAATTGGGATCGGGCGTAGTTACTTCTGTAGTTGGTGTTGTAATCTCAGTTGTACTACCAACCCTACACGAGTCCTCATTACTTGACTGCACACATTCTCCTTGATCTAGATCAAAATATTCTCCTTTGCGGCAATAGACTAAATGGACCACATCTTGTTTACACAATAAAAACATTGAACAGTTCTTTTCATAGGGCAATTGGGTATAATCGGGTTTGCCGGTGCATTGATTGGTGGGCTTAGTGGTGGGCTCTAGTGTACTAGAGCTAACAAGACCACAATCTGATTCATTAGGCTCTACACATTCTTGTTGTGCGGAACTGAATTCCAGGCCAGAGGGGCAATTAAAACCTACCGAAATAGGTATTTTGCACATAATAAATTTGGAACAATTACGGGGATAGGGTATAAGCCAGCCTTCTTTCTGACCCTCACAAATGCCTTGAGGTTTGGGAGCGGGTGTGGGTTTAGGAGTGGGAGTGGTAATAACTTCAGGTGTTGTGCTCTCAAAATTATGCTTACAATATTCTGCATCTACCTGAGAGCTACAGTGGCCTTTCAAGGGATCATAGAACTCTCCCTGGTCACAGCTTCTTAGCATATAATTACCATTACCCAAACACTCATAATAAAGTTGACAATCTGATTTGTAAGACTGACTATCTCCCTCTTCAAGACCCTCACATATATCACTAGGACCGGGAGAGGGCGTGGTTCCATTAGAGGGCGAACCCGAGCAAGTACCCTCTTCATCGGCTACACATTTTTGTTGTTGCACATTGAAAAACCAGTCATTATTGCAATAGAAGCCCACCGGTATGGGCTTGACACAACTGATATATTTCTGACAGTTATCGGGGTATTCGATTAACTGACCCTGATCATAATTGCCGCAGATGTTAAGATTTGGTGATGTTGTGGAAATAGGTAGAGTTGTAAGTTCAGTAGTGCTTGAAGGGGTGTTGGTGGTGGTTTGCATGGGCTTACGACATATATTCACATCCTCACTTGGTCCACATTCTTGCTCCTCCGGATAGTAGTAGTTATTACTGGGGCAAGGCATTAAAACGTAACCTCCATTGCCCAGACAAAAGACATATTTGCTGCAATTTTCCACATAGGGAAAAGTAGTACCCTCCTTCTGATTTTCACACATTTGCTTGGGACTCAAAGTGGTCAATTCGGTGGTGGTAGCTACCGTGGTTTTTACTTGCTCCTGACAAGCTGTCGGTAAGACATCGGGTCCACAGTTACCCGAGATAGGATCATAGTAATTGTTAAGGGGACAAGAAATCATATAGAAGTGACCATTATTTAGGCAATAGTAATACATTTGGCAATTTTCGGTAAAGGGGAAAGTAGTGCCCTGAGGTTGGCCTATACATAAATCATAGATAGGTTCTTCGGTTGTGGTATATTCTGGTGTAGTACTTGCAGGTGTTGTATAGCAAACAGATTCCGAGGCTTTATCGCACATCAATAATTCGGCATTGAACAGCCAACCCTGGGGACAGTTAAGGATTTTTACCTCTCCTCCCTGACATTGTAGATATTGAGAGCAATCTCTTTCATAGGGATATGTGGTATAGTCCTCTTTGTTCTGACACATATTGGGATCTACCTCGGGAGGTAAGGTAGTGCTAATGCAAGGTGCTTCAGTGGTGCTTAGAGAGGTCTCTTGGGAACTTGAATCCGTTGTTAGAGGCCATGTAGTTTCGGGTGAATTGGTTGAGGGTAATGGCAGTTCTTCACATTCTAAATCATCATCACAAATACCCAATAGGGAGTTGAAAATTTTTCCATCCTTACAGTGACCCAGACAGGGTTCGGAGTCTTTGCACATTACAAAGGCCCGGCAGTTGTAGGGATAAGAATGATATATCTCGGAGTTAGAGCAAATATCGGAATCCATTCCTTCCACTGGTAGACACTGGTCGGGTTCAATGGTCGGGCTTGTTAGCTCGGTAGTAGTTTCTTCGGTGCTGGAACTACTTATCTCTGGAGTTGTAGAAGAGGTTTCTTCAGTCGTTGAACTAGTGGTTGTAGGTTCCTCCGTAGTCGTGGTTTTTTCTGTGGAAGAGGTAGTAGATTCTTCTGTTGTGGTAGTAGGCTCCTCTGTTGTTAGCTCCTCAGTGGTACTGCTGATTGTAGTAGAAGGCATAGGCAGTTCCACGCACTGAGCCGTATCAGGGGTATCACATATTTTTAACAAATTATTGAAAACCTTATCCGACTGACAATAATCCATAACAGGACAACCCATGGTACAGTTAATATAGGCATTACAATTATAGGGATAGCGCAGCAAAACTCTATCATTGTATTTCTCACAAATATTGGCGGACATACCGGGAGGAGCCTTACAATCCTCGCCCCAAGCTGGAGTCTCAGTAGATGTGGTCGAAACGGGAGAAGTAGAGGTGGAAGTAGTGGGTGTTGTAACTGTTGGTTTCTGGGTACTTGAACTTTCACCACCATTACCCCACTTACAATCCACATATTGTGGATAATTGCAAACTTTGATTTTATCATCGAACCATGTGCCGCCGGGACAATCTTTTACCGTGGGATATTCACAATTACAAACCAAAAACTTGGCACAGTCTCCCGGATATGGCACTAACGCTCCAAATGGTTGCCCATGACAGGCTTTTTGATTTTCTGGCCTTCTCTCATTATCGCATATGTTAGCCTGGCCTAAGTCCAACAGTGAGAGTATGGCTATAAAATAGAGAAGATTGATTTTAGAAGATTTCACTGAAAAGAAAAGATATAATAAAAGTGGGTTTAGTAAAAATTATGATCTAAAGTAGGTCAGTTTAATAAAACTCATAATTAAATAAGAGTAGAACAAGAACCAGAGTGTATTAGGTCCTAGAGAGGAAGTGAATATATGAGACCCGGTCTATGAAAAGGGAAAAGGTGGCTTATGATTCAAAAACAAAATTTCGAAAAATTAGCTAATTTTTCGAAATTTTGTTTTTGAGTCATTAGCCACCTTTTCCCTTTTCATAGACCGGGTCTCATATATTCACTTCCTCTCTAGGACCTAATAGACCGGGTCACATATGTCGCAAACCCATATAAACATTCACCATCCACTCTATGAGTACTACCGAACACCATCGCCTAATTAAAACATCTGTGGCAATTATAGTCAGGGTCAGTTAATCGAATAACCCGATATCTGTCAGAAATACATATGTATATCAGCTGCATTAGGCCCATACCGTTGGGCTTCTATTGCAACAATGGCTTGTTTTTCAATGTGCAACAACAAAAATGTCTAGCCAATGAAGAGGGTACTTGCTCGGGATTGCCCCCTAATGGAACCACGCACTCTCCCGGCCGTAGTGATATATGCGAGGGTCTTGAAGAGGGAGACAGTCAGTCATACAAATCAGATTGTCAACTTTATTATGAGTGTTTGGGAAATGGTAATTATATGCTAAGAAGCTGTGACGAGAAAGAGTTCTATGAAGGCCACTGTAGCTCTCAGGTAGATACAGAATATTGTTAACCATTTTGGGACCTTCAACAAGCTCTGAAGTTATAAACCAAACCTCAAGGCACTTGGGGGGTCAGGAAGAAGGCTGGGTTATACCCTGGTTTGTGAGGATCAGAAAGAAGGCTGGCTTATACCCTATCCCCAAAATTGTTACAAATTTATTGTCTGTAAAATACCAATTGCGGTAGATTTAAATCGTCCCCCTGGCTTGGAATTCAGTTCTGCAGAGCAAGAATGGGTAGAGCCTAATGAATCAGATCGTGGTCTTAGCCGATCTAGTACACTAGACCCCACGACTGGGCAGCCTATTCAATGCACCGGTAAGCCCGATTATACCCAATTGCCCTGTAAAAAGAACTTTTCAATGTTTTTATTGTATAAACAAGGTGTGCTTCATTTAGTCTATTGTCGAAAAGGGGTATATTTTGATATAGATCAAGGGGAATGCGTCCAGACAAGTAATGAGAACTCGTGTAGGGTTAGTTGTACAACTGAGTTTTCTATAGAAAAGTTGGCGATCGCCTTAGTTTTCTATAGAAAAGTTGGCGATCGCCTTAGTTTTCTATAGAAAAGTTGGCGATCGCCTTAGTTTTCTACAGAAAAGTTGGCGATCGCCTTAGTTTTCTATAGAAAAGTTGGCGATCGCCTTAGTTTTCTATAGAAAAGTTGGCGATCGCCTTAGTTTTCTATAGAAAAGTTGGCGATCGCCTTAGTTTTCTATAGAAAAGTTGGCGATCACCTTAGTTTTCTATAGAAAAGTTGGCGATCGCCTTAGTTTTCTATAGAAATGTTGGCGATCGCCTTAGTTTTCTATAGAAAAGTTGGCGATCGCCTTAGTTTTCTATAGAAAAGTTGGCGATCGCCTTAGTTTTCTACAGAAAAGTTGGCGATCACCTTAGTTTTCTATAGAAAAGTTGGCGATCGCCTTAGTTTTCTATAGAAAAGTTGGCGATCGCCTTAGTTTTCTATAGAAAAGTTGGCGATCGCCTTAGTTTTCTATAGAAAAGTTGGCGATCGCCTTAGTTTTCTATAGAAAAGTTGGCGATCGCCTTAGTTTTCTATAGAAATGTTGGCGATCGCCTTAGTTTTCTATAGAAAAGTTGGCGATCGCCTTAGTTTTCTATAGAAAAGTTGGCGATCGCCTTAGTTTTCTACAGAAAAGTTGGCGATCACCTTAGTTTTCTATAGAAAAGTTGGCGATCGCCTTAGTTTTCTATAGAAAAGTTGGCGATCGCCTTAGTTTTCTATAGAAAAGTTGGCGATCGCCTTAGTTTTCTATAGAAAAGTTGGCGATCGCCTTAGTTTTCTATAGAAAATTTGGCGATCGCCTTAGTTTTCTATAGAAAAGTTGGCGATCGCCTTAGTTTTCTATAGAAAAGTTGGCGATCGCCTTAGTTTTCTATAGTAAAGTTGGCGATCACCTTAGTTTTCTATAGAAAAGTTGGCGATCGCCTTAGTTTTCTATAGAAAAGTTGGCGATCGCCTTAGTTTTCTATAGAAAAGTTGGCGATCGCCTTAGTTTTCTATAGAAAAGTTGGCGATCGCCTTAGTTTTCTATAGAAATGTTGGCGATCGCCTTAGTTTTCTATAGAAAAGTTGCCGATCGCCTTAGTTTTCTATAGAAAAGTTGGCGATCGCCTTAGTTTTCTATAGAAAAGTTGGCGATCACCTTAGTTTTCTATAGAAAAGTTGGCGATCGCCTTAGTTTTCTATAGAAAAGTTGGCGATCGCCTTAGTTTTCTATAGAAAAGTTGGCGATCGCCTTAGTTTTCTATAGAAAAGTTGGCGATCGCCTTAGTTTTCTATAGAAAAGTTGGCGATCGCCTTAGTTTTCTATAGAAAAGTTGGCGATCGCCTTAGTTTTCTATAGTAAAGTTGGCGATCCCCTTAGTTTTCTATAGAAAAGTTGGCGATCGCCTTAGTTTTCTATAGAAAAGTTGGCGATCGCCTTAGTTTTCTATAGAAAAGTTGGCGATCGCCTTAGTTTTCTATAGAAAAGTTGGCGATCGCCTTAGTTTTCTATAGAAAAGTTGGCGATCGCCTTAGTTTTCTATAGAAAAGTTGGCGATCGCCTTAGTTTTCTATAGAAAAGTTGGCGATCGCCTTAGTTTTCTATAGAAAAGTTGGCGATCGCCTTAGTTTTCTATAGAAAAGTTGGCGATCGCCTGAGTTTTCTTTAGAAAAGTTGGCAATCGCCTGAGTTTTCTTTAAAAAAAGTTAATGATCGCGTGAAAATTACAAACGGAAATAACAAAATTATTCTTTTATATTTTAAAAATATTTAATTATTGGCATTTTTTGATAAGCTTTTAATGGCTTAATATAATTCCGATTTTTTATTGTTATTTGAGTCGTAAATTTTGCTAAAATTAATTATAAACGTCAACACTCAAGATATGCGGCCAAAATTTGATAAGCGAAAAATAAATAAAATTCAAGTGGTTTTTGGTCTTCCAAGAAGATTAAAGAAAGTGATATCGACTAAGACCAATAATTAAGAGGAATAAGTTGTTAATAATGATATTTGTTAATAAACTTTCACTTTTCGCTTTTTAAATCGTTAGCGAATTTCAATTTCCGTATTCACCTTTTGAAATCATTTCAAGTACTTTTAAAGACTTTTTTCCGTTTTTTTTTATTAAGATTCTATGATTCACTTTTTTGTGAATATTTTAATCAATTTCTTTTCCACCAATTCAATTTTTTATGTTCTTAACACCTCAAAGTTTGATAATTAACTGAAATCGCAACGATAATGAGGTGAAAATTATATTTAATGAAAATTATTTAAAAAAAAAAAACGAAACTTTGGTGGAAACGTTAGGCAGGAAGATTAAACTATTATCGTCATTTGAATAGATAATGATTATGTATATAGAAATTTTGTATTTATATAGAAAATATAAAAAATATGGTCAAAATCGAGGCAAATTATTGGTCACAACAAAGGAAAACTTGTCTAAATAGTTCGTACATAAAAATGATTAAATGCAAATTTCAATAAGAGGCACAGTGGGGGGAAATCTTAAGAATATAGGTAAAAATTATAGATTTTGTTGGAATCGGTCATAATTTTACTTACCAGTCCATTTTTTAAATTTTCAAAAAAATTTACATATTTTAAGTAATTTCTAACCCCAAGTAGATAAATGGCCACCTTTCGCTCTATAAGTGGCAGTAGAAAAGTAAATTTCCAATATTTAGTACTAGAACTTTTCAAAGAAATTCATTTAATTAAAAACTTCTCATATAAGAAACCAAAAATCGATTTCAATTCTTTTCAGTTGATGAATTTGAAAAGTTATGTGACTCCTTTCTTCATTACTAGGAGACACTAAAGGAGACAGTTGACTCTAAATTGTTTAAAATTTATTGAAGAATATATTCTTACTTACTTACTTAAATGGCCTATATTAAAAACCTATTAAACTGAAAGCCTTAGCCTATTTTTGAATTCCATGTGTTTCGATCTTGTGCGCATATTTTCCAAAGCGGCAGTTTCCTGGCGCCTTGTTTGTCCCATGATATCTATGTCATCGGCAGAAGCGAGAAGCATATGAATATATTCAAAATCTTAAAATTTAAACTATTTAACTTGATTAACTTAAATCATTTAATGACTACATCTTTGATTACCAAGGGATAGTAAAGAAGACAGTTGACTCTTATTCATTTCTGAAGAAAAATTGTTTGAAATTTTTCGAAAAAAAAATACAAATTATTAGGAAAATTTCGTATAATTTAAATACATTTTTAAAAAACTTCATAAACAAACGAATATTTTCTAACTCCCTGCTACATTACCATGGACCTGTGAAGTGGACAATTGACTCTTATTCATTTCTGAAGCGAATTTTTTTTAAATTTATAGAAAGCATAGAAAAGTTATCGATCGCCTTAGTTTTCTATTGAAAAGTTCGCAATCGTTTTCTATAGAAAAGTTGGCGATCGCCTTAGTTTTCTATAGAAAAGTTGGCGACCGCCTGAGTTTTCTTTAGAAAAGTTGGCGATCGCCTGAGTTTTCTATAGAAAAGTTGGCGATCGCCTGAGTTTTCTATAGAAAAGTTGGCGATCGCCTGAGTTTTCTTTAGAAAAGTTGGCGATCGCCTGAGTTTTCTATAGAAAAGTTGGCGATCGCCTGAGTTTTCTATAGAAAAGTTGGCGATCGCCTGAGTTTTCTTTTGAAAAGTTGGCGATCGCCTTAGTTTTCTATAGAAAAGTTGGCGATCGCCTTAGTTTTCTATAGAAAAGTTGGCGATCGCCTTAGTTTTCTATAGAAAAGTTGGCGATCGCCTTAGTTTTCTATAGAAAAGTTGGCGATCGTCTAAGTTTTCTATAGAAAAGTTGGCGATCGCCTTAGTTTTCTATAGAAAAGTTGGCGATCGCCTTAGTTTTCTATAGAAAAGTTGGCGATCGCCTTAGTTTTCTATAGAAAAGTTGGCGATCGCCTTAGTTTTCTATAGAAAAGTTGGCGATCGCCTTAGTTTTCTATAGAAAAGTTGGCGATCGCCTTAGTTTTCTATAGAAAAGTTGGCGATCGCCTTAGTTTTCTAAAGAAAAGTTGGCGATCGCCTTAGGTTTCTATAGAAAAGTTGGCGATCGCCTTAGGTTTCTATAGAAAAGTTGGCGATCGCCTTAGTTTTCTATAGAAAAGTTGGCGATCGACTTAGTTTTCTATAGAAAAGTTGGCGATCGCCTTAGTTTTCTATAGAAAAGTTGGCGATCGCCTTAGTTTTCTATAGAAAAGTTGGCGATCGCCTTAGTTTTCTATAGAAAAGTTGGCGATCGCCTTAGTTTTTTATAGAAAAGTTGGCGATCGCCTTAGTTTTCTATAGAAAAGTTGGCGACCGCCTGAGTTTTCTTTAGAAAAGTTGGCGATCGCCTGAGTTTTCTTTAGAAAAGTTGGCGATCGCCTGAGTTTTCTTTTGAAAAGTTGGTGATCGCCTGAGTTTTCTTTTGAAAAGTTGGCGATCGCCTGAGTTTTCTTTTGAAAAGTTGGCGATCGCCTTAGTTTTCTATAGAAAAGTTGGCGATCGCCTTAGTTTTCTATAGAAAAGTTGGCGATCGTCTGAGTTTTCTTTAGAAAAGTTGGCGTTGGGTTCGAACCCCAGTCACGGCAACATCAATATCTGTAATTATTAATTTCTATTAAAATAATTAATATCCTTTATTCCTCAACGGAAATGGCGATGGATAGGCCACACACTTCGAAGGCCAAATACCAACATTGCTCGACAAGCGCTTCGTTGGAATCCACAAGGAAGCGGCCGTCGTGTTGGTGCACCTGCTAGAACGTGGAGAAGGTCAATTGATGCGGAGTTACAAGCAGCAAACTATTCATGGAATGGTGTATGCCTAACATCTCGCAATAGAGTTCGATATAAAAGGATGGTTGAGGCCCTATGCTCCACTGGGAGTCAAGGATAACAGAAGAAGAAGAAAATAATTAATCCTTCAGCAATAACAAGCCGTCGATGTAAAAGAAATAAAATTGGCTGTAGAAAAAAAGTTTAAAATAATACGTCTTAATAACAACAAATGGCTCAACTTCACTTAAAAAAAGACAAGTTCGGAAGGAGTTCCGAACCAGGAGTGCGCATATCGCATATTATATGTTCCGAAACAGGGATTGTGGCCACTATATCTTCAGAAGTACTTGGAGCTCAACTCTCCGGCACTTCCTTAGTTTTTTCTTCTTTTCTAGATGGATTTTTTTCTTTCTGAGGTAACCAGCTTCGAGGGAAAGATTACACAAAGCCTTTATAGTCTTCTGAGTGGAAGCAACCTTCCAGTGCATGTGGGTTAAGTTTCACAACTCATGAACTCTTGAGGAAAAGTATAGGAAGGGAATCCGAACTAGGAGGTCGCAGATTGTTCATGGCTTGTAGTTGAAACTGGGGTTGTAACATGAAGCAACGAGCTTAGAGGGACATTCAAAAGAAAGATTACCCAATGAATGGTTCGCAGATCACTTTCTACTTTCAACCTTTCAGTACATGAACGTTAAGCTCTACAATTCTTCTGAGAAAAAGTGTAGCAAGGAAACCCAAACTGCACATATTTCTCATGGTTTGTAATTGAGATAGGGTTTGGGATTTTAGCCTTAGAATTACTTGGAGCTAAACTCTCAAACACTTTCTTAGTTTTTTCATCTATTCCCGATGAATTTTTGTGGTAAGTAGAATGTCTGGACTTAGCAGTCGTTTTGCCTGTAGCTTAACCAGGTACTTCATTCAAACTAACCTAAGTCTTAGAAGTAGGCTATTCATCTCAGCCGAAGACTGTCGTTGTCAGAGGGTTGTCGTATATAATGAAGCGTTTGGCCGGATTACATGGGTCACGAATTTTTGATATTTGGCTGCCAAATCAATGAAACGCTGAGGAAACGTCAATGATACTGGGAAGCAGACAATTCTTCTTCTTCTTCTGGTATCCTTGACTCTCAGTGGAGCCATATGGCCTCAACCATGCTTTTATATCAAACTCTATTAGACATACGTCATTCCATGAATAGTTTGCTGTTTTCAACTCCGCAACCTTCCACGTCAACCTTCCCACGTTCAAGCAAGCCCACCAACACGACAGCCGCTTTCCTGTGGGTACCCATAAAGCGATTGTCGAGCAATGTTGGTATTTGGCGTTCGAAGTGTGTCGTCTATTTACAGCCATTTTGGTTGGCGTACCTCTATAGAAGCAGGATCTAATTTAGAATCTGCGTGATGGGATAATAGGGCTTTAACTGGCTGCCCAATATAGGCAACAGACTACAGTTGAGGAAGAATGGTGGATTGCACTTGATAGAGTACTTTCACTAAGTCTTTCTGATAAGAATGACCCTTCCGGGGATCAGAGCTAGCAAAAGCAACATCTTCCATATCAAAGCCTTAAACCTCATAGCTCGTAAACCTCCGCATTGCTACAAGATTGCTACTCATCGCAGAGGTTCTGTTTCTCTATCAACAAATGTGTTCAAGTCAGGCCATCCTAAATTGGCCCTAATACCTCACTTAGAAAATCGAAAATAAATTTCGTAATACTTACTTCCGCTTCCAGATAAGATAGAGATTTAGTTTTCAAACAGAGAATCGGCGATACATAAACTATCTTCCGGTTCATGAACGTTAAGTCTCGAATTCGATGATTAACTTCCCGATTTCTTGATACATTGTCCTAACTTTCCAAACGTCATTCCTAATGCAATACGGCATAAAAAAACCTGAGTAAACAAAAGATATTTGTTTTGTTTCTAGCGACTAGTATCTAACTATGTTCTATTTGTTCAGAATTGTCGACTTAGCAATTAAGACACGTGTTTAAATAATCTTGTTTTATAACAATATTTAAATAATGGATCCATGAGTGCCTATAGCCGCAATTAAAAAAATTGTTTATAAAATGAATAGACACTTCAAATCATTTCATTTAAGGGTTAAAGTATTTATTTTGGAGCCTAAAAGTAGGCTGCTCTTTAAGACAATATATCTTTATCTGTAGAACTCCGATGTTGGAAGGTTGGAAGCAATCTTCAACCATTTCAACTGTCGAACTTCATACTAAATTTTAACAAACAAATGATTTATTTGGAATTCAAAATTTGTAATTTGAATATCTTCTTTATTGAAAATAAGTTTTTTTTTTACGATCGAACATCTCTTGTTTAATCGTCTAGGGTCGATTTTAAGGTTTCATAAAAGTTTAAAAAACCTGGACCCAACCTTCACCAACTTTATTCCTACACTTATACACCGCGCATCTGAAGCAGGTGCTTACCAAGTGAAAGCGATTCACTTAAATGAACGCAGGTCTGCTGTTTCTCATCAAATCTGGTGCCGTCGGCACAGGGTCTTTCTATGTCGCACTCACACTGACAGACAATATAGCCAGTGCTATTGGGATCGGCAAACATTTTTCCATCAGCTTGACCCTCACATTTGCCTGTCTGAGCACAAGTTATCCCGGAAGGACCGGTGCCTGCATTGGCTGGAGTACCAGGAGTGGCAGGAGTCGCGGGAGTGGCAGGAGTCGCTGGAGTGGCAGGAGTCGCGGGAGTGGCAGGAGTAGCGGGAGTGGCAGGAGTGGCAGGAGTAGCGGGAGTGGCAGGGGTCGCGGGAGTGGCAGGAGTCGCTTTAGTGGCAGGAGTCGCGGGAGTGGCAGGAGTCGCGGGAGTGGCCGGAGTTATTGGAGTAGGATAAGTTCCAGTACTGCCACCATTCAAATGATCGCAAGTCTGTAGCGTTTCATTAAACTTAGTACCCGGAGCGCAGGGCATTTCTATATCACACTCACACTGACACAGAATATACCCATTACCATTAGAATCAGCAAACATTTTACCATCCGGTTGACCCTCACACTTGCCCTGCTGTGAGCATGTTATGCCCGAAGGACCTGTTCCCGGGTTACCTTCGTTTAAATGAACGCATGTTTGAAGAGTTTCATTAAATTTTGTACCAGGAGCACAGGACATCTGTATTTCACACTCACACTGGCAGACAATATAACCATTGCCATTGGGATCTGCAAACATTTTGCCATCGGGTTGATTCAAACACTTGCCTTGTACGGCGCATGAAATCCCGGATGGGCCTGTTCCAGGATTGGAAGGAGTGGAAGGTGTACCGGGTGTAACAGGAGTAATTGGAGTGGCGGGAGTAGCAGGTGTGGCGGGAGTAGCAGGTGTGGCGGGAGTAGCAGGTGTGGCGGGAGTAGCAGGTGTGGCGGGAGTAGCAGGTGTGGCGGGAGTAGCAGGTGTACCGGGAGTGGCTGGAGTAATTGGAGTTGCGGGTGTGGGTGGAGTTCCAGGTGTGGCTGGAGTACCAGGTGTTCCTGGATTACCTTCATTCAAATGAACGCAAGTCTGTTGTTGCTCATCAAATCTCGTACCCTCAGCACATGGTCTCTCAATATCACACTCACACTGACATACAATATAACCCGTGCTATTGGGATCAGCAAACAATTTTCCATCTGGCTGACCCTCACATTTTCCTGTCTGAGCGCAAGTTATACCCGATGGTCCTGTCTGGGGAGGAGCCAAAGCAATGCCTAAGGCAAGGCCTAAATTCAGTAGAAGTAGTAGGAAAGTAGCAACTAAAATTAAGGAAAATAATTATATACTTTGTTCAAAAGAATTTGGAAAAAAAATTCTTAGAATTAAGAAACTAACCTTTAAACATTATCTCAGCTGCTTTAGGACTAAATAACTTTCAAGTGTTGAGCGTTTGCAATTTTAATGCAAATTAAAAAATTTTTGGCAAACTGATTAGGTTTATATTCTTGGAAATAAACACACTTCTTCAATCTACTTTAAGTAGAGATCTGTCAACTAGATTAGACAATGTGTGACGAGGTGATAGGGTGTTATATGAGTTAAAGCTGTCACTCATTAAAGAGGTTTGCTTTAAGGTGCTGTTATTTGATATTTGTCTTTGGGTGTTTGGAATGAAAATGAGCATTGCGAATCCAATTTGCGCATATGTAATGTTAGATAGAGTCTGGTTACAATGAAGTATTGCTTCTCTACTACTATTATAACAACCGCTTCCTTTCTTATATCCGCTATCATTACTGTTTCTATTAGAACTTTCATTAAAGTTTTCACTTCGATTTTCATTTCAATTTCCACTTCCGCTTTCACAATAGCTTCCACTACCGTTCTCATTGCCATTAGTATTTATACATAATCCAATCATATCTACCTTGGATCCACCGGCTTCTCCAATATAATACTCAAAAATTCTCAAAGTTTTTGAGACTCATACAATACCGGTCTAAAAGAATCTCTGCCAACATTATTTTCCAATTCAACCCATCAAAAATGTTTCCATCATCTCTGGAGAGGCCAGAAAGTCTAATTCCACAAACTCCCATTAAAAACTCCAAAACATTATTTTGCAAATAACATGACATTTTATTAAATACTCAAATAAATTTCTAACTACATTCTAAAAAGAAAGCCTCTACAACTCAAACCACTGTGCAATTGACATTTGCTGCATGATTGCATGTCAACAGGTCGTTATCCCACAACAGACCTTTGGCACAATCCATCTCAACTTCACACTCGCACTGACACACCACATACTGGGAGCAACTGTTTAAAGAGGGAAAGATCGTGCCTTCGGCTTGCTTCTCACAACGACCGCCACTAGGGCAAGCAATGCCTGAAGGTCCGGCTGACGGGCCTGAGGGCGGTGTATAAGGCCATGGACATTTATAGTTTTGCGGATAGTCACAGTATTCAGTTTTGGGATTGTAGATGAGATTATTGGGACAGGAAATTTCGATGGCACAGCCGTAATTGCATTTGTAGAATTTATTGCAGACACCATCGATGGGTAAGAGTGTGCCTTCGGTTTGATTCTGACACAGAGTTTCATTGTTAGGGCAAGCTATGCTGTTTCCATTATCGTTTACGCTACCGTTACCATTTCCATTACCACTTCCATTGCCATTTCCGCTACCATTTCCACTACCGCTTCCACTGTTGTTTCCACTGCCATTTCCACTACCACTTCCACTGTTGTTTCCACCATTGCTTCCACTACCGCTTCCACTGCCATTTCCACTACCGTTTTCACTACCGCTTCCACTGCCGTTTCCACTACCGCTTTCACTACCATTTCCACTGCCATTTCCACTACCACTGTTGTTTCCACTACCATTTCCACTACCGCTTCCACTGCCATTTCCACTTCCACTACCGCTTCCACTGCCATTTCCACTACCACTTCCACTGTTGTTTCCACTGCCATTTCCACTACCACTTCCACTGTTGTTTCCACTGCCATTTCCACTACCACTACCACTACCACTTCCACTGTTGTTTCCACCATTGCTTCCACTACCGCTTCCACTGCCATTTCCACTACCGTTTCCACTACCGCTTCCACTGCCGTTTCCACTACCGCTTCCACTACCATTTCCACTGCCATTTCCACTACCACTGTTGTTTCCACTACCATTTCCACTACCGCTTCCACTGCCATTTCCACTACCGCTTCCACTGTCATTTCCACTACCACTTCCATTTCCCCCCAAACTTACACAACTCATCTTACTCTCCTCGAACTTGGTACCCGCTGGACAGGGTCTTTCCAATTCACACTCGCACTGACACACAATGTAACCATTACTTTGAGAGCTGGCAAATATTTTACCATCTACTTGTCCCACGCATAAGCCCGGCTGGGCACATGTTATACCTGAAGGTCCTGTTGTGGGTGGGGTCGATTGCCAGGGACAATCTACATTTTCGGGATAATCACAGATGTGTGTTACAAGATTATATTGTAAATTATTAGGACAGGATATGATATTGGCGCAACCTCCAACACAAACTATGAACTGATTGCAAGTGCCATTGACATGGGAAACGCTGCCATCGGGCTGATCGATACAAACGGTTATGTTGTTCTGGCAATTGTTATCGGTTTGTGTGGGAGAAGGTGTATTTGGGTTAGGGGATGTTGAAGGAGTGGAGGCTGTTGGTGTGGAGGGTGTTTCTGGTGTTGGAGTTTCGGGCGATGAAGGAGTTGAGGGGGTTTCGGGAATGGAAGGTGTTGAGGGAGTATCGGGTGAGGAAGGTGTTGAAGGAGTTTCGGGAATAGAAGGTGTTGAGGGAGTATCTGGAGAAGGTGTCGGGGGAGAATCGGGTGAGGAAGGTGTTGAAGGAGTTTCAGGAATAGAAGGTGTTGAGGGAGTATCGGGAGCAGAAGGTGTCGAGGGCGTTTCAGGTAATGAAGGCGTTGAAGGAGTTTCGGGAGATGGAGTCGTAGGACATTCCGGTGGTGTTGGAGTCGCAGGGCAATTTGGATTCAATATACAACCATACGTTGCACAACATGCCGAACAATCCGATTCTTCACTGTTAAAGTTCTCAAACTCAATATCACAACGAGCTCTTTGTCTCAAATCACAGACACCCTTAAAACGATTAAAGTGCAGACCAAAAGGACAGCTCAAAATACGATCGGTTTCACCATTCTCACAAACCACAAAGCGACTACAGTCGGCGGGATGAGATAAACGTGCGCCATTCTTTTGAATTTCACAAATATCCAGAGCCCAAATGGGTGTTAAGTAGAGGCAAAAAAGCAGACAGTATGTAAGCACTAGATTTAAGAGAAGATGCTTATAAAATTTCGAATATCCTGCTTAAAATTCCTTGTCGTTAACTTACTTTTTAGCATTTTAACAAGTCTTTCGAATTATTTATTTATTTTTTCTTTTTTGCTGAAGAACTTTAGTATCTTTCCAAGACTTATCGCTACTAATGATTGAGGAAATCATGAGTTGTTTTTATATAGTCTAACAAATTTTTAATGTTTGTTGTAAATATATATGATATCTGTAAAATATTCATCTGATTGATAATGTTTTTCAAAATGATGAATAATGATTTGAAAAACTTGTAACTTTGGTTTGTATGTCGATTTATTTGTCTAAACAGGGTGCAACACCAAAGAAATATTAATATACAATATTTCCCTTAGGCCTATGCTCCACTGGGAGTCAAGGATAACAGAAGAAGAAGAATTTCCCTTAGAATTCCAAGATCTTTGCGGATCATTAATAGATCATAAGCTTATAGCCAGGTAAAGGCAAAATCTGCATTTTTCGAGATATTTGGAAATCTCTGCAAATATCTCTACCGCTTATACTGACCATTTCCCCTACCAGCTAAAACTATTTGGCAAACTCTAAGTTTCGGAGCCTCTGGAAAGGTCAATATCAAACTTTTATATAGGTATTTTCACGGGAATCACCGAGATTTGTGGATCAATAAGCATATAAATTACCACTATTATTTGTGTTTCCTCTTCCGTTTTCTCTACCGCTTCTACTGCCATCTCAACTACCAGCTATTTTGCAAACTCAAAGTTTCGAACCTTCTGGAAATGCCAGCATCAAACTTTGATATAGATATTTGGTATTACGAAAATCGCTAAGATCTGTAGATTAATAATCACGATCAATACCGCATTCAATATTGTTTTAATTAATATTTCCAATCCCGTTTTCGCTACCGCTTCCACTGCCATTTCAACTGCAAATTTGGCAAACTCCAAGTTTCAGAGCTTCTGGAAAGGTCAATATCAAACTTTTATATAGGTATTCGGTATCACGGGAATCGCCGAGATTTGCAGATTAATGAGCATTTAAATTACCACTGTTATTTGTGTTTCTCCTTCCATTTTCTCTACAGCTTCCACTGCCATCTCCATTACCAGCCATTTTGCAAACTCAAAGTTTCAAACCTTCTGGAAAGGCCAATATCAAACCTTGATATAGGTATTTGATATTAAGGGAATCGCTAAGATCTGTAGACTAATAATCAAGATCAATACTGCATTCATTATTGTTTTAATTAACATTTCCAATCCCGTTTTCTCTACCGCTTCCACTGCCATTTCAACTGCCAGCTTAATTTATTCGGCAAACTCCAAGTTTCGAAGCTTTTGGAGCTTTTGGCCAATATCAAACTTTGATATAGGTATTTGGTATCACGGGAATCGCTAAGATTTGAAGATTAATAATCAAGATCAATACCGCATTCATTATTGTTTTAATTAACATTTCCAATCCCGTTTTCGCTACCGCTTCCACAGCCATATCCATTAGCAGCTAAAGTTATTTTGCAAACTCTAAGTTTCGTAACTTCTGGAAAGGCCAATATCAAACTTTTTTATAGGTATTTGGTATCACGGGAATCCCAAATATTTGCAAATTAATAAACATTTAAAATAACACTGTTATTTGCATTTTCACTTTTGTTATCTCTACCGCTTCCACTGACCATTTCCCCTACCAACTAAAACTATTTGGGAAACTCTAAGTTTCGGACCTTCTGGAAAAGCCAGTATCAAACATTTATATAGGTATTTGGTATCACGAGAACCGACAAGATTAGCAGAATTATAATTTTCTTTAGAAATGTCTTCCTAACGTCAACTTTTCTATAGAAATGTCTTCCTAACGTCAACTTTCCTATAGAAATGTCTTCCTAACGTCAACTTTTCTATAGAAATATCTTCCTAACGTCAACTTTTCTATAGAAATATCTTCCTAACGTCAACTTTTCTATAGAAATATCTTCCTAACGTCAACTTTTCTATAGAAATATCTTCCTAACGTCAACTTTTCTATAGAAATATCTTCCTAACGTCAACTTTTCTATAGAAATATCTTCCTAACGTCAAATTTTCTATAGAAATATCTTCCTATCGTCTACGTTTCTATAGAAATATCTTCCTAACGTCAACTTTTCTATAGAAATGCCTTCCTAACGTCAACTTTTCTATAGAAATGCCTTCCTAACGTCAACTTTTCTATAGAAATGCCTTCCTAACGTCAACTTTTCTATAGAAATGCCTTCCTAACGTCAACTTTTCTATAGAAATGTCTTCCTAACGTCAACTTTTCTATAGATGCAGCTCAAGTTGTTGGAAGGTGACCAGATGTAAAAACGTCTAATAAGCCCAATATTTAACTTTGATATAAGTGTTTAGTATCATTGGAATTCCTAAGATCTGTAAATTAAAAGTCAAGAATAAATTGGAACCAACCCGATGATTTTAGTTACTTTAGATCATTTTACTTCAAGAAGCAGCTTAAATGTTTGAGGGTCCCAAATTTTCGGATTTACTGGAAAGGCTAATATGATAATTATTTTACATAGGAAGTCGATCTTAATAGATTTGTTAAGGTCTATAGTTCAGTAATTAACATAATATCTAAGAAATCAATAAGAATTTCTGGCGCTATTAACAAAAATCTTAAAATTTTGGGATTTCCGGGATATTTGTTCAAAAAGTGATAACATTTGCGGGCTTCTAAAATCTAAACCGCTAAAGATATCAACATAAAATTTTGCAACTAAAAATCTTAATACTTAGTTAAATCAGATGACTAACAATAGTTTTCAGGTTTAACCCACAAATACCCGCAATTCCAAACGGAGTACAAAGTGGGACGAAAATTGGGATTTGGAAAATTTAAATTTAAGCCGCTAAAGATATCATTATAGAAATTTGTATTCAAAAAGCTTAATATTTTGTGAAATAAGATAACTTAAAAAACCCTAATTTTAACCCACAAATACCCAAAAATCCAAATGGAGTAAAACGAAGGACGAAAAGAGAGTAAAGAGAAGTTAAGTCTCTAGATTTCTAGTTTTTTTTAAACAATGAGACCACAAATAAAGCTTATTGGTAAGAAAACTTCTAAAGAAACCGAAGCTTTGTTACTGCCGATATTTTGTTTTTAAAAAGTATATTCCCCAATGAAAAAATCCCCTTCAAATAATACAACTTTTTTGAAGACCCTCCATAACTTATTTATCAATTGATTAAATCTCATTTTGGTATTGTTAATTTGCTACCACCACCTCCTATCTATCACCCAATATCGTTAGATAATTATTCTATTATTGATTCCCCGAATAGAATTTCACTATTTGAGTTGGCAAATGTTATCTCAAAGCGATAGAATAGAACATTGGCAGTGATTGCTAGCAGTATTTTTTCGATTGGATCAATTATTTCCGCAAATATTTAAAGACACGACCAGAATTTAGAAAAACAAAAGCAATTTTAAATACCTGATATCTGAATGGGAATCAAAAAAGCCAAGAAAGTATAAAAGTTTACATTAAGTACAAAGTACTTAAATACTTATAGTAAAAATATTTTAAAGTGTCTAAACATATGTTAGAAATAGTTAACAAATTGCTACAAATTTGGAAAACATTTGAAGAAGATTAGATAGAACTAATGTAATTTTAATTTGAAATATCACATAGTAACACCTATGGGGATCCCTTAAAGTTTTCATTCAAGATCTTGGCTACAACGTATCTTATCTCTCTGAAAAGTCTATAATATTTTAAACGCAGAAAATTTCGTAATAGTCGGAACTGAACTATAATGTCTTCCTATCGTCAACTTTTTCATAGAAATGTCTTCCTATCGTCAACTTTTCTATGGAAATGTCTTCCTATCGTCAACTTTTCTATAGAAATGTCTCAGTATCGTCAACTTTTCTAAAGAAATGTCTTCCTATCGTCAACTTTTCTAAAATAATGTCTTCCTATCGTCAACTTTTCAAAAGAAATGTCTTCCTATCGTCATATTTTCTGTAGAAATGTCTCAGTATCGTCAACTTTTCTAAAGAAATGTCTTCCTATCGTCAACTTTTCTAAAGAAATGTCTTTCTATCGTCAACTTTTCAAAAGAAATGTCTTCCTATCGTCAACTTTTCTAAAGAAATGTCCTCCTATCGTAAACTTCTCTATAGAAATATCTTCCTATAGTCAACTTTTCTACAGAAATGTCTTCCTATCGTCAACTTTTCTATAGAAATGTCTTCCTTTGGTCAACTTTTCTATAGAAATGTCTTCCTTTGATCAACTTTTCTATAGAAATGTCTTCCTTTGGTCAACTTTTCTATAGAAATGTCTTCTTTTGGTCAACTTTTCTAAAGAATGTCTTCCTTTGGTCAATTTTTCTATAGAAATATCTTCCTTTGGTCAACTGTTCTATAGAAATGTCTTCCTTTGGTCAACTTTTCTATAGAAATGTCCTCCTTTGGAAAACTTTTCTATAGAAATGTCTTCCTTTGGTCAACTTTTCTATAGAAATGTCTTCTTTTGGTCAACTTTTCTAAAGAATGTCTTCCTTTGGTCAATTTTTCTATAGAAATATCTTCCTTTGGTCAACTGTTCTATAGAAATGTCTTCCTTTGGTCAACTTTTCTATAGAAATGTCCTCCTTTGGAAAACTTTTCTATAGAAATGTCTTCCTTTGGTCAACTTTTCTATAGAAATGTCTTCTTTTGGTCAACTTTTCTAAAGAATGTCTTCCTTTGGTCAATTTTTCTATAGAAATATCTTCCTTTGGTCAACTGTTCTATAGAAATGTCTTCCTTTGGTCAACTTTTCTATAGAACAGTTGACCAAAGGAAGATATTTCTATAGAAATGTCTTCCTTTGGTCAACTTTTCTATAGAAATGTCCTCCTTTGGAAAACTTTTCTATAGAAATGTCTTCCTTTGGTCAACTTTTCTATAGAAATGTCTTCTTTTGGTCAACTTTTCTAAAGAATGTCTTTCTTTGGTCAATTTTTCTATAGAAATATCTTCCTTTGGTCAACTGTTCTATAGAAATATCTTCCTTTGGTCAATTTTTCTATAGAAATATCTTCCTTTGGTCAACTGTTCTATAGAAATGTCTTCCTTTGGTCAACTTTTCTATAGAAATGTCCTCCTTTGGAAAACTTTTCTATAGAAATGTCTTCCTTTGGTCAACTTTTCTATAGAAATGTCTTCTTTTGGTCAACTTTTCTAAAGAATGTCTTCCTTTGGTCAATTTTTCTATAGAAATATCTTCCTTTGGTCAACTGTTCTATAGAAATATCTTCCTTTGGTCAACTTTTCTATAGAAATTTCCTCCTTTGGAAAACTTTTCTATAGAAATGTCTTCCTTTGGTCAACTTTTCTATAGAAATGTCTTTCATTCGTAATGTTTTGCATCAAGCATGAAAGTTTCTTAAATATAAAATATTTTCTTTAATATAAACGTTTTAAAAAATATGTGATACAATCGATTCTAACTACCTCAGGCTTATCTTGTTGAGTTTTCAAGAAACATTTAAAATGGAACTCCGAGTCCATTCTGATGACCATTTTTGTTTATTTCCTATCCATATGTGTTGTTAATTGTTTCATCTGAACCGACTGTACTCGCATTCGTATCATAAGGAGGTGCTTGATTATTTCCCTGTTCTGGTCCTTCAAAATCAAAAATACATTTTTGAAATTAAATATTTTGATATATATAATATATATAATTTTACCAATCCTAAACTCTATATCGTCACAGAAATTTAGATGCAGTTTCCTATTATTATTTTTCTGTTGAATCGAGATCAGGACAAATAGACACAATAAAAAGCCGATAATTAATATGAATGCAATCTTATCTGACATTGTAACTTAAGGCCATCTTTTGTCATTTAAATTGCAATTTTAAGCTATTCTTAATTTCGAGAATTTTTTTTTTTTTATAAAACTTCAGTCACAATTTTTTGAAAGAAAGAATTACTGTGATTAGGATGGGCCACTTTTTCTATTGAAGAAAAAATTTTATATAGACAATATTTTCTATTGAACCGAAAATTTTCCATAGACAATTTTTTCAATTGAACCGGAAGTTTTCTATAGAAAATTTTTTCTATTGAACCTAAAATTTTCAATAGAAAATTTTTTCTATTGAACCGGAAATATTTTATAGAAAATTTTTTCTATTGAACAAAAAATTTTCTACAGAAAATTTTTTCTATTAAACCAAAAATTTTCTATAGAAATTTTTTTCTATTAAACCAAAAATTTTCTATAGAAATTTTTTTCTATTGAACAAAAAATTTTCTATAGAAAATTTTTTCTATTGAACAAAAAATTTTCTGTAGAAAATTTTTTCTATTGAACAAAAATTTTTCTATTGAACAAAAATTTTTCTATAGAAAATTTTTTCTATTGAACAAAAATTTTTCTATAGAAAATTTTTTCTATTAAACAACAAATTTTCTATAGAAAAATTTTTCCATTGAACAAAAAATTTTCTATAGAAAATATTTTCTATTGAACAAAAAATTTTCTATAGAAAATATTTTCTATTGAACAAAAAATTTTCTATAGAATTTTTTTTTTGTTCTATAGAAAATTTGACCAAAGGAAGAAATTTCTATGGAAAAGTTGACCAAAGGAAGACATTTCTATAGAAAAGTTGACCAAAGAAACCCATTTCTTTAAAAAAGTTGACCAAAAGAAGACTTTTCTATAGAAAAGTTTACCAAAGCAAGACATTTTTATAGAAAAGTTGACCAGAGGAAGACAGTCCTATAGAAAAGTTGACCGAAGGAAGACATTTCTATAGAAAAGTTGAACAAAAAAAGACATTTTTATAGAAAAGTTGACCAAAGGAAGATATTTCTATAGAAAAGTTGACCAAAGGAAGACATTTTTATAGAAAAGTTGACCAAAGGAAGACATTTCTATAGAAAAGTTGACCGAAGGAAGACATTTCTATAGAAAAGTTGACATTTCTATAGAAAAATTGAACAAAAGTTGTTCTATTGAACAAAAAATTTTCTATAGAAAATTTTTTCTATTGAACAAAAAATTTTCTATAGAAAATTTTTTCTATTGAACAAAAAATTTTCTATAGAAAATTTTTTCTATTGAACAAAAAATTTTCTATAGAAAATTTTTTCTATTGATCAAAAAATTTTCTGTAGAAAATTTTTTCTATTGAACAAAAATTTTTCTATAGAAAATTTTTTCTATTGAACAAAAATTTTTCTATAGAAAATTTTTTCTATTGAACAAAAAATTTTCTAAAGAAAATTTTTTCTATTGAACAAAAATTTTTCTATAGAAAATTTTTTCTATTAAACAACAAATTTTCTATAGAAACTTTTTTCTATTAAACAAAAAATTTTCTATAGAAAATTTTTTCCATTGAACAAAAAATTTTCTATAGAAAATATTTTCTATTGAACAAAAAATTTTCTATAGAAAATATTTTCTATTGAACAAAAAATTTTCTATAGAAAATATTTTCTATTGAACAAAAAATTTTCTATAGAAAATATTTTCTATTGAACAAAAAATTTTCTATAGAATTTTTTTTTGTTCTATAGAAAATTTCACCAAAGGAAGAAATTTCTATGGAAAAGTTGACCAAAGGAAGACATTTCTATAGAAAAGTTGACCAAAGAAACCCATTTCTTTAAAAAAGTTGACCAAAAGAAGACTTTTCTATAGAAAAGTTTACCAAAGGAAGACATTTTTATAGAAAAGTTGACCAAAGGAAGACAGTCCTATAGAAAAGTTGACCGAAGGAAGACATTTCTATAGAAAAGTTGAACAAAAAAAGACATTTTTATAGAAAAGTTGACCAAAGGAAGACATTTTTATAGAAAAGTTGACCAAAGGAAGACATTTCTATAGAAAAGTTGACCAAAGGAAGATATTTCTATAGAAAAGTTGACCAAAAGAAGACATTTCTATGGAAAAGTTGAGCAAAGGAAGACATTTCTATAGAAAAGTTTACAAAAGGAAGACATTTTTGTAGAAAAGTTGACCAAAGGAAGACATTTATATAGAAAAGTTGACCAAAGGAAGTCATTTCTATAGAAAAGTTGACCAAAGGAAGACATTTCCAAAGAAAAGTTGACCAGAAGAAGACATTTCTATAGAAAAGTTGACCAAAGGAAGACATTTCTATATAAAAGTTGACCACAGAAAGACATTTCTATGGAAAAGTTGAACAAAAGTTGTTCTATTGAACAAAAAATTTTTTATAGAAAATTTTTTCTATTGAACAAAAAATTTTCTTTAGAAAATTTTTTCTATTGAACAAAAAATTTAAGTAAAAACATATTTTTTTAAGTTAATTGCTTTTATTTATTTGCTTATAATTTTACAGAGTTTATTAATAAGCGAATTTTGGACCATAACCGGGACCACGTCTGTGACCGTGATCATGGCCTCTAGGAGCACCACGACCATGAGGACCACGTCTTTGGCCATGTTCACGACCATGTCCACGTCCGTGTCCATTACCGCGACCGTGACCGTTTCCACGACCGTGACCGTTTCCACGACCGTGACCGTGACCATGTCCATGATTGTGATGGTTCTTATTGTGACCCTTACCATGATCTTTACCATGTTTATCGCATGGGCGTTTAGGAGTGGTAGTATCAGACTTAACAGTAGTAGTAGTAGCACCGCTGGTAGTGGTTACTGGAACAGCATCGGTCGTAATAATTGGAGCAGCTGTTGTGGTAGATACGGGAACAGGCACGGTAGTAATAATTGGTACATCTGATGTGGTAGATACAGGAACAGCCACTGTTGTAATAATAGGAACGTTGGAGGTGGTAGACACGGGTACAGCTTCAGTAGTTATTATGGGAACTGGCGATGTTGGGCCAACGGTACTGGTATCAATTGCCACAACAGTCGATTCTTGAGCAGCGGCCAAGGCACACAGACCCAAAACACAGGCAACTAATAAAAATTTCATGTTTTTTTCAAAGTTCACTTAACTCCCAAAACGGTAACGATGAAGTGGTTGTATTTTCAAAATATTTTGGAGTTTTTATAGAAAGTTTGACTTATAACAAAATGAAATATTAAGTTAATACGAGTATTTAAGATATTGTTTTTAAAATTTAATTTAAATATTTGCTTAATTTTGCTAATATTTAATAATTTATAGAAACAAAAATATTAAGTAAATAAATAATAAAATTAATTGTGCGTCTTTAAGACATGTTTGCCTAAAAGAATTCAAAAAAATTTGGGAATTATTTGAACTGCTGTTTTAATATTTTCTCCAGAAAATATTTAAATAAACAAAATTATTATTTTTTTAAATGTAAAAACAATTGCATACTTTTAGGGTTGTATCTAAAAGGGAGGACAATTAAGTCAGATTTTGTCAAAAACATACAAATTTCTATAGAAAGTTTCGTCAAAAACACACAATTTTCTATAGAAAATTTTGTGAAAAACACACAATTTTCTATAGAAAATTTTGTGAAAAACACACAATTTTCTATAGAAAATTTTGTGAAAAACACACAATTTTCTATAGAAAATTTTGTGAAAAACACACAATTTTCTACAGAAAATTTTGTGAAAAACACACAATTTTCTATAGAAAATTTTGTGAAAAACACACAATTTTCTATAGAAAATTTTGTGAAAAACACACAATTTTCTATAGAAAATTTTGTGAAAAACACACAATTTTCTATAGAAAATTTTGTCAAAAATACACAATTTTCTATGCAAAATTACACAATTTTCTATACAAAATTTTGTCAAAAGCACACAATTTTCTATACAAAATTTTGTCAAAAATACACAATTTTCTATAGAAAATTTTGTCAAAAATACACAATTTTCTATAGAAAATTTTGTCAAAAATACACAATTTTCTATAGAAAATTTTGTCAAAAATACACAATTTTCTATAGAAAATTTTGTCAAAAATACACAATTTTCTATAGAAAATTTTGTCAAAAATACACAATTTTCTATAGAAAATTTTGTCAAAAATACACAATTTTCTATAGAAAATTTTGTCAAAAATACACAATTTTCTATAGAAAATTTTGTCAAAAATACACAATTTTCTATAGAAAATTTTGTCAAAAATACACAATTTTCTATAGAAAATTTTGTCAAAAATACACAATTTTCTATAGAAAATTTTGTCAAAAATACACAATTTTCTATAGAAAATTTTGTCAAAAATACACAATTTTCTATAGAAAATTTTGTCAAAAACACAAAATTTTCTATAGAATTATTTTCAAAATCCCTAAGGTATGTTTTACAATATTTGCTAGAAAGTCTGAGTTTTCGATCGATATCGAATGCGGCAATTTGGCCCCAGTTTAAATAATTCCCAAATTTTGTCCAATTCTTTTAGGTAAGTACGTCTGAAAGAAGCACAAATAATTTTATTATTTATTTACTTACTATTTTTGTTACTTTAAATTATATTGGCAAAACTAAGCAAATACATAAATAAAAATAAATTTTGAAAACAATAATATCTTAAATACTCGTAATAACTTAATATGTCATTCTATCATATGTCAAACTTTCTATAAAAACTCCAAAATATTTTGAAAATTCAACCACTTCATCGTTATCGTTTTGGGGGTTAAGTGAACTTTGAAAAAATCATGAAATTTTTATTAGTTGCCTGTGTTTTGGGCCTGTGTGCATTGGCCGCTGCTCAAGAATCGACTGTTGTTGGAGTTGATACCAGCACTATTGGCTCAACATCCCCAAATCCCATTATAACTACTGAAGCTATACCCGTGTCTACTACATCCGACATTCCAATTATTACAACCGAGGCTGTTCCTGTGTCTACCACATCAGATGTACCAATTATTACTACCGTACCTGTTCCCGTATCTACCACATCAGAAGTACCAATTATTACTACCGTCCCTGTTCCCGTATCTACCACCTCCGAAGTACCAATTATTACTACCGAGGCTGTTCCTGTATCTACCACATCATATGTACCAATTATTACTACCGAGGCTGTTCCAGTAACCACTACCGCCGAAGCTGTTACTACTACCGTAGCTTCTGGTCAACCTTCTCCTACACCCGACAGTGTAACAACTACAGTTATCTCTGATACCACCACTCCTAAACGCCCATGCGACAAACATGGTAAAGATCATGGTAAGGGTCACAATAAGAACCATCACAATCATGGACATGGTCATGGTCACGGTCGTGGAAATGGTCATGGTCGTGGAAACGGTTACGGACATGGAAACGGTTATGGTCGTGGAAATGGACACGGACGTGGACAAGGTCGCGAGCATGGCCAAAGACGTGGTCCTCATGGTCGTGGTGCTCCCAGAGGCCATGATCACGGTCACAGACGTGGTCCCGGTTATGGTCCTAGATTCTCTTATTGATTCACTCTGTAAAATTATAAAAAAAAAAATAAAAGTAAATAATTAAGAAAATTTTTTGTTTTATAGAAAAAAAAATTAATAGAAAAAATTTTCTATAGAAAATTCATAAGAAAAAAATTTCCATAAAAAATTTAAAAGAAAAAATTTTCTATAGAAAATTTTTTGTTCAATAGAAAAAATTTTCTATAGAAAATTTTTTGTTCAATAGAAAAAATTTTCTATGGAAAATTTTTTGTTCAATAGAAAAAATTTTCTATAGAAAATTTAAAAGAAAAAATAGAAAAAAATTTCTATAAAAAATTTAATAGAAAAAATTTTCTATACAAAATTTTTTGTTCAATAGAAAAAATTTTCTATAGAAAATTTTTTGTTCAATAAAAAAAATTTTCTATGGAAAATTTTTTGTTCAATAGAAAAAATTTTCTATAGAAAATTCAATAAAAAAAATTTTCTAGAGAAAATTTTTTGTTCAATAGAAAAAATTTTCTATAGAAAATTTTTTGTTCAATAGAAAAAATTTTCTATAGGAAATTTTTTGTTCAATAGAAAAAATTTTCTATAGAAAATTTTGTGTTCAATAGAAAAAATTTTCTATAGAAAATTTTGTGTTCAATAGAAAAAATTTTCTATAGAAAATTTTGTGTTCAATAGAAAAAATTTTCTATAGAAAATTTTGTGTTCAATAGAAAAAATTTTCTATAGAAAATTTTTTGTTCAATAGAAAAAATTTTCTATAGAAAATTTTTTGTTCAATGGAAAAAAATTTTCTATAGAAAATTTTTTGTTCAATAGAAAAAATTTTCTATAGAAAATTTTTTGTTTAATAGAAAAAATTTTCTATATAAAATTTTTTGTTCAATAGAAAAAACTAAGCTATAGAAAATTTTTTGTTTAATAGAAAAAAAATTAATAGAAAAAATAATAAGAAAAAAATTTCTATAAAAAATTTAAAAGAAAAAATGTTCTACAGAAAGGAATTTCTATAGAAAATTCAATAGAAAAAAAGTTCTTTAGAGAATTCAAAAAAAAAATTTTTTTGTCAAACAGAAAAAAATTTCTATACAAAATTTTTTCTTCAATAGAAAAAATTTTCTATAGAAAATTTTTAGTTCAATAAAAAAAATTTTCTATGGAAATTTTTTTGTTCAATAGAAAAAATTTTCTATAGAAAATTTTTTGTTCAATAGAAAAAATTTTTTATAGAAAAATTTTTGTTCAATAGAAAAAATTTTCTATAGAAAATTTTTTGTTCAATAGAAAAAATTTTTTATAGAAAATTTTTTGTTCAATAGAAAAAATTTTCTATAGAAAATTTTTTGTTCAATACAAAAAATTTTCTATAGAAAAATTTTTGTTCAATAGAAAAAATTTTCTATAGAAAATTTTTTGTTCAATAGAAAAAATTTTCTATAGATAAGAACCGGAACCAAAACCAGACCAGACCAGAACCATAACTGACTACATATATTTATACTTTTTATTTTTATTAATTTATTTGTCATTTTTTTTAGTTTATTTGTTATTTTTTGCCGTTTATCTGAATATTTACTTAGTCAAAATTTAGTTTTTTTTCAATCGGCTATAAAAACTCGGAAATATTTATTCAAAATCAGCATTTCATTATTACAGATTTTGAAACTATTAAACTATTAAAAAACTCGGATCATTTTTTCCTTTTTTTTTTGAACATTTTATAACTTCAGATTTTCGTGTCTCAAATTATTTGTTAACAAAATGAAACTCTTGTTGTTATTCTCCACATTTTTGGCATTGGCCTCCCTTGCTCTATCTTGGGATGTTGATGTAAATTTAAAAGGTAAGTACATAATATCTAATATTTTGTTGCGGAACTCCACATTTATATGCATTTTGCAGTGGTCTTCGACTGTACCAATTTCTATTGTAAACCAGGGGGACAATGCGACGAAGATTTCACTATCGACCCGGCTGATAGTGAATGCGCTTGTAACTGTTATAAGACACATTTGCAATGCGATGGTTTTTCATTTGAAGCTTATCCTCTAGTTAGAATTTGTCAGGAAGTGTAAGTTATTGTTTTATTATTTAAAATTTTATAATAAAATTAAATTTTGCCTTCATAACTTAACAATTTCTTTAACTTTAGTGACTTCTAAACTTATTACACTAGCCAACAGAATCGGGATTTTTTCATGTCTAAGGATGCTTTTACATTTTTTTCAATATGAAACAGGACTCCCGACTCACTCAATTGTGTTCCGGTACTTTGTTTGGTTTGTGTCTTTACTAAATTTTAAGTGAAATTTCATTTTCTCTCAAAACTACTTTTTTAAATGTCAATTGAAAACAAACAAATTTATTATATAATTATTGTATTTAAAAAATTTAAATAAAGCAAAATTAAATGTTTTTAATAGTTCCAGAAACTTTTGTTTGAATATTTTTAAAGACAAAATTAATTGTGGTCTCAAATTTTGATGATTTGTGTTCCCGTACTTTTTGAACAATAGGAAATTTTTAAAAAATTTCCTATAAAAATAGGAAATTTTTAAAAAATTTCCTATAAAAATAGGAAATTTTTGAAAAATTTCCTATAAAAATAGGAAATTTTTGAAAAATTTCCTATAAAAATAGGAAATTTTTGAAAAATTTCCTATAAAAATAGGAAATTTTTGAAAAATTTCCTATAAAAATAGGAAATTTTTGAAAAATTTCCTATAAAAATAGGAAATTTTTGAAAAATTTCCTGTAAAAATAGGAAATTTTTGAAAAATTTCCTATAAAAATAGGAAATTTTTGAAAAATTTCCTATAAAAATAGGAAATTTTTGAAAAATTTCCTATAAAAATAGGAAATTTTTGAAAAATTTCCTATAAAAATAGGAAATTTTTGAAAAATTTCCTATAAAAATAGGAAATTTTTGAAAAATTTCCTATAAAAATAGGAAATTTTTGAAAAATTTCCTATAAAAATAGGAAATTTTTGAAAAATTTCCTATAAAAATAGGAAATTTTTGAAAAATTTCCTATAAAAATAGGAAATTTTTGAAAAATTTCCTATAAAAATAGGAAATTTTTGAAAAATTTCCTATAAAAATAGGAAATTTTTGAAAAATTTCCTATAAAAATAGGAAATTTTTGAAAAATTTCCTATAAAAATAGGAAATTTTTGAAAAATTTCCTATAAAAATAGGAAATTTTTGAAAAATTTCCTATAAAAATAGGAAATTTTTGAAAAATTTCCTATAAAAATAGGAAATTTTTGAAAAATTTCCTATAAAAATAGGAAATTTTTGAAAAATTTCCTATAAAAATAGGAAATTTTTGAAAAATTTCCTATAAAAATAGGAAATTTTTGAAAAATTTCCTATAAAAATAGGAAATTTTTGAAAAATTTCCTATAAAAATAGGAAATTTTTGAAAAATTTCCTATAAAAATAGGAAATTTTTGAAAAATTTCCTATAAAAATAGGAAATTTTTGAAAAATTTCCTATAAAAATAGGAAATTTTTGAAAAATTTCCTATAAAAATAGGAAATTTTTGAAAAATTTCCTATAAAAATAGGAAATTTTTGAAAAATTTCCTATAAAAATAGGAAATTTTTGAAAAATTTCCTATAAAAATAGGAAATTTTTGAAAAATTTCCTATAAAAATAGGAAATTTTTGAAAAATTTCCTATAAAAATAGGAAATTTTTGAAAAATTTCCTATAAAAATAGGAAATTTTTGAAAAATTTCCTATAAAAATAGGAAATTTTTGAAAAATTTCCTATAAAAATAGGAAATTTTTGAAAAATTTCCTATAAAAATAGGAAATTTTTGAAAAATTTCCTATAAAAATAGGAAATTTTTGAAAAATTTCCTATAAAAATAGGAAATTTTTGAAAAATTTCCTATAAAAATAGGAAATTTTTGAAAAATTTCCTATAAAAATAGGAAATTTTTGAAAAATTTCCTATAAAAATAGGAAATTTTTGAAAAATTTCCTATAAAAATAGGAAATTTTTGAAAAATTTCCTATAAAAATAGGAAATTTTTGAAAAATTTCCTATAAAAATAGGAAATTTTTGAAAAATTTCCTATAAAAATAGGAAATTTTTGAAAAATTTGCTATAAAAATAGGAAATTTTTGAAAAATTTGCTATAAAAATAGGAAATTTTTGAAAAATTTCCTATAAAAATAGGAAATTTTTGAAAAATTTCCTATAAAAATAAGTTCTATGAAAATAGGTTATATAAAAATAGGTTATGTTATAGAGAAGTTTGTGGCGATAAGGTTTCGGGAATAATAATTTTTTTAGCAAACATCGTATCACTAAGGAAACGAATGCTTCAAAATCTACAAACACAAATGGTTTCCAAATTCTACGTAAATTATATTTTAAATACGAAATTTTATCTGGATCCAGACTTGAAGATGTATTCTACCAGAAAAATACAATTAAATATTTGTTTAACTTTCAAACGAGTTTAATTAAAACAATTAAAAGTTAATTGTATAAAATAAATATTTGAACTTGTGTCCCTATGTTTTTGGTAGCAATTTTTCGACAATAACAATTTTGTTTATGAAAGTAAATAAACAAGTAGTATACGAGGGTTGGCGTTTATGCTACGACATTTAAAAAATTTTTTAAAAAATAAATTGAAAATTTTTAAAAAATTTCCTATAAAAATAAGAAATTTTTGAAAAATTTCCTATAAAAAAAAAGAAATTTTTGAAAAATTTCCTATAAAAATAAGAAATTTTTGAAAAATTTCCTATAAAAAAAAGAAATTTTTGAAAAATTTTCTATAAAAATAAGAAATTTTTGAAAAATTTCCTATAAAAATAAGAAATTTTTGAAAAATTTCCTATAAAAATAAGAAATTTTTGAAAAATTTCCTATAAAAATAAGAAATTTTTGAAAAATTTCCTATAAAAATAAGAAATTTTTGAAAAATTTCCTATAAAAATAAGAAATTTTTGAAAAATTTCCTATAAAAATAAGAAATTTTTGAAAAATTTCCTATAAAAATAAGAAATTTTTGAAAAATTTCCTATAAAAATAAGAAATTTTTGAAAAATTTCCTATAAAAATAAGAAATTTTTAAATAATTTCCTATATAAAAATAGGAAATTTTTGAAAAATTTCCTATAAAAATAAGAAATTTTTGAAAAATTTCCTATAAAAATAAGAAATTTTTGAAAAATTTCCTATAAAAATAAGAAATTTTTGAAAAATTTCCTATAAAAATAAGAAAATTTTGAAAAATTTCCTATAAAAATAAGAAATTTTTGAAGAATTTCCTATAAAAATAAGAAATTTTTGAAAAATTTCCTATAAAAATAAGAAATTTTTGAAAAATTTTCTATAAAAATAAGAAATTTTTGAAAAAGGTTTTTTTTTTAATGCCTAGAAAACTTAAACTTGTTATTAACATTTAAATATTTGTGGGACTAGGGGTTATATGGGAGCTATTCCCAAATATGGATCAATTTTCTCCTTGAAATAATATTAAACAAACATCAAAAATCTTTGCATGCTATTACATTTATTTAAAATAATTTCAATTAACCAAATGTTTATTATTGTGGCCAATCGCAAACCTGTCGGTTCTCGTTAAAGATCAGATTCTGCGGACAAGCCATTTTAACTTCACACTCGCATTGACAGACAATAAAACCATTGCTTGAGGGATCAGCAAATAGGATACCATCTCTTTGGTTTAGACATTTACCGGAATTGCCACAACTAACCCCTGAAGGCCCGGTAATGGGGTTTTCTTTACTGCCCGAAGGTGTGGAAGCTATTGGGGCTAACAGATCACTATCTGAGGGAGTAGGTGCTGTCGGTATTGGCAGGGTTTTATCGTTCAGTTTATCGCTATTAGAATCTTGAGGTTTCAAATGATCTTGTGGTGTATTGTCATCATCCGAAGTACCACCTATTTCGCCATGAGATTCTGAATTGTCCTTAGGCCGATTCTCTTCAGGGGTTTCATTGTTAAGTTTATCGCTATTAGAATCGTGAGGTTTCAAATGATCTTGTGGTGTATTGCCATTATTCAACGAACCACCTATTTCGCCATGAGATTCCGAATTGTCCTTAGGCCGATTCTTTTCAGGGGTTTGATCGTTCAGTTTATCGCTATTAGAATCGTGAGGTTTCATATGATCTTGAGGTGTATTGTCATCATTTGATGTACCACCTATTTCGCCATGAGATTCTGAATTATCCTTAGGTTGATTTTCTTCACCATTTAAGCCTGGCCTGTTATCTTTAGTTTCTCTATTCGGTTCACTTCCGGGCTTTTCGGAATGTTGGGGTTTCAAATGACCCATTGGCCTATGTTCATTAGCCATTGAACCTTCCGATTCTTTGTGTTGCTGTTCATCTGGTCTATCGGAATGTTGAGGTCTTAAATGACCCATTGGCCTATGTTCATTAGCCATTGAACCTTCCGATTCTTTGTGTTGCTGTTCATCTGGTCTATCGGAATGTTGAGGTCTTAAATGATCCATTGGCCTATGTTCATTAGCCATTGAACCTTCCGATTCCTTGTGATGTTCATCTGGTCTATCGGAATGTTGAGGTTTTAAATGACCTATTGGCCTACTTGCTTCACCCTGTTGAGGTCTTAAATGTTCTATTGGCCTATATCCCGGTCTTTTGGAATGTTGTGGTCTTAAATTGTCTATTGGCCTATATCCATGACCCAATACACCTTCCATTTCCCCATGTGTTTCTTTTCCCGGTCGTTTGGAATGTTGAGGTCTCCAATAACCTATTGGTCTATGGTTGTCACCTAACAAACCTCCAATTTCTAAATGAGGTTTTAAGAGACCCATAGGTTTGTTATATCCTAGTAAGCCACCATACCCTCCTTCATTGCACTTCGAACGACAAGCCTCACAATCGAATTTATTGACATTATAGCTACTCACCAGCTGCGGAGCATAACTGAAATCGCAACCAGCACGAAATTTAAGATCACAAATCGATTCATAACGATTGAAGTGCAAGCCAAAGGGACAATAACGTATAGCCTGTATTACACCAGCACTACATTCTATGAACTGTGAACAGTCAGCTGGATGAGCTAGACGAACACCATCTTTCTGATCTTCACAAATATCAAAGGACGAAACGGTCACCAGGCTCCAGAGGAGAAATATTGAATAAAGAGCAACTAGAGATTTAGGAAAGTTAGAAAATTTTGAACAATCTGCTATAACTACATGACTTTACCTTTAGACATATTAGTCAGTATCTTCTTTTCCTTGCACTATATATTTTTCACTGCAGAGCTGATATTTAAATACTGAAGTTGATCGGTAGTAGCTGATGTTTTTATACTAAAAATGGTCATTATGTAAATAAATATAAGTGGTTACATTATTTAAATTGTTTATGTTTTACAAGACTTTTTACTCTGAATATTTTGAGATAATTAGTTTCAAAAATTAACAAGAATTTGTAGTCGTTTATAGGAAATTGTTCAAAAATTTTCTATTTTTATAGGAATTTTTTAAAAAATTTCCTATTTTTATATAGAAAATTTTTGAAAAATTTTTAAAAAATTTCCTATCTTTATAAAGAAAATTTTTCAAAAATTTCCTATTTTATATAGGAAATTTTTCAAAAATGTCCTATTTTTATATAGGAAATTTTTCAAAAATTTCCTATTTTTATATAGGAAATTTTTCAAAAATTTCCTATTTTTATATAGGAAATTTTTCAAAAATTTCCTATTTTTATATAGGAATTTTTTCAAAAATTTCCTATTTTAATAGGCAATTTTTCAAAAAATTTGATAGGAAATTTTTCAAAAATTTCCTATTTGTATAGGAAATTTTTAAATAGGAAAAAATTCAGAAATTTCTTATTTTTTTTTTTTTGGGAAATTTTTTTAAAAATTTCTTATTTTTTTGGGAAATTTTTAAAAAATTTCTTATTTTTATAAGAAATTTTAAAAAAGTTTATTTTTTTTATAGGAAATTTTTGCAAAATGTATTTTTATAGGAAAATTTTCAAAAATTTCTTATTTTTATAGGAAATTTTTCAAAAATATCTTATTTTTATAGGAAATTTTTCAAAAATTTCTTGTTTTTTAGATTTTTTTCAAAAATTTCTTTTTTTTTGGGAAAATTTTCAAAATATTCTTATTTTTTTGGGAAATTTTTCAAAAGTTTCTTATTTTATTGGGAAATTTTTCAAAAATTTCTTATTTTTGTAGGAAGTTTTTCAAAAATTTCTTATTGTTATAGGAAATTTTTCAACAATTTCCTATTTTTATATAGGAAATTTTTCAAAAATTTCCTATTTTTATATAGGAAATTTTTCAAAAATTTCCTATTTTTATATAGGAAATTTTTCAAAAATTTCCTATTTTTATATAGGAAATTTTTCAAAAATTTCCTATTTTTATATAGGAAATTTTTCAAAAATTTCCTATTTTTATATAGGAAATTTTTCAAAAATTTCCTATTTTTATATAGGAAATTTTTCAAAAATTTCCTATTTTTATATAGGAAATTTTTCAAAAATTTCCTATTTTTATATAGGAAATTTTTCAAAAATTTCCTATTTTTATATAGGAAATTTTTCAAAAATTTCCTATTTTTATATAGGAAATTTTTTAAAAATTTCCCATTTTTATATAGGAAATTTTTCAAAAATTTCCTATTTTTATATAGGAAATTTTTCAAAAATTTCCTATTTTTATATAGGAAATTTTTCAAAAATTTTTTCAAAAATTTCCTATTTTTATATAGGAAATTTTTCAAAAATTTCCTATTTTTATATAGGAAATTTTTCAAAAATTTCCTATTTTTATATAGGAAATTTTTCAAAAATTTCCTATTTTTATATAGGAAATTTTTCAAAAATTTCCTATTTTTATATAGGAAATTATTCAAAAATTTCCTATTTTTATATAGGAAATTTTTCAAAAATTTCCTATTTTTATATAGGAAATTTTTCAAAAATTTGCTATTTTTATATAGGAAATTTTTCAAAAATTTCCTATTTTTATATAGGAAATTTTTCAAAAATTTCCTATTTTTATATAGGAAATTTTTCAAAAATTTCCTATTTTTATATAGGAAATTTTTCAAAAATTTCCTATTTTTATATAGGAAATTTTTCAAAAATTTGCTATTTTTATATAGGAAATTTTTCAAAAATTTCCTATTTTTATATAGGAAATTTTTCAAAAATTTCCTATTTTTATATAGGAAATTTTTCAAAAATTTCCTATTTTTATATAGGAAATTTTTCAAAAATTTCCTATTTTTATATAGGAAATTTTTCAAAAATTTCCTATTTTTATATAGGAAATTATTCAAAAATTTCCTATTTTTATATAGGAAATTATTCAAAAATTTACTATTTTTATATAGAAAATTTTTCAAAAATTTGCTATTTTTATATAGGAAATTTTTCAAAAATTTCCTATTTTTATACAGGAAATTTTTCAAATATTTCCTATTTTTATATAGGAAATTTTTTTAAAAATTTCCTATTTTTATATAGGAAAATTCCAAAAATTTCCAAAAATTTCCTATAAAAAATTTCCAATTTTTATAGGAAATTTTTCCAAAAATTTCCAATTTTTATAGGAAATTTTTCAAAAATTTCTTTGTTTTCATAAGAAATTTTTCAAAAATTTCTTGTTTTCATAAGAAATTTTTCAAAAATTTCTGTTTTTCATAGGAAATTTTGCAAAATTTTCTTATTTTAATAGAAAATTTTTCAAAAATTTCTTATTTTGTAGAATTTTTCAAAAATTTCTTTTTTTTTGGGACAATTTTCAAAAATTTCTTATTTTTTTGGGAAAAGTTTTCAAAAGTTTCTTATTTTTTTGGGAAAATTGTTCAAAAGTTTCTTATTTTTTTTAGGAAGTTTTTCAAAAATTTGTTATTTTTATAGGAAAATTTTTAAAAATTTCTTATTTTTCTAGGAAATTTTTCAAAAATTTCCTATTTTTATCGGAAATTTTTCAAAAATTTGTTACTTTTATAGGAAATTTTTCAAAAATTTGTTACTTTTATAGGAAATTTTTCAAAAATTTGTTAGTTTTATTTCAAAAATTTCTTATTTTTATAGGAAATTTTAAAAAATTTCTTATTTTTATAGGAAATTTTTCAAAAATTTCTTATTTTTATAGGAAATTTTTCAAAAATTTCTTATTTTTATAGGAAATTTTTAAGGTTTTTAAAAGCTTTTTCACCATGAATTCAAACATTTTGATACGATTTTACTTAATGATTTTTTTTTTATTTATGTTTTATTTCCTTTGTATAGATTTTCGTTACATCTTTAGTTCTATTGTAATTTTATTTAAAAAATTATTATTGATATACAACTACACTAAAAACTTAGATGAATTAATATTTTTGTTTTGTTTATAATTTTAATTTTATTATTAAATTATGCACCAGCAAAATTTGTGTGTGTTTCAAAAGTTTTTCTTTTTGTTTTCATTTATATAATAATTTTATTTTATATATTTAATAAGTCTAGAAGATTTAAATGAGAAGTGGGGATTTAGAAGAAAAATTTTAGTTTAATTTATGTTTGAGACCAAAGTTAATGCCACTTAAAAGTTTATAAGAGACACTAAAATGTTAAGATTGAAATCCAAATTATTTCAAAGTAATTTAAAACAGTTTTAACTTATTTTTCTTAAAAATTTCTAAAATTATGAGATTTTTTGTTTGTTATCAAAATTTTGCTTTCCTTAATTTGGATTCCAAATTGTTAATAATTTTGTAGATTTTTACTTTATCTTAGTAATTTATTTCTTAAAAATTCTTTTGATTTATTTGGTTTCTTTTTCTGTTCGTTACTTTTAAATTCTATTATTCCATTATTGTTTAATTCTAAAAGTTTATGATTTCGATTTATCTTTTATAATAAAAATCTTCCAAAATATAAATAATTCTAACATTGGGGTTTTAGTTTATCTCCTTTTTATAAAATGTAAATTTTTTAAAAAAATATTGAAAAATAAATATTGAAGAAAAACATAAATTTTCAAGTTTGAAATATAAATGGATTTCAAATAGAATCAAAAATTTGCGTGTAAAAGTTAAATGAAATTCGTGAATACCTTAATGTTATTTGGAAACTTTTGCATAGCGGGATGTTAGTTAAAAAAAAAATCTAGAATTTATGGTCCATATAAGTATTTGCGTTTTTGATCTTCTATATAATCGTGAGTGGACATTTGTATGGCTCGTTGCAGCATTTCAGATTCACTGAGTTGACCTGAAAATAAACAAAAGTAGAAAAAATATCATATTTCTTAAGAAAAGTGATTCATTTTTCATATTAAAAGTTATTAAGGAGTGTTTCGAATAGAATATGTATTTACTATTTTAGGCATAACATATCCATAGCTTAAGAAATAATATTTTTTTGCAACACGTCAGCTTTTTTTACATATCTGTGGCAAAAAGGAAAAAGTGCTTAAGTTGACTTAAGCAAAATTTGAGTTAAGGGCAGCTTTAATATCTCCATATTCAAAAGTACGCATAGGCAAATTTTCAATTATTTTATACGATCTTTCAGGAAGTTATAGCATAATTAGGTTAGGTTAACTTTTAAAGGTGGTGTCGGAGACCCAAAGGGTCCATTGAGACCCTTCACTAAGGAGCAGAAAACAACAGATTGAAGAAAGAGGAAGTGAAAAATGTAGAAAAGAAGAAGAGTACCCTATCTAATCCAACTAAGACCAGTGATAAGCCCTACAATATCATACAATTTGCACTGCTGGAGATCCTAAAGTTCAACATGAAATCTACTGCCTAGATGTCTGAGCCTCTGATTTCGGAGCCTTGGACAGTAATAGAGAATGTGTTCTACCGATTCTGACGAATCCTCATCTAGACATAATCTGCAGAGGTCCGGAATACTAAAATCCCGCCTATTTAATCTCGAATTTAAGGCACAATGTCTCGTTAAGAACCCTATACATTTTCTTAAGCTTTACCTATTCAGACCTAATAGAATTTTGGTTCTACTAATGTCCGCCGTGGTATAGCAGGTTAGTCATCCGCTTAGCATACTGGAGGTCCCAAGTTCGATCCGTGGCCAGACCCCCTTGAAAATAATAAATTTTCAAAAAAAGAGGCGATTCCACCTCATAACTTAGGTAGCCACTGGTTATTGAGTATAGGCTATGTAAAACTTTTTTAACTAATGCAATAGAATCGGATGCAGCTCATTGTCTGATAGAAGTACCACTTGTTCCAATTGGAATGTTGTCGTGGAAATTATAATGTCCGGTTTAGGCCATGTAACCATGTTTCCCCATGTCTTTGTGGTTTCATTGCTGATCCAAGATTTAATGCCCAAATAAAAGTGACAATATCTGTCACTCTTTGACTCAAGTCTTGGCTCCAGCCTTGTCTAGCAACTTCGTCCGCAACTTCGTTGCCTGCGATGTCGCAATGACCCGAAACCCAATAAAATCTAATTCTATAGCAGAATGATATTCAAAAAAGAGCTATTCTACATTTTTAAACTAGTTTGGAGGCAATACCACGTCCCCGCAGTGCCTTGAGAGCTGCCTAACTATCAACGTATATAGTCATCTCACTATTTTCAGCTATAGTACCCAGGATGAGCTTTGTAGCCTTCCATATAGCAAATATCTCTGCCTGGAAGACACTGCACTCGGCCGCGAGTCTAAAAGATGTCCTAATGTTTTGATTCCTCAGGAAAGCACCAGATCCAGTTCCGTAATCCATTTAAGAACCATTCGTGAAGATCGAAATGCCTTGAAAAAGTGTTGTTTACCCCTTCCAGTCGGTTTTATCAGGGATTACGACTTCTGGTGCTGTGCTAAACAGCAACTCCTGAGCTAAATATTCAGATCGTGGTAGGCCTGACTCCAAGCCCAATGAGCCTGTTAAGCTCAGAATACTAAGTATACCTCAAAAGTGCTGCAGAAGTAGTAAGCCTTCAGCCCTTTTTTATGCTTTTTAGTGTTTTTCTCTTCCAAGATAACTTACTTTCCAAGATAATCCCTAGAAATTTAGATTCAGACGACATTCTTAACTCTACACCATTCAGCACAGGAAGTTTGAAACTTTTAACCTTATACCTTCTGGTAAAGAGGACTAACTCCGTCCTTTATTACTGGCCCAGGAGGAAAGTTCTACAAGAACCGATTGCATAATATCACTTATTGTATCTGTGAATTTGCCTGATACGAGCAATACTTCGTCATCGGCGTAGCCTACAACCTTTCTAAGAATGACATTGACAGCCAGCAACCACAGCAATGGTGTCAGAACCCCTCCTTGTGGAGTACCCCTAGTTACTTTTTAACGTAAACTACAGTCAGCTAGATTCAAGTTGATGATTCTACTATTAAGCATATCCACAATCCAATCTATTAAAAAGCCCTGTATATTTATGTCCTCAAGTGAACCCGTAATTCCTCCAATCGTAATATTGTTAAAAAACCGACCGAGATTTACCACTAAAGATATGCATGATGAGCGTTGCTAATAATGTGCGTTCCTAAAGAGTTACTAAAAAATACGTCGACCAGTCGTTCAAGAGAAAAGACGACAGGATGATTGGCCTAAAATCTTTAGGTTTAGAGTGACTAGCCTTTTCTGCTTTAGGAATGAATATCACTATTACCTTCCTCCACCCACTAGAGTGAAGCCCCATGGAGACAGCTAACAATTGTCTAAAAAGATATTAAATATATATTCCTTGAATTCTAGGTTGTTTTTGTTTATCTCCGAGAGTTCCATTTTCTAAAGAAAGTTTCTGGTTAATCTGAATGCTTTTAATTTTACTACTCACCATAATCATTAGCATAAGAAGCAGCTAACAGTTCCTGATAGAAACTAGAACTTGGCTGTTTAATGGCTGGTGACGATGAGGAGGTATTTGCAGATAACAAGGGTGACGGCTGTTTAGTAAAAGCTGTAGAGGAAGACGGCAAAGACGAAGCTGTATCGGCAGTGCTAGTTTTAGTTTTGTGTTTATCCGGCGTATGTGATTGTTTTGAGGTACAGGGTTGTTGTGACTCAAAATCTGGGGTAGAAGGACGCTTAACTAAAGATTCAACTGAAGCAGGGATGCTCTCAAGTTTAGGACTTTTACGCAAGGTAGATTCATCTCTAAAAAGGGCATTAAGAAGCTTTATAAAAAAATAACAAATTTTATGATAACTAGAAAACTTACTTTTGATTATTCTGCAACTCTCTGCGTCGCTTTTTGTTGTTGACTTTCTTGTTATTAGTTAAGTTTCTTGTTTTAGACTTTTTACTTCTGCCATTAGCTGAAGATGGCGAGGATGAACCTCCCATTGAGCTGGTGCTACTCATATCCGTATCATCACTATCGAAACCTAAATCTTCGGAGTTTTTTGAATGTGTTAAAGAATTAATATGTTTGGGTGAAAGAGTAACATATTTATGTTCCAGATTATTTAAAGTTGTGCTATTGCTATTGTTACTTAGACTATTAATATTATTGCTATTGTTATTTGTTGTAGTCGAAGAGGAACTTGCAAAACTTGTTACAGTACTGCTACTGCCACTGTTACTATTCATAATATTCATACTATTGGAATTTAGACGCTGTATGGCGTATTTTGAGGGCGAAGCCTCTGAATCGGAAGCTGCCTCACCCGATGTCACGGTGGCCGATGTTGAAGCCGCCGCTGAGGTAGATGTGGCATTACGATTTTTATGTAAATTATCCCGACACCATTGTAGATAAGATTCTCGAGCAATTTGTTCCTCAATCGCTTCGTTTGTGGCCTCCCAGTCAGTGGTCTTTAGTTTATCCTCAAACATGGTCTGTTCAATTTCCAATTGTTCACTCATACGCACTGCCTCTTTAGTTTGTAGCTCGGGTTTATAACCAGCTAAACCTAGACCTACACCCACAGTGGCATTATAGGGATCTATAATGGCATTATAGTGAGTACCTCTCTGATAAGATAAACGTAGAGGAGCATAGCCATTGTCAGACTGCTCAGAATTGAAGATGTTTATGGGTGCTACAATTGAAAATATATAAATTACAATTTAAATTGAAGAAAATTTAGGAGATAAATTAACTTACTTGGTTTATAGCAATAGACCTCAACTGGACGACTGTATATCTCAGACATGGCCTGTATTTCGATATGGTTTCCATGGGAATCTTTACGGCGTTTGCGTTTAATGTAACTGTTGATATCTTCGGTAACAAAATGACTGAAGTATTCACGGTTTTTAGTCTAAAATATAAAAATAAAATAATTAACAAAAATTAAAAAAAAAAGAAATTAAGGCACATATTTCTAAAGACAAAATTATAAAAGAAATTTTCAGATAAAAAAAATGTTTAAAGAAAATTTTTTTATAGAAAAAATGTTAACAGAAAAATTTTCTATATAATCAACATTTTTCTTAGAAAAATTTCTTTTGCGAAAATTTGTCTATAGGAACATTTCTGTAATTCTAACTTTTCTACAGAAAAATTTCTTTAACGAACAAATTCTTTAACGCAAATAAAAAACACATTTTTCTACTGAAATTTTTACAGAAAAAATTTTTTAACGCTAATTTTCCATAGAAAAATTTCTTTAAGGCAAATTTTTCTATAAAAAAATTCCTTTAAGGCAAATTTTTCTATAGAAAAACTCTTTAATAGAAATTTTTCTATAGAGAAATTTCTTTAAAACAAATTTTTCTATAGAAAAATTTCTTTAAAGCAAATTTTTCCATAGGAAAATATTTACAACGCAAATTTTTTAATAGGAAAATTTCTTTAGATCAAATTTTTCTTTAGAAAAATTTCTTTCACTTAAATTTTTCTATAAAAAAATTTCTTTATATATTTAATAATTATATAGAAAAGTTTCTTAAGTGCAAATTTTTCTATAGAAATTTTTCTTTATAAAAAGATCTTTGACACAAATTTCTCTATAGAAAAATTCCTTTAACGCAAATTTTTCTGAAGAAAAATTCCTTTTACGGAAATTTTACTATAGAAAAATTTCTTTAACGAAAATTTTACTATAGAAAAATTTTGTGAAGCAAATTTTTCTATAGAAAAATTTCTTTAACGCAAATTTTCCAATAGAAAAACTTCAAACTTTTATATAAAAAAATTTTAACGAAATTTTTTTTTTATAAGTTAAAATAGAAAGATTTATACAAACTATTCCTAAAATATTTAACAAAACTTAAACAAAGAACCTACAAAATAAAAAAATCTACTTTATAAATAGAAAGCTTTTTCCGTTTATGCCTCCCTCCTCTGTGACTCATTTCTAATAATAACTTACTATATAGTCCATGGTGTGCTGCCTTATAACATCATGCATTTCCTCATCTCCATAGATCTGCAAAGAGATGGAACGAAATAAACAAGCACCATCCTCTTCCACAGGCTTTAAAATGTAACCACGATCGGCCATACATTTAGCAAATTGTTCATCTTTCTTTTGCCATTCATCGGCTGTGGTCAGACCCTCTTTAGGCTGCAAATGTTCATCACCAGAATTGTAACCCGAAAAGGTATCCTCAATAGCCTTAAGCAAACCGCTAGCTGCCTGGGCAACAGAACCACCCTGAGCCTGGGGAACTTGTGAAGAAGTTTTATGCAAGTGATCCGGAGATTTATTGCCCAAATTGGGGTTATGAGCATTAGAACTGTTTGAGGAAGAGACGCCCGAGGGAACAGTGGCTGATGTAGAGGAATGAGGACTATTGCATTTGTGATTTGAGGCAGAGACATTGCCATGTTTGTCATTAAGAGCTGAGGCCACACGTTCTCTTTTATGATGTAATTGTGAGGAGGAGTCATTATGATGTTCACGACGCTTTTGACGAGAAGTCTTGTGGGGACTGCGACGATGACGTGCCAACTCATCGTAGACATCTACACGACGCTGAGGACTCTAGAAAGGTGGGGAAAGAAACAAAATAATCTGGGTAAATAAAGGTGTTCTTTGATAAAGAAAGCATACCTGACCATGAGCATCTATTACCACATTACGATGTTGAGCATTTGACCCGCCCTCACCCACATTGGCCACTTGATGAGACTCCTTTTTGTCCGTCTCACCCGCCGAGGTACCAGACCTCTTTTGCGATGGAGCAATTACAGGTTTAATAGTCATGCCGACTTCTGGTTAATCCCTTCTAGTTATGACGCAAATCTGAAAATATTTCGTCGTGGTTGTCTTCTCCTCTTTTTTGTGTCTTCCGTGTTTTCTTTTTGATCTTTTTTTTACACAAATTGTTCTATTATGACTATATTAAAAGTGTCGAGAGTTTTTCTGTCTTTAGCTGTTACTTCCACCTTTATTCTGATTATTTATATTTCTCTATATTTGTGTCTTTGTCTTCTTTTTTTATTATAGTTTTTTTGTTTGTCTTCTACGTTTCAAAGTTAGGGGATATTGTTAAAATTAAAATGAAATTTTTCGGCAAAATATTTGACAAATATTTTGAAATTAATGTTTTTCAATAGCAGAAATGTCTGAATTTTATTTTCTGCTAGTTTTGGTTTATTTTTAAATGGTTTTTATTAAGGAAATTTCACTTTTTTCAAGAGCAATTCGCTTTTTTGTGTCTTTCAATAGGATTTTTTGGTGTTTTTTGTTCACACACACACACTCACTCACACAGATGTTCCTTTTTCTTTGACAGAGCTGCAGAAAAGTGTAGTATTAGTCTTTTTAGAAAGAAAATTCAAAAAATATGACACATAGATGGCGCAACGAAACAATTTACTAATAAAGCTGCCAGATTACCCTTTTTTATAGGAATTTTTCAGAAAGTTCCTATTTTTATAGGAAATTTTTGAAAAATTTATATTTTTATAGAAAATTTTTCGAAAATTTAATAATTTTATAGGAAATTTTGCAAAATTCTAAAAAATGTTTGCTTTAAAAATTTTTTTATACAAATTTTTTTGTTACAAAAATTATCTATTAAATATTTTTTGAAAAATTTATATTTTTATAGAAAATTTTTCGAAAATTTAATAATTTTATAGGAAATTTTGCAAAATTCTAAAAATTGTTTGCTTTAAAAATTTTTTTATACAAATTTTTTTGTTACAAAAATTATCTATTAAATATTTTTTGACAAAAAAATAAACTGAAAAAAGTTTTATATAACAACATTTTCTAACTTAAATTTTTCTATAGAAAAAATTTTAAACTAAAATTTTCCTAATTAAAAAATTTTTGAATGAAAACTTTTCTAGAGAAAATCATTTTTAATAAAAATTTGTCTAGAGAAAAACATTTAACGAAAGTTTTTTTAGAGATTAAATTTTTTAGGAAAGTTTTTCTAGAAAATTTGTTATTTTTTTAACAAAAATTTTTTAATGAAAATTTTTCTATAGAAAAAATTTTTTAAGGAAAATGTTTCTAAAGAAAAATTTTTTTAACGAAAATTTTTCTATAGAAAAAACTTTTTATCGAAAAATTTTCTGTAGAAAAAAATGTTTAAAGAAAAATTTTCTATAAAAAAAATGTTTAACGAAAATTTTTCTAAAGAAAAAATTTTTTAACGAAAATTTTTCTATAAAAAATTTTTTTTACGAACATTTTTCTATAGAAAAATTATTTTAACGAACATTTTTTATAGAAAAATTATTTTAATGAAAATTTTTCTATAGAAAAATTTTTTAACGAAAATTTTTCTAGAGGAAAACATTTAACGAAAGTTTTTTTAGAGATAAAATTTTTTTAAGAAAGTTTTTCTAGAGAAAAATATATTTAAATTTTTTTTATAAATTTTTTAACGAAAATTATTCTATAGAAAAAAATTTTTTTTTAAAAAATAACAAAATAGTCGGGATGTAAATATTATTCAAAAAGAAGTGTATTTGCATTTGATCCCAAACCTGTTACATTTATTTATTAATGTAACAGATCAATTTATTTATATTTATTTTTTTTAATGAAAATTTTTCTATAGAAAAAATTTTTTAATGAAAATTTTTCTATAGAAAAAATTTTTTAATGAAAATTTTTCTATAGAAAAAATTTTTTAAGGAAAATTTTTCTATAGAAAAATTTTTTTAAAGAAAGTTTTTCTATAGAAAACATTTTTTAACGAAAATTTTTCTACAGAAAAAATTTTTGAAAGAAAATTTTTCTATAGAAAAAATTTTTAACGAAAATTTTTCTATAGAAAAATTTTTTAACGAAAGTTTTTCTATAGAAAAAAATTTTTAACAAAAATTTTTCTGTAGAAAAAATTTTTGAACGAAAATTTTTCTATAGAAAAATTTTTTTAACGAAAATTTTTCTATAGAAAAAATTTTTGAACGAAAATTTTTCTATAAAAAAAATTTTAACGAACATTTTTTTATAGAAAAAATTTTCAACGAAAATTTTTTTATAGAAGAAATTTTAAACGAAATTTTTTTTTATAGAAAAAATTTTTAACTAAATTTTAAACTAAAATTTTTTCTTAAAAAAAATTATTAAACTAAAATTTTTTTCTAAATAAAATTTTTTAACGAAAATTTTTCTAAAGAAAAAAATTTTTAACGAAAATTTTTCTAAAGAAAAAAATTTTTAATGAAACTTTTTTTAAGAAAAAATTTTTTAACAAAAATTTTTCTAAAATTTTTTAACGAAATTTTTTCTTTAGAAAAATTTTCGTTAAAAAATTTTTTCTTCAGAAAATTTTTCGTTAAAAAATTTATTCTATAGTAAGAATTTTCGTTAAAAAATTTTCGTCTTTAGAAAAATTTTCGTTAAATTATTTTTTTAATATTTTTCTTCTCTTTCAAGTTAAATAAAAATTCTTATTTTTAATGAAAAATATCTTGTTATTTTTTTTATTATTTGTTTAATATTATTGTATAATAAAATACTTAAAACTATTATTTTACATGTCATTATTTCAATACATTTATTTACTTTACATTTTCCAGCTTAGCTCTCACTAATTCTTTGAATTTTATATAAAAAACATTTAATTTCGTTTTGCGGTTATAATTTGTTTGTTTTTAATATAAATTTTTGTCAAATATCTACAATAAAAAAATAGTTTTATTTTGCATTAAAAAATCTATGATTTATTTTACAAATACACATAAATATATTTTATTCATTTATTTATATTTTAAATATAATAATTGAGGCTATTTTATTTAGAAAAACATTCAAATTATTTACAAATAATACAAAGTTTCAGTTTAAAAAAAAAAAACGTTTGAAATTTTTAATACTAAAAAATACAACTAAGAGAGAAATATAGTGATCATGGTTTTATTAGCAACACTGTTATTAACCCTTTCATGGCTCATTAGTATTGGGGGAATCAAATAATGTTTGTATAACAAAAAGTTTTCTATATGAGCTAATTTTTATAAAGGACAATTTATTAAAATATTTCACTTTTGTTTTAAATAAAAAGTAATTTAAAATCTAAAATATTGTAAGAAAAAAACTAGAAGTAGAAGAAAATTGTCGGTCAAAACCGACATTTTTATGCCCTAAATCACCGATTAGCTTATCGTTTTGATAAGAATATTGTTATCCTATTTTCAAACATCATAGATGGCTGACGTGTATTCCATAGCCTTGGAGGCACTACACGTTTCCGTTCCATAAATCGAGAATTTCAAAAAGCACTAAAGAAGTCTTGCAGCGCATCTGGCATAACTTCTTTAAATACAAAGTATATGAAGCTGAAAACGCTGCTAGCGAAGATAACTTTCGAAAATTGAACAAACTAAGTCAAGAGCTTCCCGAAAACCATGGCTGGTTAACAACAGCCGACTAACCAAAAGAACTCCAAATAAGGTTCACACACTTATTTGGAGTTCTTTTTTAACCCTTTGGAGACCGATCTATAAGTGTTAAACTTTTGCGAGTTATGCAAACTAAGTCGAAAGTCATCCAGCTGGGTAGCGATTAACCATCTAGGCGGTTCAGATACTTCTCGAAAGTTCTTAGTACTTCGGAGACCGTAAAGGAGGTAGGAGGTTCACACACTTAGGAGATTCAAATACTTATCTGAAGTTGTTATCCCCTTGAAGACCGACCCATAAGTGTTTAACCTTTGCGAGTTATACAGACTAAGTCGAGACCCACCTAGCTGGGTAGCGATAAACCATCTAGGCGTTTCAGATACTTCTCGGAAGTTCTTAATACTTCGGAGACTGGTACAACTGTTAAGAGCATAAATCCGACCATGATCTAACCTACTGGTCAGGTAACTTCCATATAGTCTATCCCTCCCAAAGTAAAGGAGGTAGGAGGTTCACACACTTAGGAGGTTCACACACTTATCTGGAGTTCTTAACAATTTGGATTAGTATTAAGCCTTTGCGAGTTATACAAACTAAGTCGAGAGCCGCCTAGCTGGATAGCGATTAACCATCTAGGCGGTTCAAATACTTCTCGGAAGTTCTTAACATTTCGGAAACCGTTGCAATTGTCAAGAGTATTTGTCCAACCATGATCTCACCTACTTCCATATAGTCTATCCCTCTCAAAGAAAAGAAAATCGATGTTTCTATTAAATACCTTAAGCCCGATTAAGAAGGATTAGAGTAAACTATTGTCGTCGACTAAAGAAGACTGCAGACGTCCTTCGGAGACCGGTTCAACTGTCAATAGTATTAATCCAACTATGATCTCATCTAAATTGTGATCAGTCATTGTGACTGATTAGGCTCCGACACCCCTTACTACCAGGAGCCGACTACTTTTGGTAACACAACACGGTCGTTTAATGGTAGGTAGGCAGGCAGCCGATGTTAAGTCAGCGTCACTTTGGTCCTAGAAACTTTCCCTTTGTGGTACCTGCAGGGGATAGAATGAAAAGAAAACGTAGATAATCGGTGAGAGGCTTATTCAAGCCAGCCTGTAGCTCTGATAAATGAGTCTGTTTTACGAATGTCAATACTCGCTAGATCGGATAAATCATGCAGATAAAGCGCCCCCAAATAGGTAGCCCTCGAAATTGAAAGGGCGGGGCAGTGACAGAGAAGATGAGTAAACGTTTCCTCCTCTTCGACATTGCGACAGCTTCGACAGTAGTCGGGTTAAGCCATCTGGCATGCAGCCCAAAAATACGGTGACCTGTTAGGGTCGAGATTAGGTTGCGGAGTTTGTGGCGAGGTAAAGAAACCAAGCATTTTGAACGTTTATTGTCATAGGTGGGCCATGTTTGCCTGGATATTGAACAAGTGGTTTCAAAGGAACAGGTGTAAAGAAGTAAAGTAAAGAAGTTGCCTAATTACTGATTTGCAGGCGGACAGCGTTAAGCCCGTAAATTGATCGATGTTATCCTGACTCAGGAGAGCACCGGACTTAGCAAGTCTGTCCGCAGTGGAGTTACCAGGTATGTTGTTGTGCCCGGGTACCCAGAAAAGTTCGATATTACAATGACTCGCCATTTCATTAAGAGATGCCTGGGATTTACGGGTAATAACAGATGTCGTGTGAACATTAGATAGGGATTATATGGCAGCCTGACTGTCGATATCCCTATCGTATATTCTGTAGTATCTTAACCATTTGACAGCTTTGTATATGGTCGATATCTCGGATTGAAGGATACTACACTGATCTGGAAGCTTAAAGCAGATTTCCTTCCCTAATAGTGGGATGAAAAAGACCCCTTCCACGCCAATCTTTGACATGGATCCGTCCGTATATACCTCCAAACAGCCGACATCAAAGGATGATGGGTCTCTAGAGATAGTTACAGTAAAGGATTTATCAAAGAGTGGGGTGGAAATGCAGTAGTCAGTGTTGTCAGGGATATTTATGATATTATCCAGAATAGCGGAGTGTACTGATTACGAATGGGACCAGGTTCCAATAGTGCTAACTCTGACAGCCGAATTAAGGGCGATTTGCCGTGCCATTAGTTCGACTGGGAGCCAGTTAGATAGTATAGTTCTTAAGGCACCAGTTATCATTAGAGCGGACGATCTTCCACTGAGAGCTGCTTACACCGTTTGTATCTAAGGAATTTTACAAGACACAAGAAATGCGCTTGATCTGCTAATGAATACACAGACGATCAAATGGACCTAGCTAAATGAACTCAGTCGATGTAGGGTATTGAAGGGTTCCTTCCTTAAATAAAATTAAAACTATGCTATGACAACAACAACAAAAATGTGTAACTAGCTAACTTTACAAAATTCTTGCTGTGTGCCACCAGGTGGGGGCTAATTAGGCAGTTGCATTTGCTGCTGTTGCTGCTGCTGTTGAGGATTTTGTTGCTGCTGTTGTTGGGTAACAACGACATGATGCTGCTGTAGCTGTTGGGTTTGTAATTGTACTTGTTGCTGTTGCTGCTGCTGTTGTTGTACTTGTGTTGTTTGCTGTGCCTGAGTTTGGGGCTGTTGCTGCTGTTGTTGCTGTTGCTGCTGCTGCTGTACCTGCTGCAAAGTAGCCTGCACTACCGCCAAAGCTCCCGCTACCGGCTGCAACATACTCGTACCATTTTCACTCTCATTCTGCATACTCAATTCAGCCTTAACCCTGCGAGCTATATGTGATCTTGTATGCTTTCGCAAATGATCTTTGCGATAGAAACCTTTGCCGCACTCTTGACATATGTGACGTTTTTCGCCGGAATGTATAACAAAATGCAAACTCAATTGTTCTTTCCGCTTGAAGGCCTTCAGGCACACGGTACATATAAAAGGTCTTTCGGGATTGTGCGATTGTTTGTGACGCGTCAGATGATCCTTACGCTTGAGCGTGGCCTGACAAATATCGCAGATATATCTTCTCTCAGAATTATGACCTATTAAATGGATTTCCAGCAGTTCTGGCTCGGGATAGGCCACCTGACATTCGGGACACATATAAAGCGGACTGCCATCTAAGGCTGTGGTTAGTCGAATTTCACCGGGTCTGGGTTTGGGCTTACGCTCTTTAACACGCTTTTTTCGCTTCTTGCGTTTGGGTGCCGAGGTGGTGGCGGTGCTAGTGCTGGCTTCAACTGCTGCCGTCTGCTGATTAGCTTGTAAAGTGCCCGCCAATATGCTGGTTGTGGCTTGGGCTTGGAGCACAGGCAAAGTGGTGGCTGTAACTTGTTGTTGCTGCTGCTGTTGTTGTTGTTGCTCTTGCAGTGTGGCCGTTACTTGCTGCAATTGTTGCTGAGGTATTGTGATTGTGGTCGAGCCGCCGAGGGTGTTTAGACCCAGTGGAGGTCCGGTTTGTACCTGTAAGACATGTTGTGGCGAAAGAAATATCATAGATATGATTTTTAACTATAACTCTTTATACTTAAAACGATTTTTATAGCTCTATAACTTTTCAAAACCCTTGAAATTATTCTCTTTAGCCTATTTATACTTACTACATTTTGGTTTTCCTTTTTAATATTTTCCGCGGAATATTTTAAAAAATGATGCAATGACAGTGGCAATGTATTCGCCGGAAGATGTGATAGATAATCTGCAACCGTTGTGCCAGGGGTTAATGATTGCCATGAGGTATTTTGTAACACTATATTATTGGTAAGAAAATGTAAAATATTAATATGTAGTTCAAGAGTCTTTGTAGAAAAAGTGAAATATTAAAATAGCCTTGGTCTATATGTTACCCTGGAGCTAAGAAATGATGGTGAGTAATTTGATCTATTTATTGACTTATCAATCAAAACAAGATCCCATTCAAAATTCAAACTGCCTTACCTACCTTAACCTAATCTAGAAAACTCTTAACACATTTTGGAAAAAACGCTTAATTTTTATAAGAAATTCCATCTACTTATTGTAGCCAACCTCATCCCACATTTCAGGGCGGTTACTCCGTATCTCGATTCGAAAGAAATTCTTTTCGAAACACAATGCTTTAAGCATACAAATTCGAACAATTTTATTTTCGAATCGAGATACAGAGTAACCCTCAGATATGACTCCACCGATGCAATTTTTAATGGGAAACTGCTTCCCCTTCATAAATAAAAATCCCACTTTTTTAATACTAAGTCTACTTTGTATAGGAAAGAAATATATAAGAAGTAATAAGAAATATTTCCTTTTCTTTGGAAACCTGGGTTGCTTATCCTGATCGCTTAGGTCTTCAAAGAAATACAAGTCTGGAGTTATCTCTCTTTCCTTTAAAAAGTGCAGAGAAGATGTAATCGGCTAGCAACCCGGTTAGCAATCTTCTGCCTAACCGGGTGCCCTCCAATAATGACACTATCTAATTGCAGGGTACCCGTTTAGGCAAAAGATTACGACAACTGACTATGCTCTGCCGCTTTCTCGAGAAAAACTATTCACCCGTTTTTGAAAACCTGGATTGCTTTAAAAAGCTCTTAAGTCGACCAATATTTACGGCATCGTGATTGCTTAGGTCTTCAAAGAAATACAAGCTCAGAGTTATTCAACTTCTGTAGAAAGTGCAGGGAAGATGTTTTAAGGTCTCCTCATCTCTTCTCACCACAGCTTTTGCAAAAAGTCACAATCTTCTGCCTAACCGGGTACCCTCCCATTAGACAGTGTCATGTCATGACGGACTTAAGTAAGGATTTATAGTCTTGATAGTGGCAATAATATGTCAGCATAATTTCTATTTAAACGGGGTCGCATCTGTCTGGAATGAATACATCTTCAACCACCTACCATGTACTAAATTACAAACATACTCTAGCAAATCTATACCAAAAGGCTGAGTCATCTCGAACTGCTGAGTCATCTTAGACTGCTGAGTCATCTCAAATTGCTGAGTCATCTCTAACTAATGAGTCATCTTGAACTGCTAAATCACCTCAAAATGCTGAAACATTTCGAACTGCTTAATCATTTTGAACTGCTGCGTCATCTCAAACTATTTAGTCATTGGTTATATATTTTTGGCGATGCGGGACTCAATATTGGTTATATATTTTTGGCGATACGGGACTCAATATCATAGAATGTACATATTTTCTTCACTGTTGTGTGGAAGTAGGGTAGCTTTTTTGCAATATTCTTCTGTAGGTCTTTAGACAAGATCTTTACAGCTTCTGGTCCAGTAATTCTTCAACTAACTTGGCACGGTCTTCAAAAGGGATTTCTGTTTTGTTTAGATTTTCCTTAAGATCTCTTTCGACCGCCACTTTTATCATAGTCGGAAGGGAAAACTGAAAGATGTCTCTGAGAACACTCGTAAACTTTCCCGAATGGTATTGCCACATCATCTGCGTATGCGACAATCATTACTCCAATTTTCTTTAGGAATACCGGATTATCATTCAGAGCAAGACCCTAACAAATACATTTAAGTGTATGAAATTTTGGCATATTTAAGTGTAAGAAATTTTGGCTGAGTCATCCCAAATTACTGAGTCATCTTGATTTGCTAAATCATCTCAAACTGCTTAATCATCTCAAACTGTTGAAACATTTCGAACTGCTGCGTCATCTCGAACTACTGAGTCATTTTGGTTACATAATTTTTGTGATCCGGAACTTATAGTGAATTCGGGAAGACAGAATCGAGAGACTTAATATCATAGAATATACATATTTTTCTTCACTGTTGTGTGGGAGTAGAATAGCCTTTACGCAATATTCTTCTGTAGCTCTTTGAACAAGATCTTCACAGCTTCTGGTCCAGTAATTCTTCAACTAACCTGACACAGTCCTCAAAAGGGATTTCTGTTTTGTTTAGATTTTCCTTAAGATCTCTTTCGACCGTCGGAAGGGAAAACTGAAAGATGTTTTTGTATTGCCTCATCATTTGCGTATGCGACAATTATTACTCCAATCTTCTTTAGGAATACCGGATTATCATTCAGAGCGAATTTTGGCATATTTAAGAGTAAGAAATTTTGGCTGAGTTATCCGAAAAATTTGTAACCGCCGTGGTATAGCAGGTTAGTCATCCGCCTAGTATACCAGAGGTCCCAAGTTCGATCCCCGGCGAGACCCACTTTAAAAAAAAAACATAAATTTTCTAAAAAAAAGTTTCGGTTCACCTCATAACTCAGCTAGCCACTGGTTATTGAGTACTAGGCTATATAAAACTTCTCTAACTAATGCATTTGTCGTTCGGAGCCGGAGTTAAAACGTAGGTCCCTTTCAATGAGTCTAAAAATAGAATCGGATGCAGCTCATTGTTTGAGAGAAGTCGGCAACTTTCTTGCCAACGATGTTGCAATGATCCGGAACCCAGCGCAATCTAATCCTATATATCCTTGAGGACAGCCTGACTGTCGATATAAATCGTCACCTAACTGCTTTCAGTTATGGTACTGGGGATAAGCTCTGCGGCCCTTCAAATGGCAAATATCTCTGCCTGGAAGACACTAAATTCGTCATCAAGTCTGTAAGATTCCTTGTTTTGTTCCATCAGAAACACACCAGTACCGCAATCCATTTTAGAGCAATCTGTAACGATCGAATTCCTTTGAAAAAGCGATATACGATCCTCCCATACGGTTCTATCAGGGATTACATACTCTGGAGCCGTGTTAAACGGAAGCTCCTTGACTAAATATTCAGACTGTGACAAGCCTGTTTCCAAGCCTAAGGAGCCTTTTAAGTTCAGTATTCTGGTGTGTCCCGCCCGTGTATATCTAAGTATATTCGACTAGACTAGAGTTCTAGTTGTCATACTGTTAATGAAGAGGTCAAGAGGGTGCAATGACAACATGATGTCCAGGGCTGCTTGTGGAGTGCTTTTTTGAGCACCGGTTGTACCAATACTTGCACAACGTTGTACCATGTTAAAGGAGACCAAGAATGAAGCTTTATCAACAGCTTCCCACTAAACTGCACATTCGTATGTCAGAGCAGGCCTTGATTTGGTTGGTGGGTTTCTCTTCCAAAATAACTTAATGTCCAGATTACCCCTAAAAATTTTGCCTCCGACTACAGTCACAGCTCTAAACCATTCAGCATTGGTAATTTTACCTTCTGGTGAAGAGGACTAACTCTGTTTTGCCAGGTTTTACCCCCAGTCCTTTATTCCTGGTTCTCCCAACAGACGGTTAGGACGTCGCACAGTGCTATCATCCCATACAACCAATGGACAAAAATCGAAACAGTTGTCTTAGATCAATGAAATTTGATATGTGACTTAATATTGATTCAACATGATCATATTCAAAATTTTTACAGAATTGTTAGAAGGACACGCCTATCGCCCACATATTTCTTAGTATTGAAAAATAAATGGAGTTCACAAAACTATAAATATCTCTTATATGAGTTACTTTAGACAAATAAAATTTGGTTTATGATTTAATAAAAACTTGATTGAATTGTTTGCAAAATTTCAATAAAATTGGTCTAAGGATACACCTAGGATGCACAAGTCCTTAAATGTAGAAGAATAAACAAATTTCACAAAATTAAAAATATATCTGAAAGCAGTTGTCGTATATAAATGAAATTTGGTGTGTAACTTGATGCCGAATAGATATAGGTGTGTGCATCTCAACAAAATTGGTGTAAGGACACGCCTACTACCTATATATACATCAATATTGAAGAATCGACAAAAATCACAAAACAAGTCTTAGAGTAGTTGTCGTAATTGAGAGGGACCCGCCTATCACTTATATATTTTCCTAAATGTGTCAAATTTAACGTCAAAATTGTATTTTACAAAACATTACTAACTTAATACTGAATTTAAAAACTAAATTTTTTGTATCAAAAAAATTATAAACCTTTGAAATCGTCGAAAAAATGAATTTTTGACGACGTTTTTTGTGAAGAAACCAAAAACTGTTTTTGAACAACTACTTTTTTCATAATTTTGCTCAACTTTGGCGCCACCTGGCGGTAACGAAAAATTATAAAATGAAAAAATTTATGTTTGATTTGTGTTAATTGTATTGTTGTCTACAAAAAATAAAATTTGCAGCAATAATTTTTTTTATTTTTGTCCACTGATGGTAGCACTGTGCGTCGGGCTATTAGCCCACTCCTGCAAAAAATATTACTATGAAAAAGCTGAAGTTAGAATAAAAACGGCTTCCCCTAATATTAGAAGAGGACGTTCAAAACTTTGATGAGAAGGCGAAGTATAGAAAATTCTTTCAAAGCTTGTCCTACGGAATTGGAGAATATGCGCTGAAGATCGATGTGCATGGAATTCTAAAATATGCTCGACCTTTGACCTTAGCAGGTAGTAAATATAGGTCATTTAAGTAAGTATATGTCAGAAAAATTCTTATTCTCAATATAAATCCCTGGACCTCAGATTCGCAACGATGCGAATCTGAGGTCCAGATTCGGCTATTAGCTATTAGCCCACTCCTGCAAAAAATATTACTATGAAAAAGCTGAAGTTAGAATAAAAACGGCTTCCCCTAATATTAGAAGAGGACGTTCAAAACTTTGATGAGAAGGCGAAGTATAGAAAATTCTTTCAAAGCTTGTCCTACGGAATTGGAGAATATGCGCTGAAGATCGATGTGCATGGAATTCTAAAATATGCTCGACCTTTGACCTTAGCAGGTAGTAAATATAGGTCATTTAAGTAAGTATATGTCAGAAAAATTCTTATTCTCAATATAAATCCCTGGACCTCAGATTCGCAACGATGCGAATCTGAGGTCCAGATTCGGCTATTAGCTATTAGCCCACTCCTGCAAAAAATATTACTATGAAAAAGCTGAAGTTAGAATAAAAACGGCTTCCCCTAATATTAGAAGAGGACGTTCGAAACTTTGATGAGAAGGCGAAGTATAGAAAATTCTTTCAAAGCTTGTCCTACGGAATTGGAGAATATGCGCTGAAGATCGATGTACATGGAATTCTAAAATATGCTCGACCTTTGACCTTAGCAGATATCGGGTGTTTTTTATTGAGGTATAGAACTTTAAGTTGGCATCACTTTTTTAACTGGCGGCCATTTTGTCAGCTGTCAAGTGATTAATATTTAGTTTGGTTTGCCATTTCATCATGAACAGGTTGACAAAAGAACAACGCTTGCAAATCGTGCAAATTTATTTCGAAAATAATGGTTCAGTTCGCGAAGTTTACCGCAAGCTCCGTCCATTTTATGGTCGACATAATCGTCCATCAGATCAATTAATTCGGTTAACCATGGATCGTTTTTGCACTACGTTTACTCTATGTGATAATACGCATCCGCAGCGACGTTGAACAGTGCGCACCGAAGAAACAATTGCCGCTGTAGAGCAAAGTGTTGAAGAGGACCCGAATGAATCGATTCGCCACCGTGCACAGCAATTGGAGCTTTGTCCATCAACTTTATGGAAGATTTTGCGCAAAGATCTTGGCTTGCGACCTTACAAGATCCAGCTTGTGCAAGAATTAAAGCCGCGAGACCATGCAATGCGTCATGATTTTGGTGTATGGGCCGAAAATGAGATTGATCTCGATGCTGATTTTCATCGCAAAATTTTGTTCAGTGATGAGGCTCATTTTTGGTTGAATGGCTACGTCAACAAGCAAAATTGCCGCATTTGGAGTGAAGAGAATCCACATGAGACCCTTGAGACGCCATTACATCCACAAAAACTGACTGTTTGGTGTGCTCTATGGGCTGGTGAAGTCATTGGGCCATACTTCTTCCGAAATAATGCTGGAGAGTCAGTTACCATAAATGGAGACCGGTATAGAGCCATGATAACCGACTATTTTGTTCCCCAATTGGATGGCATGAATGTGGATGAGTTGTGGTTTCAACAAGACGGCGCTACATGCCACACAGCGCACGTCACAATTGATTTATTGAAGGAAACATTCGATGAGCGCATAATTTCGCGGAATGGACCTGTCAATTGGCCACCAAGATCGTGCGATTTTACACCACTGGATTATTTTCTTTGGGGATATGTGAAGTCGCTCGTCTACGCCAACAAACCAGAAACGTTAGGGGACTTGGAAGCCAACATTCGTGGCGTTATTGCCAACATACGGCCCCATATGCTCGAAAAAGTAGTTGAAAATTGGACCTGTAGAATTGGCTTTATTCGAGCCAGCCGCGGCGGCCACATGCCCGAAATCATATTTAAACATTAATGGCATAAAATTATCCTTCCAATAAAGCCAAATTGATGGACATTAAAACGATTTTCTTGTGTTTTATTTCAATTCGAAGTTCTATAACTCTAAAAAAAACACCCATTAGTAAATATGGGTCATTTAATTAAGTATATGTCAAAAAAATTCTTATTCTCAATATAAATCCCTGGACCTCAGATTCGCAACGATGAAAAATAAAACATATAATTAGAGCTTAGATAATTTTTTTTTTTTAAATACTGACCTATTACGCTTTTAGTACCCTTGACTCATCATTCCTAAAATAGTCTGCCTTAAAGAGACCCGCCCACTTAAGCTATTCTAACTCACCACGTTTTGAATCCACACCTTGTTGTTGCAATATGGCATTGCATAAATCCTGAGTTAACTCCTGAGGTGCTGCCAGCTGGGCCTGCAATTGTTGTTGCTGCTGCTGTTGTTGTTGCTGCTGTTGAGTTGAGGTTGAGGGCTGTAATTGAGCTTGTTGTAAACCTAAGGCAGTAGCAGCCGCTGCTGCTGAGGTGGAAGCTGTTATGGTATTTTGAGGATAAGCTATGGCGGCTTGTACTAAACGTTTATCTTCGGTTTGTTGATTGTAGGCGGGTATAGCAGTATATTGTTGGGTTGTCTGTTGTTGTTGCTGTTGCTGGGCCTGCTGCTGCTGTTGCTGTGTAACACCAGCTGCTGCTAGAGCCACCATATGACCATTATATTTATCACCTTGAGAATCATCGTTGTTGGTACGAAATTTGGCAGGCAAAGCGGTAACAGCAGTGGCGGTAGCTAATTGTATGGCAGGTTGATTAAAATGGGTCATACTTATGGTAGAGGTACTGGGTTGTTGTTGTTGTTGCTGCTGCTGCTGCGGCTGTTGCTGATAACGAGTGCCTGCTATTGTCACAGTATCCTGTTGCTGCTGCTGTTGTTGTTGCTGCTGCTGCTGCTGCTGCAGGGTGGTAGTTGAGGTTACTGTGGCCACTGCCGAGGCCGATGTTACCGTAGACACCAAAGGTGTTGTGGTGGCAGTAAATTGGGCTATTCCCGGTATAGCACCGGGAAATGGATTGCCAAAGGGTGTAAAATTCATTTTCTTGCCTTAAGAATTTTCGTCTTAAAATTATTAAAGTTTTTCTTTTTTATAGTTAAATTATTAGATATATAAGATCTAGAAAAATATTTTTTATATTTCTGTAAAAAAAAAGGAGAAAAGAAAGAAAATAAAAAGAAATTATTTAGTTAATTTTTTATATAAGAATATCATATCAAATAAACTCTAATAAATCTTCAAACAAAAACAAGTAAGAAAGTGCTATAGTCGGTCAAGTCCGACCATACGGTAACCTTCACCACTAAGGGCAAAGGTGCTCTTTTTCCTGTATAAAGACAAATATTTGCTAAATTTTGCCATCATACAAACATATTCTCAAAACTTATACATTTAAGCTGTTTCCGCCATTTGGACTTATATGAGAGCTAGGGTCAAATGTGGATCGATTATCTCGAAATTTGGCAAATTGATTACAGTGATTACAAAAAAGGGGATGCAATATACATATATAAGAATTATAGCCAAATGTTGACCGATTGTAACAAAATTTCACATACTGGCTATAAAGCTTATTTTTGCAAAATTTAGTGGCAATATCTGTCACAGTTTCTAATTTAATAGCTTTTAACAGGTCCTTGCTAAATAGTTTTTGGTTTCCGGGAGTGTTTTTTATATGAAAGCTATAGTCAAATATGAACCGATTCCTATAAAATTTGTTATACTGACCAATAGTTGCATAAAACTTCTCTATTCTAAATTTAGTCGTCATAGCTATTACAATTGTACTCAGTTTATCAGCATTCATGTGTTTCCCGGGGCGGGGTTATATGGGAGCTCTAACTAAATGTGAACCGATTTCGTCCATTTTCAGTACACAACTTTTGTTACATATCAAAAATACTTTTGTAAAGTTTTGTCTCTCTTGCTTTTGTAGTTAAGGCGCTAACGCGCTTTTATCTAACGGACAGATGGACATAAACCCCCTTTTCTTTTTGTATTTTTGTGTTTCTGTAAGTTTTTTATATGGGAGCTATGGTCAAATGGTGACCGATTGTAACAAAATTTTGCACACTGGCTGGCATTCACATAAGACTTCCTTGTGCAAAATTTGGTGGCCAAAGCTATTACAGTTTATCATTTATTGGTATTTAAGTGAATTTCAGGTGGGAATTTAGGCTGTTTCCGTATGTTTTTTATATGGGAGCTATGGTCAAATGGTGACCGATTGTAACAAAATTTTGCACACTGGCTGGCATTCACATAAGACTTCCTTTTGTAAAATTTTATCTAACGGACAGATGGACATAAACCCCCTTTTTTGTATTTTTGTGTTTCCCTAAGTTTTTTATATGGAAGCTATGGTCAAATGGTGACCGACTGTAGCAAAATTTTGCACACTGGCTGGCATTCACATAAGACTTCCTTGTGCTAAATTTGGTGGCCAAAGCTATTACAGTTTATCATTTATTGGTATTTAAGTGAATTTCAGGTGAGAATTTAGGCTGTTTCCGTATGTTTTTTATATGGGAGCTATGGTTAAATGTGAACCGATTTCGATGAAATTTTATATGCTGCCAAGTGCTTATGTAAAACTTCTAGATACCAAATTTTGTCATCATAACTATTATAATTTGTCATTTATTGGCAAATAAGCGATTAGCCTAGAAGAGGTTATACGGGAGCTATGGTCAAATGTTAACCGACTTTGCCCAATTTCAATCCCAAAATTTTCTCATAGATGAAGAGTGTTTTTACTAAGTTTCAGTGAGCTAGCTCCTTTCGCTTAGGCGTTATCGTGATTTCAACAGACAGACGGACAGACAGACAGACAGACAGATAGACGGATAGACAGACAGACAGACAGACAGACAGGCAGACAGACAGACAGACAGACAGACAGACAGACAGACAGACAGACAGACAGACAGACAGACAGACAGACAGACAGACAGACAGGCGGACGGACAGACAGACAGACAGACAGACAGACAGACAGACAGGCAGACAGACGGATATCGCTCATTTCATAAGGATTCAGAATATATATCGTTTTTGATTTCTGAGCCAATATTAAGGAAATTACAAACGGAAGGACAATCTCAATATACCCCCCATTCTTTTTGATGGTGGGTATAAAAAATGCCTTAAAATTAAATCCCGGCATTTATAAACATAAACAGAGAGCGCCGGAATTTTCTACATATTATTTATATTATTATTATTATTGTTATACCTCCTTTCATACATACATATGTACATAAAGAACATCTTAAATTTTCTCCCAACTTTCCATAACTCAACTCCCTTAAGGCTGTTTTTATTGTGCCACCATTCACTGCAATACAACCGACTCAAATTCAAATTTGTACCTACTCGTATTCGTACAAACACTTTAACTTTATGGTAAATAAAAAGTGAAATTCCGTTTGTAATGAGAAATTGGCTACCAAAAACAGGACAAAATAACAACAAGAATAATAATACTAACATACACCAACAAACGCACACACACACATACACACTCAGCCGACAATTTACTCGTACTATAATTTAAACAATAACTTTTACTCACAAACTTTTGTAATGTTGTTGTCGTAGTAGTAAAGAGAGGAAATGTGCTATCTAGAGAACATTGAGAAATTTTACTCTCAACTATAAAACTATGAGAGTTTCCTAGAGAGACTTAAGGTGAAATGTTGAATGTGTTGCCATATTTGTAATTGAAAAGGATTTTAAAGGAAGGATTTTAGAATATATCAACAACATGTTCGAGCTTCTAGATCTTCTGTATTCCCTTCAGACCTGACGCAAAACTACCAGGTTAGGTCATCTTAAAGTGGCAGTCTGAAACAAACGCAGACTCTTTTAGACTATGAAGTCCATTGTGATACCGAGAGAGCTAATGGAATAACAAATCACTAGCTTCGTCTGTTGAACCATCCCCAGCGCTTTAAAAAGCTCTTAAGAACTGAACTAGAACTGAACTAGAACTGAACTAGAACTGAACTAGAACTGAACTAGAACTGAACTAGAACTGAACTAGAACTGAACTAGAACTGAACTAGAACTGAACTAGAACTGAACTAGAACTGAACTAGAACTGAACTAGAACTGAACTAGAACTGAACTAGAACTGAACTAGAACTGAACTAGAACTGAACTAGAACTGAACTAGAACTGAACTAGAACTGAACTAGAACTGAACTAGAACTGAACTAGAACTGAACTAGAACTGAACTAGAACTGAACTAGAACTGAACTAGAACTGAACTAGAACTGAACTAGAACTGAACTAGAACTGAACTAGAACTGAACTAGAACTGAACTAGAACTGAACTAGAACTGAACTAGAACTGAACTAGAACTGAACTAGAACTGAACTAGAACTGAACTAGAACTGAACTAGAACTGAACTAGAACTGAACTAGAACTGAACTAGAACTGAACTAGAACTGAACTAGAACTGAACTAGAACTGAACTAGAACTGAACTAGAACTGAACTAGAACTGAACTAGAACTGAACTAGAACTGAACTAGAACTGAACTAGAACTGAACTAGAACTGAACTAGAACTGAACTAGAACTGAACTAGAACTGAACTAGAACTGAACTAGAACTGAACTAGAACTGAACTAGAACTGAACTAGAACTGAACTAGAACTGAACTAGAACTGAACTAGAACTGAACTAGAACTGAACTAGAACTGAACTAGAACTGAACTAGAACTGAACTAGAACTGAACTAGAACTGAACTAGAACTGAACTAGAACTGAACTAGAACTGAACTAGAACTGAACTAGAACTGAACTAGAACTGAACTAGAACTGAACTAGAACTGAACTAGAACTGAACTAGAACTGAACTAGAACTGAACTAGAACTGAACTAGAACTGAACTAGAACTGAACTAGAACTGAACTAGAACTGAACTAGAACTGAACTAGAACTGAACTAGAACTGAACTAGAACTGAACTAGAACTATAAATTGTCTGGGATTTTTGTTTTCTTTGAGATATGGCAATCCTGGCCAGGATTATTCTTACCAATGAGTCTAACAAAAAATAATGGCTAAAACATTTGCCAAGCGGAAAAAAGGAAAAACCGAAATGAAAACAAAAACAACGACTAGAGGAAAAACAAGAGAAAATAAAAATAAAACTGTAGTAGATGTAGTAACGAACTAGTAGAAAAGCAACAAAAATGGAAATAATGAGACGACTGCCTACCCCAACTCTTAAGGAAAATAGCGGTAAAAAACGAGGAATTGTACAAAAAATAAATTTTTAAAGAAAATTTGAAAAATTTTGGGACAAGAATATTTTGAAATAAAATTTGTTGAATTTCGAGAAAATGTTTCAGTAAAATTGGGAAAGTTTAAGTTTTAATTAAAATAGTTTTTTTTAGGGTTTTTAGGATTTTTTCAAGAGCAGCTGTTGCAGGACTTTTAATTTATTGATTTTAAGCCAAATTAAAAATTTTGTAATTTTTTTGTGATTTTTTTGTTTGATTTTTTGTTTGCTTACCTTTATTAAATTTTTGGAATTAGCCATTTTGTTAAAGGTTTAAAGTTTTCGAGGTTTTATAAAAAAATTAGGTTTTAAAGTTTTATATATTTTAAGGATTTTTATGCCTTTCCTTCTTTTGCGGAGATTTTTTATTTTTGGTGATTTTTTTATTTTTAAAACTTTTCTTACGTTTGACCAATATTTGGCTTCCCCAAAAATTTTACTTGGGTTTTTATTTTATTTTTTTATATTTTTATTTATTTTTTTTTTTGGGTTATAACACACTTTCCGCCTTTAACATACCGAGAATCAATGAATCTGTTTTTTCTTTTTTTTATATTTTTTAATTTTATTTGGGAGTTTTACGTTGTTGGCCAAAAGCCTCCTTTTTGCATTTCAATGCATTTCTTCTTTAAAACGAAAAAAAAGGAGGAAATAAAAATAAAGGAAAGATTTTCACAGAAATAGGTAAAATAAATACAAAAAGTTTTTGAAACACTGAAAGCCAAAGTAACTGCGTTACGCACTCATACTCCTTGGTTTAGGTTACAAACAAAAAAATTCACTTGCATTTCGCCAGATGCAGCAGAGCCTTTTGTGGCACTTTACTTTGTTGAAACGTTTTCGGCTACTGCTACAGCAAATGCCAAACAACCACCCCCAAATATACTTCCTTTACTCTCAAACTTTTCTCTGCTATAGACTTCAATGCAAACCTCGTTTTTACCTACTACTCGTCATTGTCCTTGTCGTCGTATTACTTTGGCCAAAAACGCCAAATGTCCGCAACGAACCCACAGGAAGTTGGAGAAAAAAAAACACACATAAAATTCAAATAATACATTTAACCCACACAACACATAATATTTTTTAAGATGGGTTTTACTCATCATCATCAGCCTTATGGTTTCGTTTTTCACTTTTCCAAAGGCTCAATTTCTGCCTTAAAATCCCTACGACAACTTTCCCCAAAAAAAAAAAATCAGAAACAAAACGTTTGTAAAACCCATCGAAACCGAAACGAAAAAGCAGAAGAATTGTTAGTAGGTAACATAAGTTATAAGCGAAAAAAAAAACCAAACACAAGTAGTAAAAGTTTGTTTTTTTTTGTTGTTTTGTATTAAAAAGTCCTCACAAAAGCACCGTTATACACCACCTAACGGTGTGTGTCGTAAGTTTGATACTGGCACCGCCAGACAAAATTTCCCGTCTTTGCCTGACGCCAACCATTAACAGCCAACTCTAGGCAAACCAACAAATTTTCTCTATAAAATGGGCTGGTCTTTTGGTTGTTTCAATCTTTATACTTTATAACCCCAAAAATACTATAGCATACATGTAGGGATGCATTTGTACTAACACAAGTTTGTGCAAGTGTGTGTTGGATCCTAGAGAGAAATTTTGATATATTCTCTTTTTCAAAAATATTGCTCTTTCTCTCTCTCTCTCTCTCTCAAATCTCTTTATTACTAGTTTTCTTTTATTTATCCTTAAAACAAAAATAATTGTTTTTAAGTTATTGCTTTTAGCAGGAAGTTATAGGGAAGATCCCCCTTCTTCTTATAAGCTTATAATTGAATTCAAAAAGTAATGGCTGATTAGTGCATTTATATTGTATAATAGGAAAATTTCTATTAGGATTATTATTTTTTTTTTAATATCAGGATTAAGAAGATTATTTAGTTTGTTTTTTTAGTTATGCCCTGAATTCTGGTCCTATGCAGGGCAAAGCCACTACCTAGTTTTAGCATGAAAAAAATATGTTATCGGAGGGGAATAGACTCCATCTATTCCCCTCCTTTAACATAAGCATTTAAAAGCATTTGATTTAAAATTTCAAACAATGCAATTGGTAGAGAAAACTTCTAAGGAAAGTGAATTCCATATAAGGACTATTTTGCCTAAAAAAGTTCAAAATTCGTTAAAGCACATACCAAAGTATTTTGTTAGAGCTCATTCCAAAGTAGTTACAATAGAAAAAAGTAAAATAACTTATAAGTTGATGGTGCTTCAGTGGAACGATAGTTACCTATAAGTCATAGTCTAAGTCATAGTTTAGGTCATAGTCTAAGTCTATGTCATAGTTAAAGTCATAGTCTAAGTCATAGACTAAGTCATAGACTAAGTCATAGACTAAGTCAAAGTCTAAGTCATAGTTTAAGCCATAGTTTAAGTCATAGTCTAAGGCATAGTTTAAGTCGTAGTCTAAACCATAGTCTAAGTCAAAGACTAAGTCATAGTCTAAGTCAAAATCTAAGTCAAAATCTAAGTCATAGTCTAAGTCATAGTCTAAGTCATAGTCTAAGTCTATGTCATAGTTAAAGTCATAGTCTAAGTCATAGTCTAAGTCATAGTCTAAGTCATAGTCTAAGTCATAGTCTAAGTCATAGTCTAAGTCATAGTCTAAGTCATAGTCTAAGTCATAGTCTAAGTCATAGTCTAAGTCATAGTCTAAGTCATAGTCTAAGTCATAGTCTAAGTCATAGCCTTAGTCATAGTCTAAGTCATAGTCTTAGTCATAGTCTAAGTCATAGTCTCAGTCACAGTCTAAGTCATAGCCTAAGACATAGTTTAAGTCATAGTCTAAGTCATAGACTAAGTCAAAGTCTAAGTCATAGTTTAAGCCATAGTTTAAGTCATAGTCTAAGGCATAGTTTAAGTCGTAGTCTAAACCATAGTCTAAGTCAAAGACTAAGTCATAGTCTAAGTCATAATCTAAGTCATAGTCTAAGTCATAGTCTAAGTCATAGTCTAAGTCATAGTCTAATTCATAGTCTAAGTCATAGTCTAAGTCATAGTCTAAGTCATAGTCTAAGTCATAGTCTAAGTCATAGTCTAAGTCATAGTCTAAGTCATAGTCTAAGTCATAGTCTAAGTCATAGTCTAAGTCATAGTCTAAGTCATAGTCTAAGTCATAGTCTAAGTCATAGTCTAAGTCATAGTCTAAGTCATAGTCTAAGTCATAGTCTAAGTCATAGTCTAAGTCATAGCCTTAGTCATAGTCTAAGTCATAGTCTTAGTCATAGTCTAAGTCATAATCTCAGTCATAGTCTAAGTCATAGTCTAAGACATAGTTTAAGTCATAGTCTAAGTCATAGACTAAGTCAAAGTCTAACTCATAGTTTAAGCCATAGTTTAAGTCATAGTCTAAGGCATAGTTTAAGTCGTAGTCTAAACCATAGTATAAGTCAAAGACTAAGTCATAGTCTAAGTCATAATCTAAGTCATAGTCTAAGTCATAGTCTAAGTCTTAGTCTAAGTCATAGTCTAAATCATAGTCTATGTCATAGTTAAAGTCATAGTCTAAGTCATAGTCTAAGTCATAGTCTAAGTCATAGTCTAAGTCATAGTCTAAGTCATAGTCTAAGTCATAGTCTAAGTCATAGTCTAAATCAGAGTCTAAGTCATAGTCTAAGTCATAGTCTAAGTCATAGTCTAAGTCATAGTCTAAGTCATAGTCTAAGTCATAGTCTAAGTCATAGTCTAAGTCATAGTCTAAGTCATAGTCTAAGTCATAGTCTAAGTCATAGCCTTAGTCATAGTATAAGTCATAGTCTTAGTCATAGTCTAAGTCATAGTCTCAGTCATAGTCTAAGTCATAGTCTAAGTCATAGTCTAAGTCTTAGTCTAAGACATAGTTTAAGTCATAGTCTAAGTCATAGACTAAGTCAAAGTCTATGTCATAGTCTAAGTAATAGTTTAAGTCATAGTCTAAGGCATAGTCTAATCCATAGTCTAAGTCATAGTCTTAGTTATAATCTAAGTCATAGTAAAAGTCATAGTCTATGTCATAGTCTAAGTCATAGAATAAGTCATAGTCTAAGTCATAGCCTAAGTCATAGCCTAAGTCATAGTCTAAGTCATAGTCTAAGTCATACTCTAAGTCATACTCTAAGTCAAAGTTTTAGTCTAAGTAAAAGTCAAATTCTAAGTCAAAGTCTTAGTCTAAGTAAAAGTATAAGTTTAAGTCAAAGTCAAAGTATAAGTCTAAGTCTAAGTCAAAGTCTTATTGAAAGTCAAAGTCTGAGTCAAAGTCTAAGTCATAGTCTAAGTCACAGTCTAAGTCATAGTCTAAGTTATAGTCAAAGTCTTAGTCTAAATAAAAGTATAAGTTTGAGTCAAAGTCTAGGTCAAAGTCTAGCTCAAAGTCTAAGTCTAAGTGTAAATCTAAGTCAAAGTCTTAGTCTAAGTCAAAGTCTGTGTCAATGTCAAAGTGTAAGTCAAAATCAAAGTCTAAGCCAAAGTCCATGTCAAAGTCTGAGTCAAAGTCTAAGACATGGTCATAGTCTTAGAGTTACTCATTTTCTAAGTCATAGCCTAAGACATAGTCTAAGTCTAAGTCATATTCTAAGTCATAGTCTAAGTCATAGACTAAGTCATAGACTAAGACATAGTCTGAGCCCTAGTCTGAGACACAGTCAAAGTATAAGTCATGTGTCATAGTCTAATCATAGTGTAAGTCATATTCATAATCTAAGCCATACTCTAAGTCAAAGTCATAGTCTAAGTCATAGTCTAAGTCATAGTCTAAGTCATAGTCTAAGTCATAGTCTAAGTCATTGTCTAAGTCATAGTCTAAATCATAGTCTAAGTCATAGTTTAAGTCATAGTCTAAGTCATAGTCTAAGTCATAGTCTAAGTCATAGTCTAAGTTATAGTCTAAGTCATAGTCTAAGTCATAGTCTAAGTCATAGTCTAAGTCATAGTCTAAGTCATAGTCTAAGTCATAGTCTAAGTCATAGTCTAAGTCATAGTCTAAGTCATAGTCTAAGTCATAGTCTAAGTCATAGTCTAAGTCATTGTCTAAGTCATAGTCTAAATCATAGTCTAAGTCATAGTCTAAGTCATAGTCTAAGTCATAGTCTAAGTCATAGTCTGCATCATAGTCTAAGTCATAGTCTAAGTCATAGTCTAAGTTATAGTCAAAGTCATAGTCTAAGTCATAGTCTAAGTCATAGTCTAAGTCATAGTCTAAGTCATAGTCTAAGTCATAGTCTAAGTCATAGTCTAAGTCATAGTCTAAGTCATAGTCTAAGTCATAGTCTAAGACATAGACTAAGTCATAGTCTAAGTCATAAACTAAGTCAAAGTCTTAGTCGTAATCTAAGTCATAGTCTAAGTCGCAATCTAAGTCATAGTCTAAGTCATAGACTAAGTCATAGTCTGAGTCATAGTCAAATTCCAAGTCCTAGTCTAAGCCATAGTTTAAGTCATAGACTAAGTCATAATCAAAGTCTAAGTCATTGTCTATGTCATAGTCTAAGCCATTGTTTATATATAGTCTAAGTCATAGTTAAAGTCTAAGTAATAGCCTTAGTCATAGTCTATGTCATAGTCTAAGTCATAGTGTAAGTCTTCGTCTAAGTCATAGTCTGCATCATAGTCTAAGTCATAGTCTAAGTCATAGTCTAAGTCAGAGTCTCATTTACAGTCTAGGTCATAGTCTATGTTGTAGTCTAAGTCATAGTCTAAGTCATAGTGTAAGTCATAGTCTAAGTCATAGTCTAAGTCAAAGTCTAAGTCGTAATATGAGTCATAGTATAAGTCATAGTCTAAGTGATAGTCTAAGTCATAGTCTAATTCATACTCTAAGTCTTAATTTGAGTCATAGTCTAAGTCATAGTCTAAATCATAGTCTAAGTCATAGTCTTAGTCATATTCTTAGTTATTTTCTTAGTTAGAGTTTAATCATAGTCTAAATCATTGACAAATTAAAATCAAATATAAATACTTTTGGACCATTAAACATTTGTGGCCTTAAACTTGTCTGTAACTATTTTGAAGGTGGCAATAATTAAAAGATAATTTAGATTATTCATTAATACTAAATAATTTAACAATTTTTAATAGCTTAAGCCAAAATAAACACTCTCCCTATCTAAATATAATACAAATAAGTAGTAAATACTTTCTAATTATACACAAGTAAATATCTGCAGAAAACACACACTCACACACTTAAATAGACATTAGCCGTAATACTTAAACTAATAATAATACATAATTAAAACATAATATTACCTAATTATAACACACTCTTAGCCAAATGTCATCATGTAGCCTTTCGACAATTCTCTTCCTGACCTGACCTCATTATAGAAATTTCAAAACGAAAATTTAAAATTTAATCAGGTCATTTACCCGGAGTGAAACAAGAATTTAGACCAGTAGTACTACCACAAGATACAACAAAATATATGGATGAATAGATGGATGGATGGATGTATGAGAGTACACACTTATGCATTCTAGTTACTTATATACTCACGTTTATAGAGATTCAGGCAAACAAACGAACAAACACCCATTTTTGGTGATGCAGGCATAAGTATTACATTTATATCCTCAGTCTTTCAACCATCCAACCAGCCACTTTCACCGAATTTCTCTACAAACACAAACCAACAAACCCATTATAATTTTCAAGTCAAACCAAACGCCAAAAGGAATAACAGCTTTACCCCAATTGAGTCATCATCATCATCATCGTCGTCGTCGTCATCACCAGCAAAAACAGCAGCAATAACTAAGTACTACGAGATACCACCTTCGCCAATAAAAGAACACACATACTTGCATACACACATACATGCATTATTCGCATATCCTGAAACATATTATGGGTTAGCCTTAATGTGTTATAGACCCACAACCAGAGAAATGCATAAAATACACTTGGCCAACAAACAGCTACTGCTACAAGTATATAAACATATTTTTGGAGGTCACTAACGCCAGAAATTGGCGGGCTTACAATCACACACACATACCCTCAGTGTTAAATCCCTCTACAGTAACCAAAACTTATAACAAACCTACACTCGAATCTCCATCCAACCATCGACATTGACTATAACTTGCAACAAGAATACGCCAAAATTTTAACGACAGCCAACCTATTTTCTGTTAACTACCGAAAGAGTTTGAGAAATCGTCATTCTCATCGTCGTCGTCGCCGTATTATTGTAGTATCATCCTCAAAAGAGGTGAATTGCATTCAAAATTTCAATATTTACTACTACGAATACGGAGAATTCCTATACAGAAATCGTTGAAGAATGGCTACCTACAAGGCTCTTTGATGCATTTTCCTCTTAGTTAATACCTAAATAAAAAAGGGTGTTGGCCCACCAGAAAAACCCCTTTAACTCAAATCTATACAACATTCCCACAATCACACATACACACATTCCCACATTACATTTCTATCTTTTTAGTTATACATACACAAAAAGTGAATGCACTTTTGCAACACCTCATGTGTCTGTGAGTAAACGAGTGTTCATGTGTTCGTTTATGTGTGTATGAGAGAGAGAATAGTTGTGGTTGTTGGTTGGTTTGAATGTGAGTAGGACTGTCTGAACATACATATGTATTTTCGTTTGTATGTGTGGCTCGTTGCAAATGCAAGGAATCTCCCTGGGAAAGGATGAAAATGCATTTATGTCTATGCTAAAATATCTACATGATAACTCATCACACTTTTGCTGGGAAATGTCAATGCAAGGCCAAATTTAAAAGGCGTAGCTAAATTTAAGTTTGAAAACTTCTAAAAGGGAATCATAGCACTATAATATAGTGAACTAATACTAACACAAAATCTAATCAAAATAATACTAAAACTAAATGTGGTCTGTGCTATAACCAGAATTCGTTTCAGTTTTGTACAATATGAGTATTAGTAGCAGTAAAAGTGAAAATTAGTATACTTTACTGATACTAAAAGTCATGTAAATAATGATATTAGAATTGACACTAATACTGATGCTAATACTAATACTGATGCTAATACTAATAATAATACTGATAGTAATACCCATAAGTATACTGATACTTATACTGATAATAACATTAATACTAGCGCAGATACTATTACTGATACTAATACTGATGCTAATACTGATACTAATACTGATACTAATAATGATACTAATACTGATACTAATACTGGTGCTAATAATAATACTGATATTAATGCTGATAATAGTACTGACACTAATACTGTTACTAATGCTGATACTAATACTGATACTAATACTGATACTTGAACTGATACTAATACTTATGCTATTGCTAATACTAGTACTGATACTAATACTGATACTTATACTGATACTAATACTGATATTAATACTGATACTAATGCTGATACTAATACTGATACTAATACTGATACTATTACTGATACTAATATTGATACTAATACTGATACAAATACTGATACTAATATTGATACTTATGCTGATGCTAACAATAATACTGACACTAATACTGATACTAATACTGATACTAATACTGATACTAATACTGATACTAATACTGATAATAATATTGATGATAATACTAATATTGATACTAATACTAATAATAAAACCGATACTAATACTGATTGTAATACTGATACTAATACTAATACAAATACTGATACTTATATCAATACTGATCCTAATACTGATACTAATACTGATAAAAATACTGATAATAATACTGATACTAATACTGATAATAATACTGATTAATACTAGCGCAGATACTATTACTGATACTAATACTGATGCTAATACTGATACTAATACTGATACTAATAATGATACTAATACTGATACTAATACTGGTGCTAATAATAATACTGATATTAATGCTGATAATAGTACTGACACTAATACTGTTACTAATGCTGATACTAATACTGATACTAATACTGATACTTGAACTGATACTAATACTTATGCTATTGCTAATACTAGTACTGATACTAATACTGATACTTATACTGATACTAATACTGATATTAATACTGATACTAATGCTGATACTAATACTGATACTAATACTGATACTATTACTGATACTAATATTGATACTAATACTGATACAAATACTGATACTAATATTGATACTTATGCTGATGCTAACAATAATACTGACACTAATACTGATACTAATACTGATACTAATACTGATACTAATACTGATAATAATATTGATGCTAATACTAATATTGATACTAATACTAATAATAAAACCGATACTAATACTGATTGTAATACTGATACTAATACTAATACAAATACTGATACTTATATCAATACTGATCCTAATACTGATACTAATACTGATAAAAATACTGATAATAATACTGATACTAATACTGATAATAATACTGATACTAATACTGATGCTAATACTGATACTAATACTGATACTTATACTGATGCTAATACTAATACTCATACTAACACTGATAATAATACTTATCCTAATACTGATGCTAATTGTAATACTGATACTAATACTGATAATAATACTGATACTAATACTGATACTAATATTGAAACTTATATTGATGCTAATACTAATACTCATACTATACCATACTGATACTAATACTGATACTAATACTGATACTAATACTGATACTTATACTAATACTGATGCCAATACTAATACTGATGCTAATAATATATATATATATAGTATATATGATGCTAATTGTAATACTGATACTAATACTGATAATAATACTGATACTAATACTAATACTAATATTGAAACTTATATTGATGCTAATACTAATACTCATACTATACCATACTGATACTAATACTGATACTAATACTAATACTTATACTTATACTGATACTCATACCGATACTTATACTAATACTGATGCTAATACTAATACTGATAATAATACTGATACTAAAACTGATACAAATACTTATGCTTATATTTATATTAATACTTATTATACTAAAAAATGTATTTCTTCTATAGGAAATTTTTTAAACATTTTTTACTTATAGAAAACATTTTTAAAAAATTTTATATAGGAAATTTTTAAAAAATTTTCTATTTTTTTATGGGAAATTTTTCAAACCTTTCTTCTTTTAATATGAAAACTTTCAAAAATTCTTAATTTCATAGGATTTTTTTTAAAACTTCTTAGTTTTATAGGAATTTTTTTTTAAGTTACAATTTTTAAAGGATATTTTTTAAAAATTTTTATTTTATAGCTATTTTTTTTGCAAAAATTTCTGGTTTTTCTAGAATTTTCATCAAAAATCTTTTATTTTTATTTAATTTTATAGGACATTTTAGAAAAATTCTTAATTTTAAAGAAAGTTTTTCAAAATTTTCATATTTTTATAGGAATTTTTTTTTTAATTTTTTATTTTTATAGGAAAGTTTCAAAAATTTATTATTTTAGACTATGACGTAGACTATGACTTAGACTATTACTTGGACTATGGCTTAGACTATGACTAAGACTATGACTTAGACTATGACTCAGACAATGATTTAAACTATAACTTAGGCTTTTGCTTAGACTATGACTTAGACTATGACTTTGACTATGACTTAGACTCTGACTCTGACTTAAACTATGACTTAGACTATGACTTAGACTATGACTTAGACTATAGCTATTTTTTTATAGCTATTTTTTTTGCAAAAATTTCTGGTTTTTCTAGAATTTTCATCAAAAATCTTTTATTTTTATTTAATTTTATAGGACATTTTAGAAAAATTCTTAATTTTAAAGAAAGTTTTTCAAAATTTTCATATTTTTATAGGAATTTTTTTTTTAATTTTTTATTTTTATAGGAAAGTTTCAAAAATTTATTATTTTAGACTATGACGTAGACTATGACTTAGACTATTACTTGGACTATGGCTTAGACTATGACTAAGACTATGACTTAGACTATGACTCAGACAATGATTTAAACTATAACTTAGGCTTTTGCTTAGACTATGACTTAGACTATGACTTTGACTATGACTTAGACTCTGACTCTGACTTAAACTATGACTTAGACTATGACTTAGACTATGACTTAGACTATGACATAGACTATGACTTAGACTATGACCTGGCTATGACTTACACTATGACTTATACTATGACCCGGCTGTAACTTAAACTATGACATAGACTATGACTTAGACTATGACTTAGACTATGACTTAGACTATGACTTAGACTATGACTTAGACTATGACTTAGACTATGACTTAGACTATGACTTAGACTATAACTAAGACTATGACTTAGACAATGACTTAGACTATGATATAGAACATTACTTAGACTAGGACTTAGACTGTGACTTAGACTTTGACTTAGACTGTGACTTAGACTTTGACTTAAACTATGACTCAAACTATGATTTAGACTATAACTTAGGCTTTTACTTAGACTATGACTTAGACTTTGCCTTAGACTATGACTTAGACTATGACTTAGACTATGACATAGACTATGACTTAGACTATGACCAGGCTATGACTTAGACTATGACCTGGCTGTAACTTAGACTATGACATAGAGGATGACATAGACTATGACTTAGATTATGACTTAGACTATGACTTAGACTATGACTTAGACTATGACTTAGACTATGACTTAGCCTATGACTTAGACTACGACTTAGACTATAACTTAGACTATAACTAAGACTGTGACTTACACTATGACTTAGACTATGACTTAGACTATGACTTAGACTATGATATAGAAAATTACTTAGACTAGGACTTAGACTGTGACTTAGACTTTGACTTGGACTATGACTCAGACTGTGATTTAGACTATAACTCAGGCTTTTAATTTGACTATGACTTAGACTATGACTTTGGCTATGACTTAAACTGTGACTTAGACTATGACTTAGACTATGACTTAGACTATGACTTAGACTAAGACTTAGACTTAGACTATGACTTAGACTATGACTTGGACTATGACTTAGACTATGACTTAGACTATGACTTAGGCTTTTACTTAGACTTTTACTTAGACTATGACTTAGACTATGACTTAGACTATGACTTAGACTATGACTTAGACTATGACTTAGACTATGACTTAAGCTTTTGCTTAGACTTTTACTTAGACTATGACTTAGACTATGACTTAGGCTTTTACTTAGACTTTTACTTAGACTATGACTTAGACTATGACTTAGACTATGACTTAGACTATGACTTAGACTATGACTTAGACTATAAATTGACAGTGACTTGGCCTTAACTATGATTTTGACATAGACCTCAAACTAGACTATGACTTAGACCTTAACTACTACTTGTTGAGTCTCCTTTCCATGAGTCTTCCCTCAACGTCTCTGCTACTTTGTTGTGTCTAGCCATACTCCAGCATATCCAAACAGACTGACTTATATGTTTGCATATATATAAACATATTTGGTTTTTCTATAGTATGCAGCATGAACATGCATGATACTTTCCATATGTAGTATATTTGTGCATCTATCAATAGTGTTGTTGCTGCATTCTTGTGTCTCGATTGCATTTGGCAGTGAAAATTTCGTTTTTAGCCTTGACACGAACACAAAATTTTACTTACATACATATACAAACATTTTAACATAAATACATATACAAACATACGCTATCATACACATTCGTATGCTAGACTTGTCTGAGTATCAAAGTAGATATACATGACCATGTGTTGTGAGTAGTTAAAGGACCAAAAGGCCGGCCGGTATAAATGAAAACTGACATTATCAATACACCACTACGAACTGCCACTAGAGAATATTTTGTAGTAAAGTTAATTTTTGGGATGCAAATAAAACGAAGGCTGCAGAAAAAGTTTGTAAAAATTTTCAATACAATAAAAATTGTTTAAAACTCTAATACCTAAATAAGAAACTTTTGAAAAAATATCCTATATAAATAGAAAATTTTTGAAAAATTTCCTGAAAATAGAATGTTTTTGAAAAATTTTCTATATAAAGTAAAGAAATTTTGGAAAACTCCCTTTTAAGTAAGGAAATTTTTTAAAAATTTCCTATAAAATAAGGAAATTTTTGAAAAATTTCCTATAAAATAAGGAAATTTTTGAAAAATTTCCTATAAAATAAGGAAATTTTTGAAAAATTTCCTATAAAATAAGGAAATTTTTGAAAAATTTCCTATAAAATAAGGAAATTTTTGAAAAATTTCCTATAAAATAAGGAAATTTTTGAAAAATTTCCTATAAAATAAGGAAATTTTTGAAAAATTTCCTATAAAATAAGAACATTTTTGAAAAATTTCCTATAAAATAAGGAAATTTTTGAAAAATTTCCTGTAAAATAAGGAAATTTTTGAAAAATTTCCTATAAAATAAGGAAATTTTTGAAAAATTTCCTATAAAATAAGGAAATTTTTGAAAAATTTCCTTTAAAATAAGGAAATTTTTGAAAAATTTCTATAAAATAGGAAATTTTTTAAAAATTAATTTAAATGAATTTTTGAGAAATTTCCTTTAAAATAAGCAAATTTTTGAAAAATATTCTATATTTTTAAAAAATTTCCTATTAAAAAATAGGAAATTTTTAAAAAAATTTCGTATTAAAGAAAAGGAAATTTTTGAAAAATTTCGTATTAAAAAGAAGAAATTTTTGAAAAATTTCCTATTAAAAAATAGGAAATTTTTGAAAAATTTCCTGTAAAAAAATAGGAAATTTTTGAAAAATTTCCTATTAAAAAAGAGGAAATTTTTGAAAAATTTCCTTTAAAAAAAAGAAAATTTTTGAAAAATTTCCTGTAAAAAAATAGGGAATTTTTGAAAATTTTCCTATTAAAAAAGAGGAAATTTTTAAAAAACTTCCTATTTAAAAATCGGAAATTTTCCAAAATTTTCCTATTAAAAAAAGGAAATTTTTGAATAATTTCCTATAAAAAAATAGGAAATTTTTGAAAAATTTCCTATAAAAAAATAGGAAATTTTTGAAAAATTTCCTATAAAAAAATAGGAAATTTTTGAAGAATTTCCTATAAAAAAATAGGAAATTTTTGAAGAATTTCCTATAAAAAAATAGGAAATTTTTGAAAAATTTCTTATAAAAAAAAGGAAATTTTTGAAAAATTTTCTATAAAAAATAGGAAATTTTTGAAAAATTTCCTATAAAAAAATAGCAAATTTTTGAAAAATTTCCTATATAAAAATAGAAAATTTTTGAAAAATTTCCTATAAAAATAGAAAATTGTTGAAAAATTTCCTATAAAAATAGAAAATTTTTGAAAAATTTCCTATAAAAATAGAAAATTTTTGAAAAATTTCCTATAAAATAGGAAATTAAAAAAGAAAAAAAATTCTATAAAAAAGGAAATTTTTGAAAAATTTTGTAGGTAATTTTTGAAAAATGTTATAGGAAATTTTTCAAAAATTTTCTATTAAAATAGGAAATTTTTGAAAATTTCCTATAAAATTATAAAATTTTTAAAAAATTTCCTATAAAAATAGAAAATTGTTGAAAAATTTCCTATAAAAATAGAAAATTGTTGAAAAATTTCCTATAAAAATAGAAAATTTTTGAAAAATTTCCTATAAAAATAGAAAATTTTTGAAAAATTTTGTAGGTAATTTTTGAAAAATTTTATAGGAAATTTTTCAAAAATTTTCTATTAAAATAGGAAATTTTTGAAAATTTCCTATAAAAATATAAAATTTTTGAAAACTTTTTATGAAAATTGAATTTCAAAGTAATTTTCAGTTGACCTCTTATTTTGGATAACAGGATGCAAATATGCAACCAGACATTGAAATGTTTATATGTGATTGAAATGTGTGTGTGTGTGGGTTGCTTAAACCTTTATAGTAAAATCTGGTCAGGCCATTCCATTTGCTGTTGCAATATGTAGCACATGCAACATTTAAACCTACATTCGTAGCCTTTGGCCATAAATTCTTCAAACTCGTTTTTAATCTACTATTTAACATATACTGGGTACTGGTTTGTACTTTCCTACATCCTATCCTCCCACCTAATGACACTCCCTCACGATGTCTGTGTGTCTGTTTGTTTTCTCATTCGTTTGTATACGAAGTACAAGTGTTGCATGATGCGATTTTATGTTTTTTGGGCCGATGTGGCTGAAAATTTTAATGTTGTACGACTACAATGATGGCGATGGTGATGACGATGATATGGTGCTAGTGCAGTTGATGACGAAGAGTGTATTTTTGCATATGTATGCACGAATATGCATACACTACTATATCCTTGGTGAGTTAGAGAGTGTGTGTTTGTATGTGTGTGAATCGTATTTGGTAGGCAAACCATTTCACAATTTTCTTTGGTTCCAAACTAAAGTGTAAGACCTTTTTGTGGGTGCTTGAAAGTTGTTGTTCTACATTGTGTATACATAGATATACATACATATATATTATAAAATAAACAGATATAGCTGTATTATATTATTGTATATCTATGCTCGTATATGCAGATATAGAACTACATATAGAGAGTTGTACTTTCATTCTATACTAGATGTCTGTCTATAGTATATTCCCTTGTATGTTTGTGTGAAGGAATGTGTTTGTATTTTCTACAAATTTCTCGTATATATGTTGCCAGTATTATTTCCGGTTGTTTTTGTTGCCATTTGTTGTTGTTATTGCAGTTTTCTGTGTCGCGTTTAAAATACGTTCGCGTTGAAAGTGAATTTTGCGATGCTGTTGTGTCGTTATCGTCATCGTCGTCGTTGTGGTGAAAATTTATATAGGAGATTTAACGTGTTTATATGTCAAGTACAACAAGTAGGTCTTAAAGTAAGAATGAATGAAAAAAGCGCAAAAAAATTTAACATAAAATATTTATAAGTGAAAAAAGCCACAAAACAAATGGAAAAAAATAACTTAAACTTAAATTCTAGCAAAGATTTTAAAAGAAAAAGTTTTCAGAAATTAACGAGAAGTTTTTTTTTTTAATAGTATAACTAAAGAGAATTTTGAAAAATTACCTTTTAAAAGGGAAAAACTATTATTTTTATAGGAAATTTTCAAAAATTTCTTATTTTTATTGGATTTTCTTAATTTTTTTTTTTTTAATTTCCTATTTTGATAGGAAATTTTTCAAAAATTTCCTATTTTTTTGAGGAAATTTTTTAAAAATTTTCTATTATTTTAAGGAAATTTTTTAAAAATTTCCAATTTTTTTAAGGAAGTTTTTTTAAAAATTTCCTATTTTTAAGGAAACTTTTTAAAAATTTCCTTTTTTTTTAAGGAAACATTTTAAAAATTTCCTATTTTTATAGGAAATTTTTCAAAAATTTCCTATTTTTATAGGAAATTTTCAAAAATTTCTTATTTTTATTGGATTTTCTTAAATTTTTTTTTTAATTTCTTATTTTGATAGAAAATTTTTCAAAAATTTCCTATTTTTTTAAGGAAATTTTTCAAAAATTTCCTATTTTTTTAAGGAAATTTTTTTATAGGAAATTTTTAAAAAATTTCCTATTTTAATAGGAAATTTTTCAAAAATTTTCTATTTTTAAAGGGAATTTTTCAAAAATTTTCTCTTTTTATAGGAAATTTTTCACAAATGTTCTATTTTTATAGGAAATTTTTTACAAATTTCCTATTTTTATAGGAAATTTTTCACAAATTTCATATTTTTATCGGAAATTTTTCACAAATTTCCTATTTTTATAGGAAACTTTTCACAAATTTCCTATATTTATACGAAATTTTTCACAAATTTCCTAATTTTATAGGAAATTTTTCACAAATTTCCTATTTTTATAGGAAATTTTTCACAAATTTTCTATTTTTATAGGAAATTTTTCACAAATTTCCTATTTTTATAGGCAATTTTTCACAAATTTCCTATTTTTATATGAAATTTTTCACAATTTCCTATTTTTATAGGAAATTTTTCAAAAATTTCCTATTTTTATAGGAAATTTTTTAAAAATTTCTTCTTTTTATAGGAAATTTTTCAAAAATTTCCTATTTTTTTAGGAAATTTTTCAAAAATTTCCAATTCTTATAGGAAATTTTTCAAAAATTTCCTGTTTTTGTAGGAAAGTTTTCAAAAATTTCCTATTTTTATAGGAAATTTTTCAAAAATTTCTTTTTATTTAAGGAAATTTTTCAAAAATTTCTTATTTTTTACAAAATTTTTCAAAAATTTGTTTTTTTTTTTTTTAGGAAACTTTTCAAAAATTTCCTATTTTGATAGGAAATTTTATAAAAATTTCTTATTTTTGTAAGGAAAGTTTTTAAAAATTTCTTATTTTTTTAGGAAATTTTTCAAAAATTTCTTATTTTTTTAGGAAATTTTTCAAAAATTTCCTATTTTGATAGGAAAATTTTCAAAAATTTCCTATTTTTTAAGGAAAATTTTCAAAAATTTCCTATTATTTTGGGAAATTTTTCAAAAATTTCTTATTTTTATATTTTGATAGGAAATTTTCAAAAATTTCCTATTTCTTATTTTTTTTAGGAAATTTTTCAAAAATTTCTTATTTTTATAGGCGTATGATTAATATTGGTTATATTTTACTTAAATGACAATCATACGCTCTAGGTAAACATATTTTTATGGTTTTAAACCAAATGTTTAATTTTGTACCTTCTACTGCACTAAAGTATTGAAAATAAATGAAATTTTGTTTTATAATTTGAATTTATAGAATTTTTGATTGTCCTTTTGTTTGTTTATAAATCTCATACTTACTTGTGTTATCCTTAAACTGGACGTTTTGTTATCCTCTTGTACTATGACCGGAAAAGGTGTTTGAAATTTGTACCTTTTTTTTTGTACCTTTTTTTTTGTTTTTTGTGTTTCTTTTAGAGTTATAATATAGGAACTTTAAACTTTTGTTAAGACCATCAATCCTCTTTTATTTCTTGGTTTTAATATAAAAATGGGTACATGTATTTAAACTTTTACTTACAAAGGGGAACACTTCCAAATATATACATAATCTTAGACACACACTCAAAATATTGGCTTGACGATGGCGCCAAAAACACTAAAACCGTAACGTAACACAAAAAGGAATCACATGCAAATACTCTCGAAATGTTATAGGAATTACTAACACAAACACAGAAACACGTTTTTGGTAGGGAAATTCTTCCACATTTACTTGAACTCACTACTCAAATGTAAGGTTGCACATAAAACATATTTTATCGAGTGTTAGGTACCCCAAAAGTAGAGGGTAACTTCTACAAACTTTGTTTTTTCTCGGTCTGTTTTGTTTTTGCTCTATTATTTAGGGGTACAAAGTTGTTACTTCCCGTTTTCGAACACACAGAAAACACACAGAACTTTACGACGACGAGGACAACTTTTGTGTGGAAACAAGGAACAAAATTCTTTTTATTGAACAAAAATACACTCTTCCATTGCACAAATGCCAACGAACAGACATTCAGTCACATTCATTTAGTAGTCAGAAAGAAGTCAGTAAACAAAACGGGTGATGCGAGTTTAAATGTCGACAAAAAGTTTTCCTAGCGTCAAGTTTGACGACTACACAACAACTATACCGAGTTAGACAACGATAACAAATTTTAAATGCATATTGTATGTGTATTTTGGTCCTGGCATGTGTTTTCTATGGATGGGGCTATTTATATGTGTTTGCGTGTGTGTACCAATACTAACCATTTCTCACATATCTATAATCATACACTCACACGTACACGTATTCTACAATTACTTCATGCATGTGAGTAAAACTCCAATTTATACCATCTCTGAAAGTATGAGATCATTTGAATTCCGGGTGATGATGATGATGATGATGATGACGTCGATGATGATAATGATGTTGATGCTGTTAGTGTTTTTATTTTAGTCCAATAGAATGAGTTCATTGTTTTGGGTGTCATTTTGGGCTGTTAAAGCTAGAATTATTTACAAATTTGTATGTTTAAAGGTGCGTATGTGTTAAATGTATGTGTGTGTATTTTATAATAAAAACTCCTGCCTATTTTTCATTCTCTTAACTAAAAATTTTTGTTATTATATATCGATGTTACAACATGCAGCAGCATAAAATCAGACAAACATTACGACTACTCATATGTAAAGTATAATACTCTCAGTTTTGTTTGATATAAACATTAAAAGGGAAGTATAACCCAGAAAAATATATAAATATTCCATAAAAGTAAGAAAATTAAAAAAAAAATTGTAAAAAAGTAATAGATTAGAACAGTTTCCTATAGAAACGTGATCGTTTAGAACAGTTTTCTATAGAAAAGTGATCGATTAGAATAGTATTCTATAAAACAAGTGATCGATTAGAACAGTTTTCTATAGGAAAATGGTCGATTAGAATAGTTTTCTATAGAAAAGTGATCGATTAGAACAGTTTTCTATAAAAAAGTCATAAATTAGAAGAGTTTTCTATAGAAAACGGTTCGATCAAAACAGTTTCCTATAGAAAACCGTTCGGTTAGGACAGTTTTCTATAAAAAATTCTTCGATTAGAACAGTTTTCTATAGAAAAGTATTTGATTATGACAGTTTTCTATTGAAAATTGTTCGATTAGAACAGTTTTCTATAGAAAATTGTTCAATTAGAACAGTTTTCTATAGAAAAGTGTTCGATTAGAACAGTTTTCTATAGAAAAGTGTTCGATTAGAACAGTTTTCTATAGAAAAGTGTTCGATTAGAACAGAAAAGTTTTCGATTAGAACAGTTTTCCATAGAAAATGTTCGATTAGAACAGTTTTCCATAGAAAAGTGTTCGATTAGAACAGTTTTCCATAGAAAAGTGTTCGATTAGAACAGTTTTCTATAGAAAAGTGTTCGATTAGAACAGTTTTCTATAGAAAAGTGTTCGATTAGAACAGTTTTCTATAGAAAAGTGTTCGATTAGAATAGTTTTCTACAGAAAAGTGTTCGATTAGAACAGTTTTCCATAGAAAAGTGTTCGATTAGAACAGTTTTCCATAGAAAAGTGTTCGATTAGAACAGTTTTCTATAGAAAAGTGTTCGATTAGAACAGTTTTCTATAGAAAAGTGTTCGATTAGAACAGTTTTCTATAGAAAAGTGTTCGATTAGAACAGTTTTCTACAGAAAAGTGTTCGATTAGAACAGTTTTCCATAGAAAAGTGTTCGATTAGAACAGTTTTCTATAGAAAAGTGTTCGATTAGAACAGTTTTCTATAGAAAAGTGTTCGATTAGAACAGTTTTCTATAGAAAAGTGTTCGATTAGAACAGTTTTCTATAGAAAAGTGTTCGATTAGAAGTGAAAAGAGAAAAGTGTTCGATTAGAACAGTTTTCTATAAAAAAGTGTTCGATTAGAACAGTTTTCTATAGAAAAGTGTTCGATTACAACAGTTTTCTATAGAAAAGTGTTCGATTAGAACAGTTTTCCATAGAAAAGTGTTCGATTAGAACACTTCTCGAAATTTTTGAAAAATTTCCTATAAAAATAGAAAAATTTTGAAAAAATTCCTATTTTTGTAGGAAATTTTTCAAAAATTTCCTTTTTACAGGAAATTTTTCAAAAATTTCCTATTTTTATAGGAAATTTTTCAAAAATTTCCTATTTTTATAGGAAATTTTTCAAAAATTTCCTATTTTTATAGGAAATTTTTCAAAAATTTCCTATTTTTATAGGAAATTTTTCAAAAATTTCCTATTTTTATAGGAAATTTTTCAAAAATTTCCTATTTTTATAGGAAATTTTTCAAAAATTTCCTATTTTTATAGGAAATTTTTCAAAAATTTCCTATTTTTATAGGAAATTTTTCAAAAATTTCCTATTTTTATAGGAAATTTTTCAAAAATTTCCTATTTTTATAGGAAATTTTTCAAAAATTTCCTATTTTTATAGGAAATTTTTCAAAAATTTCCTATTTTTATAGGAAATTTTTCAAAAATTTCCTATTTTTATAGGAAATTTTTCAAAAATTTCCTATTTTTATAGGAAATTTTTCAAAAATTTCCTATTTTTATAGGAAATTTTTCAAAAATTTCCTATTTTTATAGGAAATTTTTCAAAAATTTCCTATTTTTATAGGAAATTTTTCAAAAATTTCCTATTTTTATAGGAAATTTTTCAAAAATTTCCTATTTTTATAGGCAATTTTTCAAAAATTTTCTATTTTTATAGGAAATTTTTCAAAAATTTCCTATTTTTATAGGAAATTTTTCAAAAATCTCCTATTTTTATAGGAAATTTTTCAAAGGTTTCCTATTTTTATAGGAAATTTTTCAAAAATTTCCTATTTTTATATGAATTTTTTCAAAAATTTCCTATTTTTATATAAAATTTTTCAAAAATTTCCTATTTTTATAAAAAAAAATTCAAAAACTTCCTATTTTTATAGGAAATTTTTCAAAAATTTCCTATTTTTATAGGAAATTTTTTTAAAATTTCCTATTTTTATAGAAAATTTTTCAAAAATTTCTTATTTTTATAGGAAATTTTTTAAAAATTTCCATTTTTTTATAGCAAATTTTTCATAGGAAATTTTTCAATAGATCCTTCCCTACGAATCTTGTTTCTATTCGATTGTGTTTTCTCTTCAATAGTGCCCATACAAAAATATAGACATGTTAACTTTTTGTACCCAGCAAACAATAGAATCTCAGTTTAAGTTCAGATTTATTGGAAGATATTTTTCTTTTAAATTTTTAGGACTAACAAAATTTTGATTATTTCAAACCTGAAATATTTCTTATTGTAATTCAGATTTTTCATTGTATTTGCATTTTTGTTTGCTGGGTTATGTTTTGTATTTGTTTCTATGCCTTAAAAGTATAACTTTTGTTTTGTGTTAATTTTTTGTTGCTTTTACAAAATAACATTTTATATTTTTGTGTCTATATGACTCTACAGATTCATACTTGTGGATTGTTTAAGAGCTACAGGTTTTAAAAATGGGTAATTTCGGTAAGACAAAAGCTTTGTAACTACCAGCTGGTAGACCAGCTGATTACTTGTGATATTAATAAGTACTCTTATTTCTATATAATGTTGCATCAGATGTACACAATATGAGCATCATATTGCTTTTTCAATTGCTTATCGAGCATGCCTGACTATAGAGTGCTTACACTTTTGTTCCTTAAAATTCCTAGTTTTGTCGTCTGCGTTAAGTCTTCTTTTGGTCCTCGTCATTACAATTAATGAATACCTATAAATGTTTGTAGGCAGACATCAACAACATCCTCATCATCATTATGATGTTAGAGACTGATAATGATGATGACTATAAACCAAATGCTTTTATTTTATTAACATCCACAACTTGTCTGTCCGTCTCTTCAATTGGAGAGTAACTAAAATTGTAGGCGTACAAGTGTTCGTATGTATGAATGTCTTTGTGTGTGTCTGTTTGTTTGTTTGTTTGTTTCATACACAAAGTCTAGGTAATATTTGTTAAAATCAAAAGTTGATTTATTTTTAGTGCATACTTCTATGCGTTAGACTTGTACGAGTTTATTTGTCTCTGTGTGTGTGTGTTGAAGTTTTTCGTATTTATCTGAATTTAATACAATTTTTTTGTTCTTATTTTATTTTGTTTTTCTGTTTGCCTACATACATATTCATACACACATGTTGTATGTTGTTTGGAATATGTATGATGATAACAAAAATACATGCGTGCTTTTTCTGATTGTAAGTTTGTTGTTGTTGTTGCTGCAAATTTGAATACATGATATAATATAAAGTTGTTGTTGTTGTACTTTAGTTGCTGACGATGATAGAAATAGTTAAACAAAAAAAGTATGAAGACCCGTTAGTTTGTTTGGGTGTTTCAAAGTTTTGAAATTAACAACAAAATAACTGTGGAAAAAAATTGAATATTTTTTTTTTTAAATAATTTAAAAAAAAATATTTTTAAAGAATAATTTTAAAAAATTCCTAAAAAATAAGAAATTTAAAAAAAAACTTCCTATAAAAATAAAGAGTCTTTTTAAAATTTCCTATAAAAATAAGAAATTTTTGAAAAAATTTCTATAAAAATAAGAAATTTTTGAAAAAATTTCTATAAAAATAAGAAATTTTTGAAAAATTTCCTACAAAAATAAGAAATTTTTGAAAAATTTCCTTTAAAAATAAGAAATTTTTGAAAAATTTCCTGTAAAAAAAAATTTTTTTTAAATGTCCTATAAAAATAAGAAATTTTTGAAAAATGATCTAATTAAACAGAAAGTTTTTGAAAAATTTTCTATAAAAATAAGAAATTTTTGAAAAATTTTCTATAAAAATAAAAAAATTTTGAAAATTTTTCTATAAAAAGAAGAAATTTTCAAAAATGTTCCTATAAAAATAACACATTTTTGAAAAATTTCCTATAAAAATAAGCAATTTTTGGAAAATGTCCAATAAAAAAAGGAAATTTTTGAAAACATTCCTATAAAAATAGAAAATTTTTGGAAACATTCCTATAAAAATAGGATATTTTTGAAAACATTCGTATAAATATAAGAATTTTTTGAAAAATTACCTATAAAAATAAAAAGAATTTGAAAAATTTTCTATAAAAACAAGATTTCTTATGAAAAATTTCTTATAAAAATAAGATATGTTTGAAAAATTTCTTATTTTTATAGGAAATTTTTCAAAAATTTCTTATTTTTCTAGGAAATTTTTCAAACATATCTTATTTTTTTAAGAATTTTTTTTTTTAAAGAAATTTTTTAAAAATCTATTATAAAAATAAGAAATTTTTGAAAAATTTCCTATAAAAATAAGAAATTTTTGAAAAATTTCCTATAAAAATAAGAAATTTTTGAAAAATTTCCTATAAAAATAAGAAATTTTTGAAAAATTTCCTATAAAAATAAGAAATTTTTGAAAAATTTCCTATAAAAATAAGAAATTTTTGAAAAATTTCCTATAAAAATAAGAAATTTTTGATAAATTTCCTATAAAAATATGAAATTTTTGAAAAATTTCCTATAAAGATAAAAAAATTTTGAAAAATTTCCTATAAAAATAAGAAATGTTTGAAAAATTTCCTATAAAAATAAGAAATTTTTGAAAAATTTTATGTAAAAAAAATTAAAAAAAAAAAAAATTACTATAAAAATAAGAAATTTTTGAAAAATGTCCTGCAAAAATAAAATTTTTCTTTAAAATTTCCTATAAAAATTCGAAATTTTTGAAAAAAATTCTAAATAAATTTAAGATTTTCTAAAAAATATAAAGTTTCTGAAAAGTTTCCTATAAAAATAAGAAATTTTTTAAAAATGTCCCATAAAAATAGGAAATTTTTTAAAAATTTCTTATAAAAATAAGAAATTTTTGGAAACATTCCTATAAAAATAGGATATTTTTGAAAACATTTCTATAAGAATTTTTTGAAAAATTTCTTATAAAAAAAAATTTTTTTTACAAATTCCTATTAAAATTAAAAGTTTTTGAAAAAATTCCTATAGAAAGAAGAAATTTTTGAAAAATTTCCTATAAAAAAAATAAATTTAAAAAAGTCTGTATCAAAATATGAAAATTTTTAAAAAATTTCCTACAAATAGGAAATTTTTTAAAAATTTCATATAAAAATAGGAAGTTTTTTAAAAATTACCTATAAAAATAGGAAATTTTTAAAAATTTCCTATAAAAAATAAATTTTTGAAAAATTTCCTATAAAAATGAGAAATTTTTAAAAAATTTCCTGTAAAAAGAAGAAATTTTTGAAAAATTTCCTATAAAAATAATAATTTATTAAAAAAAAATTCCTATAAAAAGAAGAAATTTTATAAAAATTTCCTATTAAAATTAGAAATTTTTGAAAAATTTTCTATAAAAAGAAGAAATTTTTGAAAAATTTCGTATAAAAATAAGAAATTTTCTAAAAATTTTCTATAAAAATAATAAATTTTTGAAAAAATTCTTATGAAAATTTTTTTAAAAATTTCCTATTAAAATAAGAAATTTTTTGAAAATTTCGTATAAAAATAAATTTTGAAAAATTTCCTATAAAAATAAGAAATTTTTGAAAACTTTCCTATCTTTTTAGGAAATTTTTCAAAAATGTTAATTTTTCTATAGGAAATTTTTCAGTAATTTCCTATTTTCAAAGGAAACTTTTCAAAAATTTCCTATTTTTATGGGAAATTTTTCAAAAATTTCCAATTTTTAAGAAAAATTTTTCAAAAATTTCCTATTTTGATGTGAAAATTTTCAAAAATTTCCTATTTTTATGGGAAATTTTTCAAAAATTTCCTATTTTTATGGGAAACCTTTTAAAAATTTCCTATTTTTATGGGAAACTTTTCAAAAATTTTCTTATTTTTATGAGAAACTTTTCAAAAATTTCCTATTGTTATAGGATATTTTTAAAAAATTTCCCATTTTTATAGGAAATTTTTAAAATATTCCTGTTTTTAAAGGAAATTATATCAAATTTTTCAAAAATTTTTTATTTTGATAGGAAATTTTTTAAAAATTTCCCATTTTTATAGGAAATTTTTGAAAAATTTCATATTTTTTCCACTGTTTTACTCTAAATTTTAAAACAAAACAAATCAACTAAAAAGAGAGCAAATGTTAAATGTTGTTGAAAGTTTTTTTTTGTTTGTTTTGTTGTTTTTGCTTCTCTAGTTGATGTTTTGTTTTTTTGTGTTAATGTTTGAATAAATGTTTGTGCTTATACATGTAAAAATTATTTTCATTTACATTTTATGATCAAAAAATGTTGAACGTAAGTGTGTATGTATGTGTGTATTCTTAAACAGACAGACTTAATATCTATATCAAAGTATAATACACATAAACACAAACATACATACATCTATGAATTTGCTAAAATAAATGATTATAGGTGAGTGTGTGTTCGGTATTAAAAGTTTTAAAATCTCTATGATTTTTATTTATAGTTAAATGTATATACAAACATACATACAAATTATCCAAATTTTTTAGGGAAACGGAAATAGTCAAAGAGTATTTGCATGAATGTTAGTTGTCTATAAATATCTATTGTTTCGGACAGTTAAAAAAAAAAAACAAGTAGAAGAGTGTGTCTGTCTGTCGGTTTCTATGCGTTTTTTGTTGAAAGTATTATTGAAAGCATTAACCAGCATCAGACCATCATCATCATAATCATCATCACAATCACCGTCATCATGCCATTGTATTAATTTGTGGCGCATGCACCAACAAAAAACCTGTAAATGAATTGAAATTCAGATGAATTTTAAATCCTGTATGTCCTGTGTGTGTGTGTGCGTTCTACGAAAAAGCCAAATAATAAAACTCCCAATATTTTATAACAAAATAAAATGACACAACAAAACAGACTATTTTCTATGCAACAGCAACAACATCATCAAAAATTATAAAAATGAGCAGGATAATAAAGGATTTTTCCTATATTCTCACACACATGTGTTTTTTGTTGTTGTGTGGACCCAGATGTTTGCTTTAGTTTTAAAATGCTTTTAGGCCTAATATTGAAGATAAAGTCTATGAAAGTTTTATATGATTTTTATTATTCTACTGTCTATTCTTAAGGATTTATTTTGCAGATTGTCATGAGTGTATGTGTACGGTTGAGGGCCAGAACAGGCACTTACCTACCTCAAGTTGAAGACTATTAAGAAGATTATTAAGGAATTTCGTATAAAAATACGAAACTTTTGAAAATCTTCCTATAAAAACAAGAAACTTTTGAAAAACTTCCTATAAAAATAGAAAATATTTGAAAAATTTCCTATAAATATAAGAAAATTTTAAAAAATTTCCTATAAAAATAAGAAAATTTTAAAAAATTTCCTATAAAAATAAGAAACTTTTGAAAAATTTTCTATAAAACTAAGAAATTTTTGAAAAATTTTCTATAAAACTAAGAAATTTTTGAAAAATTTCTTATAAAAATAAGAAAATTTTAAAAAAAATCCTATAAAAATAAAAAATTTTTGAAAAATTTCCTATAAAAATAAGAAATTTTTGAAAGATATCTTATAAAAACAAAAATTCCCTATAAAAATAGGAAATTTTTCAAAAATTTCCTATAAAATTAGGAAATTTTTCAAAAATTTCCTATAAAATTAGGAAATTTTTCAAAAATTTCTTATAAAATTAGGAAATTTTTGAAAAATTTTATTTAAAATAGAAAATTTTTGAAAAATTTCCTACATAAATAGGAAATTTTTGAAAAATTTCCTACATAAATAGGAAATTTTTGAAAAATTTCCTATAAAACAAGGAAATTTTTGAAAAATTTCCTATAAAACAAGGAAATTTTTGAAAAAATTCCTATAAGACAAGGAAATTTTTGAAAAAATTCCTATAAAACAAGGAAATTTTTAAAAAATTTCCTATAAAACAAGGAAATTTTTGAAAAATTTCCTATAAAAATAGGAAATTTTTGAAAAATTTCCTATAAAATTAGGAAATTTTTCAAAAATTTCTTATAAAATTAGGAAATTTTTGAAAAATTTTATTTAAAATAGGAAATTTTTGAAAAATTTCCTACATAAATAGGAAATTTTTGAAAAATTTCCTACATAAATAGGAAATTTTTGAAAAATTTCCTACATAAATAGGAAATTTTTGAAAAATTTCCTATAAAACAAGGAAATTTTTGAAAAATTTCCTATAAAACAAGGAAATTTTTGAAAAAATTCCTATAAAACAAGGAAATTTTTGAAAAAATTCCTATAAAACAAGGAAATTTTTGAAAAAATTCCTATAAAACAAGGAAATTTTTAAAAAATTTCCTATAAAACAAGGAAATTTTTGAAAAATTTCCTATAAAAATAGGAAATTTTTGAAAAATTTCTTTTAAAAATAGGAAATTTTTGAAAAATTTCCTATAAAAATAGGAAATTTTTGAAAAATTTCCTATAAAAATAGGAAATTTGTGAAAAATTTCCTATAAAAATAGGAAATTTGTGAAAAATTTCCTATAAAAATAGGAAATTTTTGAAAAATTTCCTATAAAAACAGGAAATTTTTGAAAAATTTCCTATAAAAATAGGAAATTTTTGAAAAATTTCCTATAAAAATAGGAAATTTTTGAAAAATTTCCTATAAAAATAGGAAATTTTTGAAAAATTTCCTATAAAAATAAGAAATTTTTGAAAAATTTCCTATAAAAATAAGAAATTTTTGAAAAATTTCCTATAAAAAGAGGAAATTTTTGAAAAATTTCCTATAAAAAGAGGAAATTTTTGAAAAATTTCCTATAAAAATAGGAAATTTGTGAAAAATTTCCTATAAAAATAGGAAATTTGTGAAAAATTTCCTATAAAAATAGGAAATTTGTGAAAAATTTCCTATAAAAATAGGAAATTTGTGAAAAATTTCCTATAAAAATAGGAAATTTGTGAAAAATTTCCTATAAAAATAGGAAATTTGTGAAAAATTTCCTATAAAAATAGAAAATTTGTGAAAAATTTCCTATAAAAATAGGAAATTTGTGAAAAATTTCCTATAAAAATAGGAAATTTGTGAAAAATTTCCTATAAAAATAGGAAATTTGTGAAAAATTTCCTATAAAAATAGGAAATTTGTGAAAAATTTCCTATAAAAATAGGAAATTTGTGAAAAATTTCCTATAAAAATAGGAAATTTTTGAAAAATTTCCTATAAAAATAGGAAATTTTTGAAAAATTTCCTATAAAAATAGGAAATTTTTGAAAAATTTCCTATAAAAATAGGAAATTTTTGAAAAATTTCCTATAAAAATAGGAAATTTTTGAAAAATTTCCTATAAAAATAGGAAATTTTTGAAAAATTTCCTATAAAAATAGGAAATTTTTGAAAAATTTCCTATAAAAATAGGAAATTTTTGAAAAATTTCCTATAAAAATAGGAAATTTTTGAAAAATTTCCTATAAAAATAGGAAATTTTTGAAAAATTTCCTATAAAAATAGGAAATTTTTGAAAAATTTCCTATAAAAATAGGAAATTTTTGAAAAATTTCCTATAAAAATAGGAAATTTTTGAAAAATTTCCTAAAAAAATAGGAAATTTTTGAAAAATTTCCTATAAAAATAGGAAATTTTTGAAAAATTTCCTATAAAAATAGGAAATTTTTGAAAAATTTCCTATAAAAATAGGAAATTTTTGAAAAATTTCCTATAAAAATAGGAAATTTTTGAAAAATTTCCTATAAAAATAGGAAATTTTTGAAAAATTTCCTATAAAAATAGGAAATTTTTGAAAAATTTCCTATAAAAATAGGAAATTTTTGAAAAATTTCCTATAAAAATAGGAAATTTTTGAAAAATTTCCTATAAAAATAGGAAATTTTTGAAAAATTTCCTATAAAAATAGGAAATTTTTGAAAAATTTCCTATAAAAATAGGAAATTTTTGAAAAATTTCCTATAAAAATAGGAAATTTTTGAAAAATTTCCTATAAAAATAGGAAATTTTTGAAAAATTTCCTATAAAAATAGGAAATTTTTGAAAAATTTCCTATAAAAATAGGAAATTTTTGAAAAATTTCCTATAAAAATAGGAAATTTTTGAAAAATTTCCTATAAAAATAGGAAATTTTTGAAAAATTTCCTATAAAAATAGGAAATTTTTGAAAAATTTCCTATAAAAATAGGAAATTTTTGAAAAATTTCCTATAAAAATAGGAAATTTTTGAAAAATTTCCTATAAAAATAGGAAATTTTTGAAAAATTTCCTATAAAAATAGGAAATTTTTGAAAAATTTCCTATAAAAATAGGAAATTTTTGAAAAATTTCCTATAAAAATAGGAAATTTTTGAAAAATTTCCTATAAAAATAGGAAATTTTTGAAAAATTTCCTATAAAAATAGGAAATTTTTGAAAAATTTTTTATAAAAATAGGAAATTTTTGAAAAATTTCCTATAAAAATAGGAAATTTTTGAAAAATTTCCTAGAAAAATAGGAAATTTTTGAAAAATTTCCTATAAAAATAGGAAATTTTTGAAAAATTTCCTATAAAAATAGGAAATTTTTGAAAAATTTCCTATAAATATAGGAAATTTTTGAAAAATTTCCTATAAAAATAGGAAATTTTTGAAAAATTTCCTATAAAAATAGGAAATTTTTGAAAAATTTCCTATAAAAATAGGAAATTTTTGAAAAATTTCCTATAAAAATAGGAAATTTTTGAAAAATTTCCTATAAAAATAGGAAATTTTTGAAAAATTTCCTATAAAAATAGGAAATTTTTGAAAAATTTCCTATAAAAATAGGAAATTTTTGAAAAATTTCCTATAAAAATAGGAAATTTTTGAAAAATTTCCTATAAAAATAGGAAATTTTTGAAAAATTTCCTATAAAAATAGGAAATTTTTGAATAATTTCCTACAAAAATAGGAAATTTTTGAATAATTTCCTATAAAAATAGGAAATTTTTGAAAAATTTCCTATAAAAATAGGAAATTTTTGAAAAATTTCCTATAAAAATAGGAAATTTTTGAAAAATATTTAAAAATATTAATATAAAAATAAGAAATTTTTTAAAACTTTTTTATAAAAATAAGAAATTTTTGAAAAATCTCCCATAAAAATAAGAAATTTTTGAAAAATCTCCCATAAAAATAAGAAATTTTTGAAAAATTTCCTATAAAAATAGGAAATTTTTGAAAGTTTCCTATAAAAATAGGATATTTTTGAAAAATTTCCGATAGAAATAGGAAGAAAGACTAAGACTAAGACAAAGACTAAGACATAGACCAAGACATATACTAAGACATAGACTAAGACATAGACTTTAAAAAATTCTATATTTTTCAAAAATTCTTTATTTTTATAGGAAATTTTTCAAAAAATTTCTTATTTTTATGGGAGATTTTTCAAAAATGTCTTATTTTTATAAGAAAGTTTTAAAAAATTTCTTATTTTTATATTAATATTTTTAAATATTTCCTATTTTTATAGAACAATTTTCAAAAATTTCATATTTTTATAGGAAGATTTAAAATGTTTGATATTTTTAAGAGATATTTTTCAATTTTTTTTTAAACATTTCTGATTTTTATAGGAAATTTTTTTAAAAATGTCTTATTTTTATAGGAAATTTTTAAAATTTTTTTTTTATTTTTATAGGAAATATTTCAAAAATTTCTTAGTTTTATAGGTAAATTTTCACTTTTTTTATTTTTTTTTTTAGGAAATTCTTTTAAAAATTTCCTATTTTTACAGGAAATTTTTCAAAAATTTCTTATTTTTATAGACAATTTTTCAAAAATTTTTTATTTTTATGGGAAATTTTTCAAAAATTTCTTATTTTTTTAAGGAAATTTTTTAAAAATTTATAATTTTATAAAAAAAAAAACTTACTTTTAAAAGGAAATTTTTCAAAATTTTCTTATTTTTATAGAATTTTCAAAAATTTCTTTTATTTTTAGAGGAAATTTTTTTATAATTTCTAATTTTTTTAAAGGATTTTTTTTTAATTTCTTGTTTTTATATTAAATTTTTAAAAATTTCCTTTTTTATAGCAAATTTTTGAAATTTTTGTTATATTTATAGTAAATTCTAAATTTAATTTGAATGATATTTATAAAGTTTCCAAATTTTCTAATTGTTACATAAAAATTTCTCAGTTTCACCTTTCACAAAAAAACTTTCGCCAAAACACTTTTACAATTTATATTGACTTTATGCTCAAAACTTCAAATGTATGCCAGTAGTTTACAAAATTGTGATGACTTTCATAGAACAGCCACCAAAAAAAAAAATCCTCTTATTTTCCCAAAACAAAAAAAACAAAGTCCCTAAACGAAGTATTTTCTATTCACACACTAACAAACATTAGGAATATATTAGAATTTCACTAAACACCAAAAATAAAACCAAATATATTTTAAAGCAATAAATTCTAAAAACTATGACTCGTTTGTACCAAAACACAGTCACAGACGGCCAAAGAAGGGTTAGACAGTCTAGTCAGACATAACGACAACACTAACGACAGACAACCTTGCCATTGTAAACGAGTTGGCGAAAAAAAATTGTTCTAAAAATTTTCAACTATTTCAACGTTTGCCCAAGATTCAAAAACTAAACTATGAAACTATAAAGAATTTTTGTTGCTTTCTGTCTGGTTTATTTTCCCATGGACAAGGTCAACTATTTTTTGTACCAAAAAAAACTAGTGGGATTTCCGAGTTTGAGGGACATTTAGTCCTATAGGGACACAAATCGAAGTTTTACTAACAAATTTCTATGTATATACATGCATATATACCATAAAGTTTGTATATGGCCACAAAAACGTCATTTCTAAGCCCACATACCCCTCTGTCAATGATATTTTTCGAACATTTCTATACAAGCCACCAACTTCTAAAACTTCCAACCAAAACTTAAAATTTTTAAAGGGAAGTCTGGGGGTACGTTTTGTTTAGAAATACACAAACAACAAAAAACTTTTATAGTTTATATGTAAAATTCTAGGAGAGTCACTAAAAATTTCATTCATAAAATTCTAAAATACGCTAAAAATCTAAAATTCTAAACACATTAAACAAAAAAAAAAACAACAACCAAACACATACATACAGATTCTAAAGCTAAAACAAATACATCTAAATGCATTTAGATATAGAAAATGTACATGCACAATTTCAAAAATAGTCAGTCAATGCACCCTTGCTCTCTAAATTTAGTCAAGGGGCACAGTCAAACTTTATCTAGCGAATGTCTCTATATTGTGTGTGGAACAAATAACTAAAAACAAAACTTGTATTCAAAAACATTTATACACATACACACATGAACTCCCCTTAACTATAACTGTTTACAACAAAAGTACACCAATTCTGTTGCATATTTTTAGGCATGCACATATTTTTTGCTAACATTGTGCATTTTATAGCAGACAAGTACAAATGTGTGATTCCAGCATTTTTTTCTTTCAACAAATTTCAAACTATAGTAAGAGGAGTAGCTTACACCCCTCTTACTATCCCACACATATCAGAAAATTCCCATTTTTTTCCCAATTCATTGTTGGCGGGTTCTACTCGCGTAAGTTTTTCTTTTATTGTTATTTTATTTTTTTCCTTTAGGAAATAGCAGTTTTATGCATATTTATATGCAGCTTCTAACAAAATTTCAATTTAGTATTAAAACTGAATGCAGGCGAGGTGGAGGTATGGAAGAGGATATTTTTAAATTTTTTTTCAATTATGCTATGAACATTCTTTTAGCGTAATATGATCAAAAGTTTTGAGATATTTCTTTCAACTTAAGACACAAATAATTTACAAAACTTTTAAAAAAATGTCCTAAAAAAATAATAAACTTTTAAAAAATTTCCTATAAAAGTTAGAAATTTTTGAAAAATTTCCCATAAAACTAAGAAATTTTTAAAAAAATTTCCATAAAAATAAGAAATTTTTTAAAAATTTCCTATAAAAATAAGAAATTTTTAAAAAATTTCTCTAAAAGAAAAAATAAATTTTTGAAAAATTTCCTATAAAAAAATGTTTAAAAATTTCCAATAAAAGTAAAAAAAAATGTTGAAAAATTTCCTGTAGAAATAAGAAATTTTTGAAAATTTTCCTATAAAAAAGGAAATTTTTGAAAAATTTCTTATTAAAATAAGAATTTTTTTAAAAATTTCCTAAAAAAAAATAAGAAATTTTTCAAAAACTTCCTATTTTTATAGGAAATTTTTCAAAAATTTCCTATATTTATAAGAATTTTTTCAAAAATTTCCTATTTTTTAAGGAAATTTTTCAAAAATTTCCTATTTGTAAAGGAAATTTTTCAAAAATTTCCTATTTGTAAAGGAAATTTTTCAAAATTTTCGTATTTTTAAAGGAAATTTTTCAAAAAATTCCTATTTTTAAAGGAAATTTTTCAAAAATTTCCTAATTTTAAAGGAAAATTTTTAAAAATATCCTATTTTTAATGGAAATTTTTCAAAAATTTCTTATTTGTAAAGGAAATTTTTCAAAAGTTTCCTATTTGTAAAGGAAATTTTTCAAAATTTTCCTATTTTTAAAGGAAATTTTTCAAAGGAAATTTTTCAAAAATTTCCTATTTTTATAGGAAATTTTTCAAAAATTTCCTATTTTTATAGGAAATTTTTCAAAAATTTCCTATTTTTATAGGAAATTTTTCAAAAATTTCCTATTTTTATAGGAAATTTTTCAAAAATTTCCTATTTTTATAGGAAATTTTTCAAAAATTTCCTATTTTTATAGGAAATTTTTCAAAAATTTCCTATTTTTATAGGAAATTTTTCAAAAATTTCCTATTTTTATAGGAAATTTTTCAAAAATTTCCTATTTTTATAGGAAATTTTTCAAAAATTTCCTATTTTTATAGGAAATTTTTCAAAAATTTCCTATTTTTATAGGAAATTTTTCAAAAATTTCCTATTTTTATAGGAAATTTTTCAAAAATTTCCTCTTTTTATAGGAAATTTTTCAAAAATTTCTCATTTTTATAGGAAATTTTTCAAAAATTTCCCATTTTTATAGGAATTTTTTCAAAAATTTCCTATTTTTATAGGAAATTTTTCAAAAATTTCCTATTTGTATAGGAAATTTTTCAAAAATTTCCTATTTTTATAGGAAATTTTTCAAAAAATTCCTATGTTTATAGGAAATTTTTCAAAAATTTCCTATTTTTATAGGAAATTTTTCAAAAATTTCCTATTTTTATAGGAAATTTTTCAAAAATTTCCTATTTTTATAGGAAATTTTTCAAAAATTTCCTATTTTTATAGGAAATTTTTCAAAAATTTCCTATTTATATAGGACATTTTTCAAAAATTTCCTATTTTTATAGGACATTTTTCAAAAATTTCCTATTTTTATAGGACATTTTTCAAAAATTTCCTATTTTTATAGGAAATTTTTCAAAAATTTCCTATTTTTATAGGAAATTTTTCAAAAATTTCCTATTTTTATAGGAAATTTTTCAAAAATTTCCTATTTTTATAGGAAATTTTTCAAAAATTTCCTATTTTTATAGGAAATTTTTCAAAAATTTCCTATTTTTATAGGAAATTTTTCAAAAATTTCCTATTTTTATAGGAAATTTTTCAAAAATTTCCTATTTTTATAGGAAATTTTTCAAAAATTTCCGTTTTTTTGATAAGAAATTTTTCAAAAATTTCCGTTTTTTAATAGGAAATTTTTTTAAAATTTCTTATTTTTACAAGAAAGTTTTCAAAAATGTTCTATTTTTATAGGAATTTTTTTAAAAAATTCCTATTTTTATAAGAACTTTTTCAAAAATTTTCTATTTTTATAGGAAATTTTTCAAAAAATTCCTACTTTAATAGGAAATTTCCTATTTTATAGGAAATTTTTTAAAAATTCCTTATTTTTTAAGAAATTTTTAATACTTTTTTATTTTTATAGGAAATTTAAAAACAATTTTTATTATATTATAGGAAGTTTATCAAAAATTATTTATTTTATAGGAAATTTTGTTTAAAAATTTCCTTATAGTTTTAGGAATTTTTTAAAAATTTCTTATTTTATTTGGCAGTTTATGTATTTCTTTGGAAAAATTGTTAGTGTTGGTATCATTATTAGTTTTAATGGTTGTATTAAAAAAAAAGCCTAATTTGTCTTACCAAACCTTATCTTCAAGTAAGTTTTAAATTTTGTTTCAAATTAAATTAAAACTCTTAATTTCCACTCATTTGGTCTGTAATTGGTTTTATGCTTTACTAAATATTTAAATTAAATTTTCAAATTCTTCATATTTAAAACTTATTTTAGATAAATGAACTTAAATTTGAAGAACTTAAATAAAATAATTTAAAAAAAAAAACATTGAATCTTTAATTAAATTTCTATAAAATTAAATCTGTTTGTTCTGTTGTTAGTTATATAAAAATACTCTTACATACATACATATATACATATGTATGTAAATAACTATTTATGTATATAAAAATGTAACTAAGTGTCTATGCGTTTTTTTATATACATACATATATGTTAAATATAAATAATTTTTTTATTATATTTTAAATAAAAAGTAATTTTATTTTATCTGTCTGAGTTTGGTTGTCAAGTGCTAAAGCATAAAATTCAAAATTCAAAAAAATTACAAAAAAATAAAACAAAAAACATTATAAAAAATAACAACTGCAACTACAAAAATTACAAAAAAAATGCCTAGTAAACCTTTCCTGTTTCAGAATTAATTGTTTAAAATACATACACAATATCATACACACACAATCACTCACATACTCCCTCATATGCATAAGGGGCGCCTAGATGCATGCAATACAAATTAAAGTAAATATGAGAATTTAGTATAAAATTTTGAAGTGCTCCATACAAAAGCATTTGGGTGCTTCAGCTCCAATAGAGTTTCAAGCTACAAATCCCTGGCAACTAAAAAACAGCTTAATATGTTGTTGTAAATTTTAATACTAAAAGTTGTTGCTGTTGCTGGTTATTATTGTAGTAGTTGTTGCTGTTGTTGAGTTGATTGCACTTAAAATCATGCACACAATTCACATGTGCAGCCAAAGTGTTGTTTTTGTTGTAGTTAAAATGCATTTAAAACTGCATCAATACAATAAACATTTTTGTAGGCAACAACAACAACAAAAACAAAAAAATGTTGTATTACGTTTATTTTAGTTGTTGTATGCAAAATACTAAAAACCTCATCGAATGTTCAAAAAGTTTGAAGGCAAAATGTAAGTGAGTGAGTGTGTGTGTGTTTGTTTGTTTGAATGTCCGTCTCCATGATGATGACCAGCCTAAAAGTCTGCATAACAAAATGCAATTTTATTTTATAGAAATACATACAAACACTTACACACTCACACACTATTTCAAACTTTTTTTACATAAAGTTTGAAAGTGTGTTTGAATATTTTTGGACTAGGGTGAACAACAACAACTGCAACAAAAACATCAAAATTTGATGCAATTTTTTTCTTAGGCCTTTCAATGAAAGTTTGGATGTATGTAAATGTTTGTGCATCTGAAAGCATAGAGAAAAATATGCAATTTTTGTCTGGATTTTATATATAAAATTATTTATATATATTTAGTTATATAACTACATAAAAAAAAGTTGCCAAGGGATAAAGAAAAGGGCTTTTAGAACTAGAACAGAACTAGAACAAAACTAAAACAGAACTAGAACAAAACTTGAACAGAACTAGAACAGAACTAGAACAGAACTAGAACAGAACTAGAACAGAACTAGAACAGAACTAGAACAGAACTAGAACAGAACTAGAACAGAACTAGAACAGAACTAGAACAGAACTAGAACAGAACTAGAACAGAACTAGAACAGAACTAGAACAGAACTAGAACAGAACTAGAACAGAACTAGAACAGAACTAGAACAGAACTAGAACAGAACTAGAACAGAACTAGAACAGAACTAGAACAGAACTAGAACAGAACTAGAACAGAACTAGAACAGAACTAGAACAGAACTAGAACAGAACTAGAACAGAACTAGAACAGAACTAGAACAGAACTAGAACAGAACTAGAACAGAACTAGAACAGAACTAGAACAGAACTAGAACAGAACTAGAACAGAACTAGAGAACAGAACTAGAACAGAACTAGAACAGAACTAGAACAGAACTAGAACAGAACTAGAACAGAACTAGAACAGAACTAGAACAGAACTAGAACAGAACTAGAACAGAACTAGAACAGAACTAGAACAGAACTAGAACAGAACTAGAACAGAACTAGAACAGAACTAGAACAGAACTAGAACAGAACTAGAACAGAACTAGAACAGAACTAGAACAGAACTAGAACAGAACTAGAACAGAACTAGAACAGAACTAGAACAGAACTAGAACAGAACTAGAACAGAACTAGAACAGAACTAGAACAGAACTAGAACAGAACTAGAACAGAACTAGAACAGAACTAGAACAGAACTAGAACAGAACTAGAACAGAACTAGAACAGAACTAGAACAGAACTAGAACAGAACTAGAACAGAACTAGAACAGAACTAGAACAGAACTAGAACAGAACTAGAACAGAACTAGAACAGAACTAGAACAGAACTAGAACAGAACTAGAACAGAACTAGAACAGAACTAGAACAGAACTAGAACAGAACTAGAACAGAACTAGAACAGAACTAGAACAGAACTAGAACAGAACTAGAACAGAACTAGAACAGAACTAGAACAGAACTAGAACAGAACTAGAACAGAACTAGAACAGAACTAGAACAGAACTAGAACAGAACTAGAACAGAACTAGAACAGAACTAGAACAGAACTAGAACAGAACTAGAACAGAACTAGAACAGAACTAGAACAGAACTAGAACAGAGCTAGAACAGAACTAGAACAGAACTAGAACAGAACTGGAATAGAGCTAGAACAGAATAAAAAGACACAGACTAAACCATACGAAAAGACATAGACTTAGATATAGACTAAGACATAGACAAGGCATAAACTTAGATAGAACTTAAAGGCCCTAGCCCTGTTATATCTTCCTTAAACTCTCTAACGGTCAATCCCTTAAACGTGTGTTGGTTTATTTTAGTGTTTGTCTGTCTATGTTAAACTTTGTTTTTATAATGCAAATAGATAGATGATGTTTTGCACTAAAAATTGACTCTTTTGGCCATATTGTTTTTGTGCGTGTGTGTGTCTGTCTGTGTGTGTGAGTGTGTGTTTATGTAAATATGTATAAAACTCTATATGTAAAATGAAAAATAGGCTTGGAAAGTGTAAAATAAAATTTATTTTAAATACACACAAATAAACATGTGTAATTTTTTGGTATAAAAAAAAGAATTAAATAAATATGTATGTAAGCGCATATATAAAACTAAATATATACATATACAAAATATGTACATAGAATTACACATAAGTTTATAAACCTACAACTGTTTATTTACACATCAAAGTGTGTGAGTGTGTAAGCTTTTATATTAATACATTTGTTTGTATTTCTATGTATTTTAGTAATTTTTTATTTATATATTTATATTATTTATAAAAAATTATTTTTTTTCTCTAGACATATTTAACAATAAGAGAGTGTGTGTCGGTGCATTATTTATATTTGATTTGAAATTGATGATCACAAGAAAAAAATTTACATATGTATGTGTAAAATAAAGAATTTTATATACACACATGTATACACCTACATATGTATATCAAAATTATTTACACACATACGTAAATTCATCTAAAACTTAAAAGTGCATTTGTATGTACAAACACACACTCATACAACATAAAAAAACTAAAAATATTTAAATATTATCTAAAATACATATAAATAATTGGTGTACAGTCTAGACAAAACATATGTTACTTTTAACCATTAGAAAACAAAAGTCAAAAGAACTTATTTTAATCATTTAAAGAACAATTTAAAATTATTAAACATTTAAAAATATTGGAAATTCTTTTGTTCTGTCCTATTTCATTACTAGCTCTATTCTGATTCCGTTTTAGCTCTGTTCTAGTTCTGTTCTAGTTCCGTTCTAGTTCTGTTCTAGTTCTGTTCTAGGTCTGTTCTAGTTCTGTTCTAGTTCTGTTCTAGTTCTGTTCTAGTTCTGTTCTAGTTCTGTTCTAGTTCTGTTCTAGTTCTGTTCTAGTTCTGTTCTAGTTCTGTTCTAGTTCTGTTCTAGTTCTGTTCTAGTTCTGTTCTAGTTCTGTTCTAGTTCTGTTCTAGTTCTGTTCTAGTTCTGTTCTAGTTCTGTTCTAGTTCTGTTCTAGTTCTGTTCTAGTTCTGTTCTAGTTCTGTTCTAGTTCTGTTCTAGTTCTGTTCTAGTTCTGTTCTAGTTCTGTTCTAGTTCTGTTCTAGTTCTGTTCTAGTTCTGTTCTAGTTCTGTTCTAGTTCTGTTCTAGTTCTGTTCTAGTTCTGTTCTAGTTCTGTTCTAGTTCTGTTCTAGTTCTGTTCTAGTTCTGTTCTAGTTCTGTTCTAGTTCTGTTCTAGTTCTGTTCTAGTTCTGTTCTAGTTCTGTTCTAGTTCTGTTCTAGTTCTGTTCTAGTTCTGTTCTAGTTCTGTTCTAGTTCTGTTCTAGTTCTGTTCTAGTTCTGTTCTAGTTCTGTTCTAGTTCTGTTCTAGTTCTGTTCTAGTTCTGTTCTAGTTCTGTTCTAGTTCTGTTCTAGTTCTATTCTAGTTCTGTTCTAGTTCTGTTCTAGTTCTGTTCTAGTTCTGTTCTAGTTCTGTTCTAGTTCTGTTCTAGTTCTGTTCTAGTTCTGTTCTAGTTCTGTTCTAGTTCTGTTCTAGTTCTGTTCTAGTTCTGTTCTAGTTCTGTTCTAGTTCTGTTCTAGTTCTGTTCTAGTTCTGTTCTAGTTCTGTTCTAGTTCTGTTCTAGTTCTGTTCTAGTTCTGTTCTAGTTCTGTTCTAGTTCTGTTCTAGTTCTGTTCTAGTTCTGTTCTAGTTCTGTTCTAGTTCTGTTCTAGTTCTGTTCTAGTTCTGTTCTAGTTCTGTTCTAGTTCTGTTCTAGTTCTGTTCTAGTTCTGTTCTAGTTCTGTTCTAGTTCTGTTCTAGTTCTGTTCTAGTTCTGTTCTAGTTCTGTTCTAGTTCTGTTCTAGTTCTGTTCTAGTTCTGTTCTAGTTCTGTTCTAGTTCTGTTCTAGTTCTGTTCTAGTTCTGTTCTAGTTCTGTTCTAGTTCTGTTCTAGTTCTGTTCTAGTTCTGTTCTAGTTCTGTTCTAGTTCTGTTCTAGTTCTGTTCTAGTTCTGTTCTAGTTCTGTTCTAGTTCTGTTCTAGTTCTGTTCTAGTTCTGTTCTAGTTCTGTTCTAGTTCTGTTCTAGTTCTGTTCTAGTTCTGTTCTAGTTCTGTTCTAGTTCTGTTCTAGTTCTGTTCTAGTTCTGTTCTAGTTCTGTTCTAGTTCTGTTCTAGTTCTGTTCTAGTTCTGTTCTAGTTCTGTTCTAGTTCTGTTCTAGTTCTGTTCTAGTTCTGTTCTAGTTCTGTTCTAGTTCTGTTCTAGTTCTGTTCTAGTTCTGTTCTAGTTCTGTTCTAGTTCTGTTCTAGTTCTGTTCTAGTTCTGTTCTAGTTCTGTTCTAGTTCTGTTCTAGTTCTGTTCTAGTTCTGTTCTAGTTCTGTTCTAGTTCTGTTCTAGTTCTGTTCTAGTTCTGTTCTAGTTCTGTTCTAGTTCTGTTCTAGTTCTGTTCTAGTTCTGTTCTAGTTCTGTTCTAGTTCTGTTCTAGTTCTGTTCTAGTTCTGTTCTAGTTCTGTTCTAGTTCTGTTCCAGTTCTGTTCTAGTTCTGTTCTAGTTCTGTTCTAGTTCTGTTCTAGTTCTGTTCTAGTTCTGTTCTAGTTCTGTTCTAGTTCTGTTCTAGTTCTGTTCTAGTTCTGTTCTAGTTCTGTTCTAGTTCTGTTCTAGTTCTGTTCTAGTTCTGTTCTAGTTCTGTTCTAGTTCTGTTCTAGTTCTGTTCTAGTTCTGTTCTAGTTCTGTTCTAGTTCTGTTCTAGTTCTGTTCTAGTTCTGTTCTAGTTCTGTTCTAGTTCTGTTCTAGTTCTGTTCTAGTTCTGTTCTAGTTCTGTTCTAGTTCTGTTCTAGTTCTGTTCTAGTTCTGTTCTAGTTCTGTTCTAGTTCTGTTCTAGTTCTGTTCTAGTTCTGTTCTAGTTCTGTTCTAGTTCTGTTCTAGTTCTGTTCTAGTTCTGTTCTAGTTCTGTTCTAGTTCTGTTCTAGTTCTGTTCTAGTTCTGTTCTAGTTCTGTTCTAGTTCTGTTCTAGTTCTGTTCTAGTTCTGTTCTAGTTCTGTTCTAGTTCTGTTCTAGTTCTGTTCTAGTTCTGTTCTAGTTCTGTTCTAGTTCTGTTCTAGTTCTGTTCTAGTTCTGTTCTAGTTCTGTTCTAGTTCTGTTCTAGTTCTGTTCTAGTTCTGTTCTAGTTCTGTTCTAGTTCTGTTCTAGTTCTGTTCTAGTTCTGTTCTAGTTCTGTTCTAGTTCTGTTCTAGTTCTGTTCTAGTTCTGTTCTAGTTCTGTTCTAGTTCTGTTCTAGTTCTGTTCTAGTTCTGTTCTAGTTCTGTTCTAGTTCTGTTCTAGTTCTGTTCTAGTTCTGTTCTAGTTCTGTTCTAGTTCTGTTCTAGTTCTGTTCTAGTTCTGTTCTAGTTCTGTTCTAGTTCTGTTCTAGTTCTGTTCTAGTTCTGTTCTAGTTCTGTTCTAGTTCTGTTCTAGTTCTGTTCTAGTTCTGTTCTAGTTCTGTTCTAGTTCTGTTCTAGTTCTGTTCTAGTTCTGTTCTAGTTCTGTTCTAGTTCTGTTCTAGTTCTGTTCTAGTTCTGTTCTAGTTCTGTTCTAGTTCTGTTCTAGTTCTGTTCTAGTTCTGTTCTAGTTCTGTTCTAGTTCTGTTCTAGTTCTGTTCTAGTTCTGTTCTAGTTCTGTTCTAGTTCTGTTCTAGTTCTGTTCTAGTTCTGTTCTAGTTCTGTTCTAGTTCTGTTCTAGTTCTGTTCTAGTTCTGTTCTAGTTCTGTTCTAGTTCTGTTCTAGTTCTGTTCTAGTTCTGTTCTAGTTCTGTTCTAGTTCTGTTCTAGTTCTGTTCTAGTTCTGTTCTAGTTCTGTTCTAGTTCTGTTCTAGTTCTGTTCTAGTTCTGTTCTAGTTCTGTTCTAGTTCTGTTCTAGTTCTGTTCTAGTTCTGTTCTAGTTCTGTTCTAGTTCTGTTCTAGTTCTGTTCTAGTTCTGTTCTAGTTCTGTTCTAGTTCTGTTCTAGTTCTGTTCTAGTTCTGTTCTAGTTCTGTTCTAGTTCTGTTCTAGTTCTGTTCTAGTTCTGTTCTAGTTCTGTTCTAGTTCTGTTCTAGTTCTGTTCTAGTTCTGTTCTAGTTCTGTTCTAGTTCTGTTCTAGTTCTGTTCTAGTTCTGTTCTAGTTCTGTTCTAGTTCTGTTCTAGTTCTGTTCTAGTTCTGTTCTAGTTCTGTTCTAGTTCTGTTCTAGTTCTGTTCTAGTTCTGTTCTAGTTCTGTTCTAGTTCTGTTCTAGTTCTGTTCTAGTTCTGTTCTAGTTCTGTTCTAGTTCTGTCCTAGTTCTGTTCTAGTTCTGTTCTAGTTCTGTTCTAGTTCTGTTCTAGTTCTAGTTCTGTTCTAGTTCTGTTCTAGTTCTGTTCTAGTTCTGTTCTAGTTCTGTTCTAGTTCTGTTCTAGTTCTGTTCTAGTTCTGTTCTAGTTCTGTTCTAGTTCTGTTCTAGTTCTGTTCTAGTTCTGTTCTAGTTCTGTTCTAGTTCTGTTCTAGTTCTGTTCTAGTTCTGTTCTAGTTCTGTTCTAGTTCTGTTCTAGTTCTGTTCTAGTTCTGTTCTAGTTCTGTTCTAGTTCTGTTCTAGTTCTGTTCTAGTTCTGTTCTAGTTCTGTTCTAGTTCTGTTCTAGTTCTGTTCTAGTTCTGTTCTAGTTCTGTTCTAGTTCTGTTCTAGTTCTGTTCTAGTTCTGTTCTAGTTCTGTTCTAGTTCTGTTCTAGTTCTGTTCTAGTTCTGTTCTAGTTCTGTTCTAGTTCTGTTCTAGTTCTGTTCTAGTTCTGTTCTAGTTCTGTTCTAGTTCTGTTCTAGTTCTGTTCTAGTTCTGTTCTAGTTCTGTTCTAGTTCTGTTCTAGTTCTGTTCTAGTTCTGTTCTAGTTCTGTTCTAGTTCTGTTCTAGTTCTGTTCTAGTTCTGTTCTAGTTCTGTTCTAGTTCTGTTCTAGTTCTGTTCTAGTTCTGTTCTAGTTCTGTTCTAGTTCTGTTCTAGTTCTGTTCTAGTTCTGTTCTAGTTCTGCTCTAGTTCTGTTCTAGTTCTGTTCTAGTTCTGTTCTAGTTCTGTTCTAGTTCTGTTCTAGTTCTGTTCTAGTTCTGTTCTAGTTCTGTTCTAGTTCTGTTCTAGTTCTGTTCTAGTTCTGTTCTAGTTCTGTTCTAGTTCTGTTCTAGTTCTGTTCTAGTTCTGTTTTAGTTCTGTTCTAGTTCTGTTCTAGTTCTGTTCTAGTTCTGTTCTAGTTCTGTTCTAGTTCTGTTCTAGTTCTGTTCTAGTTCTGTTCTAGTTCTGTTCTAGTTCTGTTCTAGTTCTGTTCTAGTTCTGTTCTAGTTCTGTTCTAGTTCTGTTCTAGTTCTGTTCTAGTTCTGTTCTAGTTCTGTTCTAGTTCTGTTCTAGTTCTGTTCTAGTTCTGTTCTAGTTCTGTTCTAGTTCTGTTCTAGTTCTGTTCTAGTTCTGTTCTAGTTCTGTTCTAGTTCTGTTCTAGTTCTGTTCTAGTTCTGTTCTAGTTCTGTTCTAGTTCTGTTCTAGTTCTGTTCTAGTTCTGTTCTAGTTCTGTTCTAGTTCTGTTCTAGTTCTGTTCTAGTTCTGTTCTAGTTCTGTTCTAGTTCTGTTCTAGTTCTGTTCTAGTTCTGTTCTAGTTCTGTTCTAGTTCTGTTCTAGTTCTGTTCTAGTTCTGTTCTAGTTCTGTTCTAGTTCTGTTCTAGTTCTGTTCTAGTTCTGTTCTAGTTCTGTTCTAGTTCTGTTCTAGTTCTGTTCTAGTTCTGTTCTAGTTCTGTTCTAGTTCTGTTCTAGTTCTGTTCTAGTTCTGTTCTAGTTCTGTTCTAGTTCTGTTCTAGTTCTGTTCTAGTTCTGTTCTAGTTCTGTTCTAGTTCTGTTCTAGTTCTGTTCTAGTTCTGTTCTAGTTCTGTTCTAGTTCTGTTCTAGTTCTGTTCTAGTTCTGTTCTAGTTCTGTTCTAGTTCTGTTCTAGTTCTGTTCTAGTTCTGTTCTAGTTCTGTTCTAGTTCTGTTCTAGTTCTGTTCTAGTTCTGTTCTAGTTCTGTTCTAGTTCTGTTCTAGTTCTGTTCTAGTTCTGTTCTAGTTCTGTTCTAGTTCTGTTCTAGTTCTGTTCTAGTTCTGTTCTAGTTCTGTTCTAGTTCTGTTCTAGTTCTGTTCTAGTTCTGTTCTAGTTCTGTTCTAGTTCTGTTCTAGTTCTGTTCTAGTTCTGTTCTAGTTCTGTTCTAGTTCTGTTCTAGTTCTGTTCTAGTTCTGTTCTAGTTCTGTTCTGTTCTAGTTCCGTTCTAGTTCTGTTCTAGTTCTGTTCTAGTTCTGTTCTAGTTCTGTTCTAGTTCTGTTCTAGTTCTGTTCTAGTTCTGTTCTAGTTCTGTTCTAGTTCTGTTCTAGTTCTGTTCTAGTTCTGTTCTAGTTCTGTTCTAGTTCTGTTCTAGTTCTGTTCTAGTTCTGTTCTAGTTCTGTTCTAGTTCTGTTCTAGTTCTGTTCTAGTTCGTTTCTACTTATGTTCTACTTCTGTTCTGGTTCTGTTCTGGTTCTGTTCTATTTCTATTCTAGGTTCTATTCTAGTTTCTGTTCTAGGTTTACTTCAAGGTTGTTCTCTATGTTCTGTCCTAGTTCTACTTTAGATTCCTTGTAGGTTCTAGTTTCAGTCTTAGTTTCCCTTTCCACATAAATTTCATAAATTCCAATCATACAGTTTCTGCTATACATTTACAAAGACATTTCTTTATTAAATAAATTTAGATTATATATAAGATACAAGTTAGCCGAGAAAATTATAATGGTCCTTCTTCAAATGTTACTTAATTGACTTAGCAGCCGATAGCCGAGGGCCAATCGCAAACTCCCAATTTGCTATTAAACATCAGTGACTTGGCACATGATCGCTCGACTTCACACTCGCACTGACAGATCACATAGTTGGAACTACATTTATTGGCAGCGTCGACGAAGTGAGTGCCATTGGGCTTTCCTACACAACGACCTCCGCTAGCACAGGTGGTACCGGATGGACCGGCATGTGGTCCAGATGGTGGTGTATATGGCTTATCACATTTGGCAATTTCGGGGAAATCACAATCTCCAGTAGCGACGTTGAAGTGTAGGTTATTGGGGCAACTAAGTGTAGTTGCCTTATTGTCCTCACATACTATGAATTGCTGACAGGTGTTGCCGGGTAACTTTTGGCTATTAGGTTTGCCACAGCAGACACCTTCACAGGTACCGGGTGCTGGAATTGTTGGTGTAACAGTTGGAGTTTTTGTTGGTGTGACGGTTGGAGTTTTTGTTGGTGTAACAGTTGGAGTTTTTGTTGGTGTAACAGTTGGAGTTTTTGTTGGTGTGACGGTTGGAGTTTTTGTTGGTGTAACTGTTGGAGTTTTTGTTGGTGTAACAGTTGGAGTTTTTGTTGGTGTAACTGTTGGAGTTTTTGTTGGTGTAACAGTTGGAGTTTTTGTTGGCGTCACTCCACCGTTTTCACATGGAGTTGTTGTTGGCTTTGGAGTATTGGTTGGCTTTGGAGTCGTAGTTGCCTCGAGTTCACAAGGTGTAGTCGTGGGTTTTGGAGTAGTGGGCTTTGGAGTAGTTGGTTTTGGAGTAGTTGGTTTTGGAGTAGTGGGTGTTGGGGTGGTGGGCTTTGGAGTAGTTGGTTTTGGAGTAGTGGGTTTTGGGGTGGTAGGCTTTTTAGTTGTAGTTGCCTCGACTTCACATGGTGTAGTCGTGGGTTTTGGAGTAGTAGGCTTTGGAGTAGTTGGTTTTGGAGTAGTTGGTTTTGGAGTAGTGGGTGTTGGGGTGGTGGGCTTTGGAGTAGTTGGTTTTGGAGTAGTGGGTTTTGGGGTGGTAGGCTTTTTAGTTGTAGTTGCCTCGACTTCACATGGTGTAGTCGTGGGTTTTGGAGTAGTAGGCTTTGGAGTAGTTGGTTTTGGAGTAGTGGGTGTTGGGATGGTGGGCTTTGGAGTAGTTGGTTTTGGAGTAGTGGGTTTTGGGGTGGTAGGCTTTGGAGTTGTAGTTGCCTCGAGTTCACAAGGTGTAGTCGTGGGTTGTAGTGGGTGTTGGGGTGGTGGGCTTTGGAGTAGTTGGTTTTGGAGTAGTAGGTTTTGGGGTGGTAGGCTTTGGAGTTGTAGTTGCCTCGAGTTCACAAGGTGTAGTCGTGGGTTTTGGAGTAGTGGGCTTTGGAGTAGTTGGTTTTGGAGTAGTTGGTTTTGGAGTAGTGGGTGTTGGGGAGGTGGGCTTTGGGGAGGTGGGCTTTGGAGTAGTTGGTTTTGGAGTAGTGGGTTTTGGGGTGGTAGGCTTTGGAGTTGTAGTTGCCTCGAGTTCACAAGGTGTAGTCGTGGGTTTTGGAGTAGTGGGCTTTGGAGTAGTGGGCTTTGGAGTAGTGGGCTTTGGAGTAGTGGGCTTTGGAGTAGTGGGCTTTGGAGTAGTTGGTTTTGGAGTAGTGGGTGTTGGGGTGGTGGGCTTTGGAGTAGTTGGCTTTGGAGTAGTGGGTTTTGGAGTAGTCGGCTTTGGAGTAGTTGGTTTTGGTGTAGTGAGTTTTGGGGTGGTGGGCTTTGGAGTAGTATCATTTATTCCACATGGAGTCGTAGTCGTAGTAGGTTTTGGAGTTTCAACACCACATGGTGTAGTTGTTACCGGCTTCTCGCCACAGCAAACATTACAATCACAAGTCTCACATTGACTGGCAGCAGCAGCAAATGCCACACCATAACGACAATGAGATCTCGAGGGTAAATCGCACATTTCCAATTCACGATTGAAATGCAAACCTTTGGGACATTCGTTCACAACAACACGACCATTGCGGGAACAAACCAAAAATTTTGAACAACTTGTTGGCAAAGCGATACGTTGACCCACATTGTCGGCACTGCAAACACTAGCCGATGTGTAATCCGCAATCGTGAGGATAGCAAAAACACATGAAATTATGGAAAATTTCATGTTTCCGAATTTTTTCCCGATATTTTATTAAAACGCGAAACAAACGGTATATCTTATGCCCGAATCTTGAAAAAGGGAAACAAGTTATAATTTGCAAAACTCTAGGTCGTTGCTTTTTATACCTAAACAAACGGGAAGATGCTGCAGACTTGCGAGAGATAAAGGCCAAATAGTTATCAGGCGATGCCTAATTCAATTATTGTGTAAAGTTAAGTAAAAGTATTTTTTATTTTTTTTTTGTTATAAATAAGAGTAAAAAATGGAGACACATGTCATGAAGTCGTATAAGAAACCAAGCCTATATCTTCGATCAATTGATGTGTTTTATCAAAGCGATAAGATTTCTTATCAAAAACATTTGATGCAAAATTTTAAAAAGTGCACATTTAGATAAAAATTTCTTAAAAATTGAATGTGTAAATATTTAGAAATTTTAAATTGATGTAAATGACAAATAATAATTGCAGCTTTTGTCATTATTTGATTTTTATAGATTTTTTAACTGTCATTTTCTTATCGATATGAAGTTTTGTATATCTGGCAATCAGACCTACATAGTCATTAACATGATTTTTATTTCATGGTCATTAAGACCATTTTATTATCAAGAAAGCTCTATAAAAATGTCTTCCTTTGGTCAACTTTTTCATAGAAATGTCTTCCTTTGGTCAACTTTTCTCTAGAAAAGTCTTCCTTTGGTCAACTTTTCTCTAGAAAAGTCTTCCTTTGGTCAACTTTTCTTTCGAAAAGTCTTCCTTTGGTCAACTTTTCTTTCGAAAAGTCTTCCTTTGGTCAACTTTTCTTTAGAAAAGTCTTCCTTTGGTCAACTTTTCTTTAGAAAAGTCTTCCTTTGGTCAACTTTTCTTTAGAAAAGTCTTCCTTTGGTCAACTTTTCTTTAGAAAAGTCTTCCTTTGGTCAACTTTTCTATAGAAAAGTCTTCCTTTGGCCAACTTTTCTATAGAAAAGTCTTTCTTTGGTCAACTTTTCTATACAAAAGCCTTCCTTTGGTCAACTTTTCAACACAAAAGTCTTCCTATGGTCCACTTTTCTATAAAAACTGTCTTCCTATGTTCAACTTCTCTATGGAAATGTCTTCCTATGTTCAACTTTTCTATATAAATGGCTTCCTATGGTCAACTTTTCTATAGAAATGTCTTCCTATGGTCAACTTTTCTATAGAAATATATTCCTATCGTCAGCTTTTCTACACAAAAGTCTTCCTTTGGTCAAATTTTCTACACAAAAGTCTTCCTTTGGTCAACTTTTCTACAGAAATGTCTTCCTTTGGTCAACTTTTCTACAGAAAAGTCTTCCTTCGGTCAACTTTTCTATAGAAATGTTTTCCTTCGGTCTACTTTTCTATAGAAATGTCTTCGTTCGGTCAACTTTTCTATAGAAATGTCTTCCTTCAGTCAACTTTTCTATAGAAATGTCTTCCTTTGGTCAACTTTTCTACGGAAAAGTCTTCCCATTGTCAACTTTTCTATAGAAATGTCTTCTAATGGACAACTTTTCTATTAAAACTGTCTTCCTTTGTTCAACTTTTCTATAAAAATGTCCTCCTATTCTCAACTTTTCTATAGAAATATCTTCCTATGGTCAAGTTTTCTATAGAAATGTCTTCCTATGGTCAACTTTTCTATAGAAATGTCTTCCTATCGTCAACTTTTCTATAGAAATGTTTCCTTTGGTCAACTTTTCTATAGAAATGTCCTCCTTTGTTCAACTTTTCTATAGAAATATCTTCCTATGGTCAAGTTTTCTATAAAAATGTCTTCCTATGGTCAACTTTTCTATAGAAATGTCTTCCTATCGTCAACTTTTCTATAGAAATGTTTTCTTTGGTCAACTTTTCTATAGAAATTCCTTCCTTCGGTCAACTTTTCTGTAGAAATGTTTTCCTTCGGTCAACTTTTCTGTAGAAATGTTTTCCTTCGGTCAACTTTTCTATAGAAATGTCTTCCTTCGGTCAACTTTTCTGTAGAAATGTCTTCCTTCGGTCAACTTTTCTGTAAAAATGTCTTCCTTCGGTCAACTTTTCTGTAGAAATGTCTTCCTTCGGTCAACTTTTCTGTAGAAATGTCTTTCTTCCGTCAACTTTTCTATAGAAATGTCTTCCTATCGTAAACTTTTCAATAGAAATGTCTTCCTTTGGTCATCTTTTCCATGAAAATGTTTTCCTTTGGTCAACTTTTCTACAGAAATTTCTTCCTTTGGTCAACTTTTCTATAGAAATGTCTTTGTTTGGTCATTTTTTGTATAGAAATGCCTTCCTTTGCTCAAATTTTGTATAGAAATGTCTTCCTTTGTTGAATTTTTCTATGGAAATGTATTTGTTTGGTCAACTTTTCTAAAGAAATGTCTTCCTTTGATCAACTTTTCCATAGAAATGTCTTCCTTAGGTCAACTTTTCTATAGAAATGTCTTAATTTGGACAACTTTTCTCTAGAAATATCTTCTTTTGGTCAACTTTTCTACAGAAAAGTCTTCCTTTGGTCAACTTTTCTACAGAAAAGTCTTTCTTTGGTCAACTTTTCTACAGAAAAGTCTTTCTTTGGTCAACTTTTCTACAGAAAAGCCTTTCTTTGGTCAACTTTTCTACAGAAAAGTCTTCCTTTGGTCAACTTTTCTGTAGAAATGTCTTCCTTCGGTCAACTTTTCTGTAGAAATGTCTTCAACTTTTCTGTAGAAATGTCTTCCTTCGGTCAACTTTTCTATAGAAATGTCTTCCTATCGTAAACTTTTCAGTAGAAATGTCTTCCTTTGGTCATCTTTTTCATGAAAATGTTTTCCTTTGGTCAACTTTTCTACAGAAATTTTTTCCTTTGGTCAACTTTTCTATAGAAATGTTTTTGTTTGGTCAATTTTTGTATAGAAATGCCTTCCTTTGCTCAAATTTTGTATAGAAATGTCTTCCTTTGTTGAATTTTTCTATGGAAATGTATTTGTTTGGTCAACTTTTCTAAAGAAATGTCTTCCTTTGATCAACTTTTCCATAGAAATGTCTTCCTTAGGTCAACTTTTCTATAGAAATGTCTTAATTTGGACAACTTTTCTCTAGAAATATCTTCTTTTGGTCAACTTTTCTATAGAAATGTCTTCCTTTGGTCAATTTTTTTACAAAAATGTCTTCCTTTTGTCAACTTTTCTATAGAAATGTCTTCCAATTTAAAGTTTAAAGGGTTGTATACTTTGTAAAATAGAAGTTATCAGTTACTTGTATTAGATTATTTCAGCTTTTCTTAATTTAGAGCCAAATATGCAGATTTATGCAAATGATTTACATACTTTTATAAAGTTGAGTTTAGGCTTTATATGCACATATAAGCAGTTGTTTTAAATAGTACTATGAAGCTAGATCTTAAGCCTTTATTTTAGGATATATTTTATTTTATTAGTTTTTACTCAAAAGAAGTTATAAACAATTTAAAGTTTAAAAAATTTTATACTCTTTAGAAAAAAGTTACCAGTTCGGATGATAAAGAGTTAAACAACTTTTTTAAATATTAACTTGTATTAGATTATTTCAGTTTTTATTGATTTAAAGCTAAATATGCAGATTTATGCAAATAATTTACATACTTTTATTAAGTTGAGTTTAGGCTTAATATGCAAATATAAGCAGGTGATTTAAGTGCTGCCATAAAGCTAGAACTTAAGTCTTTATTTTAGCTTATATTTTATTTTCTAAGTCTGTTCTCAAAAAAAGTTATAAACTATTTAAAAATTTTATACTTTTTAGAAAAAAAAAACTATTTTAAAAATTAACTTTTATCAGGTTATTTCAGTTTTTATTGATTTAAAGCTAAATATGCAGATATATGCAAATAATTTACATACTTTCATTTAGTTGAGGCTTAATATGCAAAAATAAGCAGGTGATTTAAGTGCTCCCATAAAGCTAGATTTTAAGTCTTTATTTTAGCTTATATTATATTTTCTAAGTCTGTACTCAAAAAAGGTTATAAACAATTTAAAGTTTAAAAAATTTTATACTTTTTAGAAAAAAAAAAACAGTTTTAAAAATTTTCTTGTATTAGATTATTTCAGTTTATATTTATTTAAAGCCAAATATGCAAATATATGCAAATGTTTTACTTAGTTTTATAAAGTTAAGTTAAGGCTAAATAAGCAGTTATAAGCAGAAGATTTAAGCGCTCCCATAAAGCCTAAACTTAAGCCTTTTATTTTAGTTATTTTTTATTGTAAAAGTCTTTGCTCAAGAAATGTTATTATAAAAAGAAAATTATAAAGATTTAAGTTGATTGTTACTTAAAAAAGCCGTTTTACACCTGATGACTTAATAACTCGCGCAAGTTATTAACCCTAATTGGTCATGCTGCTGCTCAAACTTAAATTGACATACATAAATTTGGCATTAACAAAAGATTTGTGTAGCCAAAGTGTGGATGCAACAAGATGAATTTAAAATATTAAAGGCAGCATAACATCAACATCATTATCATCATCATTTGTAACGGTGGCTAAAAATTAAATACGTCCTCGACCTAGTTCGATGTCAATGTTATTGTGCCACATCCTGACATATACTTACTTACATTCAGTATCACAGAAACAGAAACAACAATAATAAGGCTGTTATATGTATGTACGATATTATGAAGCAAAAGGCAAAGTCACAAAAGCTAAAGGCATCAGCATCAGCAACAAACACCATCATCATCATCTCCAACATCAACGACGACTTCATAGTCGTTGTTGTTACCATCTCCAATCATTAACGGTGGCAGTAGGAACAAGCACACAAAAGCTTAAAACCCAGCACCTCAACACCATGGCCATTACCCAAAACACCCTTAACAATACCAAAGCCAAAGTCATTCCGTTGCAAGTATACTTGCAACACAATTTACTTTACTACACTCTCCCCCATTTAGAGTTTGCAAGTTTCCCACGTTTATTTGTAGCATAATAATAATGATGATAATGATGATTGCACACGTATGTACCTCCAGTAACCACCAAAACGCCATTGACTCAACCGCATGCAACATAGAGGCAACAACAACAACGACACCCTCACAATCAACTTCATCCTCATCAATGGCAAAACAAAAACAATAATATTTATACTTGTCGTCGTTTATAGGACTCTCCTGCATTCAACAATCTCTGGCTATAAGGTGCTGGCTGGCTGGCTAAAGGACGGACTGACTGACTGACAAACAGTACAAACATCCAATGCAATGACTCCTTCTGTTACAATAACCACGATAAAACCAAATGCGAATAATAACACGAGAACATTTAAAACGACAACGATGACTGCGAAGCTCGCCTTGAAGGCTGCCACTGCATAGATGCTACTACTGTTTTCTAGGTATGAGTCCAAAAATCTGTGTTGCATTTATGTCCTTGCACTTGTAAGCCTCAATTCAATGTTACTGGCCTTAATATACAAACATTCAACCAACCATCCCAGCTTCCTTTTAAACAAAACCTTCACATGCAACCACTTACTCTTGCTTACCCTTTTTATTACCCCCTAGAGTAAATGCAATACCCTTGCAACACCCTTGTAAATCTCCAACTCTTTGCATTATTATTTGTTTGTTTGTTTGTTTGCCACTTAAATTCCTCTGCACTTTACATTTCGTTTAGAATGCAGGCCAATGCACCTTGTTTGCTCTAAAGTTATCACAGCATAACTCCCCCTTAACACTTATTCTTCCCTTAAATGTTAACTCTCCCCCACCAAACTTTTACGACCACTCTTTCCATTAACTTGGAAAACTTACTTCTTTCAGTAAAACCCTCAAAGTTCATTAGCCTTCTTAACTCTTACCTAGTTTACCTTTAAAACTCATTCCCCATTTACATACACTCTCTCTCTCTCTCTTTATTAACACAGAAAGTATTCTCTCTTTCTCTTTAATTTGCTCTCCTCGTTTAAGAACTTTAGCTTCCTTAACTAATTCTAGGTTAGAGTTTTGTATTAGAATTTATTACCTTCTCCAACAAGTTTTCACTTTAAAAAATCTTTCCCATTTACTCTAAAAAAATATCTCTCTCTTAATCAAATTCTCTAATTTATTAAAAAAAAATATATGCTTCTCTTTCTCTTAAGAGCACTGTAATGCTACTGCATACCTTTCATTAATTTAGGGGGTCCTGATTTATTTTCCATTTTCTCCGGCATATTTATTTCATTGGGTGCTATTGCATAACCCCCAATGCTGCTTTCTCTCTTATTATTCCACTTTAAAAGAGAATACTCTTAAAGTTGGGCTCTTTCTTTTTTGTGCAAGTATAAATATAGAGGAGTTTATAGGCGAAAACGAACCCAATGAATATTTGAGCAATTATTTAAAAAAAAAAATTTCGATATAAAAATTTTTAAAAAGAAAATTTTTGGGTATACAAATTTTTTATATAGAAAATTTTTCGATATCAAAATTTTTTATAAAGAAAATTTTTTTATATACAAAATTTTTTCACATAAAAATTTTTTATAAAGAAATTTTTTCTACATACAAAATTTTCGATATAAAAATTTTTTATATAGAAAAATTTTCGATATAAAAAATTTTTTATAAAGAAAATTTTTCTATATAAAAATTTTTTATAAAGAACAATTTTCGAAAAAAAAATTTTTATAGAAAATTTTTTGATACAAAAATTTTTTAAAATATAAATTACATTACTTTAAAAAAGTTGACCAAAGGAAGACATTTCTATAGAAAAGTTGACCAAAGGAAGGCATTTCTGCCCAAAAGTTGACAAAAGGAAGACATTTCTATAGAAAAGTCGACCAAGGAAAAACATTTCTATAGAAAAGTTCACCAACTGAAGACATTTCTATAGAAAAGTTGACCAAAGGAAGACATTTCTATAGAAAGGTTGACCAAAGGAAGACATTTTTTATATAAAAAATTTTTCGGTATAAAAATTTTTTATATAAAAAATTTTTCAATATAAAAATTTTTAATAAAGAAAATTTTTCGATAAAAAAACGTTTATAAAAAAAATTTTTCGATATAAAAATTTCTTATATAGAAACATTTTTTATATAGAAAATTTTTTGATACAAAAATTTTTTATATAGAAATTTTTTTTAAAATAAAAATTTTTTATATAAAAAATTTTTCGATATAAAAATTTCCTATAAAGAAAATTTTTCGATATAAAAATTTTTTATATAGAAAATTTTTCTCTATAAAATTTTTTATAAAGAAAATTTTTTAATAGAAAAGTCGTTCTTTGATTAATATCTTCCTTTGGTCAACTTTTCTTTAGAAATGTCTTCGTTTGGTCAACTTTTCTATGAAATGTCTTTCTTTGATGAACTTTTCTATAGAAATGTCTTCCTTTGGTAAACTTTTCTATAGAAATGTCTTGCTTTGGTCAACTTTTCTATAGAAATGTCTTCCTTTGGCCACCTTTTCTATAGAAATGTCTTCCTTTGGCCAACTTTTCTCTAGAAAAGTCTTCCTTAGGTCAACGTTTCTATAGAAATGTCTTCCTTAGGTCAACTTTTCTAAGAAATGTCTTCCTTTGCTCAACTTTTCTATAGAAATGTCTTCCTTTGGTCAACTTTTCTATAGAAATGTCTTCCTTTGGTCAACTTTTCTATAGAAATGTCTTCCTTTGGTCAACTTTTCTGTAGAAATTTCCTATAGAAATGTCTTCCTTTGGTCAACTTTTCTATAGAAATGTCTTCCTTTGCTCAACTTTTCTATAGAAATGTCTTCCTTTGGTCAACTTTTCTATAGAAATGTCTCCCTTTGGTCAACTTTTCTCTAGAAAAGTCAACCTTTGGTCAACTTTTCTTTAGAAATATCTTTCTTAGGTCAACTTTTCTGTAGAAATGTCTTGCTTTGGTCAACTTTTCTATAGTAAAAGTGAAAAGTATGGGAAAGTGTTGAAATTCACCGGGAATTGTTATTCATAATTTTATATTAAAAGTTTAAAATCAATAGATCATTCTTTATAAAAGTTATATCTTTAGTTTATTAAAATATAAATTAATAAAATTCTTAGAATTTTAACAATAAAATAAGACAAACAATTACTTAAATTTTTTATCTACTGTTTAAAAATAGCCCAATTTACAATCCATGGCATTAACAAAACGGAACAGCAAATTCGTTCCCACTGCGTTCGATTCTTTGTACCAAAAAGACTCAGAAATCTCAAGAATTTCGATCAAGGCCTGTTACATCTACGATATTACAAGTACTATCGCAGTTAGAACAGCAACAACATGCTAGACTATTTACCACGGATTGTGAACTGGGCTAATATTTAATTTTAGTTCATAACAACTATAGGATTTAAATGAGTTTAAAAAAATTGAGTTATTAACAAATGAACACATTTTACAATTAATTGGCTTTTAAACAATATCAACTGAAAATTCGTTTCAAATGTTTCCGATATTGTTTAAAATTTTCCGATAAGAGTTTTAAAGAAATTAGTTACAAAATTTAAAACTTAAGGAAAATATATAGCGAGAACTTCTTGAATTTAAAAGACTAAAACAAATAATGAAAATATTCATCAAAATATTCACTTAAAACCATTTCATCTTCACTGTCCGCCTGACGATGGGCAGCAATTTTATGGGCATTGCTATAGAGATCATCTAGGTCATCGGGGTCATCATCTAGAATAGAAGAAAATTATGAATTAAAAATGTTTTTCTTTAAATTTTCAATTTGCAAATATCGTCAACTTTTCTATAGAAATGTGTTCCTAGCGTCAACTTTTCTATAGAAATGTCTTCCTAACGTCAACTTTTCTATAGAAATGTCTTCCTAACGTCAACTTTTCTATAGAAATGTCTTCCTAACGTCAACTTTTCTATAGAAATGACTTCCTAACGTCAACTTTTCTATAGAAATGTCTTCCTAACGTCAACTTTTCTATAGAAATGTCTTCCTAACGTCAACTTTTCTATAGAAATGTCTTCCTAACGTCAACTTTTCTATAGAAATGTCTTCCTAACGTCAGCTTTTCTATAGAAATGTCTTCCTAACGTCAACTTTTCTATAGAAATGTCTTCCTAACGTCAACTTTTCTATAGAAATGTCTTCCTAACGTCAACTTTTCTATAGAAATGTCTTCCTAACGTCAACTTTTCTATAGAAATGTCTTCCTAACGTCAACTTTTCTATAGAAATGTCTTCCTAACGTCAACTTTTCTATAGAAATGTCTTCCTAACGTCAACTTTTCTATAGAAATGTCTTCTTAACGTCAACTTTTCTATAGAAATGTCTTCCTAACGTCAACTTTTCTATAGAAATGTCTTCCTAACGTCAACTTTTCTATAGAAATGTCTTCCTAACGTCAACTTTTCTATAGAAATGTCTTCCTAACGTCAACTTTTCTATAGAAATGTCTTCCTAACGTCAACTTTTCTATAGAAATGTCTTCCTAACGTCAACTTTTCTATAGAAATGTCTTCCTAACGTCAACTTTTCTATAGAAATGTCTTCCTAACGTCAACTTTTCTATAGAAATGTCTTCCTAACGTCAACTTTTCTATAGAAATGTCTTCCTAACGTCAACTTTTCTATAGAAATGTGTTCCTAGCGTCAACTTTTCTATAGAAATGTCTTCCTAACGTCAACTTTTCTATAGAAATGTCTTTCTATCGTCAACTTTTCTATAGAAATGTTTTCCTTTGGTCAACTTCTATATAGAAATGTTTTCCTTTTGTCAACTTTTCTATAGAAATGTTTTTACTATGGAAATGTCTTCCTATCGTCATTTTTTCTATAGAAACGCTTCCCATCGTCATTTTTCCTATAGAAATGTCTTCCTTTCGTCAACTTGTCTATAGAAATGCCTTCCTTTGGTGAACTTTTCTATAGAAATGTTTTCCTTTGGTCAACTTTTCTATAGAAATGTTTTCCTTCGGTCAACTTTTCTATAGAAATGTCTTCCCATCGTCATTTTTTTTATAGAAATGTCTTCCTATCGTAAACTTTTCTCTAGAAATGTTAGGAATAAAAAATAAAATAATAAATAAAATGTCATACCATTATATTTATGTTTCCTGCTCAGGCGGGATTTGGAAGACAAGACAGCCTCATCTAATATATCATATTCATTTGTTTTACTTTCCCTTGAGTATCTTACTGGAGGCGCCAAAAACCAATAATTATTTAAAATAGTCTTAAGACCCGGCAGTTGTCTCAGCTCCTCCAAGGCTTTAGGCTGATTTACCAAGGCCCTAAAGGCTCTTAATTGCAAACATTCCATTTGAGAGGTGGCATTTATAAGACGTATACAGGATTTGGCGGCGGTAGAGCAGACCATGGGATAAAGTTTTAGTTTGGGATCATTGGGTATATTGGTATAGGCCACACCCAAAGAGCGACGATTGAGAAAGAATTCCAGTTGGCCCCGGACACGATCAAGCAACACACCCAATATACAGCCTTGAGAGAATTTTTCACCATATTTTAAATGTACTCCCTTGTGATGGATTTTACCCATATAGGAGAAACCCCAGAAATGGGCATTGGTACCCAAGGCAGAGACAAAATGGAATTTGAATTGAGTTAAGGCTATTTTATCCGAGCCAATGCCGAACATCTGTAAGAAAAAGAGAGAAATTTTAAAACACTTTTCCATCTACCCTCGTTTATATACCTCACATATCATTTAACTTTCTAATTGTTATTCATCTAAACTATTTCTCACAATTAATTTAAATTGTTATTTCAATTGTAGTGTATCGTCACATCATTCTCGTCCGTGTAAGTTTGGTCATAGTCAAGTTTTCATTTTTCTATTATTTATTTAAACTTGAAATGTTTTGTAACTGTGTATGCAAATAATAAAAAAAAACTTAACTTTTAATTTATGTTAAATGAATTCTATTAGAACTGCAATAAAAAATAACACTCCCAGCACTTGAAATGCGGCCCCCAAGCCCCCTATAACAACAGGTGCCTATTTTGTAAAATAAATTCATCTCGATTTAAATTTAAATATGATGAGATCATTTGCCATAAGTTTTTGTTAATCATTTCTATAGAAAAGTGGACCAAAGGAAGACTTTTCTAGAGAAAAGTTGACAAAAGGAAGACATTTCTATACAAAAGTTGACCGAAAAAAGACATTTCTATAGAAAATTTTACTAAAGGAAGACATTTCTATAGAAAAGTTGACGATAGGAAGACATTTCTATAGAAAAGTTGACGATAGGAAGACATTTCTATAGAAAAGTTGACGATTGAAAAACATTTTTATAGAAAAGTTGACGATATGAAGACATTTCTACAGAAAAGTTGGCAATAGGAAGACATTTCTATAGAAAAAATGACGACAGGAAGACATTTCTATAGAAAAGTTGACGACAGGAAGACATTTCTATAGAAAAGTTGACGATAGGAAGACATTTCTATAGAAAAGTTGACGATAGGAAGACATTTCTATAGAAAAGTTGACGATAGGAAGACATTTCTATAGAAAAGTTGACCAAAGGAATACATTTCTATAGAAAAGTTGACCAAAGGAAGACATTTTTAGAGAAAAGTTGACCAAAGGAAGACATTTTTAGAGAAAAGTTGACCAAAGGTATACTTTTCTAGAGAAAAGTTGACCAAAGGAAGACTTTTTAACAGAAAAGTTGACCAAAGGAAGACTTTTCTAGAGAAAAGTTGACCAAAGGAAGACTTTTCTGACCAAAGTTGACCAAAGGAAGACTTTTCAACAGAAAAGTTGACCAAAGGAAGACTTTTCTAGAGAAAAGTTGACCAAAGGAAGACTTTTCTAGAGAAAAGTTGACCAAAGGAAGACTTTTCTAGAGAAAAGTTGACCAAAGGAAGACTTTTCTAGAGAAAAGTGGACCAAAGGAAGGCTTTTCTAGAGAAAAGTTGACCAAAGGAAGACTTTTCTAGAGAAAACTTGACCAAAGGAAGACTTTTCTAGAGAAAAGTTGACCAAATGAAGACTTTTCTAGAGAAAAGTTGACCAAAGGACGGCTTTTCTAGAGAAAAGTTGACCAAAGGAAGAATTTTCTAGAGAAAAGTTGACCAAAGAAAGACTTTTCTAGGGAAAAGTTGACCAAAGGAAGACTTTTCTAGAGAAAAGTTGACCAAAGGAAGGCTTTTCTAGAGAAAAGTTGACCAAAGGAAGACTTTTCTAGAGAAAAGTTGACCAAAGGACGGCTTTTCTAGAGAAAAGTTGACCAAAGGAAGAATTTTCTAGAGAAAAGTTGACCAAAGAAAGACTTTTCTAGGGAAAAGTTGACCAAAGGAAGACTTTTCTAAAGAAAAGTTGACCAAAGGAAGACTTTTCTAGAAAAAAGTTGACCAAAGGAAGACTTTTCTAGAGAAAAGTTGACCAAAGGAAGACTTTTTTAGAGAAAAGTTGACCAAAGGAAGACTTTTCTAGAGAAAAGTTGACCAAAGGAAGACTTTTCTAAAGAAAAGTTGACCAAAGGAAGAATTTTCTAGAGAAAAGTTAACCAAAGAAAGACTTTTCTAAAAAAAAGTTGACCAAAGGAAGACTTTTCTAGAGAAAAGTTGACCAAAGGAAGACTTTTCTAAGAGAAAAGTTGACCAAAGAAAGGCTTTTCTAGAGAAAAGTTGACCAAAGGAAGACTTTTCTAAAGAAAAGTTGACCAAAGGAAGACTTATTTAGAGAAAAGTTGACTAAAGGAAGATTTTTTTAGAGAAAAGTTGACCAAAGGAAGTTATTTCTATAGAAAACTTTTGTATAGAAATGTCTTCATTTGGTCAACTTTTCTATAGAAATGTTTTCCTTTGGTCAACTTTTCTATAGAAATGTCTTCATTTGGTCAACTTTTCTATAGAAATGTCTTCCTTTGGTCAACTTTTCTATATAAATGTCTTAATTTGGTCAACTTTTCTATAGAAATGTCTTCCTTTGGTCAACTTTTCTATAGAAATGTTTTCCTTTGGTCAACTTTTCTATAGAAATGTCTTGCTTGGGTCAGCTTTTCTAAAGAAATGTCTTTCCTTGGTCAATTTTTCTATAGAAATGTCTTGCTTTGGTCACTTTTCTATCGGAATATCTTCCTTTGGTCAACTTTTCTACAGAAATATCTTCCTTTGGTCAAATTTTCTATGTTAATGTCTTTCTATGGTCCAAAGGTGACCAAAGGAAGACTTTTCTATAAAAAAGTTGACCAAAGGAAGACTTTTCTATAGCAAATATTATTTTTTCAAAATTTATTTGAGATATCGTGACTCTTTCGAGTACCTTTCGATTAAAAGTATTAAATTAAAAGACCATAAACAATTTTCTAAAGCATGAACAACTGCTATCAATAAAAAAAAAACTATTTATTTATTTCTCACATTTAATCAAGAACACCTACTAAGTAAATGATAGAGGAAAAAAAACAACTACCTTTTAAAAAATATTATAAATAATAACAATAAAGGCAAGCCATAAGCTGATAGACTGAATGACTGACTGCATATGCACAGTGCACCAAGCCCTAAAGAACGCTACTCAAAACCAAAACAAAATGTTCACGTGAAGAGTGAATGATCACCGAATGAAAAACAAACAAAATATGTACTTCAATTAAAAAAATTGAAAAGAAAAAAACCTTGTCATAAAGCCGGCTAGATTTTCAAATTTACAATTTTATAATCATTTATAGTCAGTTAGAATTACATGTAAATTTTTGTTATTTATTTGTTTATAAAACGATAATAATAAAAAAAATATTTATCAAAAGATTTGCAGCTATTACAAGTGTTAATTTATCTTCAAAGCAGAGGCTTTGAATGAGCGATACTAGAGATCACCTTAACCCTTTTACAAATCGATCATAACTAATGATATTCCCAAGATTTCCAAAAAAAAAAAATAATTCAAAAAGAAAAATTATTCGCATTTGATCACAATCTATTACATTTATTTATTAATGTAATAGACAATTTATTGATAAAAACAAACAAAAAAATGTTGTGGGGACAACCAATTCCTTTTTACTTTTAGACAGATCGAAAACCTCGCATTATTACCCATTTTACAAACACAATCATTACGAATTATGTTTGTAAATCAAAGGTAAGATCCCAGATTATCTACTGATCAAAAGTAAACACAAACATTTTTCTGTTTCATCCTCCTTCACTTTGATCTGTTTCAAATACACCCCGAATTTGACACTAAAAGGGTTAATTTTGAAATAAGAAAAAATAAATAGATTTAAATTTTATGCCAAATTGTTTGAAGATAATGGCACGCTTCTTCTTTAAATCTATTGTGATGTCATTTAAAATTTTTCTGATTTTTTTTTATATTATAGTCGGAAACAATTTTTGGCGGTTTGTTCTTTTGCCAATTATTTCGTGATAATTAGTTAAATTAGACGCCTAGGTGCCGGCATTTTTCATAATCATGGCGCTATAGTCACAATGAATAACAAAATTTTTGGCAATTAGATAAACCCAAGTATAATAAAAACGAAAAAAATAGTCCTAACGAAAAAAAAATGGGACCTAACGAACTAAGGGGACCCTTACGAGAATTCATGAAGAGCATACGATAATACCGAATAGTATTATCGGTCATACTACCGCTGGAATAATGGATGCTAAGTATTAGGTGTCAAACTTTGCTTTCGCCGTTTCTTTTTTCCCCGAAATTCGAGGCTTCATTGAAATAAACTGCTTATACATTTACGATTTAAAGCAAAGACTCTATAATACAAAGATCTTACACTTCCATACATTGATTTGCCATATGGTCGTTTTGAAAAGTCCCATAAAACGCTTTTACTCTAATTCTATAGAAAAGTTGACCAACAGATGGCATTTTTATAAAAAAAGTTGACCAAAGGAACAATTTCTATAGAAAAAGCTGACCAAACCAAAACATTTCTATAGAAAAGTTGACCAAAGGAATACATTTCTATAGAAAAGTTGACCAAATGAAGGCATTTCTTTAGAAAAGTTGACCAAACCAAAACATTTCTATAGAAAAATTGACCAATGAAAGACATTTCTATAGAAAAGTGGACCAAAGGAATACTTTTCTATAGAAAAGTTGACCAAAGGAAAACTTTTCTAAAAAAAAGTTGACCAAAGGAAGTCATTTCTTTAGAAAAGTTGAACAAAGGAAGACATTACTATAGAAAAGTTGACCAAAGGAAGATATTTCCATAGAAAAGTAGATCAAAGGAAGACATTTCTATAGAAAAAATGAACAAAGGAAGACATTTCTATAGAAAAGTTGACCAAAGGAAGACATTTCTATAGAAAATTGACCAAAGGAACCCATTTCTTTAGAAAAGTTAACCTACGGAACCCATTTCTTTAGAAAAGTTGACTAAAATACGACTTTTCTAGAGAAAACTTGACCAAAGGAAGACATTTCTATAGAAAAGTTGACCATATAAAGACATTTCTATAGAAAAGTTGACCAAAGGAAGACATTTCTATAGAAAAGTTGATCAAACGAAGACATTTCTATAGAAAAGTTGACTAAAAGAAGACTAAAGAAAAGTTGACCGATTCAAGACATTTCTAAAGAAAAGTTGACCGAAGAAAGACAGTTCTAAAGAAAAGTTGACCTAAGAAAGACATTTCTAAAGAAAAGTTGACCAAAGAAAGATATTAAAAAAAAAATTCTAAAGAATATTTGACCAAAGGAAGACATTTCTATAAAAAAAAATTGACCAAAGGAAGACATTTCTAAAGAAAAGCTGACCAAAGAAGACATTTTTAAAGAAAAGTTCACCAAAGGAAGACATTTCTTTACAAAAGTTGACCAAAAGAACCCATTTCTTTCGAAAAGTTGACCAAAGGAAGACATTTTAATAGAAAAGTTGACCAAAGAAAGACATTTCTAAAGAAAAGTTGACCAAAGAAAGACATTTGTATACAAAAGTTGACCAAAAGAACCCATTTCTTTGGAAAAGTTGACCAAAGGAACACATTTCCATACAAAAGTTGAAAAAGGAAGACATTTCTATAGAAAAGTTGACCAAAGTTGACCAGTAGAAAAGTTGACCAAAGGAAGACATTTCTGTAGAAAAGTTGACCAAAGAAAGACATTTCTGTAGAAAAGTTGACAAAAGGAATATATTTATAAAGAAAAGTTGACCAAAGGAAGACATTTCTAAAGAAAAGTTGACCAAGCGAAGACATTTCTATAGAAAAGTTGACCAACAGAGTTGGTTTCAAGAAACTAAGGCGCTTGAGTGCTTATTTCGACACATGAAAGAGGTCATCGAAAGAGTCATCCGAGCAACCATCTTACGGATCCCCCCGTAATAATAATTAAGAGTGTCAAAGTATCATTTTCCACTACGACAGTTACGTACTAGATTAGAGAAATTCTCGAAGAGATCAGGAAGATTAAGACAGATTTTTATCCCTAATAGAGGGATGAAGAAGCTCCCTTCTTTATCCTTCCCAGTAAGGGTTAAGACCAACAAGCTGCAAGATCGGTTGCATGAAAGGCTACCAAGCATTTTGAATGATTATTATCATAAATGGGCCACATTTGCTTTAAAACTGGTCAAGTGGACCAAGTTTTCTGGGCTGATCCGTATAAATATAGCTGTATTTGCAATTTTCAGGCGGAGAGCGGCAAGCCCGTAAATTGGTCAACCTGTTCCTGACTAAGGAGGGCACCAGATTTAGCAAGTTTTTCCACAATACAGCAATGTCTCTTCATTTGCAAGTGGTAACAGATGGACATTAAATAGAGATTTTATGACGGTCTGACTCTCTATACAGAAACGAATATCTCTGTCGTTTATTCTTCGGTATCTTAACCACTTGACTGCCTTGTATATAGCCGATATATCCGTCAGAAGACGTAGTACATACTTCTACATAACTTTAAGTAGATCTACTTAGTTTTAAGTACTTCTATTAAATATGAAGTACTAAATAATAGTATTTTAAAGTACTATTTAAAATAAAGAACTTAAGGGAAGGTTAGGTCCGGTAAAGTTGAAGCAAATTCAATTTTTTTCTTATATTAAAGTCTTTTATCAATTTAAACTATTTCAAAAACTAAACATATTTCAAAAACTATTGTAGATCTTTAGCGTCTACCACTTAAATTTATAAATAAATTGATCATAATTATTTTTAGATTATACGTTATAGAAAAATATTTTTAGATTTCATTGATAGATCGAAAGAACAAATAGAGTAAAATGTAATTGAAAGAAGAAAAACTACCGGCAAATGATCATTGATAAAGCAAATTGATCATTCATAAAGAGAATTTGCTATAAAGATATTACAGATTGAGGACAAATTAATGTAAAAATCTCTGAAAATTCTGCCTGCAAAAGGATGATAGCGTTATCACCGAATCTAGAAAAAAAATTGCAAATATTTGTTTTTCTTTAACAATTTTTTTTCTTATTTAATAAATTCTTAACACGTTGTAATATAATTTGTTAATTTGAACCCTTTCAAGGGCTCACCTAAGTCATAAAATCTCTTAAAATTGAACTTTTATTTAAATTGCCGGCGATAAGAGTGGAAAATTTTTGAAATCTTTCTTTAGACTATGAAAAAAACATGTTATGTGTAATACAGTGACGGTCATTAGTTTACGACGCCTTTTAAATTAAACTTTGGTTAGAAGTTTCTTTTCGATTAACAAAAAATATATTTAAATAATTTGAGAAGATATTTTTCGAACTGTTTATATTTTTTTGATTCAATGGGGAACTACGTTAAAACCCGTTAATGTAGTAAGAGCAATCAAAATATGGGTTAAGACGTCGGGCTAGTAACCCACTCCTGGAAAAAACAATTACTACGAAATTGCCGACTCCCCAATATAAGACAAAAACGCGCGAAACTTTAAAGGAAAAATTGAAGAATATGTGCACAAGATAGAAGCGCATGGAAGTCTAACATGTGCTCGGTCTCTCACCTACACAGGTTGCAAATACAGGCCATTTGTCTAAGTAATTGATTAGTCATTATTAAATTATGAAATCATTATTAAAATTGATGGTCTCAAGTATCTAAAATAAATGGTCGATAGTTAATGGTTTTAGCTATCTAAAGTAGATGGTCTCAACTATCTAACTGAGATGGTCTCGACTATCTAAAGTCGATGGTCTCGACTATCTATAGTCGATGGTCTCAACGATCTATAATCGATGGTCTCGACTATCTATAGTCGATGTTCTCTACTATCTTTAGTCGATGGTCTCGACTATCTACATTCGATGGTCTCGACTATCTATAGTCGATGGTCTCCACAATCTATAGTCGATGGTCTCGACTATCTATAGTCGATGGTCTCGACTATCTATAGTCGATGGTCTCGACTATCTATAGTCGATGGTCTCGACTATCTATAGTCGATGGTCTCGACTATCTATAGTCGATGGTCTCGACTATCTATAGTCGATGGTCTCGACTATCTATAGTCGATGGTCTCTACTATCTTTAGTAGATGGTCTCGACTATCTTTAGTTGATGGTCTCGACTATCTACATTCGATGGTCTCGACTATCTATAGTCGATGGTCTCGACTATCTATAGTCGATGGTCTCAACTATCTATAATCGATGGTCTCGACTATCTATAGTCGATGTTCTCTACTATCTTTAGTCGATGGTCTCGACTATCTACATTCGATGGTCTCGACTATCTATAGTCGATGGTCTCAACTATCTATAATCGATGGTCTCGACTATCTATAGTCGATGTTCTCTACTATCTTTAGTCGATGGTCTCGACTATCTACATTCGATGGTCTCGACTATCTATAGTCGATGGTCTCGACTATCTATAGTCGATGGTCTCGACTATCTATAGTCGATGGTCTCGACTATCTATAGTCGATGGTCTCGACTATCTATAATCGATGGTCTCAACTATCTAACTGAGATGGTCTCGACTATCTAAAGTCGATGGTCTCGACTATCTATAGTCGATGGTCTCAACTATCTATAATCGATGGTCTCGACTATCTATAGTCGATGTTCTCTACTATCTTTAGTCGATGGTCTCGACTATCTACATTCGATGGTCTCGACTATCTATAGTCGATGGTCTCAACTATCTATAATCGATGGTCTCGACTATCTATAGTCGATGTTCTCTACTATCTTTAGTCGATGGTCTCGACTATCTACATTCGATGGTCTCGACTATCTATAGTCGATGGTCTCGACTATCTACATTCGATGGTCTCGACTATCTATAGTCGATGGTCTCGACTATCTATAGTCGATGGTCTCGACTATCTATAATCGATGGTCTCAACTATCTAACTGAGATGGTCTCGACTATCTAAAGTCGATGGTCTCGACTATCTATAGTCGATGGTCTCAACTATCTATAATCGATGGTCTCGACTATCTATAGTCGATGTTCTCTACTATCTTTAGTCGATGGTCTCGACTATCTACATTCGATGGTCTCGACTATCTATAGTCGATGGTCTCGACTATCTATAGTCGATGGTCTCGACTATCTATAGTCGATGGTCTCGACTATCTATAGTCGATGGTCTCAACTATCTATAGTCGATGGTTTCGACTATCTATAGTCGATGGTCTCTACTATCTTTAGTAGATGGTCTCGACTATCTTTAGTTGATGGTCTCGACTATCTACATTCGATGGTCTCGACTATCTATAGTCGATGGTCTCGACTATCTATAGTCGATGGTCTCGACTATCTATAGTCGATGGTCTCGACTATCTATAGTCGATGGTCTCGACTATCTATAGTCGATGATCTCGACTATCTATAGTCGATGGTTTCGACTATCTATAGTCGATGGTTTCGACTATCTATAGTCGATGGTCTCTACTATCTTTAGTCGATGGTCTCGACTATCTATAGCCGATGGTCTCGACTATCTATAGCCGATGGTCTCGACTATCTATAGTCGATGGTCTCGACTATCTATAGTCGATGGTCTCGACTACCTATAGGATTATCTCTTGTTGCCATCTTCAATATGAATAATAATTGACAAGGCAACTGAGGTTGTGTTATCAAATATCAGTTACCATATGTAAAGTTGAATTACAATACACAATCCAAGTGTCTTCATTACATTGAATTATTAAATGAAGAAAAAGCTCTTAGCTCTTTAAAATTCTGCCAACAAGTAAAAAACTGAGCCTTAGTTCGAGGTGAATATTAAATTGTATGGAAAATTTTTTAGTGGCTGTCGTAAACTAGTGAACGGCAGTGTATTTATGTTTGTAAACTCATAATATTTGTAATCATTATTTAAATGAGTTTTTTATTCACTTTATAATGACCCACATTATTTTATATTGTAAATCTGTATTACAGTATTTTTATTATTATACAATTTTTTTTTTATAACAATTTCCTTTGTTTTATTATAAAATATTTCAAGATTTCCTTATCATTTGCGTACGTACGTATTAATTACATTTAAACAAGAAAAGGTGATCTTTAAAATGGATTTAACTATAATATTAAGTTTTTTATTAAATTTTCATTGCCGGGTTTTTTTTTTTTGTTGTGTTACTAAGGAAGATCTTGAATAGATGACCTTAACTTGACTCGAAAGCTTGGTTAGACTACTTTTGAATGTCTTAGACATACGTTCTTAAAAAAAATATGTTTATATTTTTAACTAATTCCGATTAATTTTTTAAAATAAATTTTTATTTTGGAATACTAAACAGAAAAACCTATGTTTTCTTCTAAAGTTATTTGTTAAACTGATAAGCCGCATTTAAAGGTCCAGCGAAATTTTTTTATTTAAGATTTTATAATAATAATTTGTCCATTTAATGACCTTTTTATGCAAAGAGTCTGCTGCCAGACTTTTTGTTTTTAATGGCAAATAATTTTTTAATATTTTTAATAATAACAACAATTAAAATTTTATGAGTCATTTGCAAAAAACAAAATCAAAAATATACACAAAAATTTTATTTATTAATAAATTCCATAGGGAGGGGGGGCAATGCATTTCTTTAGGATCATTTGAAAAAAATTTAAAATCTTTGATTTTTAATTAAAAAGTTTTACTGTAGTGTATTGCACTAGGATCCCAATTTACTACAATTATTTATTATTGTAGTAAAAAGTTTTTCGATAAAAATAAAAAATGTTGGTAGGGAAACCTTTCCTCGACGCGTTTCGATGGTTGGTTAGGACATGTCATCAGGAGGATTATCCCTAATTCTAGACAGAGCGAAAAATCACATGTATTATTTGAGGGACTGAATAAATACGAATTATACACAAAAATTTTATTTATTAATAAATTCCATAGGGAGGGGGGGCAATGCATTTCTTTAGGATCATTTGAAAAAAATTTAAAATCTTTGATTTTTAATTAAAAAGTTTTACTGTAGTGTATTGCACTAGGATCCCAATTTACTACAATTATTTATTATTGTAGTAAAAAGTTTTTCGATAAAAATAAAAAATGTTGGTAGGGAAACCTTTCCTCGACGCGTTTCGATGGTTGGTTAGGACATGTCATCAGGAGGATTATCCCTAATTCTAGACAGAGCGAAAAATCACATGTATTATTTGAGGGACTGAATAAATACGAATTATTATTGTGTCTAACAAATATCAACATAAAGCGAAGATTATAATCTGAACAGAAACACACAAACATTTTTCAGTTTTATCATTTCTTTATTTCCCACACTTTTTAATTAAATTATTTGTATTTTTTTCAAACCTGGGACATTCCTTGGTTCTAAGGACAATCCTTCGAAACTGATCTTGCTTAATGCCCTTATTGCCATTCTCAACTCAATTCAGTTTGGTCGTCTGCCAGTCGACCCAACTTTCACTCAACCAAATTATTTTTTGATATCGCGGTACTAAAAAACGTTGAGTTCCGCAATATAAAAAAAAAACTTGGTTGAGTTAAACTTGGGTTCCGCAATATAAAAAAAAAACTTGGTTGAGTTAAACTTGGGTCGTCTGGCAGACGACCCAACCCAACGAAATCTAAAAAGATTTTGTTAATGTTAAAACTTAATGAATGACAATTAGGTTGCCTAAATTTTTTTTAATGGCAAATAATTTTTAATTATTTTTAATAATACAATTAAGATTATATGAGTCAATTGGTCCTCAGGCCAATCCTTCGAAACTGATCTCGCTTAATGCTCCTATTACCGTTCTCAACTCAACTCAGTTTGGTCGTCTGCCAGTCGAGCCAACATTCACTCAACCAAATTATTTTTTGATATTGCGGAACAAAAACAGTTCCGCAATATCAAAAAATAATTGGGTTGAGTGAAAGTTGGGTCGACTGGCAGACAACTAAACTGAGTTGAGTTGAGTATGGCAATAGGGACATTAAATTCTATAGAAGATTTTGTTAATGTTAAAACTTAATGAATGGCAATTGGGTTGCCTAAATTTTTGTTTATATGACATCGTCTAAGCCCCGAGTTTTGGTAATATAAAAGTTATATTGGCCAAATTTTAGGAAGATTGTATAAAAAAGAATATGCAACAAAAAAAAATTACTTTAAAAAAGGGAAATTGATTATTTGAATGCTTTTTAGTAGGTGATGTAGGGGATCTTGGATATCAAGTAAAGGTCCTGATCGGCCTTAAATTGGTAAGCCCAGACTTATCTTGGTCATCTTTCATCTCAACTGTGTGAACTGACCTCCTCGTGATATCACGTGGGCGCCCGTTAAAGTAGTGAGCCAATATGTGCCGCGCGTTCCTCCATAAGAACGATAAAAACATGGGTCTATGAGAATGGGCTAGTAACCTACTCCTAAAAAAAAATTGACTATGAAAAAGCAAAAAGGAAGAATTAAAACGGCTCTCTCCTAATGTTGACGACTATGGCAAACGTAAAAAGAACCATGATTTAAGAATCAGCACCTAGAACATCCGAACCCTCTACAGAGGAGGTGCTCTGATCCAGTTGATGGATGTTCTCGAGGAATATAAATGTGATCTGACTAATGGAATGGCCACGGCGTCGCCAAGACACCAAAAGGTGACCTATATTACAGCTGTCATGAGATTAGGCATGAATTTGGTTGCGGATTCATAGTTAGCAAAAAAATGCGTAACCTAGTCTCCAGATTCACCCAAAATACTTCTGAGTTTAATTTATGCTCACGGTCCCACAGAGGAGAAAGATAAAGATTTAAAAGAAGCCTTTTATGAACAACTCGAGGAAGTTTATGATAGCTGCCCCAGTTATGACGTAAAAATAATACTGCGTGATCTTAACGCATAGATTGGACGGGAAAGTTGTTTTGAGCTCACTGTTGGTAAATTCAGCCTCCACAACGTAACATCTGACAATGGTAATGGGTGTTTTTTTAGAGGTATAGAACTTCGAATTGAAATAAAACACAAGAAAATCGTTTTAATGTCCATCAATTTGGCTTTATTGGAAGGATAATTTTATGCCATTAATGTTTAAATATGATTTCGGGCATGTGGCCGCCGCGGCTGGCTCGAATAAAGCCAATTCTACAAGTCTAATTTTCAACTACTTTTTCGAGCATATGGGGCCGTATGTTGGCAATAACGCCACGAATGTTGGCTTCCAACTCCCCTAACGTTTCTGGTTTGTTGGCGTAGACGAGCGACTTCACATATCCCCAAAGAAAATAATCCAGTGGTGTCAAATCGCACGATCTTGGTGGCCAATTGACAGGCCCATTCCGCGAAATTATGCGCTCATCGAATGTTTCCTTCAATAAATCAATTGTGACGTGCGCTGTGTGGCATGTAGCGCCGTCTTGTTGGAACCACAACTCATCCACATTCATGCCATCCAATTGGGGAACAAAATAGTCGGTTATCATGGCTCTATACCGGTCTCCATTTATGGTAACTGACTCTCCAGCATTATTTCGGAAGAAGTATGGCCCAATGACTCCACCAGCCCATAGAGCACACCAAACAGTCCGTTTTTGTGGATGTAATGGCGTCTCAAGGGTCTCATGTGGATTCTCTTCACTCCAAATGCGGCAATTTTGCTTGTTGACGTAGCCATTCAACCAAAAATGAGCCTCATTACTGAACAAAATTTTGCGATGAAAATCAGCATCGAGATCAATCTCATTTTCGGCCCATACACCAAAATCACGACGCATTGCATGATCTCGCGGCTTTAATTCTTGCACAAGCTGGATCTTGTAAGGTCGCAAGCCAAGATCTTTGCGCAAAATCTTCCATAAAGTTGATGGACAAAGCTCCAATTGCTGTGCACGGTGGCGAATCGATTCATTCGGGTCCTCTTCAACACTTTGCTCTACAGCGGCAATTGTTTCTTCGATGCGCTGTTCGACGTCGCTGCGGATGCGTATTATCACATAAAGTAAACGTAGTGCGAAAACGATCCATGGTTAACCGAATTAATTGCTCTGATGGACGATTATGTCGACCATAAAATGGACGGAGCTCGCGGTAAACTTCGCGAACTGAACCATTATTTTCGAAATAAATTTGCACGATTTGCAAGCGTTGTTCTTTTGTCAACCTGTTCATGATGAAATGGCAAACCAAACTAAATATTAATCACTTGACAGCTGACAAAATGGCCACCAGTTAAAAAAGTGATGCCAACTTAAAGTTCTATACCTCAATAAAAAACACCCGATATAAGGTTGAGTGAGTAGCACCAGATTTCAACACCGTAGAATACACAAAGCTACAAAAAATCAAATAGACCATATTGTAGTTGAAGGAAGGCACTCATTAAGTGTATTGGATGTGCGTACAATTTGGGGAGTTGATATAGACTCCGATCATTATCTCGTTGCAGCCAAGGTGAGAACACGCCTGAGTATGTCGGAAATTTAACATCACCAAGCTACAATCCCATCGAATTGCCACCGATTACTGGCGACGAACAGCTCAATTGCTTGGAGAAAATATTTCTAGTCCCAAAGACATCAGCGCTCTATGGCAACATATTGCCAACTCTATGAAAACTGCTGCAACAACTGTATTGGGGTTCCAAAACCCTCTTCCTAAAAACTCTTGGTATGACAAGGAGTGCTGCGATGTCACTGCTGCGAAAAAAAGGTAGCCTAAAGGGCAACCCTGTAGTCAGTAGTTACTCATCGAACTTTAGAAAGATATCGAGAAAGAAAGAGGAAAGAGAAACGCCTATTCCGAAGAAAAAAGAGAGAAATGGAAAGACGTTTGTTCGAGGAGATTGAATTATATAAGAGTCGTAATGAATTGCGTAACTTTTATCAAAAAAGTTAAACACCAAATGGATGGTTGCAAGGACGACCAAGGAAACCTGGTAACGGAGGCTGAAAACGTACTCAAACTATGGAAGGAGCACTTTTCCAAATTGTTTTCAAATTGGTAATAATTAATAGTTTTATGAATTTATGGCTCGATTGTGTATTGCAACTCAACTTTAATTATGTTGCCAAAATCACATAACGTATGGCAACTGATAAACGATAACAGAACCTCAGTTACCTTGTCAATTTAGGTTACTTAAGCAACTGTGAATTTGTAGTTGCTATAATTTTTTTTTTTTTTTTTTTTTTTAGCGGAAGAAATATATTCCAAAAATTTTGAAATTTTAAGGGAAAAATAATTTAATATGCAAAATAGTTTAAATTAATAAGACCTTAACTAATTAATTATCATCGATTATTTTTAGTATATTTAAATATTTATTAAATAGCAAGTAAAATCGTTTAGTTATTAATTTTTATTTGTTGCTTAAAAACAATATTTATTAAACAAATAAACAAGTAAATTTATTTATTTGTTTTCGTGTTTTATATATTTTCTTACAACTTGTCATATACAATATAAAATAGATAAGATTTGTTGAACAAGACTTGGGTGTGTTTCAAGCACCTGAGAAAACTTTACAGAATAGAACTCAACTATAGAAATTTCGAAAAGATCTTGAAAATATTCCACTTAGAATGTATTTCGGGAAATTTGTCAGTTTAAGGGGTAAAAAAGGGCACTATCATCTGAATATATTGGGTAACTCAAGTTCATAATAGCTAGGACAGACTAAAGTACTAAATAAGTCTACAAGAATTTGGTTCAAGAGCAGATAAATTGACCATTTCGAAAAATTTTCTATAGAAACATTTTTTTTAATGAAAAATTTTCTATAGAAAAATTTTTTTAACGAAAAATTTTCTATAGAAAATTTTTTTTTAACGAAAAATTTTCTATATACAATTTTTTTAAGAAAAATTTTTTTAACGAACAATTTTCTATAGAAAAATTTTGTTAACGAAAAATTTTTGAACGAAAAATTTTCTATAGAAAATTTTTTTTAACGAAAAATTTTCCATAGAAAAATGTTTTTAACGAAAAATTTTGTAAAGAAAAATTTCATAACGAAAAATTTTCTATAGAGAATTTTTTTTAACGAAAAATTTTCTATAGAAAATTTTTTTTTAACGAAAAATTTTCTATAGAAAATTTTTTTTTAACGAAAAATTTTCTATAGAAAATTTTTTTTTAACGAAAAATTTTCTATAGAAAATTTTTTTTTAACGAAAAATTTTCTATAGAAAATTTTTTTTTAACAAAAAATTTTCTATAGAAAATTTTTTTTAACGAAAAATTTTCTATAGAAAATTTTTTTTAACGAAAAATTTTCTATAGAAAATTTTTTTTAACGAAAAATTTTCTATAGAAAATTTTTTTTAACGAAAAATTTTTTATAGAAAATTTTTTTTAACGAAAAATTTTCTATAGAAAAATTTTTTTAACGAAAAATTTAAAATTTTTTTAACGAAAAATTTTCTATATAAAATTTTTTTAACGAAAACTTTTCTATAGAAAAATTTTTTTAACGAACAATTTTCTATAGAAAAATTTTTTATAAAAAATTTTCTATAGAAAAATTTTTAACGAAAAATGTTCTACAGAAAATTTTCTATAGAAAAATTTTTAACGAAAAATGTTCTATAGAAAAATTTTTAACGAAAAATGTTCTATAGAAAAATTTTTTTAACAAAAATGTTCTATAGAAAATTTTTTTAACGAAAAATTTTCTATATAAAATTTTTTTAACGAAAAATTTTCTATATAAAATTTTTTTAACAAAAAATTTTCTATGGAAAAATTTTTTTAACGAAAAATTTTCTATAGAAAATTTTTTTTAACGAACAATTTTCTATAGAAAAATTTTTTTAACGAAAAATTTTCTATAGAAAAATTTTTTAACGAAAAATTTTCCATAGAAAAATTTTTTTAACGAAAAATTTTGATAACGAAAATTTTCTATAGAAGATTTTTTTAACGAAAAATTTTCTATAAAAAATTTTTTTAACGAAAAATTTTCTATAGAAAATTTTTTTAACGAAAAATTTTCTATACAAAAATTTTTTAACGAAAAATTTTCTATAAAAAATTTTTTTAACGAAAAATTTTCTATAGAAAAATTTTTTAACGAAAAATTTTCTAACGAAAAATTTGTTTAACGAAAAATTTTCTATAGAAAAATTTTTTTAACGAAAAATTTTCTATAGAAAAATTTTTTAACGAAAAATGTTCTTCAGAAAAATTTTTTTAACGAAAAATTTTCTATAGAAAAATTTTTTAACGAAAAATTTTCTATAGAAAAATTCTTTAACGAAGAATTTTGTAAAGAAAAATTTTGATAACGAAAATTTTCTATAGAAATTTGTTTAATATTTTAGATTCCTGAAGTTGTTTAATTACATATTCTCGATAGTAAGTGGTCAGTATTTCCGACTGTTATTCGGTATTTTTATAAAATATCCTCGATAGTATATTTTCCGAATCTTGGGACTGTTAAAGTTTATTTTTTATCAAATAACCTCTACTGTATGAGGTCGCTTGAACCGCCGTAGTATAGCAGGTTAGTCATCCGCCTAGCATACCAGAGGCCCAACTTCGATCCCTGGCGAGACTCACTTGAAAAAATAAATTTTCAAAAAAAAGCGGCGGTTCACCTCATAACTTAGCTAGCCGCTGGTTATTGAGTATTAGGCTATGTAAAACTTCTCTAACTAATGCATTTGCCGTTCGGAGCCGGCGTTAAAACGTAGGTCCCTTTCAATGAGTCTAAAAATAGAATGGGATGCAGCTCATTGTCTGAGAGAAGTACCCCTTGTTCCAATTGGAATGTTGTCGGGGAATTATATATATAAATATATGTACGAGGTCGCTATTTCCACTGTTCTTGAGATTATTGTTTAATATCCTCGATAGTATAGAGATCAGTATCTCCAACTTAATTTTTTATTGCTTATAATATTTTTAAGAATGTTTAAACATTCAAAACTTTGTTGTTAAAAAAGTGTTTTATATTCTTTTACTGAATATTCTTGACAGAAGTTGTTTAGTATTCCCACAGTTCTTGAGATCTTTTTTAAATATCCTCGATAGTAAAGAGATCAATATCCCCTTCCTAATTTTCTATTGTTAATCACCTTTTTTTAACAATTATCTAATTTCATTTTGTTTTTCTATGATGTAATTTCAAAATATATTATAGACAAGATTAAATAAAGTAACATAACTTACCACATCTGTACCCGACAAAGCCGTCAGTACTCTCATCTCCCAGAAATGCATCATACCCGCCGCCAAGGGCTTGTCACCCCTGACTATGGCGGTACCTTGTGAGTATACAGGATGGAATGTAATATCTTGTCCATTAATCACTGTATCTGAATCTGGACAATCATACCAATTCCAGTGTATAGAATGTGTGTTAGGATCATCTTCACCACAACGACATTTAACCAAATCGGGTATTGGGCCCTTAGAGCAGGCTACAGCTGTAGTTTTGGGAAAGTCACAATCACAGTAGGCAGGACATAGAGTAAGACGTGTATGGCCACCAGCGGGCCTATAGCAAGGATGAGATATTAAAATCTCATTATCATCATTATGATTATTATGAAGCATGATTTGTTTTGCACAAAAATTTAAAGGCTTTAAGGTTCGTAAAAGCCAATTTGTTGCCGGATGTTGAAAGAGAAAGAGTGCAGGAATTTTCCAGTTTAGAAGAGTTCTAGTCGTACGATGAGGACTGTTGAGAATAAATGCAATGTTGGGGATTAGCAAACTTATTAGTTGACCCGTTTTGGCTGTTTTATTAAAACTTTTTGTATAATAAATTTGTTTTTTACTAATTTATCAAATATTTTTTTATTGAAATTGATATATTTCCTGGTCGTTACGCTTTACTTTTGGAAAATCAACAAGAACACCCGAACCGTTCGTACGTTTTCTTTTAGTTTTTTTCTACGTTCAAAAAAACACATGCGCTACGTTAGCTGTCCAAGACTTGAATGATACAATTACCCATGTCTATGTACTCTCATAAGCTCTTTTAACTTTTTTTGTTTAGCGTATTATCTGTCTAGTCGAAATGGTTGCTCGTTTCATGATTCAATCGGTTTTGGGTGGTGGTGGTGGTGTTAGTGGTACCAATGATTCAATAAATGCTTAATAGTTGTAAACAATTGGGGGTTTGTTTATATTATTATGGAAAGCTACATTGGATGAGTTGGTATTGGAGGTACATGGGAAAATAATGGTGGCATACAAGGGAAACTAGTAAAACATTTGAAAATGACTCAGAGGTTTTAATAATACAAAGAAGAGTAGTAGTTTTAGATAAAGACCATAAAGCCTGACTTACGGAGATTAGCTGAAAATGACTCAAATGCTTTAATAATACCAAGAAAAGTATGATTTTATTTTAGATAAAGACCATAAAGCCTGACTCGGAAATAACTGCTCCATTGGCGCTTAATTTCTTCTCAGCTACGAGTTTAGGTCAATAATTCCGTGACTTTATGAATAAAGTGGCAAGTTTATATAAAGTTAATTTATTTTTCAAGGTAGTCTTCTTTGAGCTACGTGCTTTTATAATACCCCCAAAAGTATGGATTTGTTTTAGATAATCTCCCTAAAGCCTGAGTTTCTGAGATTACTTTTCATCGGCGCTAAAATCTTTTATGCTCCGGTCATTTACAAACGCATCTGGGCCCAACCCCGATCATCATATTATTTTCCGAAAAAAGTCTTACAGCCAAAAATAGTAATAATCGCTATATAATCAAATAATACAACCTTACATAAATTATATTATACATAGACTTAAGTCTTACAAGCTCCTTCCCATAACTAAGGCATCTGTGACCCATACTTCAACACCTTATTATCATCTTATACCGCGAAGGGTCAGAAACATGTCATACAATTGGTAATAGTTATCTTCTAATCAGATAATACTAGCTTATATTATTTATATTATTCATTGGTTTTCATCTTACATGCTCCGGACATCTGTAACCCACATTCCAACTAACGATCTTCAGCTTACAGTCCCCCTCAACTTTTGTCACAACACAAAAACATCTTACCAAATTATACCATCCTACTTTTCATTGACTTCCAATCCCTACGCTCCGTCTAATACCTAACACTTGTAACCCATATCCAAGCCCCTAGGTAGGGCATCTGGTAATTCGTCTTAATTTTCCCACTTTTCTTTATATCTTTTACACGGCCCTTCCGTTTTCACATTATTACATTCTTCACTCGGCACCTTGACCATTTCTTACTTATTTTTCCATTAATAATAAATTAACCATTACTTTATTTTAAATAAATTTCATAATTTTAATAAAGAAGAACTACTTTTTTCTTATTTTATTAAAAATAATGACAAAACTTACAAAAATAAGCGTATTTTCCTCAGCTGCCTACAAAAAACTAGATTATTGGTGAGAATGAGAAGAGTGAGGACAAAATGTAAACAAAGGCAGGGTTGTATTTTTTGGTATGAATGCAAAGTTAATTTTAAAGAGTAGCTAAATATAACAGTGATTTCTAAAGAAAAAGGTACAACTAGCTACATTAATGAAAATATTCATAATAAACAGAAAAAAAAATAAAGCCGAAAAATTTTCTTTGGAAAAAATTTGATAATGAAAAATATTCCATAGAAAATTTTTCTATAGAATAATTTTTTTAACAAAAATTTTTCTATAGAAAAATTTTCTTAACGAAAAATTTTTTATAAAAAAATTTCTTAACGAAAAATTTCTTAACCCAAAATTTTCTATAGAAAAATTTTCTTAACGAAAAATTTCTTAACGAAAATTTTCTTAACGAAAAATTTTCTTAACGAAAAATTTTCTTAACGAAAAATTTTCTTAACGAAAAATTTTCTTAACGAAAAATTTTCTTAACGAAAAATTTTCTTAACGAAAAATTTTCTTAACGAAAAATTTTCTTAACGAAAAATTTTCTTAATGAAAAATTTTCTTAACGAAAAATTTTCTATAGAAAAATTTTCTTAACGAAAAATTTTCTTAACGAAAAATTTTCTATAGAAAAATTTTCTTAACGAAAAATTTTCTATAGAAAAATTTTCTTAACGAAAAATTTTCTATAGAAAAATTTTCTTAACGAAAAATTTTCTATAGAAAAATTTTCTTAACGAAAAATTTTCTATAGAAAAATTTTCTTAACGAAAAATTTTCTATAGAAAAATTTTCTTAACGAAAAATTTTCTATAGAAAAATTTTCTTAACGAAAAATTTTCTATAGAAAAATTTTCTTAACGAAAAATTTTCTATAGAAAAATTTTCTTAACGAAAAATTTTCTATAGAAAAATTTTCTTAACGAAAAATTTTCTATAGAAAAATTTTCTTAACGAAAAATTTTCTATAGAAAAATTTTCTTAACGAAAAATTTTCTATAGAAAAATTTTCTTAACGAAAAATTTTCTTAACGAAAAATTTTCTATAGAAAAATTTTCTTAAAGAAAAATTTTCTTAACGAAAAATTTTCTATAGAAAAATTTTCTTAACGAAAAATTTTCTATAGAAAAATTTTCTTAACGAAAAATTTTCTATAGAAAAATTTTCTTAACGAAAAATTTTCTATAGAAAAATTTTCTTAACGAAAAATTTTCTATAGAAAAATTTTCTTAACGAAAAATTTTCTATAGATAAATTTTTTTAACGAAAAATTTTCTATAAAAAAAATTTCTTTTACGAAAATTTTTCTATACAAAATTTTTTTTTAAGAATTTTTTTTTTTAATTTTTTTAAGAAAATTTTTCTATGAATTTTTTTTTTAAATTTTCCTATAAATTTTTTTTAAGAATTTTTTTCTATGGAAAAAATTAAAAAAAAAAAAATTTCCTATAATTTTTTTTTTAAGAAAATTTTTCTATAAAAAAAAAATAAAGAAAATTTTTCTATAGATACATTTTTTTAAGAAAATTTTTCTATAGAAATTTTTTTTTAATAAAATTTATTTTAAGAAAATTTTAAGGAAGTGCTTCTGATAAGACAAATTTCCTTGTCCAAAGCCACAATGGCTATGGACTCAAATGATGAATGTCTTTGATAAAGGTTACCTCCAAGGTAACGGATTCCCTTGATTCTAAAGAACAAAAAAACAATCATAAATTTTGATTTTCAACTTCCAAAATCTAAACTTTTGAACTCAATTCACTTTTTGCATGGGATCCATATAAAGTTTGGCATTTTTGGGCTGCATTAATACCGGATTGACAGCATGACGAAATTTGCCCCATTGTGGACCACTGGAAAAAAAAGATCATACAAATTTCCCTCTTATTGTTCTTAATGGAACTCACTTTACAGCCACGTCGAAATATTCTTCTGCATACAAATTATCCTTCCTTTGCAAACGATAACACGAGACCAACTCATTTCCCGGTCTTGTGGGGTATTGACCCTCGGTTCGAAATACCTTCTCATGATCATCCACATTAAAGGAAATCAAATTTGAGGCTAGACCAAATAGTCCGGGCATACATATATCACCATGACGTTGCCTTAGCAGACACGAAACATCGATAAAGGGTAAATTATGAAACTCTCCTCCCTTCATAAAGCCGCGAAATATTTGAAATTTGCTAGGTCCCGGCAGAGGAAGGGTTTTTCTATAGAAAATGTTTTGTTAAAAAAAAATTTCTATAGAAAATTTTTCTAAAAATTTTTTAATCAAAAATTTTCTTGCAAATGCTTTTAGTTATTGTTTAACAAGAAGTGACAATGGCGACTAACACTTATCATTTTTTATCTAATTAAGTTTAAAATGTATCAGAGATGTATCAAAACTCTTCGATCAAGAACGACTGTATGATTCCCTATACCACTGAAGTCATATGTGCTTAGTTTTGTTATCGTGCTAACATATTCTCGAGATTTGAATCATTTCCGACATTTGTTCTTATAGGGGAGCAAGGGTTAAATCAGGACCAAGGGTTAAATCTGGACCAATTGGTATAACAAGTATGTGTGCAAAGCATACAATTTTTGTTATCTTCAGATTTACGAAGATTTTTGGTCTTTAGGTTTGTATGAAAGCTATGGTCCAATGTGGACTGTTTCCAAGAAAATTTGGTGCCGTAATTTCTGTTTATATGTGTAATATTTCTGGTGTTGGCGGTCGAGATTTGAATTCCTTTAATCTGTTCTTTGGGAGATACTTAAAATAATGTCATGATATGGGCCAATTTCGAATGTTTCATTTCATTTTTAAAACTGCGTACTTTGTTGACTCTGGAATCAGTATCGATTATTTCGGTTTTCAGACCAATATTTCTGTGTGTTGTCTACATCAGCTCAAGCTTATAATACCCCTCCTCAGACCTATAATGGTGTAGCTTAATAAATGTCTGGAATATTAAATTAAAAACATATTGTATATACCACCTCGGGCGATATAGACTAACGTTGCTCTTGATTTGAAATTCAATAACAAAGTAACGCTCACAGTTCTAATTTAGTCTTGATCGAGTGAGGTCGATCTATTATAAAAAAAAAACAACGTAGATAATAAAATGTTAACAAAAATACAATTTAAACAACCTAAATATTTATTTAAATTAATAAACTACAACAAATATTCAACAGTTGTTGATATCAAGGTATGAAGAACGCAAAATTATCATCCAAATGTTTATTTTGTTCTGATACGCAGTTGCCTGAGGCGATTAATCTGAGAAGGGACTTAAATATACAATATTTACTTATCAATTTAGTTATTTATTTAATATGTATGATTAAATTTTAGATTATATATTTAAATTTTGCAAATGTGTAAAGTTCAAGGCTTATTCATTTTGTACGAGGGAGGGTCAATAAGTCTTTTTGATTTGTTCGCCTCTTAAATGATATGGCAACACTGCTGCTCCTGTCAACAGGCAACTGTCAACATCGATTTTGGTGTTCTGGCGGTTATTTTTGGTTCTGGCATTCTAAGGTGTTTCGATTTCGATTAATAGCGTGATTTTCAGAGGAATTCTGAATAAATTTGGATATATTAATATGTTATTAATTCATCCAGGGGGTTACTCCTTATCTCTATTTAAATATTTTTAAATCGAGAAACAGAAAAACCTGCATGCATGAAAATTTCATATCATTTTTTTATATATAACTTTTGATATACTTTTTTAGACCAATCAACCTGCCTTGGAAACCTCTTATGTGAATAGTTTACAAGAAGAATGGGAGCTAGCAAAACCCTTCAAATCTCTGCCGGGACCTAGCAAATTTCAAATATTTCGCGGCTTTATGAAGGGAGGCGAGTTTCATAATTTACCCTTTATAGATGTTTTGTGTCTGCTAAGGCAACGTCATGGTGATATCTACTATATGCCCGGACTATTTGGTCTACCCTCAAATTTGATTTCGTTTAATGTGGATGATCATGAGAAGGTATTTAGGACCGAGGGTCAATATCCCACAAGACCGGGAAATGAGTTGGTCTCGTATTATCGTTTGCAGAGGAAGGATAATTTTTATGCAGAAGAATATTTGGGAGTGGCTGGAAAGTGAGTTTTATTAGGAACAAAAAAGGGGGAAAATTTATATTATTCTTATTTTTCTTAGTGGTCCACAATGGGGCAAATTTCGTCATGCTGTCAATCCGGTATTAATGCAGCCCAAAAATGCCAAACTTTATATGGATCCTATGCAAAAAGTGAATAGTGAGTTCATACAAAGGTAGGTTTCAGATTTTGGTAGTTAAACAGGAAAATTTATGACTTTTTTTTGTTCTTTAGAATTAAGGAAATCCGGGACCCTAAGACCTTGGAGGTACCGGAAACCTTTATCAAAGACATTAATCATTTGTCATTTGAATCCATAGCCATTGTGGCCTTAGACAAGGAAATGGGTCTTATCAGAAGCACTTCTCTTTCGCCCGAAACTAAGGAATTATTTGATAATTTCCAAACTTTTACAAGAGCCTTTTACGATTTGGGCATAAAACCAACGATTTACAAATACATCAAGACCCCTACCTACAAACGTTTTGCCAAGTCCATGGATATTATGTTTGATATCTGTTTGAAGTATACCAATGAGGCGCTACAACGTTTGGAAGAAGATAAGAATTCGGAAGGAAATAGCGTTTTGGAGAAATTATTGAAAATTGACAAGAAAATTGCCATGATTATGGCCATTGACATGATGGTTGGTGGTGTTGAGGCAACCTCCTCGATTTTGGCTGCCCTAATTTTATGTTTGGCCAAAAATCCCGAGAAACAGGCGAAACTAAGAGAAGAGATTTTGAAGACTATAGGAAGTAATGAAAAATTCACGATTGAAAATATGAAAAATTTGCCCTATCTCAGGGCCTGCATTAAGGAGACCCTAAGATTATATCCCATTATTTTTGGTAATATGAGAGCCACGGGCATGGATATTTGCCTAAGTGGCTATCAGATTCCCAAAAATACCAATGTAATGTTGGTCTCCAATTTATTGCTTAAGGATGAGAAATATTTTGCCAAACCTAAGGAATTTAGGCCGGAAAGATGGTTGAGAGGCGATAACTTGGAAGGTGATAATGCCAGTAACAAGAATTTCAATGCATTTACATTTTTACCCTTTGGCTTTGGACCACGCTCGTGTGTGGGCAAACGTATAGTTGATTTGGAAATGGAAATAACTTTGGCCAATTTGGTGCGAAATTTCGAAATCGAATTTAATTATCCCAGTGAAAATGCCTTTAAGAGTTATTTTATGAATTCTCCAGTTGTACCCTTGAAATTTAGATTTAGTGATTTGAAATAAAGTTTAGTTTTAAGATATTTTGGATTAACTTGTTCTCAAAATTTCCAAAAATATAGATTAATATAAGACTAAACTGCGACGATTCTCACTTTTGCAGTTCTTAAATGTTCATCATATCTCGTATACCAAATTTCACTGAATTGTAATAGTACTGTAAATCCCATCTATGTATTATATCACTTGTTATGAATTTAAATATCAATAAAATTTAAACAGTTCTAAACTAGTCTCGCATTTGTCAAACGTTATGATGATTTTCATCATATCTCGTATACCAAATTTCACTGAATTGCAATAGTAATGTAAATCCCATCTCTGTATTATATTGTTAAGAATTTAAATATCAATAAAATTTAAACAGTTCTAAACTAGTCTTCAACGCGGGAGGTCTATAATAAAACGATTTAGTCAATAAAATGTTAACAAGAATTCAATTGAAACAACCAAAATATTTATTTAAATTGATAAATTACCAAAAGTATTCTACGATAACTGACTCCAAGGTATGTAAGATAAGATACTAATTAAGGTACGAGGGTTAACTTTCATGTTTTGAGAACGGTCAATCCACTTCTGTCTTCTGCCAACTCAGATTTCTATAGTAATGTCTAATATTTTTGAAAATACATTGTTTTGACATATGAGGTTAGGAAGTAAATTGACTGTCGAATGAAATGTCAAGAATTGAGCTGTCATTCTTTGGTTCTCCCGATATAACGATTGGAAGTCCTAATCTGATTGACTGCGTGACCTGTTTACAAAAACTCCAGCTTCAGACCATCTGCCCATAATCTATAGACTGGAGGGACCAAACAATTTTATCGTCTCTGAACGCTGTACTTACACAAACCAGAAAAAAAAGGACGGGAGCGGCTTCAGAGAATTCAACGACCGCCACTACCGAGATTTCCAACCACAATATAACATACACGACGTAGAGAGAAAGTTTAGGGCAACCATCAACGCTGCAGCTACTCGCTTCATCTCTGCTGGTAGAATATCCGTAGTGAGGCCGCACTTCCCAGCAAAAGCAGTGAGATTTACATAAGGATATTGAGATCGGCAGGTTGGTAAATGAGGGCAAGCGGAACTGTTAGCTTGATCACTTGGCACAGGAATAAGCAAGTTGTAATCCACTGTTGGGATGCAAATGGGATGGAGTTGTTACCTGCGTTTCCTGCTAACAGGTTATAACTGTATTCAATTCCTATTCACACCTCCTCGGGGTACATCCTGGAAACCTAAGCAACCTGGTTGAAGATGCGGTAAACAACCCTAATGGGATTCTAGGTCAGGGCTAACGTTAAGGGGAGTTATCTTGGAGCCATTCCGACGCATTTGGTCTAAGATAATTGTGCTGGACAAAGTACGAAACTGTAGCGTCTGTTCAATATGTTAGTTGCGGCTGCAAGCGGGCTTCTGCCTCGGACCGAGCGGCTCGCTTTACAAACGTGGCTCTTGTCTTTGGACTTATCATCGATCGACTTAGCACTTACGATGTTTTAAGCGTGGAAAGAAACAACATTACAGGATAATCAAGCAAGAAATCCCCCTGCTACGGCAGCTCGCAAGAACATCCGGATGAATGAAACCAAGTGAGAAGAAGATCCAATGTTCGATCTCTCTCAACCCTATGAAATAGAATGATCGGGCCGCTAATAAGTTTGCCCACAACACCAGATCCGATTATTTAGCCGATTATTTGTTGAGCAAGACAAGTCGAAGTATTGTTCACAAGCTGCATGATTTCCCAGTCTCGGACCCACCACAACTTTTTACGCCCACTGAAGTTACAAAGGCCATCCGCACAGCTAATTACAGTGGGCGTAAACCACTGTAATTGCAAAGGCCATCCGTACAGCTAAGCTTTCTAATGCCGATTATTTATTGAGCATCCCGAGAGAGACATGGCAAAAAGGAGTACTATTCACAAGCTGCATGATCTTACAGTCTCGAATCCACGACAACTTTTTACTCCCGCTAAAGATGCAAAGGCCATCCGTACAGCTAAGTCTTCTAAGGTCGATTATTTATTAAGCACCTCGAGAGACCTCGAACTTGATCTAGCTGGGAGTCGAGATCTCTACAATCTCGATAATAGCAGAGTACAGCGAAACCCCGACAGGGGTCCGAGATCCTGTGGGAGATTCCGCTTGGGGCTGGTCAGAAGCCGAGATCACAGTGATCTCAAGTTCAGACTCGAGCGTGACATCCGCCAGTGGCCCCAGTGGAAAAGGAGGAATTCAGTAAAACTTCCGTCGTTCCCACTGTCTTCTCTAAAACCGTCCATATTTGTCCGAGTCAATGTCACTAAGTGTCAGTTCGTCAATTTCACCTCTGTCTACTGTATCCCGTCTGACCCTGAAGCTTTACTTCAAGGAAGTCCCGTCCGTGTCGTGTTGATTTTAATTTTTGTTAATATTTTGATTCCTTTTCATATAATTTCTTAGATCAATCAACCTGCTTTGGAAACCTCATATGTTCAAAGTTTACAAAAAGAATGGTCTCGAGCAAAACCCTTTGGATCCGTGCCAGGACCATCCAAATTTCAAATGTTTCGTGGCTTTATGAAGGGAGGAGATTTTCATAATTTACCTTTTGTGGATCTGTTAAGTTTGCTAAGGCAACGTTATGGTGATATCTTTAAAATGCCCGGCCTATTTCGTTTATCCTCAAAATTAATTTCGTTTAATTTGGACGATCATGAAAAGATCTTTCGTACGGAGGGGCAATATCCCACAAGACCGGGAAATGATCTGGTGAATTTTTATCGTTTGCAAAGAAAGGATAAATTTTATGTAGAAGAATATTTGGGAGTGGCGGGCAAGTAAGTTTATTGGGATACCCTACAACTCAGAGGTAAAATTTGATACTATAGTCCAGATTTGTTTAATGATTCCTCTGAAGTTGTGGGGTATAAAATGGGGAAAGGACGTTTTAAATAATTTTATATTAATTTATCTTTTTTAGTGGTCCACAATGGGGAAAATTTCGTCATGCTGTCAATCCAGTACTTATGCAGCCCAAAAATGCCAAACTTTATATGAATCCCATGCAAAAAGTGAATAATGAGTTCATACTAAGGTAAAAATTTGATATTAAAAGGTAAAGAACAACATTATTTACTTTTTTTCTATTTAGGATTAGGGAAATCCGTGATCCTGAGACATTGGAAGTTCCCGGAACCTTTATCCAAGACATTAATCATTTATCATTTGAATCCGTAGCTATAGTGGCTTTGGACAAGGAAATGGGTCTTATTCGAAGCACTTCACAGTCGCCAGAAACTAAACAATTATTCGAGAACTTTAAAAGTTTTACCAGATACTCTTATGACTTGGGCATAAAACCTTCAATATACCGATACATCAAGACCCCAACCTACAAAGGTTTTGCCAAGTCCATGGATAATATGTTTGATATCTGTTTGAAGTACACCAATGAGGCCCTACAACGTTTGGAAGCAGACAAGAATTCGGAAGGAAATAGCGTTTTGGAGAAATTATTGAAAATTGACAAGAAAATTGCCATGATTATGGCCATTGACATGATGATAGCAGGTGTAGAGACCACATCCTCCGTTTTGTCGTCTTTAATACTCTGCATGGCCATAAATCCCGAGAAACAGCAGAAACTACGCGAAGAGATTTTGAAAACTATAGGAAGATATGAAAAATTCACGATTGAAAATATGAAAAATTTGCCCTATTTGAGGGCCTGCATTAAGGAAGCCCTAAGACTATATCCCATTCTTTTTGGCAATGTAAGAGCTACAGGCATGGATCTTTGTCTCGGTGGCTATCAAATACCCAAAAATACTAACGTCATTTTAGCTTCCAATCTATTGCTGCAGGATGAGAAATATTTTGCCCAACCCAAAGAATTCCAGCCCGAAAGATGGTTGAGAGGTGAAGTCTTTGAGAATGATAGGATTTCTGCCAAGAATATTCATCCATTTACATTTTTACCTTTTGGATTTGGTCCACGCTCGTGTGTGGGCAAGCGCATTGTTGATCTGGAATTGGAAATAACTTTGGCAAATTTGGTGCGAAATTTCGATATAGAGTTTAATTATCCAAGTGAAAATGTTTTCAAGTGTTATTTCATGAGTACTCCAGCTGTACCTTTGAAATTTAAGTTTAGTGATTTGAAATAAGAAAATATTGTTAATACGAGGGTTGCTTTTATATTTTGAGTTTAGAGAAAACAAATAAATAACTTTATTTCTTTTCAAAATGAACACTTTTACTAACATTCAAGTCAACTTTCTAAGCATTTTTCTATTTCGAAGAAAGAAGAAGGAGGCTTCTCCGTCATAGAGATATAAAGACCTACAATTGAACTGTATAAAGACCTACAATTGAACTATATAATGAGGTACGTTTGAACTTTATAAACTATGTAAAGACCTAAGATTGAACTATATAAAGACCTACGACTGAACTATAAAAAGACCTACGACTGAACTATAAAAAGACCTACGATTGAACTATATAAAGACCTACGATTGATTTATATAAAGACCTATGATTGAACTTTATAAAGACGTACGATTGAACTATATAAACCCCTACGGTTGAACTATTTAAAGACCTACGATTGAACTATACAAAGACCTACGATTGATCTATATAAAGACCTACGATTGAACTATATAAAGACCTACGATTGAACTATATAAAGACCTACGATTGAACTATATAAAGACCTGCGATTGAACTATATAAAGACATACGATTGAACTATATAAAGACCTACGATTGAACTATATAAAGACCTACAACTGAACTATATAAAGACCTAAGATTGAATTATATAACCCCTACGATTATACTATATAAAGGCCTACGATTGATCTATATAAAGACCTAAGATTGAACTATATAAAGACCTAAGATTGAACTATATAAAGACCTACGATTAAACTGTATAAAGACCTACGATTGAACTATATAAAGACCTAAGATTGAACTATATAAAGACCTAAGATTGAACTATATAAAGACCTACGATTAAACTGTATAAAGACCTACGATTGAACTATATTAAGACCCACAATTGAACTATATAAAGACCTACATTTGAACTTTATAAAGACCTACGATTGAGCTATATAAAGACCTACGATTCAACTATATAAAGACCTGGTGCCCTTCGCTGCTTTAGTCATTAAATATTAAAATCTATTAAAAAAAATCGTAATAACGGACATTCTTTTTTCTCAATGGCAATGCCAATATAAATTATCTCCATTTCCGCTCAAAAGACCATCTGGCATCTTTACAAAAATACAACTCTGTAAACAGCTGATAAGAATGACGTACTTTTCTTATTGAAGAAGAATTTACAGACAATAAAGAAATTAAGCAAAACAAGTGATTCATTAGCAGAAAAGCTACAGAAAATCTTAAAAAAATATACATAAACAGCAGAAAAAGTTAAAAATTAACAACAATTCTAAGAAATATTCAAAACATTTTTATAAAGCGAAAAAGAAAACAATAATATAATACTTTTTTTAAGTGTAACATAAAAGCAGCAAACTGGGGAACGACATGTCTACAACGCAAATGGAAAGTAAGTTTTTTAAAGGCTCAAATTACAATAAATTGTTAGTCTTTTGATGAATCTTATAAATTATCTACTCCCCGTAATTGTAGAACATTTGTTCAATCTAAAATTTGCGGTCAAAGAACTAGAACGCAATAGCAAGAAATGTGAAAAGGAAGAGAAGCTGGAGAAGGCCAAAGCCAAGAAAGCCATCCAAAAGGGCAATATGGATGTGGCTCGAATACATGCCGAAAATGCAATACGACAGAAAAATCAAGCAGTTAACTATTTACGCATGAGTGCCCGGGTAGATGCCGTAGCCAGTCGGGTGCAATCTGCCTTGACTACTCGCAAGGTTACAGGATCAATGGCTGGTGTGGTTAAGGCTATGGATGCTGCCATGAAGGGTATGAATTTAGAGAAAATCTCTTCTTTAATGGAAAAATTCGAACAACAATTTGAGGATTTGGATGTACAAAGTTCGGTCATGGAGAATACCATGTCTGATACCACTACAACCTCAGTGCCTCAAGGGGATGTGGATAATCTCTTGCAACAGGTGGCCGATGAGGCTGGGTAAGCTTAAATCTCTCTTTCCATAATAAAAATTGGATATATTTATGTATTATTTATTTTAGCTTGGAGCTCAATATGGAATTGCCCAGTGGTGTTCAATCCTCTGCTATTGGAGCTTCTACCCAGGTCTCGACGGAACAGGATGAACTGACCCAACGTTTAGCTCGTTTGAGACAAGCTGAATAGGTTTAACTGGGCTTTTTATTCTTTTGTAAGCTTTTGATGTTTAGGAGCCATTGAAAGATGTTGTATTTTTTATTTTATTGATTTAAGTTTCACTTTATTCTACATTTATATTAATTCTCACTCTATATTGAATGTTTTGCTGGAGTACATTTCTGCTTCAGAATTGCTATGTATTTGCTTAACGTTAGATAAAAAAAATAAACGAAATAATGAAATGTAAAACAAAAATCTTATAACAAATTGTTTAGTGAAAGTCTATTCATGCATCAGAATATTCTCTGGACATTGGGATGGTTAACGTTTGTTTAACGTTCCCTCTAATAGTAATTTTTTTGCTTCAGTTGAACCTTTTTCTTCAGCTACATATTATAAGAAGATACACTCTAAACTTTAGATAGAAATAATGGTCTTTAGAGTCTAAATACCATTCCTTCTTCCGCCAATATTTCTCTATAGCCAACAACTGTCTTAATCTGAGTCGTCAAAAAGAAAACATATTTTTAGTCAGATAACGTAATAAATAGCCAGCTCACAAGAACTAACCACGATATAGCCAAAGGACTTCCGGTGCTTATTGCAACAAAAGAAAATTCCGGAAACTATTGCTGGCTGCAGTATACTAAATAGCGATGTCGATCAGTAGAAGGCAGTTTCTGCACCAAAATAACCCAACCATCATAGCATACAGATGTTGTATTTGAGGAATCACTTCTTCGCAGCAAACTGCGAGTAGCACGACCATTAGCATTCTCATCACAAGGCTTAAAACGCTAGAGACCTTGCAAAAGAAAGGTCCTAGTTGTGATTGATCAGACAAAAGTCTTTGACGAGCCATCATTTTCCAGCTCATAATGCCAACAAACTTTAAGAAATAAGTACATAGAGTTATCTAGTGGTCGTCAGTCGTTCGTAGAGTTTAGAGACTAACTAGAAAAGAACACTTGACGCAAGTCAAGCTGTTAAAACAATAGTATTATAAGAAAAACTGGGTTCTTTAAGTTACTATAAATTAATTTAATATAAATTACACACTAATCCATCATTTAAAACTATCTACTTTAAATAGTTCCACATTAACAATCAATCAAAGCAGCTGATCATTTTTCAAGTTCATTTGTCGCTGCTGCATCATTAGCAACTGTTGGGCCTGACTTTCTTGATAGCGGGTCTGCTCTAACATATTCTGAACTTCACTTATATTAGCTGGCGGCTGATCATCAGCATTCTTCTTGGCTCTAGGCTTGCGAGCTTTCTTTTCTTTCTGTTCCGTGGAGGCGGTAGTGGCCGTGACATTGTTGTCCTTATTCTTTGGCTTGGGACCACGTTTCTGTTCAATTTTTCGTTTTGGATGTGGTGCAACCATAGGCAAGGCACGCCAATTGTCATTATGTTGGTCCAGGCGACGTTTCAGCAGCTCCACATCTCTTACACGGCGCCTTATCAGCTTTTTCATTGTATTGATTCTGTGTTGTGGAAGGATAATGAATAAGTTTATGTTATTTAATTTTGTCTAATTCTTTTTACCTTAAAACATGTCTTTCATTTTCTGTTTGTATTTCTTGACATCTTACTAGTAATTTATCAACAAATAGTTTATATTTTAATTGTTTATTATCCAAAAGCATTTTTTCTTCTATTCTATGGAATTTCCTTAAAGTTTTATTTTGTTCCTTCTTCATTAGTAGAGTAAAGAGTTGCCAGACAATTCTTTGAGCGCGGAGTCAATGTAGCGGTTAAAAAAACTCGTATTGTATTTCAGGTCTGGCATTTTGTTAAACAAATTTTATAATTTTTAAAATAAAATAAAACGTTTTTTTTCTATTCAAGGATTTATATTCAACAATGATTCCATTAATAAAATATGTTAAACATTTTTTGACTTCCAGAGGAAGCGTGCCCAGGTGGAGGATAATGGATACATTGAGAGGTTATTCTCAATGGAATAACCTGGTACAATTCGAATTGGGGCTACTTCTCATTAATTTAAATAAAGTTCTATGTTTAAGCGACCCGTGCTCAGAAGCTCCCCAGTTTACAGTCAGGCCCCCTGTCACTCTCACGTTACAGGGGGCTATGATAAAAGCGTTTTTCTTTTCCCCACACTAGTAGACTAATGCTAAAGAGGACGGTATAAAATCAGTTTTAGATAAAACAGGGCTCGGAAGGGTGGTATTGAGGAATAAACGAATTTTAGACGACATTAATGTGGACATACTCCAACGTGAGATACAGCTACTGGTGGACTTAAAGCAGTTAGGGGACTCTGAGTGTAAAGCTTAATTTCTGAACGCCATGGAGCCGCTCAGATTATGGCAGACTGAGATTCAGGCAAGATCACCATTTAGATTTGTGTCGCCACCTAGACACTGGAAGTCTCATCCTCTTCCTGCTAAAAGAAAATATCGAAAACTTAAGAACGAACTAACGAAGAGAAAACGAAGAACGGAATAGAAACTGATGGCTTATTTTCAAAATATATGACTAAAGAAATCCAAATTGGACATCATGCTTCTCTTATTCCCTTCATAAAAGGAATAGCAGCTAGAGTATGCAAGTCTTTCGGCAGGGTCAAATGAATGATGGATTATTAAATATTTAGCTCTGAACTGACGGTAGTAATTCCTGGATCAATTGAGATGCCCCCGCTTTACTTTTTCAGGGTCTTGCTGTTATTTCGGAAGGATTTAAAATGGACATTAGCTCCTATTCTGGTGTGTACATTCTGGGACAAGATATCAGGAGGCCGTATAGACTTCCGAATAAATTATTGCGTAAAAATTATTGCTATGTTAAGGGACTATTTTTTTTTTGATAGTTCTTAATGAATGATTTTATGGATCTACCGGTCAAATATACGCCCAACTTCTAGTTCAAGAAGATATCTAATGAGTTTACAAGAGCTTCATTGCGGAACTTAGAACCAAACCAGAGGAAACCACTAATATTTGGAACAATTAGGTAAGGAGGTCTACAAAATGCCCAACATTAGACATTAAAAAGATATGTAGACCGGTTACTGGTGCCTAAATACATTTGAAAATTATGTGTTAATCAGCGGACTTCTGAATTCTTTAAAAATAATATAGTATAGCTAATAAGTAAAGAGCTAAGTAAGTTAATATATCGACATACAGACAGCTTTACAAGGACACATTATCACATCATATGTTCCGACGACAGTCGGTTCTTCGAAATGGAACAACTCAAGAATTTTAGAATGCAGATATATTGTACTATATTAACAATAATATATTGTACTATATTAACAATAATATATTGTACTATATTAACAATAATATATTGTACTATATTAACAATAATATCGTAGTAACAAAAGTGTATGTATTCGTGAATATGGGTGGCTAAGGCACTCTTTGAGAAAGGCAGTCATTGACAAAAAACGTCATGCTGTTGAATATAATCCTCAAGGCTCCAGGAGGTCTGGAAGAACTATAAACAAGTTAAGCTTTATTATAAAAGTGATGAGCACCGAAAAACTTATATGGAAAACATTTTTTGAAGCCCTGTGATGGTGCCATATCGAGTATCTGTTCTAAAATTAGAAAAGCATATACAGATGAGGATGCTTCTGAGTCGGTAGAACTCTTTGTCTGTCATTTTTTATTCCTCAAAGTCGGCTTAAATTTTAAGGTAGCAGATACATCAATGGACTCTATGACATCAGGCGGTTTAAACTAAACGATGTTGTAAGTTTCTTTGTGGGACTCAGTTGGCTAAAATAAATAAAAGTCATAAAAATTTATCATTTACTTCTTTAATATTCTTGGTGTTATATTATTTGTTTCATTTTCTCCTTTCTATATTTTGAAGAACCCTTTAGATCTAGTTATTTCATAAAGTAACTCGAAATATATTTAGCCAATTCACTATGTCTACTAAAGTGCTAAAAATATAAATAGCAGAGACTGTGAATTGGCTAATTATTTTGCCCTCATTGTACTATAACGAATTCACTCCATGGTTCTGAACTTGACTTAAATTTCCGTTACTTAAAAAAAGTTAATTTCGCCGCCAAACTAAAAACGCTGTTTAACAACAAAAACACGCCACTCGGGCAACACTAAACAAATGTTTTTTTGCAGGTTTCATTGTATTTGTATATTTGCAAATACAATTTTGTAAGAAATAAAAAGAGATGTCAACCGGCGCTCCGAATAATAATGCTGCATCCTCCAATAATAGTAGTGGTAACAAAACAACAAATTCAACGTCCTCATCGAAAGTTCCTGCTAACGAAAAGTCTAATAATGCAACAACAACACAGAATGCCAATACCTCAACAGCTGCCATTATCAAATCGTATCGCGAGATTGTTAAAGATTCCAAAAGTCTGGACGAGGCTGCCAACTATTTGTATCAGTCGTTGCTAGATGATGCCATTGTGGGTGTATTCATTGAGATTCATCATCTAAGGAAGACTGGCAATCTGACGGCCATTGATGGAGTGACTGACGATGATGCGGAGGCATCATTTCGCATAGTCGATATGCCAAATTTTGATATCTTTGGAATTTCCACCGCCAAGAAACCAATGGACTGCACCTGCCCCAACTGTGATAGGCCCGTGTCGGCGGCTCGCTTTGCTCCGCATTTGGAAAAGTGTATGGGCATGGGTCGTATATCATCGCGTATTGCCAGCCGTCGTCTGGCCACCAAGGAGAGTAATAGTGCTAGCTCGTCTTCCTCCTCTTCGTACCTGCAAACGAATGCCGGCAGTGATGACGAGGATGATGTTGACTGGTCTTCGGAAAAGCGACGCAAGAAGTCCAGTCAAAATTCACGCAACAATGGTTCCAAGAAAAACAATGGCAAAACATTCTAGGCTTCAAGAAAACGACGAAGAAAACTAACCGAAAAGGTATTCGAGTATTATCAGCTAATTATCATTCTAATGAGCTGATCTCCTACACCAAACCTGCTTTAGCAAAGTTTAAATAGAGCTGTAGTATAAAAACTGAAATACATAATTTCTTTTAAAATTCTTGTACTATTATTGTAATACTACCTATTAGTTTAATTTATATGATGAGTGTATATTATTTTTCCTAGTTTGTAAATGATATTTATATGTATCAACAATTTAATTAGATTTCTTATTTTATATAATAACGATGATGTATAAATTGTAAGAACTATTATTTTGGGATTTGTAAACAAGATGTGAGTGAAAAGAAAGATGATTTAGTCATCATTAATTAAAAATTATGATGAAAATTTATGTTTAAAAATATTTATTTATTTATATTTTAGTTAAGTACTACATACATAATTCCCACGACATTCCAATTGAAACAAGGGGTACTTCTCTCAGACAATGATATGCATCCTATTTTATTTTTAGACTCCTTGAAAGGCGCCTACGTTTTAACTCCAGCTCCAAATACATTAGTTATAGAAGTTTTAAATATCCTAATACTCAATAACCAGTGGCTAGCTAAGTTATGAGATAAACCGCTATATTGAAAATTTATTTTTTTTCAAGTGGGTCTGGCCGGGGATCGAACTTGGGATCTCTGGTATGCTAGGCGGATGACTAACCTGCTAAACCACGGCGGATCAAGTTAAGTACTAAATAAATTCTATATCAGCTTTAGTTTATTCTTAGTTATGTTTTAATTCTGTTATAGCTCATTTCTAGTTCAGTTCTAGTTTAATTATTGTTTAGTTCTAGTATAGTTCTAGTTCATTTTTAGTTGCAGTTCAGTTCTAGTTCTGTTCTAGTTCAGTTCTAGTTCAGTACTAGTTCAGTTCTAGTTCAGTTCCAGGTCAGTTCTAGATCAGTTCCAATTCAGTTCTAGATCAGTTCCACGTCAGTTCTAGATCAGTTCTAGTTCAGTTTTAGTTCAGTTCTAGTTCAGTTTTAATTCAGTTCTAGTTCAGTTCTAGTTTAGTTCTAGTTCAGTTCTAGTCCAGTTATAGTTCAGTTCTAGTTCAGTTCTACTTCTGTTCTAGTTCTGTTCTAGTTCAGTTATAGTTCAGTTCTAGTTCTGTTCTAGTTCAGTTGTAGTTCAGTTCTAGTTCAGTTCTAGTTTAGTTCTAGTTCAGTTCCAGGTCAGTTCTAGATCAGTTCCAATTCAGTTCCACGTCGGTTCTAGATCAGTTCTAGTTCAGTTTTAGTTCAGTTCTAGTTTAGTTCTAGTTCAGTTTTAGTTCAGTTCTAGTTCAGTTCTAATTCAGTTCTAGTTTAGTTCTAGTTCAGTTCTAGTCCAGTTATAGTTCAGTTCTAGTTCAGTTCTAGTTCTGTTCTAGTTCTGTTCTAGTTCTGTTCTAGTTCAGTTATAGTTCAGTTATAGTTCAGTTCTTGTTCAGTTCTAGTTCAGTTTTAGTTCAGTTCTAGTTCAGTTCTAATTCAGTTCTAGTTCAGTTCTAGTCCAGTTATAGTTCAGTTCTAGTTCAATTCCAGTTCAGTTATAGTTCAGTTCTAGTTCAGTTCTAGTTCAGTTCTAGTTCAGTTCTAGTTCAGTTCTAGTTCAGTTCTAGTTCAGTTCTAGTTCAGTTCTAGTTCAGTTCTAGTTCAGTTCTAGTTCAGTTCTAGTTCAGTTCAGTTCTAGTTCAGTTCTAGTTCAGTTCTTGTAACAATATTGTATTTATTTATGTACTTAGATTATAAGTTGACAACACTGTAATATAATAAGAAAAAGAAAGAAGAAATAAAGCTCAGTTGTTTTAGCAGACTTAACGAGATAAGTTCTCATTTTTTATTAAAACTTGAAACATGGTGTCAGGTGGAAAATGAAATAAAAAAAAAAAAATTAAAATCTTGGCGCTAATATATATATAAAAGGACTTATAAAGAAATAAAACAACTGAAAATAAGCACAGAGGTAAAACAACAACAAAAAAAAAAAAAAAAAAAAAAAAAAAAAAAAAAATGAATACAGATGGTAATTCTATAATTATAAATGGACCCGAAGCCATGTATTTTGAGGATCCTGGGAAGTTCTGGCCGATGTGGAAGCAACGCTTCAACATTTATTTGCTCGCATCAGGAAAAAAGAATGAAGCGGAGGAGGTAAAGATTGCGTTATTACTACACCACATTGGTGAGAAGGGGTTAGACATATTTAACTCTTTTAATTTATCAAAAAGTGAGGAGACACTCGAGAATGTTCTTAAGAAATTTGATGAATATTGTAACCCCAAGAAAAATATCACAATGGAGACGTTCAAATTTTTTAATATTGTGCAACAACAAGGTCAGCCATTTTGTGAATTTGAAACGACGCTACGCAAGCAGATCAAATTCTGTGAATTCGTATGCGGTAGTAATTGCAACAAATTTGAAGAACGCATACTACGTGACAAAATAATTCTGGGAATAGCCGACAAAAATTTACAGACTAAACTTTTGGAGGCAAGAGATAATGATTTACAGGATGTAATCCAAATGTGTAAAGTGGCAGAGCTAGCGGCTAAAAATAAAAAAGCTTTAGAAGAAAAAGAAGTGAAAATTGATGCCTTGCAACGTATGGGAAGAACCAAAACTATGAAGCAGAGAGATAATTCGTGTTACCGTTGTGGTGGTAAATGGAACTACGAACATCGGCAAGCATGCCCGGCAATGAAAGATGGACGAAAATGCAACAAGTGCAAGCAGCCCGGACATTTTGCTTCAATGTGTCGAATGAAATTGATTGAAAGCGGGACAGATAGTCGCCGTGTAAATGTTTTGGAAGCGTCAGAGAATAGAGAACTGGCTGGAGCTGTTAAAATGGAATACTATGATGAAGGTAAAGGGGATATAAGTTATAATAAGAACTGTAGAGTGAAAATAATAGGAAATATTTCTGATTGTAGAATAAACAATTTAGAGGGAGGCTGGTTTAAGAAAATAAATATAAATGGATGTCAAATTAATTTTAAGATGGATACAGGTGCGGATGTGAACTGCTTACCAGTAGGATATGTGGAGGAAATGAATTTAAGAAATAAAATGAAAAAATCAGACATTCGATTGTTTACCTATGGTAATGAGGAAATAAAAATATATGGAATTGTTAAATTATTGTGTTCAATAAAAAAGGGAAGGGAATCGACATTTGTTGAATTTGTAGTGGTCGGTAACGAATATCAACCAATATTAGGTAGAGAATCGTGTGTGTCCTTGGACTTAATAAGTAGAGTAGATAATGTGGAATGTAGAGATAATAAAGAAAAGGGACCAAAGCCACCAACAGCTACGGAAATTGGAGGCGAAAGTCTGCCTGAGAGCAAAGATGAATTTATTTGTAATTTTAACGATGTTTTTGATGGGCTTGGTCAAATACCAGGTAAGTGTCTAATAGAATTAAAAGAGACATCCGAACCAAGGGTAAATTATAAAAAGAGAATACCGTTTAGCTTACACGATAAATTAAAGGAACAATTAGATCTGATGGCTAGGGATGGTGTGATAAGTAAGGTCAATAAACCCACGGAGTGGGTGAACAATTTACAGATAGTGGAGAAAACCGATGGTACCTTAAGAATTTGCCTTGATCCTAAACCATTAAATGAATGTATAAAAAGAGAGCGATGCATTATACCGACGTTTGAGTCAATAATTAGTCGCATTGGTGGTGCGAAATATTTTACGGTAATGGATCTGAAAAATGGGTTTTGGCAGGTGGTTTTAGACGAAAAATGTTCGGAACTGACAACGTTTATAACACCATTCGGATTGTACAAGTGGAACCGTATGCCGTTTGGTTTAAGTAATGCTCCGGAAATTTTTATGCGATATATGGTACAAATTTTCGGTGATCTTGAAGGTGTTGAGGTATATTTTGATGATTTGTGTATTTTTGGGAGGACTAAGCAGGAACATGATGACCGTTTGTTTAAAGTGATTGCGAGAGCAAGAGAATTTAATGTTAAGTTCAATAAAAAGAAGATACAGTACAAGGAAAAAGAAGTGTGTTTCATGGGACAGATAATTTCAGAGGGTACAATCAGACCGGATAGAAAATATTTGAGGGCTATAGAGGAAATTCCCATGCCGCGAGACAAACAAGATGTTTTGCGACTTTTAGGGTTGGCAAAGTTTCTGGGAAGATATATTCCAAATTTATCAGCGATAACGGCTAATCTTAGGGAACTAACTCGGAATAATGTTAGATGGCAGTGGAATGATAATCATATTAGGGAATTTGAAGAGCTTAAGCGATTAATTTGTAATCCCCCTGTTCTCAGAATTTATGATCCAAATATTCCACTGGTTATTCAAACAGATGCATCTAAAGATGGTATTGGATGTGTCTTGTTGCAAAATGGTGACCCCGTGGCGTTTGCCTCTCGCAGTCTTAACAAATCTGAAAAAAGGTACGCACAGATAGAAAAAGAGTTGCTGGCAGTTGTTGTGGCTTGTGAAAAGTTTCACTACTTTATCTATGGGCGGGATGTAGTGGTACATTCGGACCATAAACCGTTGGAAACCTTGATGACAAAAGATTTAGATAAAGTCACTGCCAGACTTCAGAGAATGTTCATGCAACTACTGAAATATCCAGCATTGGTAATAAAATATGTCCCGGGGAAAGATTTATTAGTAGCTGACTGTTTATCACGAGCGAGTTTAACAGAAACCGTACCTGAAGATCAAATGTTGAAGTTTGTTGTACATTCTTTGGTCAGGAAGAGTTGTATGTCAGATCAGAACAAGTTGGAATTTGTTCGGGCTACAAAGGCTGATGAAAGTTTGTGTAGAATTTTGTCGTATATTGACAGTGAATGGCCGTTATATAAGAACCTTGGCATTCAGGAAAAGAAGTTTCATAAAATAAAGAGTGAATTGAGTACGGCAGAGGGTCTACTATTTTTTAGGGACAGATTGGTTGTTCCATCTGAACTAAGAATGCAGACTTTGCGATTGCTACATACGGCTCATTTAGGTGTTGAGAAAACACGAATGAGAGCTAGAGAATTATATTACTGGCCAGGGCTTTCGGCAGATGTTGAACAGTTTGTTAGCGAGTGTAGAATATGTGAAGGAATGCAGAAAAGAAACCCAAAAGAACCATTGCAATTGCACCCTGAACCATATTATGCTTGGGAGCAGGTAGCAATGGATATTTTTGAACATTCAGGAGCATCTTATCTGGCAATTATTGACTCTTACTCGTGTTGGCTGGTCTCCGAGAAACTGAGGAATAAGTCAACAAGTGAAATTATTAAGGTATTAAAGCAACTATTTTTTAAAGTTGGTTTTCCAACGGAGATCAGATCAGACAATGTTCCTTTTAATAGTCGTGAATTTAAGGATTTCGCTAATGAATATAATTTGAAGTTGAAGTTTTCTAGTCCCAATTACCCACAAAGTAATGGTCTGGCGGAAAAAGCTGTATCTATTGCAAAAAATATCTTAAAGAAAAATGTCTTAGAAGGAGAGTACGATTATCAGGAGCAGATTTTGGAGTATAATGTTACTCCACTACAAGACATGCTTTTATCGCCAGCTCAGTTATTTATGGGTAGAACACTTAAAACTAAACATCCGATATCTAATTATATATTGAGTGAAAAGAATAGAGATGAGTGCTATATTCGGGATCGAATAGTACAGAAAAGGGATAAACAACAGCTATATTACAATAGATCGGCCAGACCTTTGAGTACACTTAGCGCTAATGACAAAGTGTTGTTTTGGAAAGATAATGGATGGCAGTATGGTATAATTGTAGAAGCGGTTTCAAACAGGTCATACATAGTAAAGGATGTAGATGGTAATACATATAGAAGGAATAGAAGGCTATTGAGAAACACGAGAAATCAGGCAGAAGAGAGGGATATGGATTACATAGATCAATACGATGGATTAATTAATAATGAGGTCCTTGATAATGGGTGTGAGAATAGGAATGTAGTTGAGGAAGGAGTCATTAGTCAGGAAAGAAGTGATAGTGATAACGGGAATAGTTCGGATGATTCAGAGTATGAAGATGCAGGGATTTTGAATACTACTGATGATTCTAACATGGTGGAGGAACAGGTTACACGTTCGGGAAGAGCAGTTCACAAACCACAGCTGTATGGGGAATGGGAACACTATTAGCAAAATTCTAAAAAAAAAAAAAAAAAAAAAAGAGAGCATGTAACAATATTGTATTTATTTATGTACTTAGATTATAAGTTGACAACACTGTAATATAATAAGAAAAAGAAAGAAGAAATAAAGCTCAGTTGTTTTAGCAGACTTAACGAGATAAGTTCTCATTTTTTATTAATACTTGAAACAGTTCTAGTTCAGTTTTAGTTAAGTTCTAGTCCAGTCCTAGTTTAGTTCTAGTTTTTATTCAAATCAAAACTTTTTTTAAGTTTCCTCAAAAATATCGGAACAAATTTCTTTTATTTATTTTTCTTATATAATTTTCGATTACTACAGTTTTGTAATAGAATAAAGAAGATGCCGAAGGAATAAAGATTACGAAACTGTCGTGAAGCCAAACCTATTTATTTCGATTCAAAACTTATACATACATAATTTATGATGAAATATTAATAAGTGCCTTGCGAGTACTCTTGCTCACAATTCTTGATAGCTGCTGCTCCACATCTTTTATGTACTTCTCCGGCAAACATGCCTCACGCATAGAATTTAACTTAGCCACAATCACAGCTCTGATATTGGCATCCCTTTGTCTTTCACTTTCACGCCAAGCCGCTGCCTGACTTCTCTCCAAGTCTTGCAAATTGCGGCGTTTCATTTCATTATCACCGATCTGCTGTATAATATCGCGACGATACAATTGGCGCCGTTTCTCGCGTTCCTCGTCCTCACGTTTTTGCTTAGCTTCAGCCTCCTTGAGACTATCAAGCAGGTGATTGAATTCCTGTTCGTCTCTGGCAATTTGTAGAGCCTGACGATGTTTGGTCTCTTGCATTTGTCGCTCACGAGCATCAGCTAGATCCTGTTCGATTTGTCTCTTGCGTAAGACGGCCTCTTTCTCTTTGCGACGATATTCACGTTCAATTCTCTCCTGTTCCCGGAGATAAGACATTTCTTCACGATCCGATTTGGACTGTAGAATCTTTTCGGCCAAATTGTATATACGCTGTTGTTTACGTTCTAGCTGTTCTTTGGCTAATTTCGATTCCATTTCCAAGGCACGCAAGCGAGCATCTTTATCTCTCATATAGGCGGCTATACGCATTTCAGCTTCACGTTCCTGTTGGTACAGCATACGCCGGAAGGTGGTGGACATTTCCACAACCTTGGCCAAATCATCACGATATTTCAAGCGTCTTTCTTTAGCCAACATTGCCTGACGTTCATCGTCCTTTTTAAGCAACTCATTGGCTTTGCGCAACATTGCGGCTTCCTCTTCAATGCGTTCGGCTTCTAGAAAACGGGCCGTAGCCCTTTCATATAATTGCTGCTTAATTTCTTGGGCATATTTTTGTTTGAGGCCTTGCAAACGCTCAACTTTAGCATCCTCTTCGCTTAAGGCCTTCAGGGCACGATCTAATACGATTTTCTCCAAACGCTTATCATCTTTTTGTAACTCTCTTTGCAGCTCATATTTCTCCTGGACTTGGGCATCGCGCACTGCATGACATTTTGCATCTAAGATTATGCGATTGGCGGTCTTAACTTCCTCTTCCTGTTCATGTTTAGCCACGAAAGCTCTTTCCAAAATCTGAACCTTCTCATTGGGCTCTTCGCCTTCACCCACTTTTATTTTGTTTTCCTCGATTTTTTTTCGAGCCTCATCGATGTTCTTGAAATATTGTTTTGCTTGTGTAGCTTCCTCCTCCAAACGTTTAATTTCCTGTTCCTGTAGCACCAGAGCGTTTAAGCGATCCTCTAAGGTGACAACTTTGGCGGCAGTTTTTAAGCGTTTAAACTCTTTTGGTGCTAGGGAAATTTTTCTCTCCAGTTTCCAGCGAAATGCAGAATTATTAGGTGATTTTGTTTTAGCGGTTTGCGGTGGAAGGTATTTGCATGAAAATTGCGATTTCTTTTTCAGTGCGTAATCGGGTACTGGATCAAAATCGTAAGAACTGGTACGTATTGCTGTTCTAGCTCTAGTTAAAGGCCTTTCTGCTATTAGGTTATTGGATCTTCTATTGGAGGCCGAGAAACAAGGCATTTTTTATGATTTTATTTTCTTTAAACGATTTTAAAATGGAATTTAAAAAAGTTTTCAAAATATATTGTTTTGTTTTGTAGTTTCTTTTAATTTTTAATCACAAATCCCTTGTAGTTTGTTAAACTATAGAGTGGAACTCTATGTATATCTGGTTGCCAATTGACCAGGTTTTACTTTGTTTACCAGAGATATCGAACACTCTTTTGTAGTTTGTTAGTGCTGTCATAGTGACAGCTGAAGTCATACATATGGAGGAATGTGTGTAACCAAGGACTATGGAGGACTAGTGTCATACAAATATTTATATGAGTTTTTACACTCTATTATAGATTTTACTATAGTGATGAGATGAACTACCCTTATGATCCAATATTTAGTCTATTAATTCGACTAGAGCCATTTAATCAGAGAATTGTCTGAGTCTGCCTTTATTATTTAGATAATGTGTAATATTTCCACTTTAGATTTTGGGGACAGTGTTACCCCTGCTCCTATCCTGTTTCATTTTGTTCAAACTAGTGTAAAAAGTTAGGTTAGAAAAATGGTACCAATAGGCACCTTCACTAGGAAACCCGATGGGGATCTATTGTGTTCCTTTCAAGCAGGGAATCAGAAAAATATAACTCATTTGGGTATTTTAATATCACAAATTTATTTTTGACCTATTCTTGGTCCTATTCTTTAAACCGCATAAACTTTTACATAATCGATTTGTAAACTTTCATTTCCCGACCACAACATAGCGCCATTATTCAGGTACTGCCACAAATCTCGTATAGATCGAGGGGAAGTATTCGACTAGAGCCATTTAATCAGAGAATTGTCTGAGTCTGGCTTTTATATTTAGACAATGTGTAATATTTCCATTTTAGATATTGGGGACAGTGTTCCCCCTGCTCCTATCCTGTTTCATTTTGTTCAAACTAGTGTAAAAAGTTAGGTTAGAAAAATGGTACCAATAGGCACCTTCACTAGGAAACCCGATGGGGATCTATTGTGTTCCTTTCAAGCAGGGAATCAGAAAAATATAACTCATTTGGGTATTTTAATATCACAAATTTATTTTTGACCTATTCTTGGTCCTATTCTTTAAACCGCATAAACTTTTACATAATCGATTTGTAAACTTTCATTTCCCGACCACAACATAGCGCCATTATTCAGGTACTGCCACAAATCTCGTATAGATCGAGGGGAAGTATTCGACTAGAGCCATTTAATCAGAGAATTGTCTGAGTCTGGCTTTTATATTTAGACAATGTGTAATATTTCCATTTTAGATATTGGGGACAGTGTTCCCCCTGCTCCTATCCTGTTTCATTTTGTTCAAACTAGTGTAAAAAGTTAGGTTAGAAAAATGGTACCAATAGGCACCTTCACTAAGAAACCCGATGGGGATCTATTGTGTTCCTTTCAAATAGGGAATCAGAAAAATATAACTCATTTGGGTATTTTAATATCACAAATTTATTTTTGACCTATTCTTGGTCCTATTCTTTAAATCGCATATACTTTTACATAATCGATTTGTAAACTTTCATTTCCCGACCACAACATAGCGCCATTATTCAGGTACTGCCACAAATCTCGTATAGATCGAGGGGAAGTATTCGACCAGGGTTTAGTAAAGCCCGTTTGTAAATCATCGGGAAATTGTAGATGGCCACCCACAGAAACTCCAAGAGTGATGAAGAACTAAAAGAAAAAGTACAAAGAAATTATAACATTTCGTTTTAGAATAGTTCATGGTTGTACCATGGAATAGATCGCTTCTTTCAATCCACTTACATGTCTATTAAAACCATCCAAATTCTCGGTTATTGTTCCATATCTAACGCCATCTACTTCCATCGAAATTTCTTTTTCCTTCCAAATTAGGGTATAAATATGAAAATCATTTCCATAATGTTCATTTCCTAATTTTTGTTTAAAGTTTTCCCTATTCTTTTCGATATCGGTTACAATACCGGCATAGAGAATTTTACCACTTAAATCTATGTTATCGGAGGTTAAAAGCTGCTCATTGCCACGAGCAAAGGCGATACGAATTTGCTTCTCATCCTGAACGCCATAGTTTTGAAGCATAATGTCTGAAATGGAATAGAGATTAAATTTCATACTAAGTAGAGTCCGTTCGAAAACGCTCAATGCTCCCCTTCACTTTATTGTAGATATTATTTGGAAATTTTACAGAACCCCGATTTTAGAACCTAAATCATTTACTTACACGGCAATATCCATTCACCCTTTGGCAGTTTGGCTTTAATTTCAACCCTCCCGTATTTGAACTGAAACGTATTCGAGGTATGGATCTGGGAGGAATTAAACGGCGGTACAAATATAAATGGCGGCATAGGCATAAGTTCACATTCCTTTTTACGATTAAACATCGGTGTACAACGTGCGCCAAAATCCAATTTAGAATTTCTCATATTTTCCCGAGTCATTGTAGGTCGTATATTCAAGTAACCCTCGCGTATGAAAAGATTTTCCCGATGATTGTCGAAGACCACAAATTCTTCGGATTGCGTACCTATTAAACGATGTCTTATATCATAAGACCATTTTTCGGTATTTAGTTGATTTTCCGAGAAATTGTCCTCGAAAATTAGTTGGCCTCGACAAATTTGAGCCATACCCAGGACAACAGTTTGCGAAGGTTCACAATTCACTTCTATTAGTGAATCGTCGCAATTAGTACTTGGCTTTGTTGAGGGTGGTTCCACTTTAATGCCTTGATTATTTTCTCCCACAACCAGATACTGGTAGGATTTGTAGGCCTCCCCTTGATGATTCACTAAAAGTGATATGTTTAGTTTATCTTGTGTCTTAAGGACTTTAGTAAAAAAAGTCGTTGTCCATTCCTTTTGGAGGGGTTCAAAGATAATATCCATTAGAGTGGGACATTCATTGTTAAGTTTGATGATAAAGAAGGCCTGCCTTAGGCCAGGTTCATCTGAAAAGAATAATTTGAGATTTATCTTGTAATCTTGACGATAGGAAGACTTTTTCTATAGAAAAAAATGACGAAAGGAAGCATTTTCTAAAGAAAATATTAAGATAGGAAGATTTTTCTATAGGAAAAATTACGATAGGAAGATTTTTCTATAGGAAAAATTACGATAGGAAGATTTTCTATAGAAAAAATGACCATAGGAAGATTTTTTATAGAAAAAATGAAGTTAGGAAGATTTTTTAATAGAAAAAAAAAATGACGATAGGAAGATTTTTCTATAGAAAAATCGAAGTTAGGAAGATTTTTCTATAAAAAAATCGAAGTTAGGAAGATTTTTCTATAGAAAAAATAACGATAGGAAGATTTTTCTATAGAAAAAATGACGATAGGAAGATTTTTCTATAGAAAAAATGACGATAGGAAGATTTTTCTATAGAAAAAATGACGATAGGAAGATTTTTCTATAGAAAAAATGACGATAGGAAGATTTTTCTATAGAAAAAATGACGATAGGAAGATTTTTCTATAGAAAAAATGACGATAGGAAGATTTTTCTATAGAAAAAATGACGATAGGAAGATTTTTCTATAGAAAAAATGACGATAGGAAGATTTTTCTATAGAAAAAATGACGATAGGAAGTTTTTTCTATAGAAAAAATGACGATAGGAAGTTTTTTCTATAGAAAAAATGACGATAGGAAGTTTTTTCTATAGAAAAAATGACGATAGGAAGTTTTTTCTATAGAAAAAATGACGATAGGAAGTTTTTTCTATAGAAAAAATGACGATAGGAAGTTTTTTCTATAGAAAAAATGACGATAGGAAGTTTTTTCTATAGAAAAAATGACGATAGGAAGTTTTTTCTATAGAAAAAATGACGATATGAAGATTTTTCTATAGAAAAAATGACGATATTAAGATTTTTCTATAGAAAAAATGACGATAGGAAGATTTTTCTATAGAAAAAATGACGATAGGAAGATTTTTCTATAGAAAAAATGACGATAGGAAGTTTTTTCTATAGAAAAAATGACGATAGGAAGATTTTTCTATAGAAAAAATGACGATAGGAAGATTTTTCTATAGAAAAAATGACGATATTAAGATTTTTCTATAGAAAAAATGACGATAGGAACATTTTTCTATAGAAAAAATGACGATAGGAACATTTTTCTATAGAAAAAATGACGATAGGAAGTTTTTTCTATAGAAAAAATGACGATAGGAAGATTTTTCTATAGAAAAAATGACGATAGGAATATTTTTCTATAGAAAAAATGAAGATATTAAGATTTTTCTATAGAAAAAATGACGATAGGAAGATTTTTCTATAGAAAAAATGACGATAGGAAGTTTTTTCTATAGAAAAAATGACGATAGGAAGTTTTTTCTATAGAAAAAATGACGATAGGAAGTTTTTTCTATAGAAAAAATGACGATAGGAAGATTTTTCTATAGAAAAAATGACGATAGGAAGATTTTTCTATAGAAAAAATGACGATAGGAAGATTTTTCTATAGAAAAAATGACGATATTAAGATTTTTCTATAGAAAAAATGACGATAGGAAGATTTTTCTATAGAAAAAATGACGATAGGAAGATTTTTCTATAGAAAAAATGACGATAGGAAGATTTTTCTATAGAAAAAATGACGAAGGAAGATTTTTCTACAGAAAAAATGACGATAGGAAAATTTTTCTATAGAAAAAATGACGATAGGAAGATTTTTCTATAGAAAAAATGACGATAGGAAGTTTTTTCTATAGAAAAAATGACGATAGGAAGATTTTTCTATAGAAAAAATGACGATAGGAAGATTTTTCTATAGAAAAAATGACGATAGGAAGATTTTTCTATAGAAAAAATGACGATAGGAAGATTTTTCTATAGAAAAAATGACGATAGGAAGATTTTTCTATAGAAAAAATGACGATAGGAAGATTTTTCTATAGAAAAAATGACGATAGGAAGATTTTTCTATAGAAAAAATGACGATAGGAATATTTTTCTATAGAAAAAATGACGATAGGAAGATTTTTCTATAGAAAAAATGACGACAGGAAGATTTTTCTATAGAAAAAATTACGATAGGAAGATTTTTCTATAGAAAAAATGACAATAGGAAGATTTTTCTATAGAAAAAATGACGATAGGAAGATTTTTCTATAGAAAAAATGACGATAGGAAGATTTTTCTATAGAAAAAATGACGATAGGAAGATTTTTCTATAGAAAAAATGACGATAGGAAGATTTTTCTATAGAAAAAATGACGATAGGAAGATTTTTCTATAGAAAAAATGACGATAGGAAGATTTTTCTATAGAAAAAATGACGATAGGAAGATTTTTCTATAGAAAAAATGACGATAGGAAGATTTTTCTATAGAAAAAATGACGATAGGAAGATTTTTCTATAGAAAAATCGAAGTTAGGAAAATTTTTCTATAGAAAAAAAAACGTTAGGAAGATTTTTCTATAGAAAAAATGACGATAGGAAGATTTTTCTATAAAAAAATGACGATAGGAAGATTTTTCTATAGAAAAAATGACGATAGGAAGATTTTTCTATAGAAAAAATGACGATAGGAAGATTTTTCTATAGAAAAAATTACGATAGGAAGATTTTTCTATAGAAAAAATGACGATAGGAAGATTTTTCTATAGAAAAAATGACGACAGGAAGATTTTTCTATAGAAAAAATGACGATAGGAAGATTTTTCTATAGAAAAAATGACGATAGGAAGATTTTTCTATAGAAAAAATGACGATAGGAAGATTTTTCTATAGAAAAAATGACGATAGGAAGATTTTTCTATAGAAAAAATGACGATAGGAAGATTTTTTCTATAGAAAATTTGACGTTAGGAAGATTTTTTCTATAGAAAATTTGACGTTAGGAAGATTTTTTCTATAGAAAATTGACGTTAGGAATATTTTTTCTATAGAAAATTTGACGTTAGAAAGATTTTTTCTATAGAAAATTTGACGTTAGGAAGATTTTTTCTATAGAAAATTTGATGTTAGAAAGATTTTTTCTATAGAAAATTTGACGTTAGGAAGATTTTTTCTATAGAAAATTTGACGTTAGGATGATTTTTTCTATAGAAAATTCGACGTTAGGAAGATTTTTTCTATAGAAAAATTGACGTTAGGAAGATTTTTTCTATAGAAAATTTGACGTTAGGAAGATTTTTTCTATAGAAAATTTGACGTTAGGAAGATTTTTTCTATAGAAAATTTGACATTAGGAAGATTTTTTCTATAGAAAAAAGAAAGATTTTTTCTATAGAAAATTTGACGTTAGGAAGATTTTTTTTATAGAAAATTTGACGTTAGGAAGATTTTTTTATAGAAAAGCTATAGAAAATCTGATGATAGGAAGATGTTTCTATAGAAAAGTTAATGACAGGAAGATTTTTTTATAGAAAAATTGACTATATGAAACCCCTAATTCTTTTACGAATTAGGGGGTTTGTTTACTATTTAAAGGTCGAATTATAAAACAATTTTAAAATAGTTATCACTTTTTATAATCAATCAAAAATGTGTACTATTTCGTTTTTATTGTAAATTTCAGCACAAAGTTATAGTGGATCTTTCTATGTAGATGTATTTCCGGTTTCTATTGAATCATTTTTTTTACCTGGTATATTTAAGGTGAATCCTTTATCTAGTAACGTTAACTTAACACTAGGAACTTCATAACTTAAACCCAAAGAAAAGCAAAATATACTAAAACTTATAAAATAATTTAAAAACTTTATCATCTTTTTTGTTTGTTTTTAAATTGTTCTTAAAAATAATTGAACACAACAAAAAAAAAAAATCCCCGATCACTTGAGATTTCGGCGGTTTCAATATAAAATGAGGTCTCACATTTAAGACCTTACAAACGAGACTAATTACAGTAAAAAAATATTAGTCAGCTGAAGTACTCAGTTTCTTCCCAGAAGAAGATTTAAGAGAAAGGCTGTAACTTGTATCAAGATAATTTTAAACATTAAAGAGAACTTAACTGATCTTGACATTGAAGAGATCGATGTCATGATCAATGAAATAATACATGGAGACCAATGGCTGGGTTGATAAAGTTAGGGGCTTTTTCAGAAGCTGCATTTTATGTTATTTTATGAAGGGATCTAAGCACTGGGAGCTAGATTGAAGCACCTTCAATCTTTGAGTGTTAAGTCAGATCTTAAATGAAACTCTTTTATTGTTTCTCTCCATTCCGTTTGCTAGTTCTCACATGATCCATAAGTTACTCCAAAAACATTTACTACTTGTGGCCAAAATCTGGTTTGGATCTTACCTCTCGGGAGTAACTAAAACCAGTCTTGCTCACTTAACTCATTAGTATACGCTCAATATTCTACAATTAAAAATAAATTGATCAAGATCAAGAAGGAATTTCCAGTTTATTTAACAAACAAAAAATATTATGTATTATCTCTGCTCTTAAGACAGTCTTCGTTCAACATTTAAACCCAAAGGTAGTCTCTGTGTAGCTATAGAAGCTAAAATTTGAAATTGTGATCGCAAAAGAACAAAAAAAATCTGCATTACTGATAATTATAGAATCAACCATGAATAAATATCTATTATCATTTATACTGATGATCAGTTTAGTGGAATGGAGCTGTACTTTTACCATAGGAAATATAGAGTTTGAATTGTTGGATGATAAATTTCGTCTGTCTCTACCAAGTAAGTAATTGGGAAAAACTACCCGAACCACTAAATACATACAAATTTACAATAATTTTCTATTTTTAGATGATCCTGACATTAAATGGGTTTCGTTTCATGTTAATATTAACAAAGAATTTCGTTCCTTTGAGACGGGTCAGTTGGTGGGCGAAGCCAGTATGCCACGAAGTCAAAAATGGTCTCATGAGTTTGATAAGTCTCTTAAAGATACCGATATCGTCTATGTCTGGCTGGCTGTTCAGCATAATCGCTTGATATTCCGCGATCGCAAAGAACCCATTTCCGTAGAGGCCTTTAAAAGCGGTAATCCAAATTATAGAATTACAACAGAAAAGCCTGGCGGTGATGAACCTACTCCCGCCACCAAAAAGCCCATAAATGTTGATGTAGAAAATAAAATTTGTCGTCGCACTGTTTCGGTGGTACCCAAATCGTTTGGCGGTCCTTATTGTCGTGATGATCTAATATTTTCGGATGATTTTGATAATTATAACCCACAACATTGGACAAATGAAGTACGTATTCCACCCTCAATAAATGATGCTGAATTTGTTGTCTATAATGGTACCATAGGAGTGGATAGTGGGATTCTAAAAATCGAAGCCAGCTCAGATGGCAGCTTTAATTTAAAAAAGGGTGAAATTAACTTGGGAATGAGGTAATTAAAATAACTAAATAAATTTAAAAATATGAGAATTGTAAGATTTCCGAGGTGTTTTGGTACAAAGAACTGCGTGAACTTTTACTTACTTCTAGTTATGGCTTCAGTTCTCCTCCTGCTTCAGTTCTAATTCAGTTTTGCTTCAATTCTAGTTTTAGTTCAGTTCAAGTAGAGTTCAGATCCATAAAGTACTCCAAAAACATTTAGTACTTGTGTCCGAAATCTACTTTAGATCTTACCTCACGGAAGTAACTAAAATCAGTCTTGCCCATTAGTATACGCTCAATATTCTACAATTAAAAAAAAATTGATCAAGATCAATAAGGAATTTCCAGTTTATTTAACAAACAAAAAATATTTTGTATTATCTCTATTCTCAAGTCAGTCTTAGTTCAACATTTAAACCCAAAGGTAGTCTCTACACAGCTATAGAAGATTTAGTTTAAAATTGTGATCGCAAAAAGCTGCATTACTGATAATTATAGAATCAATCATGAATAAATATATATTATCATTTATACTGATGATCAGTTTAGTGGAATGGAGCTGTACTTTTACCATAGGAAATGTTGAGTTTGAATTGTTGGATGATAAATTCCGTCTTTCTCTACCAAGTATGTAATTGGGAAAAACCACCCGAACCACTAAATACATACAAATGCATAATAATTTATATATTTTTTAGATGATCCTGACATTAAATGGGTTTCGTTTCATGTTAATATTAACAAAGAATTTCGTTCCTTTGAAACGGGTCAGTTGGTAGGCGAAGTCAGTATGCCACGAAGTCACAAATGGTCTCATGATTTTGACAAGTCTTTAGAAGATACTGATATCGTCTATGTCTGGCTGGCTGTTCAGCATAATCGCTTTATATTCCGCGATCGTAAAGAACCTATTTCTGTTGAGACCTTTAAAAGTGGTAATCCTAATTATAGAATTACCACAGAAAAGCCTGGTGGTGAGGAATCTACTACCGCTACCATAAAGCCCATAAATGTAAAAATTTGTCATCGTTCAGTTTCGGTGGTACCCAAATCGTTTGGTGGTACTTATTGTCGTGATGATTTAATATTTTCGGATGATTTTAATAATTATAACCTACATAATTGGACAAATGAAATACGTATTCCACCCTCAACAAATGATGCTGAATTTGTTGTCTATAATGGTACCATAGGAGTGGATAGTGGGATTCTAAAAATCGAAGCCAGCTCAGATGGCAGCTTTAATTTGAAAAAGGGTGAAATTAACTTAAGAATGAGGTGATTAAAATAACTAAATAAATTAAAAAATATGACAGAATTGTAAGATTTCCAAGGCGTGTTGGTAGAAAGAACAATGGGAACTTTTACTTACTTCCAGTTATGTTTATGTTCAGTTCTAGTTCAATTCTCGTTAAGTTCTATTTCAGTTCTAGTTCTCTTCTAATTCAGTTCCAGTTCAATTCTAGTTCAGTTCGAGTTCAGTTCTAGTTATGTTTCAGTTTAGGTCCTGTTCAGTTGTAGTTCAGTTCCAGTTCATTTCTAATTAACTTCTAGTTCAGTTTTTGTTCAGTTGTAGTTTAATTCTAGTTCAGTTGTAGTTCAGTTCTAGTTCATTTCTAGTTCAGTTCTAGTTCAGTTCTAGTTCAGTTCTAGTTCAGTTCTTGTTCAGTTCTAGTTCAGTTCTAGTTTAGTTCTAGTTCAGTTCTAGTTCAGTTCTAGTTCAGTTCTAGTTCAGTTCTAGTTCAGTTCTAGTTCAGTTCTAGTTCAGTTCTAGTTCAGTTCTTGTTCAGTTCTAGTTCAGTTCTAGTTTAGTTCTAGTTTAGTTCTAGTTCAGTTCTAGTTCAGTTCTAGTTCAGTTCTAGTTCAGTTCTAGTTCAGTTCTAGTTCAGTTCTAGTTCAGTTCTAGTTCAGTTCTAGTTCAGTTCTAGTTCAGTTCTAGTTCAGTTCTAGTTCAGTTCTAGTTCAGTTCTAGTTCAGTTCTAGTTCAGTTCTAGTTCAGTTCTAGTTCAGTTCTAGTTCAGTTCTAGTTCAGTTCTAGTTCAGTTCTAGTTCAGTTCTAGTTCAGTTCTAGTTCAGTTCTAGTTCAGTTCTAGTTCAGTTCTAGTTCAGTTCTAGTTCAGTTCTAGTTCAGTTCTAGTTCAGTTCTAGTTCAGTTCTAGTTCAGTTCTAGTTCAGTTCTAGTTCAGTTCTAGTTCAGTTCTAGTTCAGTTCTAGTTCAGTTCTAGTTCAGTTCTAGTTCAGTTCTAGTTCAGTTCTAGTTCAGTTCTAGTTCAGTTCTAGTTCAGTTCTAGTTCAGTTCTAGTTCAGTTCTAGTTCAGTTCTAGTTCAGTTCTAGTTCAGTTCTAGTTCAGTTCTAGTTCAGTTCTAGTTCAGTTCTAGTTCAGTTCTAGTTCAGTTCTAGTTCAGTTCTAGTTCAGTTCTAGTTCAGTTCTAGTTCAGTTCTAGTTCAGTTCTAGTTCAGTTCTAGTTCAGTTCTAGTTCAGTTCTAGTTCAGTTCTAGTTCAGTTCTAGTTCAGTTCTAGTTCAGTTCTAGTTCAGTTCTAGTTCAGTTCTAGTTCAGTTCTAGTTCAGTTCTAGTTCAGTTCTAGTTCAGTTCTAGTTCAGTTCTAGTTCAGTTCTAGTTCAGTTCTAGTTCAGTTCTAGTTCAGTTCTAGTTCAGTTCTAGTTCAGTTCTAGTTCAGTTCTAGTTCAGTTCTAGTTCAGTTCTAGTTCAGTTCTAGTTCAGTTCTAGTTCAGTTCTAGTTCAGTTCTAGTTCAGTTCTAGTTCAGTTCTAGTTCAGTTCTAGTTCAGTTCTAGTTCAGTTCTAGTTCAGTTCTAGTTCAGTTCTAGTTCAGTTCTAGTTCAGTTCTAGTTCAGTTCTAGTTCAGTTCTAGTTCAGTTCTAGTTCAGTTCTAGTTCAGTTCTAGTTCAGTTCTAGTTCAGTTCTAGTTCAGTTCTAGTTCAGTTCTAGTTCAGTTCTAGTTCAGTTCTAGTTCAGTTCTAGTTCAGTTCTAGTTCAGTTCTAGTTCAGTTCTAGTTCAGTTCTAGTTCAGTTCTAGTTCAGTTCTAGTTCAGTTCTAGTTCAGTTCTAGTTCAGTTCTAGTTCAGTTCTAGTTCAGTTCTAGTTCAGTTCTAGTTCAGTTCTAGTTCAGTTCTAGTTCAGTTCTAGTTCAGTTCTAGTTCAGTTCTAGTTCAGTTCTAGTTCAGTTCTAGTTCAGTTCTAGTTCAGTTCTAGTTCAGTTCTAGTTCAGTTCTAGTTCAGTTCTAGTTCAGTTCTAGTTCAGTTCTAGTTCAGTTCTAGTTCAGTTCTAGTTCAGTTCTAGTTCAGTTCTAGTTCAGTTCTAGTTCAGTTCTAGTTCAGTTCTAGTTCAGTTCTAGTTCAGTTCTAATTTAGGTCTAGATAAGTTCTAGTTCAGTTGATGATTCAGTTCTGGATTCAGTACTAGATTCGGTTCTGGGTTCACTTCTGAATTCAGTTCTGATTTCAGTGTTGGATTCAGTTTTAGATTCAATTGTGGATTCAATTCTGTGTTAAGGTTGGTTTCAGTTCTAGATTTAGTTCTGGTTTCAGATCTAGATTCAGTACTGAATGCCGTTTTGGTTTAAGTTCTGGATTCATTACATTATTCAGCTCTGGTTCAGTTCTTGCTTTCATCCTGGATTTCTGCTTTGCTTAAAATCTTGCTTGAAATCTTTCATTTCCAGTAAAACTCAAACTAATATATTTTTTTAAACTTTAGATGCACCAGTCTAGAAGTAGAAACTGAATGCTATCGTAAAGTTGAAGGTGTTTTGTTTTTGCCACCCATTGTATCGGGACGAATTAGTACCAAAGATCACTTCAGTTTCAAATATGGACGCATTGAAGTAAGAGCCAAATTACCCAAAGGCGATTGGCTATATCCATGTAAGTTTTTCTAAAATAAATGTTATATTACATTAATAATAAAACCTTATCTTTTATACAGTAATATCCTTACAGCCTTCTTCTCCGGCCTATGGAAAGAATTACAAATCTGGAGAAATGCGAGTGGCTTATGCTCGTGGCAACTTAAATTTGAATTGGCAAAATAAGAATATCGATGGTGGCCGTTTGTTTGGTGGTGCTATTGTTAATAAAAATGCCGACACTAGACATCAATTTATGAAGGATACAACTTTACCAAATGTTCAGCATTTTGGTGATAATTTCCATTTGTATTCATTGAAATGGACGCCTGAGGAGTTGGTGATGTCGGTAGATGGTAATGAATATGGTCGTGTTCCTACAAATTTCAAGCAGACTCTTACGGAACCGGTATGGAATAAGGGTGAGGAGAATGCTCCATTAGATCAAATGGTATGTGGTAGAAGAAATTTGTTAAAAGTATATACTACATAGATATTAAATTCTTTTTTTTTAGTTCTATATTACTTTGGGTTTAGCGGCTGGCGGCAATGGTGACTTCCCCGATACTGAAGGCAAACCTTGGAATAATACTGATCCTCGTGGTCTTTTGTATTTCTTTAGTCAACGTAGAAACTGGCACGCCACTTGGTCCCAGCCCTCATTAGAAGTCGATTATGTAAGAGTATATGCTGTTTAATTTATTGCAATGATACTAAATAAAATTTACAATAATAAACAAATTTTTTAAACAATTATCTCTTTAAGCTTAAATATTTATAACCTGATTATAATGTGTGTCCTTATAAATGGCAATTTTTTTTTATAAACTAAAATTAAAAACTTTAATATTAGAAATTTAAAAACAAACTATTTTTAAAACATTATTAATTTAAAGCCATAGCAATAATAAATAACTTTTTATGGACAATTTGTAATGCATTTTTAACTATAATATTAACTTAAATTATATAAAAGTGCGAGTATTTTGTTAACAAAAACAAAGAATTTAAAAATATGTAAACTTAAATAAACCAAGTTTACAAGTCCTGAGAAAGAATCATGGAAAATATATCATGTTTCTTCAACAACTTTCTCATTTTCAACATCATATTCTAAATTATCACTTAAGTCTAAGAGTCTTATGTCAGTACTAGAGGGGAAGTCGGCTAAGACTATAATGCCTATGGAGTTATCGGATAGTTTGGGAGTGCTTTCATGATAACCAAGCCAATATATAATAATACCAGCACCGAATCTAAAAAAAGAAAGGTTTTGTTATAGTCTTTGTCTATTTAAGTTCTAATTTAGTTCTGGTTCAGCTCTAGTTTAGTTCAGTTCTAGATTAGTTCTAGTTCAGTTCAAGTTCAGTTCTAGTTCAGTTTTAGTTCAGTTCTAGTTCAGTTCTAGTTCAGTTCTAGTTCAGTTCTAGTTCATTTCTAGTTCAGTTCTAGTTCAGTTCTAGTTCAGTTCTAGTTCAGTTCTAGTTCAGTTCTAGTTCAGTTCTAGTTCAGTTTTAGTTCAGTTCTAGTTCAGTTCTAGTTCAGTTCTAGTTCAGTTCTAGTTCAGTTCTAGTTCAGTTCTAGTTCAGTTCTAGTTCAGTTCTAGTTCAGTTCTAGTTCAGTTCTAGTTCAGTTCTAGTCTAGTTCTAGTTCAGTTCTAGTTCAGTTCTAGTTCAGTTCTAGTTCAGTTCTAGTTCAGTTCTAGTTCAGTTCTAGTTCAGTTCTAGTTCTAGTTCAGTTCTAGTTCAGTTCTAGTTCAGTTCTAGTTCAGTTCTAGTTCAGTTCTAGTTCAGTTCTAGTTCAGTTCTAGTTCAGTTCTAGTTCAGTTCTAGTTCAGTTCTAGTTCAGTTCTATTTCAGTTCTAGTTCAGTTCTAGTTCAGTTCTAGTTCAGTTCTAGTTCAGTTCTAGTTCAGATCTAGTTCAGTTCTAGTTCAGTTCTAGTTCAGTTCTAGTTCAGTTCTAGTTCAGTTCTAGTTCAGTTCTAGTTCAGTTCTAGTTCAGTTCTAGTTCAGTTCTAGTTCAGTTCTAGTTCAGTTCTAGTTCAGTTCTAGTTCAGTTCTAGTTCAGTTCTAGTTCAGTTCTAGTTCAGTTCTAGTTCAGTTCTAGTTCAGTTCTAGTTCAGTTCTAGTTCAGTTCTAGTTCAGTTCTAGTTAAGTTTAGTTCAGTTCTAGTTCAGTTCTAGTTCAGTTCTAGTTCAGTTCTAGTTCAGTTCTAGTTCATTTCTAGTTCAGTTCTAGTTCAGTTCTAGTTCAGTTCTAGTTCAGTTCTAGTTCAGTTCTAGTTCAGTTCTAGTTCAGTTCTAGTTCAGTTCTAGTTCAGTTCTAGTTCAGTTCTAGTTCAGTTCTAGTTCAGTTCTAGTTCAGTTCTAGTTCAGTTCTAGTTCAGTTCTAGTTCAGTTCTAGTTCAGTTCTAGTTCAGTTCTAGTTCAGTTCTAGTTCAGTTCTAGTTCATTTCTAGTTCAGTTCTAGTTCAGTTTTAGTTCAGTTCTAGTTCAATTCTAGTTCAGTTCTAGTTCAGTTCTAGTTCAGTTCTAGTTCAGTTCTAGTTCAGTTCTAGTTCAGTTCTAGTTCAGTTCTAGTTCAGTTCTAGTTCAGTTCTAGTTCAGTTCTAGTTCAGTTCTAGTTCAGTTCTAGTTCAGTTCTAGTTCAGTTCTAGTTCAGTTCTAGTTCAGTTCTAGTTCAGTTCTAGTTCAGTTCTAGTTCAGTTCTAGTTCAGTTCTAGTTCAGTTCTAGTTCAGTTCTAGTTCAGTTCTAGTTCAGTTCTAGTTCAGTTCTAGTTCAGTTCTAGTTCAGTTCTAGTTCAGTTCTAGTTCAGTTCTAGTTCAGTTCTAGTTCAGTTCTAGTTCAGTTCTAGTTCAGTTCTAGTTCAGTTCTAGTTCAGTTCTAGTTCAGTTCTAGTTCAGTTCTAGTTCAGTTCTAGTTCAGTTCTAGTTCAGTTCTAGTTCAGTTCTAGTTCAGTTCTAGTTCAGTTCTAGTTCAGTTCTAGTTCAGTTCTAGTTCAGTTCTAGTTCAGTTCTAGTTCAGTTCTAGTTCAGTTCTAGTTCAGTTCTAGTTCAGTTCTAGTTCAGTTCTAGTTCAGTTCTAGTTCAGTTCTAGTTCAGTTCTAGTTCAGTTCTAGTTCAGTTCTAGTTCAGTTCTAGTTCAGTTCTAGTTCAGTTCTAGTTCAGTTCTAGTTCAGTTCTAGTTCAGTTCTAGTTCAGTTCTAGTTCAGTTCTAGTTCAGTTCTAGTTCAGTTCTAGTTCAGTTCTAGTTCAGTTCTAGTTCAGTTCTAGTTCAGTTCAAGTTCAGTTCTAGTTCAGTTCTAGTTCAGTTCTAGTTCAGTTCTAGTTCAGTTCTAGTTCAGTTCTAGTTCAGTTCTAGTTCAGTTCTAGTTCAGTTCTAGTTCAGTTCTAGTTCAGTTCTAGTTCAGTTCTAGTTCAGTTCTAGTTCAGTTCTAGTTCAGTTCTAGTTCAGTTCTAGTTCAGTTCTAGTTCAGTTTTAGTTCAGTTCTAGTTCAGTTCTAGTTCAGTTCTAGTTCAGTTCTAGTTCAGTTCTAGTTCAGTTCTAGTTCAGTTCTAGTTCAGTTCTAGTTCAGTTCTAGTTCAGTTCTAGTTCAGTTCTAGTTCAGTTCTAGTTCAGTTCTAGTTCAGTTCTAGTTCAGTTCTAGTTCAGTTCTAGTTCAGTTTTAGTTCAGTTCTAGTCCAGTTTTAGTTTAGTTCTAGTTCGGTTATAGTTCTATTCTTTCTTACCTATTACAATAACTATTCAATTGCTGTTGAATATTCCTTTTATGTGTTAGAGTATCACCAAAATCTGCTTTACTTTCAATCCAATTAATAACTTCTCCTTTATACACAAAAGGTAAAATCATTTTAATATCTGGAGTCTTGTCATAACCCAAACGCCTCAAATCGTTCTCATCATAATAATGCATGCCAGCCGCCGAGGCGAGTTGCTTAAGCTGTAAAGATTAAAGATTTTTAATTACAAAATGGTAAATTTATCTGTTCCCATTAACATCTTACCTTAAACTCATATTCCTCACCCACTACCCTCCTTCTTAAATCTATTAAAGGTCCATCTTGGGAATCACTGCATAAGCATTGAGAGACATTGGCAGACAGCAAGGGATCTTCGATTAGATGAGGATAACGCAGTAATTTGGTCAATTGAGCTTTGCTACTCAAATTATAGATTTTCTTCAATAAAGAACGACACATCATAACGGGGGCAATACGTTTTTCCCGGGCTATATTTAAAAGTATGCTACTATCTTTGGGAGAGATTTTAGACAGCTCCTGATACCTTAGGAAGTAAATAAACTAGACTTTAAAGCGTTTAAAGAAAGAGTTTCTACGGCACCTACCTCTCCAAATACTGATTAGCTTCAGCTTCATAACGCCAGTGCTGTGAACGCATACGATTTGCCAGTTCGGTTTGCAGTAAAGCCTTCAGCGTTAAACGATGAATTTCTGGAAACTTATTCCGCAGCTCCATTTCACAATCGATAGGAAGTCCTTGGAAATTATTTATAAATTCACACAGCGAACGATATTCATTGGCAGAAAGTATACGTTTCTTGTTGTTGTTCTCGTCTTTGGCCGGCTGGAGAGTATTTGTGGTGGAGATCATTTTGGTATTTAAATGACTTCTTTTGTTGTTAATTATTGTTTTTTCTTTTTAATTGTTAATACATTTTTTGCACAATTAATGAAAGTAAACAAAATTTTGTATTAAAATGCGGGGACTACACACACACACACACGAACATATTCAAGTTTTATTTATAGAGCAGCTGTCAAATGATTTAACAGAGTTGCCGTATTGGAAACGGTGTTAAAAATGGTAAGGTTGTATTTTTAAGTAGTAAAACATAAGAATTATAACGGAATTTTAAAATGAAGGCGCTATAATTTCACATAATTTTACATTTTTTGCTTGAAAATGTTTAGCAAATAAAAAATAAAATAAGTTAACAGAATTAAAAAAAAAAAAACATTGCAATTTTTTAAGTCTGGAAGAATGAACTCGTACGTTTAAATAAAATTACATAAATTTTCTTGCATTGCATTCCAAAATTGACCGCTCCATCTTTCAGGTTATCAAATATATTAAGGCACTAATATTTGCTTAAAGATAAGCACTATTAAATTAATTAATAATAACTATTTGTTTATTAATGATAACAAATAAAAGTATAAATAAAACTCAAGTATTCAGAGAAAAAGGTCGATGGCATTTTAAACTTTAATACAGGACTATAAACTATTGAAACATATTAAGAAAACGAAAAAAAAAGAAGCAATAATTATAATTAAAAGATAATCCTCCTAATTCAGAAACGAATTATAAAATACTCAAAAGCTTTTTGTAGAATTTTTTTAGGTCTATGCAAAGGAAAAGGTGGCTTATGACGAATCGAATATTAGACAAAATTTTGTTTTTGAGTCATAAGCCACCTTTTCATATACCGGGTCACATATGTTTATTTTTCGATTATAATTAAGATGGAAAGTTTGTCATGACTTATAAATTAGCTCTATATTTCTTAGATCTCTAATTACGAAGAGGTCAGGTTGAACGGACTGATATTTTCTTTTTACATCAGGTGATTTGTCCCGGTTCACCTTTCCCTCTTAGTCCAGAGACCTCGAAGCTGATATAGCTGGATTCTGGTTGGGAGTCGAGATCTCTACAATCTCGCCAAGCGCAGGATCTAGCGAAACACCGTCCAAGAACTGTTTGGTCTCAATGGTGGAGATGGGAACCGGTTGTTCCGTCAGGGTAGCTTTATCCACCGTTTCACAGGTCGGACTCTAATATCACCGTGATCTCAAGTTCCAAATCAGACTCAAGCGTGACATCCGCCAAGAACTGAGTGGCTCCGGTGGAGAGGGAGGAATCCAGTAGAACCTCCGTCGTTTCCACTATCTCCTCTAGGTCCGTCAGTAATTGTAGATCCTGTTGGAGAATGTCCGAGTCAATGTCACTAAGTGTCAGTTTGTCTATTTCGTTTCTCCCTACTGTGTCCCGTCTGACCCTGAAGCTATACTTCAAGTAGGTCCCTTCCGTGTCGTGTCGATTTTGATTTTTGTATAAAATGTTGTTCAAAAGAGTGTAGGGGAAAGTAGGTCGCACACATCATAGCCCCCTGTAACGTGGAAATAACATTTTAAGGTATCCACAGTGCGCTGTTGAGACACAGTCTCCTGGAGGATAAACTGCGTAATTCGATCTGAAAGAAAATGTCGAAGCTACACGCTCAGAGCATGAGATTCGAAAACAATTCCATTCGAACCGAAGTGCGCAACCCATCTGGTAACCCTTGACTGCAAACCGAGTCCATGGCACGGTTTCGCAATGACACCAGGGCTATTTTAGAGTAGTGCTCACTGCTTATTATTTGGTTCGAGAGGGATAACTCCCTTACCCCTAGGATAACTCCTTTACCCCTAATATATGATTGGGTAACCAGCCACCTAAACAGTGGCTGGTTCCCTAACCCTGCATGGGCGGGCGGTGGTAGAGGACTATCCACCACCTTGGTGACGCGCTCTCTAGGGATTAGGTTCCTCTAAGTTAAATAACCTTAAATTGGCTCATATAAGTCTGTTACCACTGGTAGTATAAAAATCTTTTTTTTTTCTAAGCTATTTCTTGCAGGTACACAAAAAGAACACTTTAGGGACTAACTGACGCAGACCTAGTCATCAGTAACCTGCATAACATAATACACACTTTTCTTTATATCCATTTATAAATTGGAAGCGCTCAATGAAACACCCTTTATATTGAAATTTGTTTAAGTACATTTGCATTTAAAAATCGCTACTTTCCAAAAGAAAATTAACGGTATTTCTCATTTGCTACTAAAAAATACAACCCTTCAATATCAACTAAAAGTAAACAAAACGTTAACAAGGAAACCATTTGATTATTTTCAATAAAAATTCGTTTATTTGTAATATTAACGTATTTAATCATAATTAAATTGAAAGAAGATAGTTAAAAAACAAAAAAAGTGTTAAACGAAAAATGAAATAATGTAGTGATGAAAAATAAGAAATGCCGGCATTTTAGTTAAAACTAAAAATGTCTTCCCAAGGAAGTTTCCATTTACATTTCCACATAGGTAGGCATGGTCATAACACCACAATTGTTTTTACGAGCCGACATTAAGATATAACCATCATTACCCCAGTAGGTGGACCAAGAATTCTTAACCAACCAATAATCTTCGCCGTTGATGGTGCCATAGCCCACAGCCAAAACGGCATGATCCAGTTCATCCAGACCATTTTTGCAGGTAGGTTCGTAGTAAACACCATGTGAATAGAAACTGAAGGTTTTGGGCGAGGCATCAATGGCCACTGATAGAGGGCCATGTTTGAGGAGGGCAATCTTAAAGGCCTCGGGATCGTTAGAGGTAACATTAACGAAACCGGTAATAGGAGCCACCAAACTGACATTTTTGGCATGACAATAACCATCTTGACCCAAATAGGGACCATATTCCTCTTCGGTGGGTACACCACCCATTTCCATCATCCATTGATAGGCACGGAAGTCTTCACCACCATCACAGCCATTGTTGCCATACTGCCAGGAGCAGTCAATTAAAGCCTGCTGTGAGAGACGCACTAAGTTGCCGCCATTCTTAAGGAAAAAGGCTCCTTCCAAATGGCCAATAGTGCCAAAAGACCAGCAAGAGCCGCAGACAGATTGATCTGAAAACAAATACAAATAATAGGATAAATCAATGACTTTATTTTCATTTTATGATTTAACCCCTACCTTTTACCGGTGTCACAGCTCCATACAAACGCCAATCATATTGCTCGGGTATATTATCTCTCAACTTTTCCACATTATAAGGGAAAGGTTTACCCGTATTATAAACACCCGTTGACTTAAAACCTCTGCGTGCCCTTAACTCATCCTCTGTCTTGTCTGCCAAGTGATTAACGGCCAAAGTATAACTTAATTTACCACGATTTTTCGAATTAATAAATCTCAAATTTTGTCTGAAAATATTTTTACGATATTCATGCTCCTGTTCGGTGCGATAATCAACGAAATGCTTATTTTTGAAATGATTAAAAGCATCTTCCACATGATGCTCCACAGTGGGGTGGACAAACTCTTGCATGGGATTAAAGGTAGCATAGTGTCCCTTACCAGGTCCAGGGAAGGCCATACACTCCATGTTATCCTCCAATTCAAAAACCTCATTGGGTATATCATCATGATCATAACTGTCATAGTCCAAATAATAATGATCATAATGGGAGCCTAACAAAGTGTTGTAACCTCTCATTTCATAGCGCACAGGTATGGGCATTCTGGAAGCAGGATAATGTGGTGATTTCTTATAACGCACCCACAGTGTATAGACATTTTTCTTTTGTCCTATTGTCTCCTCCAAACGGAATTTATCACAATTGAAACCCAAGAATGTCTCAGTGCCAATTAATTGAAAATCTTTGGCATTGGGTAAAATGGATTGTATTTGTACGGGATCCTCCGAGGTACCATTGAGCTGAAGACATGTCACTTTGTTTAACTCAGTCTTAGTGGTTATAGGTGCCAATTTCAATGAAGTGCCAAAGGGATGTTCATTAGCCAATTGATAGGTCTTCACCATACCGCCATAGTAGTCAATACGAGAACGTCTAGTGTTCTTGTCGTACCAGGCGTAGAAGGGCTCTGCAATTTCGGCATAGGGTATGTATAAAGTGCCCTTTACGATGTAATTGGGATCCCAGCGGGGTGGTTTTGTGGCCAGTGCTTAAAAATAAAGAAAATAAATGTTATTTTTTATTGTTATTTGTTCTCTCGGACTAAAAAGGGCGTACTTAAAATCAATCCCTCCTAAGCTTCGAATGTCGAGCAATAAGTGCTTAAGAGCTTTCGGCTTGCTTTCATAGACTATTTTGATACCTTAGCACATATGAACCCGTTCTAGCTTTACGGGAAGCTATGACATTAGCGAGTTCTTTCTCCCTAAACTTAAGTGACATAAAAAAATTATTTAGGAAAGGACCCCCTAAGCTTCGAATGTCGAGCAATAAATGCTCAAGAGCATTCGGCTTTACGGGGAACTATGACCTCAGCGAGTACCTTCTCTCTCAACTCAAGTGACATTAAAACAATTGATTAAGAGAAAGACGGGACATGGAAGAACAAAATTGTTTACTAGACGAACGCACTCTTGATGCCATTTATTTGGACATACTTTATTAGGAGCTATAGATACTGATGGACTTGGATATGTTGGAATTCCTCCCATTGTGGAGGGATAAAAACCATATAAAGAGACTAGTAAACTATTACTTAAAGAATACGAAGCTGTTCACATAAAGAAAACAAAGCTGTTCCTTAGTTAACAAACGTAGGCTAGTTCTTATAGACTTATCAGTCAAATATGGGTCTAGACTATTATGCGTTTCTGGTTTTTGTGGCATCAAAATTATCTCTTTAAGGAGACAAGTATACTATTACTTAAAAATACAAAGCTTTTTCCTTTGGAATGTTACCGGAGGAGTCATCTTAGTCACTATTTACAAGAGTTAAATTTTTTCTGAAGTCATGCTTTGGTTAAACCTTTACAAGGACACGTATTACATCTAAGCTAGTAAATAAATGTAGACTAGTTCGTATAGACTTATCAGTCAGATATGCCTTTCTTATAGACTTATTAGACTTTTATGCGTTTCTGGCTTTTGTGGTATCAAAGTTATCAAAATGCAGATGAAGTTGCAAGGCATGTCTCGATTAAAAACCTGAACCATATTGTGGCAGATATAAACCCCACTTCTATATGGTTATCAGGTCCTGAATCATTAGGGACAACATAAATACCTGGTGCAACATGAATAATATTTTTTACCTTCTGGGCAGATATTCTTAGTTTTCCGCTTTACTGTATCTAGGTATCTATCTTAACTGTATCTATCTCTTTTGTCTATTTTTTAAGGTTCATAGTTGATTTATAAATAAATGTTGTTGCTGAGTTGAAAGCCCTTGGCCGAGATGCCGGGTCTCAGAATAAAGGTGTCAAAAGGTACCCCCAGCCTAAAGAAATCTTAAAAATTTCCTCAAGTTTCATCCAACGAGTTTAAGATGAAAGCTTTAAAAGCTGCCAGTGTACAGATACGTTCAAGAAAAGAGCTAATATTCGTGGTATGGAACAATAAGCTCAAGGATGGAGTTGTAAATGTATTTCAATAAATTATACAATCTCAATGAAGTACAAAATAAACTTTTGTTCTCAATAATTTTTAAAATCGCAATAAAGTACAAAATTAATTTTTGTTCTCAACAAATTATTAGAGATCTTAGGCTGTAGAGGTAAATCAAAAGAACCTGACATTGGACGATTTGTCCTCTGCAAAAGCGCCGTTAATAGTAAGGTGAGGCTGGTAAGGCCAAGCTATATGCTAAAAAGATGGTCAGTAAAGATCCTAAGATACTCAAGGCTTCTTTTATTCCCAGTGAAGTATAGGGCCTCACACAACGCTAAGAATATAAAACATTGTTAAGAAAACCACAGGGGGAGTATTATGGTCAAATTAATTTTTGTGCTCAATAATTTATTCAATCACAAACTACAAAATTAATTTTTGTTCTCAATAAATTATGAAAAAATTAATATTTGAACACCAATATCAGTTCTTGTTCTCAATAAATTTACAAAAGGAAGGCAATTATTCAAATATCAGGCCAAAAATCTTGTGTTATATTCAAATACCGGCCCTCAATGGGTTACAGCATGCAATTAATTGCCACTACAAACAAAACCATTTAATTTCCTAATGATAAGTTTATTAGAAATATATAGTATTAAATTATACTATATAATTCCTCTGTTCTTAGTATTTTTGATTAATTTTGTTTTATTTTGGAGTCTTTAGAAATAAAATATTAAATCTATATTTTACCTGTAACTGCAATGCCAGCAATAATAGCAAAAATCAATGTGCAGCGCATATTTTCTTTTGTTCACTTATTCGGCCGATAAATGTCTCTTCTTTCTTTGTTGCGATTCCTAGAAAAAACTTCACTTTATTTAAAATATAAATACTATAATTTTAGAAAGTTTGCTTTTTCTATTTGTATGATTAGTAAACCGATATTAAACCACTGAGCTTGAGGGCAAGCTCCTAACTAATCTAAATTGTTGAATTTATAAGCGAATAATTATAAATTTTCTTGAGCTTCTCGTTTTATTTTCTTTATATTTATTCGAGTTTTATATTTTCTGTTTTGCAAACAGTTTTGCTTTCACACTCGTACAAACATTCATAAAAGTGATATGGGGTTCTACAAAAATCAGGGGATCCCAATGAGAGACCCTTAACCGATTTTCAAATTTTGTAGTACAAAAAAAATCAAAACTGATCGTAAATGATCAATCAGCAATTCTTCAAAAACTAAGAACCTCTGAATTATAAAAATCTTTAGCTTTTAATATTGACAAGAAACTTTAAAACAAGATTATTGACCCTTTATATTTATAGCTAAGCTCAATTTGTGCTTTGTTCCGATCGCTAGTATCGCCCCTTAACAACTGAGTTTGAGAATCCCTGAATTTTAGAAAATAAACAACAAAATGTTATGCGGCTTTGTCTGTTATTTTGTACATATTCACAAAAAGTTTTGCAAATTCTCTTCTTCGTTTTCTTTTTGCTTGTTCGGTCATCACTTAACATTTTGTTGTTGTGAATAGAAAAGAAAAACAAAATTACAAAAACAAAGTTCATTGCTGCTCATTAGAGATGCCAGATATTTTTTCATTGATATCCCCAAAATTCTTAATTGATGAAATAAGAATTTTTTTAAAAGAAATTAAATGTGGACCGATTGTTAATTGCCTTTAAAATCGGCCTGTGTGCACCTCTCAAGGATACGGTTTAGCTGATTGTTGACGGCAAAGTCGTAGTCACTTGGGTCCTGTAGATGGTCCCTGCAAGGTATAGAGCATAAGAATTTCTAGACCATGAAATGGGTCCATTTTATAAACGATAATGTTCGAAAGCTCAGAAAGATAATGCAGAAAAGAGTTACCCATATGATGAGCCCAGTGATTCGCCAGAGCGGGGTTATGATAGAGGAGGTGTGTAACCGGATCTTCCTCCTCGATGCCCCTTAAAGGTTGAAAATAGACTGCGAAGTCGTGGTGCTGAAGGGATATAAAAGTGATAGTCACTTAAGTCCTATAGATGGTCCCTGCAAGGTATAGAGCATAAGAGTTTCTAGACTATGAAATGGGTCCATTTTATAAATGATAACGTTCGAAAGCTCAGAAAGATCAAGCGGGGTAATGTTAGAGGAGGTGTGTAACCGCATCTTCCTCCTCAATGCCCCTTAAGGGTTGAAATTAAACTGTGAAGTCTGTGGTGCGAAAGTGATATAAAGGCTGCAGAACGCTTACTAATTTATAAAAAATATGCTTGTTTTGAAACAAAACATGCTGTTTCGGAGCAGGTCCGACCTATAAGGAAATTGTCTTATTTGTGATTTATTGACGAATAACATATCCTTCTTTCTAGAGAAACATATTTGGTTAACCACAATAATGTTGCTTGGAATGTATATATGGCGAAATGCCTTGTCATCTCATTGAAAGATACCCTAGATACCCGAACAAATATCGTGAAGACATAAGATAAGCCATACAATGGTTTCCAGACTTTCAATACAAAAACGAATTACTCTATCATATATTCTATGATATCTGTGGCCCTATTTTAGGAAGGTTGAGAGAATTTTTTTCCCCAAGAGATGAATGAAAATGTAACCATTTCCCTCTTCTACTTAAACCCTTCCTTGAATTTATCTAAAATCTTATTTTCAGAAGCATTTGAACTTCCAAAGAAGTTCACAGTGAAAGAAGCCTATGAATGAAATATACCATGCCATAATGCCTAACCCAATTGTAGGGGATTTTGTCCAGTTTATCCAGAATATTGGCGAGGCCTTTGAATAATGGCTTACCTGTTAATCCATTAATGCAAACAGGAGCCAGTTTAGCATAGCAAAAATTGTTGTTTATAGCTTAGTCCACAAGAAAGGAGACAAAAGTGGTTACCCCAACATAATACCTAATAGACTGTTGCTGTGCTGTCATGGTCAATTATAAACCGAATCCCACTACATTTGGTATAGGGAAGAGAGGAGTAGAAGCTATATGTATATTTATTCAAATATTTGTGGCGCCGTGAAAGCGAAAAGTCACATGGAAGGCATTCCCAACATTTGGTATACACAAAACAATCCCAAATCTGGCAGCTTTGCTTCTTCATTGTCATCGACAAGAACTTTAATTCTATTCGAAAGCTGACTAAAGCACAATTTGTATGAGTTCACAAAAAACAGTAAAACTTTAACCCAGCACAAAAATGTAACTGATTAGAATACGATTTGATAAATAGGTCAATTAGATGCTGTTTAAAATCGAATAAAATTTGCCCAAAAATTAGATTCATTTGAAAAGTTTTAATTTCTTTTAAATAATTTTGTTCAGTTTAGTATTTCCTTTAGACTTAGTCATTTCTAAGGACCCAAAACCAAGGGCTTTAGGGCCAATTCATGCCTTTGTAAAGATGTTTTAGCGATCCACTCGAATCACCCACTGAGTCGTTTTGATTGTGTAGTAGAGTGGTTCCACCAATGTCAATTGACCTACTTAATTGGATTAGTTCAAAAATCGGTAGGACTAAGAGAAGTAGGGTAGACCTAATGTAATTTTGGGTACGGTGTACACTTTAGAAGACAAAAGGCACAACTTTTCACCCCATCAATAACTCAGTTGAGCCAGAATGGCTTGTTTTAAGATTTAGTTGGGTATCGGCAATCAACGGAGTGTGAAATCCTAAAACGTCACTCATACGGTATCTTACACGCGATGAGTTGGTGCCCTCTCTATAAAAGTTGTTCAAGGATCCCTGATCACGACTGACAAGTCTAGAGGCAGACAGAGCAGTTGTAATTGCTGTCTATAAGCAGAGCAACATGTTTCTCTTATTTGCTGTAAAGAGTATAACAACATTTTTCTAGAGATAGAAATCTCTCTGTTGCTGTTAACTTCAGATAATCTATTTGTACAACGTATGTGTGAGTGTTTTCTTGATCATGTGAGAGTGTATTGGAATAGGCATGAACTTTCATAAGCCACATTGTTAGTGTAATCAACGACAGCAGCTCTTTGTTTACGTCTGCAGAAAATGCTAGAAACTCTCTTCTCTACTATATAAGTCCGATGCAAGAATATTGTTGGAATAGTTTTAATTCAGACGCGTATAAGAGAACAGTGTGACTAAGAATATTTAGTAAAGCAGTTTTGTGAAGTTTGTTTACAGTTTTTGTGAAAGTGTGTTTAAGTGATTAATTCTAAAGTTAATAAAAGTATAACTTTATTAATTCGCTTGTTTGCAAAAAGAAGTGCTTCCACGTTTTTAAATCAAAAACGTAACAATATTTATCGAGTCTAGAAGCCTCATCCGAAGACCGTATTATCGGTATCTCAATGTTTGAGTTCAAGACAAAATCGTGGATGCAGATCAAGACGTTAAAATCGGAGCAAAGTTGAAAAGGTAATGCCAGGAAAGTGGCATCTTCACTCGGAGACCTTCGGGTCTATTGTGATCCTTTCTGAAAGTAAATAACGATAGCGGGAAGAGAAAGAGAGAGAAGAGTGAAGTTTCTAGAAAGAGTTAGAGATAGAGAAAGGGAGTCGTGGAGAAGAGAAGTGTTGTCCAAAACACTACCCTAGGGAAAGAGACCCGTCTAACTAAGCCAACTGAGTCCCAGAATAAAACCTACAACGTCAGTCAGTTCGCACTGCTGTATGTCGCCCAGTTTCTCATGGAATCGGTTATCTAGAAATTTAAGTCTCTTTTTTTGTAGCCTAGGACCGTGGCAGAGGATTTGCTCGACCGTTTCGGACGAATCCGCGTCTAAGCATAGTCTGCAAATGTCCCATTTATTATGTCTGGAATTCAGGCCGCAGTGGCCAGTTAGAAAACCTATGCATTTCCTAAGACCTAGCAAGAGCTTTGTCTTGCGTATATTTAGTCGGGCCATCAGATCCTAGATATTGTGCAAGTGTCCAAGTTATACCAGTTCTTAGCTGTTTCCTCACCGATCCAAGACTTAATGCCCATAAAAAGGTGACATATAGGTGAAGCTATCTCTGTCACCGCGAGCATTAGTTTCTGTCTCGAGCCAAGTCTTGCGATTTCGTCAGCAGTTTCGTTGCCTTCGATGTCGCAATGACCAGGAACCCAGCAAAGTCTTACCCCATATGTATCAGCCAAGCTGATGATAGCTAATCTACATGACTTGACTAGTTTTGAGGTGATGCTACATCCTTCCAGGGCTTTAAGAGCAGCCTGACTATTAACGTAGATTGTCACCTCGCTGTCTGCAGGAATGTTCTATGAAATAAGTTCAGTGGCTTTCTGCCTAAAATACACTGCACTTATCTCTAAGCCTGTAGAATTTCCTAATGTTTTGATTCTTTAAGAAGACACCAGCACCAGTGCCGATTTCCATTTTAGAACCATCTGTGTAGATCAAGTTCCCCTCAAAGAGCGATTGACGATAATCCCAGCTAGTTCTATCAGGAATAACGACCTCTGGTACGGAACTGGACAACAGTTCCTTGACTAATTAGTCAGATACAGTAGAACCTGAAAGCAAGGGACGTTCGTTCGGTTCAGTATGCTAGTGTGTCCTGTGCCTAAGTATGCTCGACTCATGCAGTCTTAGTAGACATCTAAAGGGAATAGAGACAGCATCACGTCTAAGGCCGCCTGAGGAGTGCTCCTTAGGGCACCAGAGATGCCTTTGCTATTACATCTTTGAACTTTGTTCAAGAGACTAAGAAAGGAGACTTTATTTACCGCCTCCCACCATACTGCGCACCTGTATGTCAGAACTGGTCTTACAATGGTCGTTTATATCCAGTATACTACCATTGGGTTTAGGCCCCAGCTCTTACCTACCTAGGTTACTCTTTAAACTTATTTAGATGAATGCTTGGGATGCCGAAAAACAGGATTTGGATAGTTCAGTCCGTCCATATCTTCTAAATCGAATTAATACTTTATAGTCATTGCTTGATTATCGGTCCAGGTATAAAAAGACTCTTTTTCTATGTTTTAAAAATATGATTAAATATATTTTTGTTATTATTAAAAAATTCATAATGAAAACTTTACACAAGGTACTTAATGACTATGAATATATTACTAATATTTGGGATAATTAAAGGGGGTAAACAACTTTGGCGATTCATAATTATTTGATATAAATTTTGATTTGATTTTAAAAAAATGTTTGTATATTATACAATACAAAGTAATAATTTAAAAAATTAAGAAAAAAATTTTATAAAATATTTACAAATTGTTAGTAGTAAAGGAGAACTAATAGGACAGTTCACAATTCATTGCAAATAGTCTGCCATTGTAGCATTTGCAAAAGGGTATAGCAAATGAAAAGGGGACTTTTTCATTTGCTATACCAAATGGCAAATGCTAGAATGCCAGACTATTTGCCATAATTTGTGAACGGGTCTATTCTTTTTTAAAATTTTTTACCTAAATTTAAATTAAATTCCAATAATTATTATTATAAATAGACTCTTAAGTTAAAATATTTTATATTTCTATATATTTATTAGTTATTAAAATTAATTATATGATTTAATGTTAAATCCTTTTTTAAATATGGCCTAATTTAGTTGCTAATATCACAAGGAGATCGTATAAAAAAAAAAAAAAACAAAATTTCTTATAACTTAAGGTTTAAAATTAAACAACTTAATTCAAAAAATTTCAATTATGAACTTAAAAAAGTCTTACAAAAAAAAAAAAACTAGAAAGTTCTCATTTAATTAAAGGCACATTTGTTTTTTTCTTTTCACTTTTTTGAGCATTTTGACAAAATGGTTTAAGATTAACTTAAATTTATTGTAAAACTTAAAACAAAAATAATCTCAATTTAATTTGTAGATGTTTACATTTTGTGTATAAAAACTAATTAATTGGCACCAAGAATTCACTTGATCATACAAAAATATTAAGATTTGTGGGTTAAAACTTTAAGAAATTTACATTTGTTTTGAGAATTGACTTAAAGAAAACCTTTAAAATTGACTTGAAAAGCCTAAAAGTAGGCTGTGTATATTATTTATAACAAATCCTTAAGGTATGCTTTACTTTTTTGCTTCCTAACAGGGTGGAGTATAAATTGTGTTACAAGAAAACAAAACATGTTTTGTTATTACTCTTTAAATTTATTCAAATGAATGTTTTTGGATACTGAAAAGGGGGGTTGGGATCAAGCCCAGATATAATGCTTTATAGTCTGACATTTCCATTCAAAAATAATTAAGTTAGAAGTTTTGTAGCACTCCCTCCAATAGACGGATCATAATAATAATAGCTAATGTGTTTGCCAAATCTGTTGAAAGATCAAGTAATCGAAATCTCTATGTCCGGTTTCAAGACACAATCAAGGCTGTAGCATCGACAATTCAGGTAATTCCAAGAGTTTCTGCTCGAAACTTATCGGTTACTCTTTAAATTTATTAAAATTAATGTTTGGGATATCCAAAGGAAGATTTAGAAATTACAGGTCTCTCCGAATAACGACATTTTCTTCTAAAGAGAGTTTGGAAAACTAATGCTCCTATTGCCGTTCTCAACTCAACTCAGTTTGGTAGTCTGCCAGTCAACCCAACTTTCATTCAACCAAATTATTTTTTGATATTGCTAAACTAAAAAATGTTAAGTTCCTCAATATGAAAAAATAATTTAGTTGAGTGAAAGTTGGGTCGACTGACAGACAACCAAAATGAGTTGAGTTGAGGACGGGAAGAGAAGAAGAGGGCGTCCGGAACTTTTAATGATAAGCCCAAGTAGAGAAAAGTCTTTCAAAGCTTGGCCTACACAATATCGAAGCTCATGAAATTCTAAAATATGTATAATACGCCGACGACTGGAAGATAAATAGAAGAAATTTAATTTGGGTAGATCTTGGGCAGTATTCCTTTGGCGAGCCGAATTAAATCTTCTTTAGGTTATCTTTTGTTTCCTCAAAGTCTCTAAATCATAGTTAATAGAGCTGAATTCAACAGATTCTTCCAGAAGTATTTAAATAGTGCTAAGACGACCTGTGCAGCTCTTATGGCTTCCACATTAAAAGTGATTAAATTTTGTTCTCAATAAAGAAAAACTAAAAAAAGTGATTTGAAGATTCGGTTGGGAGGTTCTTATACGAGTTTGCTTTTTACCCAGAACTTTGCTGTAGAAGTATCCGTATCAGCCGGTGCATGCCAGGCTTAACTTACAGGAAGGTTTTGCCTCGAATTTAGTGGAATTGGAGAGGGCTACTTTCCTACGAATGTAGTCTAAATTCGATCTGTACTGTCGAAGAAATTAGACTCTAAAAATCTCTACGATTGAAATTAGGACTGTCTAAACCCCAGCGCTTAACGTAATCAAATTTTGTTCTCAATAAAGAAACTCCAAAAATAAATAAGAATATTCGATTGGGAGGTTCTTATACGAGTTTGGATCGTATAATAAGTATCCGTATCAGCTGGTCCAAATGTTGGTATGACTCGAGTGTGGTGAGATTGGCGGGGGAATATGTACTGTAAGCTACTATCGTACGGCTGTAGTCTAAATTTGATCTGTACTGTCAAAGAAATTAGACTCTAAAAATCTCTACGATTGAAATTAGGACTGTACAAAGATCTACGCTAAAAGTGATAAAATTGTGTTCTCAATAAAAAAACTCAAAAAAAAAAAATGTTTTAAAGATTCGGTTCTGAGGTTCTTATATGAGTTTGGGGTTTACCCAGAACTTTGCTGTAGATGTATCCATATCAGCCGGTGAAAATGTTGTCTAAGCCCGGATTTACTTACAGAAATGTTTTGCCTCGAGGTTGGTGGGATTGGCGGGGGATTATGTACTATGAGCTACTTCCCTACGACTGTAGTCTAAATTCGATCTGTACTGTCAATGAATTTAGACTCTAAAAATCTCTACGATTGAAATTAGGACTGCATAAAGACCTACGCTAAGGTGATAAAATTTTGTTCTCAATAAAAAAAACCTAAAAAAAATATTTGAAGATTCGGTTGGGAGTTTGGCGTTTACCCAGAACTTTGCTGTAGGTGTATCCATATCAGCCAGTGCAAATTTTGTCTAAGCCCGGAATAACTTACAGAAAACTTTTTCCTCGAGTTTGGTAGGATTGGTGGCGGATTATGTACTATGGGCTACTCTCCTACGACTGTAGTGTAAATTCGATCTGTACTGTCAAAGAAATTAGACTCTTACAATATCTACGGTTGAAATTTCGTCTGTATAGAGACCTGCGCTAAAGGTGATCAAATTTTGTTCTCAATAAAAAGAAAATAAAAAATTATTTTAAGTATTGGTTGGGAGGCTCTTGTACGAGTTTTTACCCAGAATTTTGCTGTATGTGTATCCGCATCAGCAGGTGCAAACGTTGTCTAAGCCAGGACTGTATAAAGACCTACGCTTTAGGTGATCAAATTTTGTTCTCAATAAAAAAACTTAAAAAAATGATTTGAAGATTCGGTTGGGTAGTTTTTATACGAGTTTTTAACCTTTGCTGTAGATGTATCCGAATACAGTAAGGTTCTGCCTCGATTTTGGTAGGATTGGCGGCGGATTATGTACTATGGGCTACTCTTTTACGACTGTACTCTAAATTTGATCTGTACTGTCAAAGTAAACTCTCTACGATTGAAAAGGTGAACAAATTATAAAGGTGAACACATTTTGTTCTCAATAAAAAAACTTCGAAAAAATGCTAAGAAGATTCAGTTGGGAGGTTCTTAGGCATCAAAAAATGGAAAATCAGTTGTTACGGGTTTTTATGAAAGAGGAATATTGAAATTAGCTTCAAAATAGCTGAAAGCTATGGAAAATTTTTTTACTTAAATCGGATTATTCTATATAGCCTTAAATTCATATAAAAACAAGTAAGAAAGCGCTATAGTCGGTCAAGCCGACCATACGATACCCTTCACCACTAAGGTCAAAGGTGTTATTTTTCCTGTATAAAGACAAATATTTGCTAAATTTTGCCATCATACAAACATTTTCTCAAAACGTATATATTCAACCTGTTTCCGTCATTTGGACTTATATGAGAGCTAGGGTCAAATGTGAACCGATTATCTCGAAATTTGGCAAATTGATTACAGTAGTTACAAAAATTATGTATGCAAAAAATAAACTCAAAATTTTCATTATCTTTAGATTTACGAGCGTTTTAGTGATTTTTTGTCTCATTTAGTGCGTTTTTGAAGAAGAGTTTGTATGGGAGCTATGGTCAAATGTGGACCGATTTCAACGAAATTTGGTACAGGGATTTAAATTTACATAAGCAGTATCTGTTTTAAATTTCATGAAAAAATATTGAAATTCGTGGCCAATATAGCAATTCCGCGAAGTGGGACCTATGGGAGGTACCATAAGTAATGGACCGATTTTGACCAATTTCACATTATCAAAAAAATTATCTGTGCCAAATTTCATCAAATTATCTTTAGAATTGCGACCTGTAGTTTGATTACAAGGTTTACATGGGGGTCCAGCCAGCCAGCCAGCCAGCCAGCCAGACGGACGGACGGACATCGCTAAATCGACTCAGAAAGTGATTCTAAGCCTATTGGTATACTAAAAGATGGGTCTAAGACAAATATTTCTATGCGTTACAAACATCAGCACAAACTTATAATACCCTTTCCACCTATGGTGGTGAAGGGTATAACAATGAATTTCTTCTTACTATACCTTATATGTGCATTTTAATATCTTATTGTAGCACAATTGATCCGTCACCCTGTATTTAAATGGTCTTTACTTAAGGTTTTCTTATACATTTCCTTTTTTCGAATTTATTACTAAATAAAAAGTTGTCTCTTTTAAAATTAATTTGTATGTTTTTTTTGTTCAAGAAGACCCTAACAATTTCGCTGACTATCTAATTTGTTGCTTAAATTTCTAAAAAATTTCTAAAACTATGAAATCCAAAATTTTCTAAATATTAAACTAATTATAATGTTGATTAAAATTGTACGATAAAGATTTGTGAATAGATAAATTCTTTGTGTGCTACTTTCCACATTGGCCTCCAGCATATTGGAGACAGTCAGGCCGGAGAGTATTAAATTTGTGGTTACCTTATGACCCTGAGCCGATACTAAATTCGAAATCTTTTCCGCTTCCCTAGTGCAGGCCTCGATTTGCATTCGTGTGGGTGTATTGGTGCGTGGTACTATGGCCACAAATATACCCACTTCCATGGTAAGATAACCCGTTAATTGGCACTCGCTTATTTGTATTAAAGAATCCAATTCCTTCAAAACACTGCGCAAGGTTAGTAGATCTTTATGCTGACCCTTTAAGGCATACAAGGCCCGATCGATTTGCTTGCGCGAATAGATTATACGAAAGGCGCCAGCACATATTGGACAGCAGGCTCCTGGTGGAATTATTGCCCGACAAAACTGTGAGGGTGTATTAGGGCATTTAACCTGGCGACATCTTTTGCGCTCCATTTCATTGGTCAGCAAACCCACTTCACGACATTTTCCTTTGTAGTCCACTAAAACATAATCCGCCCAGGCTGAACATTCATGAGCATAGTCAACACCATTGATGCCGCAAACAGGACCCTTCCAGCTGCAGCCACGATTACAGGAGCCCCAATAGGCAAAGGTATTCTTAGTATTTAATAGATCACAAGCAGATTTGAAAGTTACACCCTTAGAATCACAGACCTTATGATCTGATTTGGCACAGGATAACGTTTGATTGACTAAAAAAATAAAAATTATTTAAAAAATTGTATATAACTTCATTAAAATCTTCCCAAAAACTTACCACATTTGTACTGTAAACAGGGTCGGTGCATGGTGGACAAGCATATTTGCCGCTGAGGCAGACATTGCGTGCCCGCTGGACAGTGATAGGTGCCGGGCGTACAAGGATTCCATACCGAACAGGCACCATATTCCAAATCACTGTCCTGAACCCCCAAACATCGGGCAATACATAAAGATGGATAGGTGCGGCCATTGCTGCCACATACTGGAACATAATGGGTAGGACAATTGCAGGGCAAGCTGGTATAAGAAACATCGGTGTAACCTGTAAAATAAATGATATAAAAATTAAATTTTGTTCTCAATAACTAAAATGATCTAAGGGAATTAAATTTTGAGCTCAATAAATTGTGGGAAACTCATATCAAAACTTTAGGAATCAATTTTTGTTCTCAATAAATTAGAAAAAATGGGCTCATAGAACCTCTACGACTAAAATGTGACTGTACAACAACTGGAAATTTTGTTCTCAATACAAAATCTCCAAAAAAAAGTGAAGATCTGCGATTGGAACTTAGACTCTATAAAGATCTACGATTGGAATTTAGGCTCTATAAAGATATGCGATTGGAAATTAGACTCTATAAAGATCTGCGATTGAAGTCTAGCCTCAATAAAGATCTACGATTGTAGCTTAGACTCTATAAAGATCTGCGATTGGAATTTAGCCTCTATAAAGATCTACGATTGGAATTTAGACTCTACAAAGATCTACGATTGGAACTTAGACTCTATAAAGATCTATGATTAGAACTTAGACTCTATAAAGATCTTCGATTGAAACTTTACTCTATAAAGATCAACGATTGGAATTTAGACTCTATAAAGATCTACGATTGGAACTTAGACTCTATAAAGATCTACGATTGGAACTTAGACTCTACAAAGATCTACAATCTATTAAGATCTACGACTGGAGCTAAGACTCTTTAAGAATATACGATTAGAATTTAGACTCTATAAAGATATACGATTGAAACTTAGACCTTATAAAGAGTACGAATGGAACCTATCCTCTATAAAGATCTACTATTGGATCTTAGACTCTATAAAGATCTACGAGTGGGAATTAGACTCGTTAAAGATCTACGATTGGAACTTTGCATATGAAGGTCTACGATTGGAACTTTGCCTATGAAGATCTGCGATTGGAACTGTCATCAATTAGATCTTAGACACCATAAAGATCTACGAACTTACCTTTTTGTTGAAATAAAAATTCTCCAAAATACAAATAATATGGCGAGTTTCATTGTTATTAAATTTTAAGATATACAAAATTATTGGTTCTTAATAAATTATGAAAATTTTAGACTCGAAAAGATTGATAATAGGACCTACGTTAAAGGCTGTACATTTTTGATTTAATAAAAAATCTTCAAAATAAAAATTTCAGAAATTAAATTTTGTTCTCAATAAATTCTACTTTTTTCAGAAATCATTTTTTGTTCTTAATAAATTCGGAAAAGCTTGGATTCAAGAAACCTCTACGATTGAAAATATAACTATACAATCTCCTACGATAAGGGCGATCTATTTTTGTTCTCAATAAAAAATCTCCAAAAATCAAAATGTTGGAATTTAAATTTTAATAAAATAAATTTTAAGGAATCTTTGTAACACACCTGGCATTTTGCACTGTTTCTTGGTGCAGGTTATCTCCTCAGCATAGCAGGTGCACAAATTACATTCCAAATAAAAAGAGGTGCCATGCTTGATCTTTCTGCCGCCCGGTAAAACGCAACTTTCATACGACACACTGGGCAAAGGCTGACAATGTTCAATGCGTCCCTGAAGGCCACAGCGACAAACCTTAAAACCGCCACGATTGGCAGTCAACTGTACTGGTATGCGTACATAAGCTCCAAAGGGCACCAAGTAATTAGAAGCCTCCCCCAAAGCACAACCCGGTATGCACTGATACGATGAAGAACCATTGCGCGCAGGCAAACAAACTTCACTGGCATTACAGGGATGACCGCGGCAGGGTGAAGTGATCTTATGATGGCCACCAGTCTCCTTGGGAGCATCACTTTCCTCTAAATAGGGCCTCAAGGAAATGCAAGGCACACCCTCGCCCTCTGGATGCAGGCGTGCACATATGGCATCAGCATTCAAGGAAGTATTCATGCGAGTCCAATCCATGCATTCACTCAAGATCTCATAACAATTCTCACGACAGATATGATTGTAGTGACCCTGTATACTACAGGGTTTAATTTGCAAGACACAGGCGATAGCCTTCCATTTGTCGGGCGAACAGCGGGTCATATTTTTAATGGGCAAATTAACACCTGGCAAACTTACGAAACCCCTCTGCTGCCACATCATTAGATCAGATTTGGCTGCCATATCGGCCTCTACAGTGCAGCTGCGAAACAATTCCGTGGGACGATTATTGAAATTTGTACAGAAACTTAGACCATCACAACCCAATTCACACGGCTCATCCACTTCATCGATGCACTGGCGCAATTCCAATTCATTCGGCTGCATTAGGCAGGCAGCTTCAAAATTATTCATAGTACTTGTCCAGTCAGTGGTATAAGTTTGCGAGCAAAGCCTACGACATTTGGAAGACAAGGCCTTTTCACAACAATGCAATTTGGCTCCATCTATACCTAAGCGATTGATCTGGGATACCTCCGTTTCTTGATTGCTCGTTATAACGGCTGGCACAAAGATTTTGCGTTCGGCTGTAAAGAAACACTGCCACAGCGGAAGATGTGGTAATACTGTTCCACAGCCTCCGGCCTCTAGTTCGCCTATTATAATATCCGTACTTTCGGTGGTATTTAAGACGGAGCGACAGGTATTGCGACAATTTTCATTATCGGAAAAGTCGCAACAAGGAAGATCTAGTTTGGAAGGGAAGGAACATTAATTAAATTTATTGCGTTTTTTACAAAACAAACTTACATTTATGGGAATTAGTTACTGGGGTCATATCAGTCACGTTTTTGACACATTGCAGGACATCGGCGTTCTTTTCACCACACATTTCATGCAAACGCTTGCGATTATTACGTTTATGCGCTGTATGAGGCTCGAAGATGTCACGGCAAGTCTGAAAGAAGAACGGAAGAATATTAGAAAAAATAGAATTCTAAAAGGAGCTACGACTAAAATGTTGATTCTATACTGAGCTACGATAAAAGTTTGGATTCTATAAGGAGCTACGATTCAAATTGGATTCCTTAAGGACCTACTTTGAGCACGATAAATTATGAGAAACTTAAACCAAAAAAAAAACTACGAAAAAATTGTGATAGTGGCGATCAAAATTTGTTCTCAATAAAAACAAATCTCAGAATGATCTCGCAAATTCGAAACTAATTCTGAATATATTTCAGAAACAATTTTTGTTAGACTCTATAAAGATCTACGATTGAAACTTCGACTTTCAAAAGACCTACGATTGAAACTTAAGACTAGAAAGATCTATATGGATCTAAAATTGGAACTTAAGACTCTATAAAAACCTACGATTAAAACTTAGGCTCTATACAGTTTAGTTCTAATTTAGTTTTAGTTCAGTCTGAGTTCAGTTCTAGTTCATTTCTAGTTCATTTCTAGTTTAGTTCTAGTTCAGTTCTAGTTTAGTTCTAGTTCAGTTCTAGTTCAGTTCTAGTTCAGTTCTAGTTCAGTTCTAGTTCAGTTCTAGTTCAGTTCTAGTTCAGTTCTAGTTCAGTTCTAGTTCAGTTCTAGTTCAGTTCTAGTTCAGTTCTAGTTCAGTTCTAGTTCAGTTCTAGTTCAGTTCTAGTTCAGTTCTAGTTCAGTTCTAGTTCAGTTCTAGTTCAGTTCTAGTTCAGTTCTAGTTCAGTTCTAGTTCAGTTCTAGTTCAGTTCTAGTTCAGTTCTAGTTCAGTTCTAGTTCAGTTCTAGTTCAGTTCTAGTTCATTTCTAGTTCAGTTCTAGTTCAGTTCTACTTCAGTTCTAGTTCAGTTCTAGTTCAGTTCTAGTTCAGTTCTAGTTCAGTTCTAGTTCAGTTCTAGTTCAGTTCTAGTTCAGTTCTAGTTCATTTCCAGTTCAGTTCTAGTTCAGTTCTAGTTCAGTTCTAGTTCAGTTCTAGTTCAGTTCTAGTTCAGTTCTAGTTCAGTTCTAGTTCAGTTCTAGTTCAGTTCTAGTTCAGTTCTAGTTCAGTTCTAGTTCAGTTCTAGTTCAGTTCTAGTTCAGTTCTAGTTCAGTTCTAGTTCAGTTCTAGTTCATTTCTAGTTCAGTTCTAGTTCAGTTCTAGTTCAGTTCTAGTTCATTTCTAGTTCAGTTCTAGTTCAGTTCTAGTTCAGTTCTAGTTCAGTTCTAGTTCAGTTCTAGTTCAGTTCTAGTTCAGTTCTAGTTCAGTTCTAGTTCAGTTCTAGTTCAGTTCTAGTTCAGTTCTAGTTCAGTTCTAGTTCAGTTCTAGTTCAGTTCTAGTTCAGTTCTAGTTCAGTTCTAGTTCAGTTCTAGTTCAGTTCTAGTTCAGTTCTAGTTCAGTTCTAGTTCAGTTCTAGTTCAGTTCTAGTTCAGTTCTAGTTCAGTTCTAGTTCAGTTCTAGTTCAGTTCTAGTTCAGTTCTAGTTCAGTTCTAGTTCAGTTCTAGTTCAGTTCTAGTTCAGTTCTAGTTCAGTTCTAGTTCAGTTCTAGTTCAGTTCTAGTTCAGTTCTAGTTCAGTTCTAGTTCAGTTCTAGTTCAGTTCTAGTTCAGTTCTAGTTCAGTTCTAGTTCAGTTCTAGTTCAGTTCTAGTTCAGTTCTAGTTCAGTTCTAGTTCAGTTCTAGTTCAGTTCTAGTTCAGTTCTAGTTCAGTTCTAGTTCAGTTCTAGTTCAGTTCTAGTTCAGTTCTAGTTCAGTTCTAGTTCAGTTCTAGTTCAGTTCTAGTTCAGTTCTAGTTCATTTCTAGTTCAGTTCTAGTTCAGTTCTACTTCAGTTCTAGTTCAGTTCTAGTTCAGTTCTAGTTCAGTTCTAGTTCAGTTCTAGTTCAGTTCTAGTTCAGTTCTAGTTCAGTTCTAGTTCATTTCTAGTTCAGTTCTAGTTCAGTTCTAGTTCAGTTCTAGTTCAGTTCTAGTTCAGTTCTAGTTCAGTTCTAGTTCAGTTCTAGTTCAGTTCTAGTTCAGTTCTAGTTCAGTTCTAGTTCAGTTCTAGTTCAGTTCTAGTTCAGTTCTAGTTCAGTTCTAGTTCAGTTCTAGTTCAGTTCTAGTTCAGTTCTAGTTCAGTTCTAGTTCAGTTCTAGTTCAGTTCTAGTTCAGTTCTAGTTCAGTTCTAGTTCAGTTCTAGTTCAGTTCTAGTTCAGTTCTAGTTCAGTTCTAGTTCAGTTCTAGTTCAGTTCTAGTTCAGTTCAAGTTCAGTTCTAGTGTAGTTCTTGTTCAGTTTTAAATAAGTTCTAGTTCAGTTCTTGTTTAGTTTTAAATCTGGTCTCGTTCTGTTCTACTTCTATTCTAATTTGATCCATTTTCTTTTAATTTAATATTACCTTTATTATTAATATTAAATTAGTCACACATAAAACTCAATTGACAAAATCAGCGGCAAATTCTGGTGTTTAAAGATCAAGAGTTTCTAACATTTAAGTTTACCTGTAAACATTCTGAGGTGCGTGCATTGCCACAGCAACGATCACCGGCCTCCTGACGTTCGAAACATGCAAACATGTGTTGCTCATCACTTTGGCGGCAGGCATTGATCAATTCGCCCGTTGAGGAAGATGTGGCACAAGCATTGCTACAGCGCGGGGAAACACCCAAAGCACAACAGCGACGACCAGACCACTGAGAGCCACGGGCAACGGCTGTAATTAATTTAAAAAAAATGTAAAAAGAAATAAATCGAAAAAAGTTAAGAGAAATGTAAATAAAATTTGAAATTTGAATTAAAAGAAGAGAGAGGCAAGAGGGAAGCAAAGAGGGGATTGAGCAAAAAATTCCTTGTTTAACTGATACCAGTTTATTTATTTTCAAATGTTCTAGTATGTGTAAATTGTCACTTGTAATTGATGACAGGCAATTAGATTTAAGTTTGTGTCTCTGCTAACGATCGCAGCTAGAGCGATCGTTTCGTAGGTATTCGTTTGTGTGCCACTACACAAATAAATCACTTTTCAATTGATTACAACAGCAAATTATAAGACAAGTGTCATTCAGTCTAACAAGCGGATAGTAAGATCAGTCTGTCAGTATGTCTCAACGTCGGACTGTAGTGAATTTTAGTTGATCGGTGGGCGTTTGTTAGTTTCGCGCGATCTCTTGCTCTTTCTCTCTCTCTCTCTCTCTGTCTCCCTCTTGAGCAAGTGTTCAATTTCATTAGCTTGTGGCGGGGATTTGCATATGTGATTGGATGTTTCATAGTTCCATCTGGATGTTTTGCATTTTGAAGAGGGGCTAGAGTATATGAATTATGGATGACACGGGCATAGAAGTAAAACCATTTATTACACTAAATTCGCATGTAAAGTAAAGTTGGCACACAGATGTTGACAGGCGGTAGGAAAATAAAGCAAAAAACTTGTTCAAAGTTAAAACTAAGGTCGTGAATATTTGACAGAAGCTATAACGTATAAACGGTTCTTTCGAAACTTTTAAGGTTAACTTTGGAGTCGATCCTTTGAAGATAGATCTGATTGAGGACTTCTAATCAGGATGGACCACAATATAAGGTTATTGTCCGTAAAACGACAGATTAGGCAAAGAGAAAGCAAAGGCACTTGAATATAGAGACGGATTCCAATGGATACCGCATCATTTACTAAGGATCCGGTACTCGGAAGAGTATAAGCATACCCATCCGGTTTTTGTTATAATCTTTTGAATAATATTTATTCACAATATTTATTTATCTAATACAAAAATCCCATTAAATTCAAGTGTTTTCTTGATGATAATAAATAAATATTTGGCTGCTTTTGTTACATTTTTCTAATAATTGGCACTTTGCCCGTTATGGTACTTTCATTGGCCATATTCTATTTTCTATTTAGTAATAATTTAGATTTATGTATTTTAAATATTTTTGTCACATTTAAAAATTATGGCGAAATATTTGGCAAATAATTGAAATTTTAAAGAACTCAATTAAAGAAAACAATATTTTTTTAAGGTTCAGTTCTAGTACAGTTCCAGCTCAGTTCTAGTTCAGTTCCAGTTCAGTTCTAGTTCAGTTCTAGTTCAGTTCTAGTTCAGTTCTAGTTCAGTTCTAGTTCAGTTCTAGTTCAGTTCTAGTTCAGTTCTAGTTCAGTTCTAGTTCAGTTCTAGTTCAGTTCTAGTTCAGTTCTAGTTCAGTTCTAGTTCAGTTCTAGTTCAGTTCTAGTTCAGTTCTAGTTCAGTTCTAGTTCAGTTCTAGTTCAGTTCTAGTTCAGTTCTAGTTCAGTTCTAGTTCAGTTCTAGTTCAGTTCTAGTTCAGTTCCAGTTCAGTTCTAGTTCAGTTCTAGTTCAGTTCTTGTTCAGTTCTAGTTCAGTTCTAGTTCAGTTCTAGTTCAGTTCTAGTTCAGTTCTAGTTCAGTTCTAGTTCAGTTCTAGTTCAGTTCTAGTTCAGTTCTAGTTCAGTTCTAGTTCAGTTCTAGTTCAGTTCTAGTTCAGTTCTAGTTCAGTTCTAGTTCAGTTCTAGTTCAGTTCTAGTTCAGTTCTAGTTCAGTTCTAGTTCAGTTCTAGTTCAGTTCTAGTTCAGTTCTAGTTCAGTTCTAGTTCAGTTCTAGTTCAGTTCTAGTTCAGTTCTAGTTCAGTTCTAGTTCAGTTCTAGTTCAGTTCTAGTTCAGTTCTAGTTCAGTTCTAGTTCAGTTCTAGTTCAGTTCTAGTTCAGTTCTAGTTCAGTTCTAGTTCAGTTCTAGTTCAGTTCTAGTTCAGTTCTAGTTCAGTTCTAGTTCAGTTCTAGTTCAGTTCTAGTTCAGTTCTAGTTCAGTTCTAGTTCAGTTCTAGTTCAGTTCTAGTTCAGTTCTAGTTCAGTTCTAGTTCAGTTCTAGTTCAGTTCTAGTTCAGTTCTAGTTCAGTTCTAGTTCAGTTCTAGTTCAGTTCTAGTTCAGTTCTAGTTCAGTTCTTGCTTCAGTTCTAGTCTAGTTCAGTTCTAGTTCAGTTCTAGTTCAGTTCTTGTTCAGTTCTAGTTCAGTTCTAGTTCAGTTCTAGTTCAGTTCTACTTCAGTTCTAGTTCAGTTCCAGTTCAGTTCTAGTTCAGTTCTTGTTCAGTTCTAGTTGAGATCTAATTTAGTTCTAGTGCAGTTCTAGTTCAGTTCTAGTTCAGTTCTAGTTCAGTTCTAGTTCAGTTCTAGTTCAGTTCTAGTTCAGTTCTAGTTCAGTTCTAGTTCAGTTCTAGTTCAGTTCTAGTTCAGTTCTAGTTCAGTTCTAGTTCAGTTCTAGTTCAGTTCTAGTTCAGTTCTAGTTCAGTTCTAGTTCAGTTCTAGTTCAGTTCTAGTTCAGTTCTAGTTCAGTTCTAGTTCAGTTCTAGTTCAGTTCTAGTTCAGTTCTAGTTCAGTTCTAGTTCAGTTCTAGTTCAGTTCTAGTTCAGTTCTAGTTCAGTTCTAGTTCAGTTCTAGTTCAGTTCTAGTTCAGTTCTAGTTCAGTTCTAGTTCAGTTCCAGTTCAGTTCTAGTTCAGTTCTTGTTCAGTTCTAGTTGAGATCTAGTTTAGTTCTAGTGCAGTTCTAGTTCAGTTCTAGTTCAGTTCTAGTTCAGTTCTAGTTCAGTTCTAGTTCAGTTCTAGTTCAGTTCTAGTTCAGTTCTAGTTCAGTTCTAGTTCAGTTCTAGTTCAGTTCTAGTTCAGTTCTAGTTCAGTTCTAGTTCAGTTCTAGTTCAGTTCTAGTTCAGTTCTAGTTCAGTTCTAGTTCAGTTCTAGTTCAGTTCTAGTTCAGTTCTAGTTCAGTTCTAGTTCAGTTCTAGTTCAGTTCTAGTTCGGTTCTAGTTCAGTTCTAGTTCAGTTCTACTTCAGTTCTAGTTCAGTTCTAGTTCAGTTCTAGTTCAGTTCTAGTTCAGTTCTAGTTCAGTTCTAGTTCAGTTCTAGTTCAGTTCTAGTTCAGTTCTAGTTCAGTTCTAGTTCAGTTCTAGTTCAGTTCTAGTTCAGTTCTAGTTCAGTTCTAGTTCAGTTCTAGTTCAGTTCTAGTTCAGTTCTAGTTCAGTTCTAGTTCAGTTCTAGTTCAGTTCTAGTTCAGTTCTAGTTCAGTTCTAGTTCAGTTCTAGTTCAGTTCTAGTTCAGTTCTAGTTCAGTTCTAGTTCAGTTCTAGTTCAGTTCTAGTTCAGTTCTAGTTCAGTTCTAGTTCAGTTCTAGTTCAGTTCTAGTTTAGTTCTAGTTCAGTTCTAATTCAGTTTTAGTTCAGTTCTAGTCCAGTTCTAGTTCAGTTCTAGTTCAGTTCTAGTTCAGTTCTAGTTCAGTTCTAGTTCAGTTCTAGTTCAGTTCTAGTTCAGTTCTAGTTTAGTTCTAGTTCAGTGTTGTTCTAGTTCAGTTCTAGTTCAGTTCTAGTTCAGTTTTAGCTCAGTTCAATCTCAGTTCTAGTTTAGTTCCTGCTTCGGTACTATCTTCAGTTCTTGCTTCAGTTCTAGTTCAGTTCTAGTTCAGTTCTATTTCAGTTCTTGTTCAGTTCTAGTTCAGTTCTAGTTCAGTTCTGGTTATGTTATAGTTTAGTTCTATTAATTATTCATTGATTCAGTCTTGAGCTCTTACCTTCCAGGGTCTTATTCATGCAACTCCAAAACTCCAACTGCATCGAGGGACAATATTTCTTCATTTCCAAACGCATGCCCCGCCCATTTGTATCGGTTGGCGATAATTGAATTAAGGATAACTGAAAAATAAAGATAAAATTTATTGAAATATTGCCAGTTCGTTAATTAATAAGATTATTTGTATAAAATTTATAGGTAAAGAGGTTCGGATTGGTTCAAGACATTTAAGCGCTGATAGCATTTGTAATGATTAACTGTGGTATTCCTTGAATAGCTCCGCATCAATGGACGTTTTCTAGAATAAAGCAGGTGGACCAATAAGAGGTATGTTAACGGAAATGGCAGTGGATAGGCCACACACTTCGAAGGCCAAATACCAACATTGCTCGACAAGCGCTTCGTTAGAATTCGCGGGAAAGCGGCCGTCGTGTTGATGCACCTGCTAGAATGTTGAGAAGGTCAATTGATGAGTTCGATATTAGAGGATGGTCAAGGTTCATTGCTCCTCTGGGAGTCAAGGATAACAGAAGAAGAAGTATCTACAAACGCCTACCAAACAAATTACAATAGTACCATATTTACCAACCCTGAACAAAATGTCGCTTTTTATAACATTGCCTTTCGAACTTGTTTGAACGAACCTAATGTATAAAAGTGTTTGAAAAGTTTTTTGTTTGTTTGTGTTTTCAAAATCTCTTCTCCCATTTCATTGTGTTTCTTCCAAAAGAATTTTTGCATGAGAGCTAGAGAAAGAGTAAGTGAGAGTAATTTATTGGTTTGTTTTGTTCCATTAACCACTTCGTTCCTTATCAGAAAAGGCCAATAATAATGGATTTATTAGGGATTTTTGTGTTGTTATTGATCTGACTAGAAGTTTTTAAAACAAAATTATTAAATTACTAATTTCTGAGTTTATTTTTCTATTCAATTTTAATTTGTAGTTTATGTGAATGTCTTCTACACTTTCCACAGGTGAGTGCCTGGTAGTGTTTGTCTGTCTGCCTGCCTGTGATTCAAGGTGCGTCTGGTATGGGTTGACTATGGTTGGCTATTGGTTGTACATAAGAGTTGGTGTGTGTTTTGAAATTTATTCCAAGTATTTTTGTACTTAGTTTTGTTTATTACTAACTCCTGTTGTGTTGTTTATTATTATTATTCGAATTTATATTTATTTCTTAAGATCTGATGTGTTAGGAATTTTTAATTAAGAAATTTCTTAAAGAAATATTATTTTTTATTATTATTATTTACCAACAATATTTTTATGATTTCTTTTTATATTAAAAGAATTCATAGAAATTATGATTAATATCTTAAGAAATTGTTAGTATTTCCTAACACTTAATTTTTTTTTAATAAAATTCCTCAAAAGGAAATTGTAGTTTGACACTTGATTTTTTTTAACCGTTAAACGGAAGTCTTGGGCTCCTCTTTAATACCTAAAAGTCCGTCCGCCTCATAGTTTATGTCTGTATGTTGACCACCTTTTGTGCGTTTTAGTAAATATTATTTATTGTTTAAATTTCCTCTTCATTACAAAAATAAATATGAATTGTTAAATAAATATTCTGTGAGTTCATAAATAAATTACTCAATTAGCATAAATATTATCAAGCCTAAAAAATCGCCTCCATACGGATTTTTTTCGAAAACTAAACACAAATAATGCAACATGTTGCAGGCAACAACAAAATTGTTGAATGCGCAAGCGCGCCACAACAATCTTTAATAACCATTTTAACTCATTCATTTATGAACATGTTTGCTGTACTAAACTGCAAAAATCCCAGTAAACATTTGAAATGAATCAAGAAATATAACTAAAATTGAGACAAGAACAGAACTAGAACGGAACTAGAACAGAACTTGCACTGGAACTGAACTGAAACAGAACTAGAACAGAACTAGAACAAAACTAGAACAGAACTAGAACAGAACTAGAACTGAACTAGAACTGAACTAGAACTGAACTAGAACTGAACTAGAACTGAACTAGAACTGAACTAGAACTGAACTAGAACTGAACTAGAACTGAACTAGAACTGAACTAGAACTGAACTAGAACTGAACTAGAACTGAACTAGAACTGAACTAGAACTGAACTAGAACTGAACTAGAACTGAACTAGAACTGAACTAGAACTGAACTAGAACTGAACTAGAACTGAACTAGAACTGAACTAGAACTGAACTAGAACTGAACTAGAACTGAACTAGAACTGAACTAGAACTGAACTAGAACTGAACTAGAACTGAACTAGAACTGAACTAGAACTGAACTAGAACTGAACTAGAACTGAACTAGAACTGAACTAGAACTGAACTAGAACTGAACTAGAACTGAACTAGAACTGAACTAGAACTGAACTAGAACTGAACTAGAACTGAACTAGAACTGAACTAGAACTGAACTAGAACTGAACTAGAACTGAACTAGAACTGAACTAGAACTGAACTAGAACTGAACTAGAACTGAACTAGAACTGAACTAGAACTGAACTAGAACTGAACTAGAACTGAACTAGAACTGAACTAGAACTGAACTAGAACTGAACTAGAACTGAACTAGAACTGAACTAGAACTGAACTAGAACTGAACTAGAACTGAACTAGAACTGAACTAGAACTGAACTAGAACTGAACTAGAACTGAACTAGAACTGAACTAGAACTGAACTAGAACTGAACTAGAACTGAACTAGAACTGAACTAGAACTGAACTAGAACTGAACTAGAACTGAACTAGAACTGAACTAGAACTGAACTAGAACTGAACTAGAACTGAACTAGAACTGAACTAGAACTGAACTAGAACTGAACTAGAACTGAACTAGAACTGAACTAGAACTGAACTATAACTGAACTATAACTGAATTAGAACTGAACTAGAACTGAACTAGAACTGAACTAGAACTGAACTAGAACTGAACTAGAACTGAACTAGAACTGAACAACAACTGAACTAGAACTGAACTAGAACTAGACTAGAACTGAAGCAAGAACTGAACTGAACTAGAACTGAACTAGAACAGAACTAGAACAGAACTAGAACAGAACTAGAACAGAACTAGAACAGAACTAGAACAGAACTAGAACAGAACTAGAACAGAACTAGAACAGAACTAGAACAGAACTAGAACAGAACTAGAACAGAACTAGAACAGAACTAGAACAGAACTAGAACAGAACTAGAACAGAACTAGAACAGAACTAGAACAGAACTAGAACAGAACTAGAACAGAACTAGAACAGAACTAGAACAGAACTAGAACAGAACTAGAACAGAACTAGAACAGAACTAGAACAGAACTAGAACAGAACTAGAACAGAACTAGAACAGAACTAGAACAGAACTAGAACAGAACTAGAACAGAACTAGAACAGAACTAGAACAGAACTAGAACAGAACTAGAACAGAACTAGAACAGAACTAGAACAGAACTAGAACAGAACTAGAACAGAACTAGAACAGAACTAGAACAGAACTAGAACAGAACTAGAACAGAACTAGAACAGAACTAGAACAGAACTAGAACAGAACTAGAACAGAACTAGAACAGAACTAGAATAGAACTAGAACAGAACTAGAACAGAACTAGAACAGAACTAGAACAGAACTAGAACAGAACTAGAACAGAACTAGAACAGAACTAGAACAGAACTAGAACAGAACTAGAACAGAACTAGAACAGAACTAGAACAGAACTAGAACAGAACTAGAACAGAACTAGAACAGAACTAGAACAGAACTAGAACAGAACTAGAACAGAACTAGAACAGAACTAGAACAGAACTAGAACAGAACTAGAACAGAACTAGAACAGAACTAGAACAGAACTAGAACAGAACTAGAACAGAACTAGAACAGAACTAGAACAGAACTAGAACAGAACTAGAACAGAACTAGAAAAGAACTAGAACAGAACTAGAACAGAACTAGAACAGAACTAGAACAGAGCTAGAACAGAACTAGAACAGAACTAGAACAGAACTAGAACAGAACTAGAACAGAACTAGAACAGAACTAGAACAGAACTAGAACTGAACTAGAACTGAACTAGAACTGAACTAGAACTGAACTAGAACTGAACTAGAACTGAACTAGAACTGAACTAGAACTGAACTAGAACTGAACTAGAACTGAACTAGAACTGAACTAGAACTGAACTAGAACTGAAATAGAACTGAACTAGAACTGAACTAGAACTGAACTAGAACTGAACTAGAACTGAACTAGAACTGAACTAGAACTGAACTAGAACTGAACTAGAACTGAACTAAACTAGAACTGAACTAGAACTGAACTAGAACTGAACTAGAACTGAACTAGAACTGAACTAGAACTGAACTAGAACTGAACTAGAACTGAACTAGAACTGAACTAGAACTGAACTAGAACTGAACTAGAACTGAACTAGAACTGAACTAGAACTGAACTAGAACTGAACTAGAACTGAACTAGAACTGAACTAGAACTGAACTAGAACTGAACTAGAACTGAACTAGAACTGAACTAGAACTGAACTAGAACTGAACTAGAACTGAACTAGAACTGAACTAGAACTGAACTAGAACTGAACTAGAACTGAACTAGAACTGAACTAGAACTGAACTAGAACTGAACTAGAACTGAACTAGAACTGAACTAGAACTGAACTAGAACTGAACTAGAACTGAACTAGAACTGAACTAGAACTGAACTAGAACTGAACTAGAACTGAACTAGAACTGAACTAGAACTGAACTAGAACTGAACTAGAACTGAACTAGAACTGAACTAGAACTGAACTAGAACTGAACTAGAACTGAACTAGAACTGAACTAGAACTGAACTAGAACTGAACTAGAACTAGAACTGAACTAGAACTGAAGTAGAACTGAACTAGGACTGAACTAGAACTGAACTAGAACTGAACTAGAAGTGAACTAGAAGTGAACTAGAACTGAACTAGAACTGAACTAGAACTGAACTAGAACTGAACTAGAACTGAAGTAGAACTGAACTAGGACTGAACTAGAACTGAACTAGAACTGAACTAGAACTGAACTAGAACTGAACTAGAACTGAAGTAGAACTGAACTAGAACTGAACTAGAACAGAACTAGAACAGAACTAGAACAGAACTAGAACAGAACTAGAACAGAACTAGAACAGAACTAGAACAGAACTAGAACAGAACTAGAACAGAACTAGAACAGAACTAGAACAGAACTAGAACAGAACTAGAACAGAACTAGAACAGAACTAGAACAGAACTAGAACAGAACTAGAACAGAACTAGAACAGAACTAGAACAGAACTAGAACAGAACTAGAACAGAACTAGAACAGAACTAGAACAGAACTAGAACAGAACTAGAACAGAACTAGAACAGAACTAGAACAGAACTAGAACAGAACTAGAACAGAACTAGAACAGAACTAGAACAGAACTAGAACAGAACTAGAACAGAACTAGAACAGAACTAGAACAGAACTAGAACAGAACTAGAACAGAACTAGAACAGAACTAGAACAGAACTAGAACAGAACTAGAACAGAACTAGAACAGAACTAGAACAGAACTAGAACAGAACTAGAACAGAACTAGAACAGAACTAGAACAGAACTAGAACAGAACTAGAACAGAACTAGAACAGAACTAGAACAGAACTAGAACAGAACTAGAACAGAACTAGAACAGAACTAGAACAGAACTAGAACAGAACTAGAACAGAACTAGAACAGAACTAGAACAGAACTAGAACAGAACTAGAACAGAACTAGAACAGAACTAGAACAGAACTAGAACAGAACTAGAACAGAACTAGAACAGAACTAGAACAGAACTAGAACAGAACTAGAACAGAACTAGAACAGAACTAGAACAGAACTAGAACAGAACTAGAACAGAACTAGAACAGAACTAGAACAGAACTAGAACAGAACTAGAACAGAACTAGAACAGAACTAGAACAGAACTAGAACAGAACTAGAACAGAACTAGAACAGAACTAGAACAGAACTAGAACAGAACTAGAACAGAACTAGAACAGAACTAGAACAGAACTAGAACAGAACTAGAACAGAACTAGAACAGAACTAGAACAGAACTAGAACAGAACTAGAACAGAACTAGAACAGAACTAGAACAGAACTAGAACAGAACTAGAACAGAACTAGAACAGAACTAGAACAGAACTAGAACAGAACTAGAACAGAACTAGAACAGAACTAGAACAGAACTAGAACAGAACTAGAACTGAACTAGAATTGAACTAGAATTGAACTAGAACTGAACTAGAACTGAACTAGAACTGAACTAGAACTGAACTAGAACTGAACTAGAACTGAACTAGAACTGAACTAGAACTGAACTAGAACTGAACTAGAACTGAACTAGAACTGAACTAGAACTGAACTAGAACTGAACTAGAACTGAACTAGAACTGAACTAGAACTGAACTAGAACTGAACTAGAACTGAACTAGAACTGAACTAGAACTGAACTAGAACTGAACTAGAACTGAACTAGAACTGAACTAGAACTGAACTAGAACTGAACTAGAACTGAACTAGAACTGAACTAGAACTGAACTAGAACTGAACTAGAACTGAACTAGAACTGAACTAGAACTGAACTAGAACTGAACTAGAACTGAACTAGAACTGAACTAGAACTGAACTAGAACTGAACTAGAACTGAACTAGAACTGAACTAGAACTGAACTAGAACTGAACTAGAACTGAACTAGAACTGAACTAGAACTGAACTAGAACTGAACTAGAACTGAACTAGAACTGAACTAGAACTGAACTAGAACTGAACTAGAACTGAACTAGAACTGAACTAGAACTGAACTAGAACTGAACTAGAACTGAACTAGAACTGAACTAGAACTGAACTAGAACTGAACTAGAACTGAACTAGAACTGAACTAGAACTGAACTAGAACTGAACTAGAACTGAACTAGAACTGAACTAGAACTGAACTAGAACTGAACTAGAACTGAACTAGAACTGAACTAGAACTGAACTAGAACTGAACTAGAACTGAACTAGAACTGAACTAGAACTGAACTAGAACTGAACTAGAACTGAACTAGAACTGAACTAGAACTGAACTAGAACTGAACTAGAACTGAACTAGAACTGAACTAGAACTGAACTAGAACTGAACTAGAACTGAACTAGAACTGAACTAGAACTGAACTAGAACTGAACTAGAACTGAACTAGAACTGAACTAGAACTGAACTAGAACTGAACTAGAACTGAACTAGAACTGAACTAGAACTGAACTAGAACTGAACTAGAACTGAACTAGAACTGAACTAGAACTGAACTAGAACTGAACTAGAACTGAACTAGAACTGAACTAGAACTGAACTAGAACTGAACTAGAACTGAACTAGAACTGAACTAGAACTGAACTAGAACTGAACTAGAACTGAACTAGAACTGAACTAGAACTGAACTAGAACTGAACTAGAACTGAACTAGAACTGAACTAGAACTGAACTAGAACTGAACTAGAACTGAACTAGAACTGAACTAGAACTGAACTAGAACTGAACTAGAACTGAACTAGAACTGAACTAGAACTGAACTAGAACTGAACTAGAACTGAACTAGAACTGAACTAGAACTGAACTAGAACTGAACTAGAACTGAACTAGAACTGAACTAGAACTGAAGTAGAACTGAACTAGGACTGAACTAGAACTGAACTAGAACTGAACTAGAACTGAACTAGAACTGAACTAGAACTGAACTAGAACTGAACTAGAACTGAACTAGAACTGAACTAGAACTGAACTAGAACTGAAGTAGAACTGAACTAGGACTGAACTAGAACTGAACTAGAACAGAACTAGAACAAAGTTGGAAAGCGGAGCTAAACTACAGTTGATTTCTAAGTGAACTTCAAATTGTTCACTGGGTTATTGCTTAGATACTCCCATGCCCCGTCTTAGTATCTTATTATTGTTCATACAATTTTGATTTTCGTTTTTTTTTTCTGTTTATATTGACTTTTTGTACAAGAGGCGCCGTTTAACATGTTAAGACATTTTTTAAATTGCTACCATTTAAATCTGCATACACGATTAATGATTAAACACTTTATAAAATTTATTTATATATGAATTAACAGCTGGCAACGAGTACACGCTTATGGTTTGAAAAACTCAACAGAACTACTGAAAAATCACTTGCAATTTATTAAATTAAAGATTTAAATCATGACATTTACTAGAAGCTGATTGTTCGGTAATAACTAATTAAAATTCTATCGAAGTTTGAGAATATCTTGAAGAAAAAATCTCCTAATGAAATCAAAAAGATTAGCATTACAGCAATTTTAGAAGTTGATCTCATAAAATAAATATATGGCGGAAAATTCTTGCAAAAGGTATAAAAATTTCAAATTTAATAAAGTTTAAGAGTCCTCCGCTCTTAAGAGTCGTGTTGTAGTTCCAGTTCTGTATTAGTTCTTTTTGGGTAATGTAGCGTATCCTATGATCGGTCTTAAATGACTAAAATGTTTCCTTACTCGTTTTTATTAAGAAGTAATAAAAAATCTCGTATAAATTTGTATTTAATACTTTGTTGCCATTAAAATTGAAAATTGAACATTCAAACAAAATCGAATGAAAATTTTAGAGTCAGTTATTAAAGATGGGGAAACGTTAATTGGCTAGACCACAAAACAAATTGGGTTATTATTAAATGATAATCAAAATGGTCAAAGTTTAAGTGTTGGGGAATAAAATGTTAAAAGCAGGTGCCCGTTTCATATAGTTGGAGAGCTAAACTTTATGGGCTACTAAGATTGGCTGCACCTTGGACTAGTGGAGTTCAATCTCTGATTGAAATGAAATCTTATGATTAGCGTCAATTCATTTGAGTAAGTTCCAAGTGAGTTCCAAACCAAATGGACTTACAAACTGCAACTGCAGAGCACAGATTTGGGATAAGCGCAGATTAGGATAAGTCACAAAACTGACCATCTTACAAATTATTTGTACAGTTTTTTAAATTTTTAGAAAATTCTAAATGCAAAATTTTGTTAGCCCGCACTTAATCCTTTTCGTATACAAATGTAAGTAATGGGTGTTTTTTTTTAGAGGTATAGAACTTCGAATTGAAATAAAACACAAGAAAATCGTTTTAATGTCCATCAATTTGGCTTTATTGGAAGGATAATTTTATGCCATTAATGTTTAAATATGATTTCGGGCATGTGGCCGTCGCGGCTGGCTCGAATAAAGCCAATTCTACAGGTCCAATTTTCAACTACTTTTTCGAGCATATGGGGCCGTATGTTGGCAATAACGCCACGAATGTTGGCTTCCAAGTCCCCTAACGTTTCTGGTTTGTTGGCGTAGACGAGCGACTTCACATATCCCCAAAGAAAATAATCCAGTGGTGTCAAATCGCACGATCTTGGTGGCCAATTGACAGGTCCATTCCGCGAAATTATGCGCTCATCGAATGTTTCCTTCAATAAATCAATTGTGACGTGCGCTGTGTGGCATGTAGCGCCGTCTTGTTGGAACCACAACTCATCCACATTCATGCCATCCAATTGGGGAACAAAATAGTCGGTTGTCATGGCTCTATACCGGTCTCCATTTATGGTAACTGACTCTCCAGCATTATTTCGGAAGAAGTATGGCCCAATGACTCCACCAGCCCATAGAGCACACCAAACAGTCAGTTTTTGTGGATGTAATGGCGTCTCAAGGGTCTTATGTGGATTCCCTTCACTCCAAATGCGGCAATTTTGCTTGTTGACGTAGCCATTCAACCAAAAATGAGCCTCATTACTGAACAAAATTTTGCGATGAAAATCAGCATCGAGATCAATCTCATTTTCGGCCCATACACCAAAATCACGACGCATTGCATGATCTCGCGGCTTTAATTCTTGCACAAGCTGGATTAGTAAGGTCGCAAGCCAAGATCTTTGCCCAAAATCTTCCATAAAGTTGATGGACAAAGCTCTAATTGCTGTGCACGGTGGCGAATCGATTCATTCGGGTCCTCTTCAACACTTTGCTCTACAGCGGCAATTGTTTCTTCGATGCGCACTGTTCGACGTCGCTGCGGATGCGTATTATCACATAGAGTAAACGTATTGCGAAAACGATCCATGGTTAACCGAATTAATTGCTCTGATGGACGATTATGTCGACCATAAAATGGACGGAGCATGCGGTAAACTTCGCGAACTGAGCCATTATTTTCGAAATAAATTTGCACGATTTGCAAGCGTTGTTCTTTTGTCAACCTGTTCATGATGAAATGGCAAACCAAACTAAATATTAATCACTTGACAGCTGACAAAATGGCCGCCAGTTAAAAAAGTGATGCCAACTTAAAGTTCTATACCTCAATAAAAAACACCCGATACTTAGATTGTTTTTCAATTCTCATTCTTAAAACCGCCCCATTTTCTGAACTAGTTTGGACACATTTTTTTTTTTATTTTTTCAAATCTACTCATAACATATGGAAACTTTGAAGTGAAACTGCATGGCTGGGGCTGCAATTTAAGCGGCAATGCCAAATTAAATATTCTTATCTAAATCATTCAGTCATTCGTTCATTCATTCCAATTCCAGAGCCAGTTTTCATTCCACATCAGTTGTTTGTTAAATTTAATGAACTTAAAATGTCTTTATTAATTACAGCTAAAAATAACATAAAAAAAGAATTAGTGTGATGTTAACGTGTACGTAACAGAGCAGCTGTTAGCTTACGTAAATGTTAATGTAAAGTACCAGCTGATATGTTTTGCTCGGATCTTTAAATCAAAAGTTTGCTAAGATGAACAAACATTAGCCTTCACATTGATGGAATAAGCGTGATGTAAACGTATATGTTACAGAGCAGCACGTTACATTACGTAAACATTTAACTAATAAATCAATTGATATGTTTTTCTGGAATGAATAGGTACTGATCATATGATCAGACTCTAGGAACTTGCACGCAAGTCAAACTTTAGTCTAGAATCTGACAAGTATGAGAATCGCAATCGCATCTGAGGTTCGGAAGCCTAGTTTATACCGATTCCTGTCTCTACTATACTGTAGTTAAGATTTTGGTTTAGACTTTAGTCTAAGGAACAAACTCTTTTATGTGGTAACTTATATTAATCTGCCGATCGTAACAGAGCCCTAAATTTTGATGCACAAACTCTAGCCTTTAGGTAGTCTAGTTCAAGGGTGAGTTTTTAAGCCAAAGATCAGGACAGAGAGAGAGAGAGAAGATCTTAGTAAAATTAAGGAATGCAAACTCTAGTCTATGATCGAACTAGTCTAGCGTATCTCAGGTTCGGATTCTAGTTTAAAGAGATTCTTATCTTTCCTGTTTAGTTAAGATTTTAGTTTGACTTAAGTCTGAGGATCGCACTTTAATCTGTTGATCAGACTTTAATGACATTATCAAATATCAGCCAAAATCTAACTCAAGTTTAAGTAACAGACTCTATTTTGAGATCTTAAGTATTGGCATTGGCTTGTTTCCCCATGATCATCTCTAGTCTGATGATTGCACTTGAGTTTATTTTACTTTGAGTTACCCTGACGTTAACACTTACGTAAGAAATCAGCTGACATTTTCGCCAGTATTTCACATTATTCGCACTTGAGTTAATTTTAGTTTGAGTTACTCTGACGTTAACACTTACGTAAGGAATCAGCTGACGTTTTCGCCAGTGTTTCATATTATTTTGTAGATAATGGTAAAAAATTCAGGTGTAAACTCTTAAGTCTGAGGATCACACTTTAATCTGTTGATCAGACTTTAATGACATTATCAAATACCAGTCAAAATCTGACTCAAGTTTAAGCAACAGACTCTAGTTTGAGATCTTAAGTTTTGGTATTGGCTTGTTTTCCGATGATCATCTCTAGTCTGAGGATTGCACTTGAGTTAATTTTAGTTTGAGTTACTCTGACGTTAACACTTACATAAAGAATCAGCTGACGTTTTCGCCAGTGTTTCATATTATTTTGTAGATAATGGTTAAAAATTCAGGTGTAAACTCTTAAGTCTGAGGATAACACTTCAATCTGTTGATCAGACCCTAATGATATAATGAAATATCAGTCAAAATCTTACTCGAGTTTAAGCAACAGACTCTAGTTTGAGATCTTAAGTTTTGGTATTGGCTTGTTTTCCGATGATCATCTCTAGTCTGAGGATTGCACTTGAGTTAATTTTAGTTTGAGTTACTCTGACGTTAACACTTACATAAAGAATCAGCTGACGTTTTCGCCAGTGTTTCATATTATTTTGTAGATAATGGTAAAAAATTCAGGTGTAAACTCTTAAGTCTGAGGATCACACTTTAATCTGTTGATCAGACTTTAATGACATTATCAAATACCAGTCAAAATCTGACTCAAGTTTAAACAACAGACTCTAGTTTGACATCTTAAGTTTTGGTATTGGCTTGTTTTCCGATGATCATCTCTAGTCTGAGGATTGCACTTGAGTTTGATTTACTCTTACGTTAACACTTACGTAAGGAATCAGCTGACGTTTTCGTCAGTGTTTCACATTATTCTTTAGATAATGGTTAAAAATTCAAATGTAAACTCTTATGAATAAACTATAGGCCTCAGATATTCGATCCTGAGGATGAGATCAAAAATATGGTCTAGTATAAAGATCAGAATAATATCAGATTTTACAAATGAGTTATTCTGACGTTAACACTTCCGTAAGGAATCAGCAGACATTTTCGGCAGTTTTTCACATTATTCTGTAGATAATGTTCAAAAATTCAAATGTAAACTCTAATGAATAAGCTCTAGACCTCAGATATTCGGGTCTGAGGATGAGATCAAAAATATGGACCAGTGTAAAGATTAGAATAACATCAGATTATGCGAATGAAACTATAGTCTAAGATCAGACTAGTCTGAGAATTGGAATCGCTTCTAAAGTTCAGAATATAGCAACTGATTCTGGTCTTTACGCTGTACATAAGTTTGAGACTTTAGTCTAAGATTCGTACTTTCTTCTATGGATTAGACTTTTATCACTTACTCCAATAATGCAGAAAATGTGACTTTAGTTTCAGGGTAAGGCTTCAGTTGTGTTGTATTCAGAAAATCACGCGTATTTTGAGGTTTGGACTTAAGTTTAAATATTGTTTTCTAATAAAAAGATCACTTTTTGATCTTAGTTACTTTAAGTATTAACGTACCGTTATACGCTTTCCTTTAATAAATATTTTATTAGTCTGACAGTGAATAGACTCATGATCAAATGACTAGACTTTAGTATCTAACATTAGTCTGAGGACTCAAATGTATTCACTTTTCAGCAAACTCTAGCCTTCAGGGTCTGGTAATTAGGCCGCGGAACAGAACCTAGTATTCCATTTAAACTTAAGTCCACGTTTAGAATAGTCTTAGGTTCGTACTATCTTCTGTGGATCAGAATTTTATCCCGGACTTAAAAACTAGACAAAATATGACTTTAGTTAAGAGGATCAGACTCCAGTTATTTTCAGTAGAAGTTTGTATTCTGAAAATCTGACATACTTTAAAAATCGGACTTAAGTTTAAATATCGGTTCATATATCGGTTCATTTACGTAACGATTCAGCTGATATATTTTCCTCTAACAAGGCTCTTATGAGTCTGACACGCTTTTCTCAGTGAATAGACTAGTCTTGAGTATTTAAACTTCTATTGCATTCTCTTTTGTGCAAACTCTAGTCTTTAGATATTCGAGTCTGATAATGAGACACTAGGCCAAAGATCAGGGCCTAGTGTTCGAATCAAACTATAGTCTACCATCAGAATAGTCGGAGGTTCGGCATCGTATATGAGGCTGGGATTATATTTTTAATACAATCTTGTCTTATATTTGTTCAAGTCTGAGAATCGCGCTCTATTCTATTGATCTCACATTTATCTCTTACTCAAATACTGGACAAAATATCACTTTGGCTTGCGAGTCAGACGCCAGTTTGTGGTCTTTAGTTTCAGTATTTGCCTGTATTTTTAAATCCATTTCTAAAGATCTCTCTAAACTGAGGAACGGGCATAAGTTTTAATATCAGTTTATACTAAAAAATCGCTTTTTAGCCTGAGCCTTCTTAAAACGCCTTGAAAATCCATTTAGCCTAAGGGTGATTTGTTTATTTTAAAGATTAGAATCGTCAACGAGCTTCGTTTTCTAGTTTAGGCCGATTCTGGTCTTAAATCTATTGTATTTAAGATTTTAGTTAAGACTTTAGTAGAACATTCGAATAAAAATCTAATTTAATTTTGGGATAAGACTTTTAGGTTTCAGTCCATAGTTTTAGTATCAGACTTTATTCTGAGGATCATGCCTAGTCTGAAAATCGGATTTAAGTTTGTATATAGTTTTATTTTACGAAGATTATGTTTTGATCTAAAGATTGGAATCGTATCCGAGGTACGAATTTTAGTTTCGTCAGATTCTTGTCTTAACTTAGACTTTGGTCTTAGTTTCAGTTTTGAACTGTATTCCAAGAATTATGTCTAGTCTGAAAATCGGTTTTAAGTTGAAGTATCGTTTTGTTAAATAATGATCAAGATTTGGTCTGAGTTAGAGAATGATCTCAGTTATTTGTGATAGCACAGAAGTTAGTTAAAACCTTATAACTGGCTTTTGATGTTAGGCTTCCATCTATAGTCTTCAAATCGGTTCTAAATCGGATTATAAATCGATACTTAAGATTTAAATATAATATAAAGGCCATGCTTTGGTCTGAATTAGAGAACGATCTCAATTGATTTTGATAGCACATAAGTTAGCTTAAACTTTATTAATGGCTTTTAACTTAAAACTCTCCGGATTCCGGTTAGATTTGCAAGTAAATATGTCTTCTTTTGATCGTATCATAACGTAAAGCACAAACCTAGGACAATTAAAATAATTCAGTTTCTAGATAATCAACAGAACTTCTTCTTTGAAACTTTAACGATTTTTATTTCAAACAAAACCATATGATGCTGTTACGTTAGTTTATCAACTGATTAACGTCTTCTCTTACGTTAGAGTAATCGTTTAAGGCTTAAACTTACGTTAGAGTAAAGGGGTAAGGTTTCAACAAGTTTTTCTTTAAGGCAAACAAGACAAACGTAGAGGCTTTAACGTCTACGGCTTCTCTTACGTTAGAGTAATGGGTTAAGCCTTAAACTTACGTTAGAGTAAAGGGGATGAGATTTAAACAAGTTTTCGTTAAGGCAAACAAGATTTTTATTTGTGACAATCAAAAAATGTAAAATAGAAAGAAATAAAAACTGAATTTTTAACAAAATCTAATAATTTTGAATTGAAAAGCACTTGCATTTAAAATTATTTGCCAAGAAACATTTAAGCACTTAATGGCTGATAATAAACCTACAAAAAATATTGAAAACAAATTGAGAAATTGATAAGAAAACAAAGTTTTTAATTCAAGATTAGAAAAATTTAAAACTGGTCTAACAATTTCTTATTTGTTTTCTTAATTTCCATTTAAATTTCGTATTTTCCACCATAAAAGGAAATCAAGGCTTTAAATTTAAGCCTTTAACAGCAAAAAGGCTTATCTTTTCTTTCAAACAAAAAAATTTACTGTGTGGGAATTTAAGGTGATATCTCATTTGGTTTAATAATTTTTTTTCTGTTTCTTCCTAATCTTTCCCTCTTTAGCCTCTGGCTATGTTTAGTCATCTGGAAAACGCCTGTTTTTCTTTCTAGCTAAAATTTCAAATCCCAGAGTTTCTCGTCGTTCGTGGCATTAAATTAAAGCCTTTAAAAATTATTAATGGAAATTTATGTGACAAAAATTGCATAAAATCTAAATTATGGAATGTTCAAAAATTTTGTTTTCTCGTTTTGCAAAACTTTGTTGCTAAATCTAGGAGGCGTTTAAAGACATAATTGCTTTTTAGTAAGATTTTTTTATCAGATTTAGAAAATGGGGAAAAAAAAACTTGATAGTTTAGATGGCAAAATGATAAGAATAAGATTTTGAAACCAGAAAATATTGTAACTGACAAAATTCATTTAAAAAAACACAATTTACATAATTCTTAAAAAAAAACAATGCATATAATCAACTAGATTAATAAAGTAAATCTTTAGTTCAGCCTGGTAACACTGGTCTACAGCCAAAATTATATTTTAGTTAAACAATTTTTTTTTTTAATTTAGGATTTTTGATATGTTTGTCCCTAGTTATATTACCATATATTGAAAACTTCTTGTCAAATTTTATTGAAAATTCACTAATGGATAAATAACAAAATTGCCCTTAATTTGTGCTAACACTAGTTTTGTCTGAGATCAACGGTTTTAGAGTTATTAACATTGTAATATTATAAAAAAAAAAATTTTGCAAAATTAAAAAATTTTTATTTATTAAAAATTCTTAAAAAATTGAAAATATCCAAAACTAAGCAACATTTTTTCGTCGTTCGTAAAATTATGAGAATTTCAAATAACATAAGCCTTATGCTATGAAAATTCATCTATCGGGTGTTTTTTATTGAGGTATAGAACTTTAAGTTGGCTTTTTTAACTTTTTTAACTGGCGGCCATTTTGTCAGCTGTCAAGTGATTAATATTTAGTTTGGTTTGCCATTTCATCATGAACAGGTTGACAAAAGAACAACGCTTGCAAATCGTGCAAATTTATTTCGAAAATAATGGCTCAGTTCGCGAAGTTTACCACAAGCTCCGTCCATTTTATGGTCGACATAATCGTCCATCAGAGCAATTAATTCGGTTAACCATGGATCGTTTTCGCACTACGTTTACTCTATGTGATAATACGCATCCGCAGCGACATCGAACAGTGCGCACCGAAGAAACAATTGCCGCTGTAGAGCAAAGTGTTAAAGAGGACCCGAATGAATCGATTCGCCACAGTGCACAGCAATTGGAGCTTTGTCAAATTTATGGAAGATTTTGCGCAAAAATCTTGGCTTGCGACCTTACAAGATCCAGCTTGTGCAAGAATTAAAGCCGCGAGACCATGCAATGCGTCGTGATTTTGGTGTATGGGCCGAAAATGAGATTGATCTCGATGCTGATTTTCATCGCAAAATTTTGTTCAGTGATGAGGCTCATTTTTGGTTGAATGGCTACGTCAACAAGCAAAATTGCCGCATTTGGAGTGAAGAGAATCCACATGAGACCCTTGAGACGCCATTACATCCACAAAAACTGACTGTTTGGTGTGCTCTATGGGCTGGTGGAGTCATTGGGCCATACTTCTTCCGAAATAATGCTGGAGAGTCAGTTACCATAAATGGAGACCGGTATAGAGACATGATAACCGACTATTTTGTTCCCCAATTGGATGGCATGAATGTGGATGAGTTGTGGTTCCAACAAGACGGCGCTACATGCCACACAGCGCACGTCACAATTGATTTATTGAAGGAAACATTCGATGGGCGCATAATTTCGCGGAATGGACCTGTCAATTGGCCACCAAGATCGTGCGATTTGACACCACTGGATTATTTTCTTTGGGGATATGTGGATTCGCTCGTCTACGCCAACAAACCAGAAACGTTAGGGGACTTGGAAGCCAACATTCGTGGCGTTATTGCCAACATACGGCCCCATATGCTCGAAAAAGTAGTTGAAAATTGGACCTGTAGAATTGGCTTTATTCGAGCCAGCCGCGGCGGCCACATGCCCGAAATCATATTTAAACATTAATGGCAAAAAATTATTCTTACCATAAAGCCAAATTGATGGACATTAAAACGATTTTCTTGTGTTTTATTTCAATTCGAAGTTCTATACCTCTAAAAAAAATACCCATTTTTAGTAGCGATTTTACGAGGAAAAACGTGAAAACACCCAATTTTCGTATCGTATAAATCCTATTATTTAAGATCACTTTTTGGCCTGGGTTTTAGAGAATGATCATCTTCTTGTGATATCTTATATTAAGCGTTAAAATGCCATCAAAAGCTCGATCTTTTCCGAAAAAATGTCACTGTCTTCTCAACAAAATCACTTTCAAAAAACATTTAATGAAACGCTAAACCAAAATCGCACCCAAAAAAAAAAAAAAAATATCTTATTTCCAGGTTCTTAAGGTTTTGCAAGATCTTTTATTGTTGTTATATACATATTTAATCTTTACAATACTTAAACGATCTTGTATAGTTTTTCAAGATCGTTTGAAAAGGAAAAACACAGCGGGTTATTTTATTTGGAAATAAAAATAATGAGTTATTCAAATGTTTTTGAAAGGGTCCCTAAACATTCTCTTTGCACTTTATCTGCTCCAGAAAAGCGATATTTTTACTTAAGCACGATCCTCAGACAAGAGATGATCTTCAGAATATATTCCCATAATGAAATGATCCTCAATCAGAACTTGATTTATACAAAAATTGTGATTTTAGAAGAAGATCAATCATAATTTAACCCAAACAAAAAAGTGATCTTAGCCGATAATCAAAACTGATACCGATCCTTAGACTAGAGATGATCTTCGGAATACAAGACTAAAGGAATAGTTATCTTTCCCTTTTATAGACTTTAAAATGATAGTAGCGATATTTTTACTTAAGCTCGAGACTTGAAAAGATCTTTAGAATACATTCCAATAATGAAATGATCCTCAGTTAAGAACTTGAAAAAGATCATTTAAAGAGGATCATAAAGTGATCCTTATCAAAAAGTGATCCTAATAAATTTAGTAAAATTTACACTGATCCTCAGACAGAGAGAAGATCTTCGAAATAAAATCCAATACTCAAATTTCAGTCTGAGTTTGACTATTACTCAATAAGGAGATTAAAATCTGATCAACAAAATATATTCTCAGCCTAAAGTCTAGAACAAAATAGTTAAGAAAATAATCTATATAAACTAGAGTCCGAACCTCAGGAGCGATTTCGATCCTCAAACTATTTAGATCTTAGACTACACAAACAAAAATTCACCCTAAACTAGAGCAGATTGTCATTTTAAGATGGAGCACTTCCATTTAAAAACGCTCTCTATTTGGCCAACCTTGGCCCAAAACCAAAATTTTCAGTACAAAGCAGTTGAGACAAGAACCTATATAAAATAGAGTTCTTACCAATACTAAGACCAGATTCTAATTTTAAGTGTAATCCTATTAACGCATTAAAGTCTGATCCACAGAAAATACTAGACTAAAGTCTGAGGATTGATCATAAGCTTTAGAATATATTATAATACTCAGACTAGGATCCGATCCTCAGACTCTTAGACTACAAACTGATTCGCTAAAACAGTGCTTAACTAATAGACTGGACTAGAGTCTGTTAGTCTAAACAGTACATAGCTAAACTATAGCCTCGGACTAGAGTCTTATCCACAGGCTGGAGTTGTAATTGATTGATCTTTAGATGACAGATGATTTAAAATTGAACATAATCTTGGAATTAAAGCATGATCCATATAATGTATTATTAATGAACCTCGGTCTAATCCATTACCTTAACCATAGAGCATAGTCTGGCCCTCAGACAAGAGTCCTTACCTTCGAATCGCCTTATCTAAGATTCGAAGATAAGAGACTTTTTCTTAGACTAAAAGCTAATACTTGGATTAGTTCAGTTCTATTTTCTAACTAGAGTGCATGCTAATTCGATGGCGATCTTCAGGCTAAAGATCGATCTTTAGACAACAGTTAAATGCTGATTTTGACTTGAAATCATTTATGCTAGAGTCCGATCCTCAGTAAAATTCTGAAATGGCAAAAGTCTGATTCTCTTACTGTGTACTTTTCAAACTAGGGTGCGATTATCAAACAAAAGTCTGAGTCTCATCAGAGAAAATTTTCGGATTAAAACACATATTTTAGAACGAATTTTAGTACCTTACACCAAAGCCTGATATTCAAAGTAAATTCTAAGTATAGTATAACCTTTATATATACATAATATACATAATCTTTTGTCTAATTTAAACATTACGATCCCTTAGTAAAATTACGTCTGACAAAAGTCTGATCTCCCAAAAATGACTTGTAAACCTCAGTACAGTTTAAGATTAAAAGTGGAGTCTGAACCTCTATTGCCTTTATATTATTACTAAAGTCTTCTAGTCGAACCGAAACTAGAGTCTAATCATAAGACTTATTCTTAGCTTCGATTTTGATCCTCATATTAGTTAAGTCAGGCAAAAGTCTGATTTTCAGAAAGTCATTTAAACCTCAGTCTAGTTTCGGGTTAAAAGGAAAGTCTGACCCTCAAATTCAAGTATTGCCTTTAGATTCCACAATGATCCTCTTATTAAAGTCTTATCACCGGATTTAAAGTTAAGCATAGTTTTTAGACTGAAATAAATATTATGAACCTCAAGTTTGATTACATCTGACAAATGTCTGATATCCGAAATGTCTTCTGCATCTCAGCATAGTTTTCTTCCTTGCATTAAATAATTGTCTTCAGATTCGATTGTTATTCTCAGATTAAAGTCTTATCATCGGACTAAAATTAGAGTAGAATCTGGTCCTCAGATTAGCGTCTGACAAAAGTCTGTTCTTCAAAATCACCTCTAAATCTTAGTCTATTTCTAATCATTAGACTAGAGTGTGAACCATAAAGTATAGTTTGATTTTTCGAGTGATCCTCAGATATGATTATAATCCTAATTTTATAATCTGTTTTTCAGATTAGCATCTGACAAATGTCTGTTACTTAGAATAACCTCTAAATCTTAGCCAATTTTTAATCATTAGACTAGAGTCTCAACCAAAAAATACAATTTGATCTTCCGAGTGATCCTCAGATTCTATTAAAATTCTAATATAAAATTCTGGTCCTCAGATTAGTATCCGACAAAAGCCTGTTACTCAAAACGACCTCTAAATCTTAGCCTTTTTCTAATCATAACTTTAGAGTCTGAACCGAAAAGTACAGTTTGATCTCCCGAGTGATCCTTAGATTCTATTATAAGTCTTATATTACATTCTGTTCCTCATATTACCGTCTGACAAAAATTTGTTATTTAGAATAACCTCTAAACTTTAGTCTATTTCTAATCATTAGACTAGAGTCTGAACCAAAAAGTATAGTTTGATCTTCTGAGTGATCATTAGTTTCGATTATAATCCTGATATTAGATTATGTTCCTCAGATTACCATCTGACAAATGTCTGTTACTTAGAATATCCTCTACATCTTAGTCTATTTCTAATCATTAGTTTATAGTCTGAACCGAAAAGTAAAGTTTGATCTTCCTAGTGATCCTCAGATTCGATTAAAATCCTCATATTAGATTCTGTTCCTCAGATTATCGTCTGACAAAAGTCTGTTACTCATAATAATATCTTTTCTTCTGTCTATTTTTGATTATTGGACTAGAGTCCATACCAAAAAGTATAGTTTGGTCTTCCGAGTGATCCTCAGATTTAATTATTATCCTGATATTCGATTCTGTTCCTCAGATTAGCATCTGACAAAAGTCTGTTACTCAGAATAACCTCTAAATCTTAGTCTTTTTCTAATCATTAGACTAGAGTCTGAAACAAAAAGTATAGTTGAATCTTCCGAGTGATCCTCAGATTCGATTATAATTCTGATATTAAATTTTGGTTCTCAAATTATCATCTGACAAATGGTTGTTACTTAGAATATCCTCTAGATCTTTGTCTATTTCTAATCATTAGACTAGAGCCTGAACCAAGGAGTATAGTTTGATCTTTCGAGTGATCCTCAGATTCGATTATAATCCTGCTATAATATTCGGGTCCTCTAATTAGCATCTGACAAAAGTCTGTTACTCAGAATAACCTCTATTTCTTAATCTATTTTTTATTATTGGACTAGAGTCTGAACCAAAAAGTATAGTTTGATCTTCTGAGTGATCCTCAGATATGATTATAATCCTGATTTTATATTCAGTTTCTCAAATTTGCGTCTGACAAATGTCTGCTACTTAGAATAACCTCTATTTCTTAGTCTATTTTTTTTATCATTAGACTAGAGTCTGAAACAAAAAGTATATTTGAATCTTCCGAGTGATCCTCAGATTCGATTATAATTCTGACATCAAATTTTGGTTCTCAAATTATCATCTGACAAATGTTTGTTACTTAGAATATCCTCTAGATCTTTGTCTATATCTAATCATTAGACTAGAGCCTGAACCAAAGAGTATAGTTTGATCTTTCGAGTGATCCTCAGATTCTATTATAATCCTGCTATAAGATTCGGGTCCTCTAATTAGCATCTGACAAAAGTCTGTTAGTCAGAATAACCTCTATTCCTTAGTCTATTTTTTTATTATTAGACTAGAGTCTGAACCAAAAAGTATAGTTTGATCTTCTTAGTGATCCTCAGATTCGATTATAATTCTGATATAATATTTTGGTTCTTAGATTATCATCTGACAAATGTCTGTTACTTTAAATATCCTCTAGATCTTAGTCTATTTCAAATCATTAGACTAGAGTCTGAAACAAAAAGTATAGTTGAATCTTCCGAGTTATCCTCGGATACGGATTACAATCCTTATACTAGATTTTGGTCCTCAGATTAGCTTCTGACAAAAGTCTCTCACTCAGAATAACCTCTATATCTTAGTCTCTTTCTGGTTATAAGACTTGAGTCTGAACCAAAAAGTATAGTTTGATCTTCCGAGTGATTCTCAGTTTCGATTATAATCCTGATATTAGATTTTGGTTCTCAGATTAACATCTGACAAAAGTCTGTTGCTCAAAATAACCTCTAAATCTTAGTCTTTTTCTAAACATTAGACTAAAGTCTAAACCACAAAATATCACTCTAAAAGATCCGATCTTCAGATTCTCTATCTAAAATCTGAATTTCTTTAAAGAACAAAAATTTTAACAAACAATTTTACCTGACACTTTAAAAACTCTTTCACTGCTTTTCATTGTATTTATAGTGTAACATGTATAGGTGTAACATGATCCTGTATTTTAATTGTCATTGTTTTTTTTATTGGTAGATCATTTTGGTCTGATAACAACAACTTCAACATAAAAACACAAAGTTTTTGTTGTTGGCTATAACAATTAAGTACTTGTGTGTCTTTCTGAGAGGTTCATTGTGTCTGAAAGAGTCTCTGGTCAGGGTGTTAATCGCTGCTTCCTCTAAACGCAAATACAAGATGTTTGGGTACGTTTTGAAAAAAAAAAAACTTGTAGGCGTTTTATTTTTCAAAAACATTTAATTTTTAAAAGATAAGTAATTATTTTCTTCGCTCTCACCTTCCGTTCATTGATGGAAAAGGTGTAAAGTGAATTGAATTGAGGACCCGCTATGGTTAATTGCTTATCATTTGCACAAGGTGCGAAAATCGACACTTGAAGTGTCAAACATATCGAATATCGAAATATTTATAAAGACACACAATTTTACAAAGATAAAATATCCTGTTTTCGATTTAACATAAATTGTCTTTTAAATCAACAAAATTTTTTTTGGATTTTGTAATTTGAACTGGAATTTAAGTGGTTTTCAAAATTTTATTATTAATATTTTATTGTTATTTTTATTATTCAAGTTTTTTATATGTATAAGCGATTTTGAACATAAAAATGGGAAAATGTTAGAAAAATATGTACAAAAATTATTTTTCTAACATTTTACCATTTTTATGTTCAAAATCGCACCCATAACCGCAATTCGCTCATAAAATTTTGCTTTTGAAATCGCTTTAACGGTAATCTAGTAAATTAACTGACATTTGTAGGTTAAATTTTGAAAACTTTATTGCTTAACATGATTTGCCACATTTTGCTTAATTAATAACAATTGTGGCAAAATATTTGGCCTCAGGAGGAACGAGTAGTTTTGGAATATGTTCTCATATGCGGTTTAAGAACTTTGGGCATTACTTTAACGTCAAGCTAAAATATTAAAAATTTGAGACAAATATTTATGGGGTTACAATTATTTGGATTTGGATAAATATCAAATCTAGTTTATCATAATTTGACATTAAAAAATTTGAAATTTTCGTCGACATTTTGTTTAAACCAAAAACTGTCCAGTGCAATAACAATTTACATGTATAACAATAACTCCTACCACTTGTGCTATCGCTGCTTTTAACTATAGAACAGTCATCGCCAAAATACGGCACGCGGGCTTTTATACCTATTTACTCTTACCCAAATTTCTCACAGAGAAATTAAACAAAATATAAATAATTCTCACTTGAACTTTCAATCAATCAGGTTGAGCTTTCGCTTGTTATTGATCATTAAAGTTCGGGAATTATCATTATCAAAATATACAAATTGTTCACCTAAAGAGAACAAAAATACACACAATCACAAAATATATTAGTATGAATTTGGGCAACACTGCTCTAGAATGATCTTCAGACAAAAGGCCAATCCTCGCACTATAAAATGATCTTTAGATTCTTAACCAGTTCCCAAAAGTTTTCGACTCATTTCCGACGATTCGAAATCGTCGATTTGTTTCAGAATAATGTCCATAGACTATCTGGAATTCTACTGTGGAACCCTCAAATTTAGCGTATTCAAATGATATTAAGTGAGTTTGGATTCGAGGTGTTTGTGCTTTATCGACCGTATCTTCATTATTTATTTACCGATTTTAAAGATTTATCCGATAAAGATAGTCTAAGAAAATAATCTGTCGAACCGTTTAAGAAAAAGGAACATAGACTATCAGGAATTCTTTTGTGGAGCCATCAAACTGAGCGTTATTGAATAATGATTATAAAGTTTGGTTTAAGAATGTTTGTACCTAATGGTCTATATCTCTTTCATTTATGAATAAATTTGTATGACTTCTTCAATAAAAATAATCTAGGAAAACCCATAAGTCGATCTGTTAAAGAAAAATGTTCATAGACCATCTGGAATTCTACTTTGGAACCTTCAAACTTAGAGTATTCAAATGATATTAAGAGAGTTTGAATTCGTGGTATTTGTGCTTTATTGATCATATCTCTGTTATTTATGGACCGATTTTAAAGATTTCTTAAATAAAGATAATCTAGGAAAAGTCATATGTTGATCTGTTTAAGAAAAATGTTCATAGACTATCTGGTATTCTGCTGTGGAACCATCAAACCTAGCGTATTCAAATAATATGAAGAGTTTGGATTTGAGGTGTTTGTGCTTTATTGACAATATCTCTGTTATTTATAGACCAATTTTAATGGTTTCTTTAATAAAGATAATCTGAAAAAGGTTATCTGTCGACCTATTTGAGAAAAATGTTTACAGACCATATGGAATTCTATTGTGGAACCATCAAATTTAGCGTATTCAAATAATTTTTAAGAGTTTGGATTCGAGGTTTTTATACTTTATCGACCATATCTCTGTTATTTATGGAACGATTTTAAAGATTTATTCAATAAAGATAATCTAAAAAGAGTGATCTGTGGATCAGTTTAAAGAAAAAGGTCCATAGACTAGCTGGAATTTCACTGTGGAACCCTCAAATTTAGCGTATTCAAATGATATTAAGTGAGTTTGGATTCGAGGTGTTAGTGCTTTATCGACCATATCTTTATTATTTATTTACCGATTTGAAAGATTTATCTGATAAAGGTAGTCTAAGAAAATAATCTGTCGAACCGTTTAAGAAAAAGGAACATAGACTATCAGGAATTCTTTTGTGGAGCCATCAAACTGAGCGTTATTGAATAATCATTATAAAGTTTGGTTTAAGAATGTTTGTACTTAATGGTCTATATCTCTTTCATTTATGAATAAATTTGTATGACTTCTTCAATAAAATAAATCTAGGGAAACCCATAAGTCGATCTGTTAAAGAAAAATGTTCATAGACCATCTGGAATTCTACTTTGGAACCTTCAAACTTAGAGTATTCAAATGATATTAAGAGAGTTTAAATTCGTGGTATTTGTGCTTTATTGATCATATCTCTGTTATTTATGGACCGATTTTAAAGATTTCTTCAATAAAGATAATCTAGGAAAAGTCATATGTTGATCTATTTAAGAAAAATGTTTTTAGACTATCTGGAATTCTGCTGTGGAACCATCAAACTTAGCGTATTCAAATTATATTGAAGAGTTTGGATTCGAGGTGTTTGTGCTTTATTAATCATATCTCTGTTATTTATAGACCGATTTTAATGGTTTCTTTAATAAAGATAATCTAAAAAAGGTTATCTGTCGACCTGTTTGAGAAAAACCTTTACAGACCATATGGAATTCTATTGTGGAACCATCAAATTAAGCGCATTCAAAAACTTATAGAGTTTGGATTCGAGGTTTTTATACTTTATCGACCATATCTTTGTTATTTATGGAACGATTTTAAAGATTTATTCAATAAAGATAATCTAAAAAGAGTGATCTGTGGATCAGTTTAAAGAAAAAGGTCCATAGACTAGCTGGAATTTCACTGTGGAACCATCAAACTTAGCGTATTCAAATCATATTAATAGAGTTTAAATTCGAAGTTTTTATGCTTTATCTCTGTTATTTATGGACCAATCTTTAATAAAGATAATCTAGAAAAGGTGATCTGTTTAAGAAACACATTTATAGACCATCAGAAATTATTATGTGAAGCTATCAGACATAAAGTTATAGACTTGGAATTAAAAATGTTTGATTCTTAAGGTCTATATCTCCTTTTATGGTTCCATTTAAATGATTTCATTGGCATAGATAAGATAATCTAGAATAACTGACCTGTCGATTTGTTTCAAAATAAATATCTTAGACTAGCGGGTTTCTTCTTTAGAACCATCAAACTTGGTTTAATCGTTAAGTTTGATGTTTATTTTTGTCTTTAGAGAATTTAGATTTATGAAGCTTGTTCTGCATTGAGCATATCTCTGTCATTTATGAACCGATTTCGGCGACTCCCTTGGAGCGGATAATCTAGAGAAACTCATCTGTCTATTAGTTTCAAAAATATTTCACTAGCTTATCGGAATTCTTTAGTAGGACTATCAAGCTCTAAGTAATTTTAATAAAGATTGGATTTTAAGGTATTAGTGCTTTGTTGTCCATATCTCTGTAATTTTTTAACCGATTTTAATGAGTCCTTCAGTAAAATTACTCTAGAGAAACTAGTCTATCTGATGTGTTGAAGAATATTTTTGGTAGACCATTAGAATTCCGCTGTAAGTCCATCAAACTCGATGTTACCTGATGATTTTTAGATAATGAAATTTAATTTCATTAGAGAGTTCGGATTCGAGATGTTTTTGCTTTATCGATCATATCTCTGTTATTTATAGACCGATTTTAAAGGTTTCTTTAACAAAGATAATCTGAAGAATCTGAGCTGTGTACCAGTATAATAAAAAAGGTCCAAAGACCATCAGAAATTCTTGTGTGGAGCTATCAAACTTAAAGTTATAGACCTGTTTCAAAATAAAAATATAGATCTGTTTCAAAATAAATATCTTAGACCAACGGATTTCTTCTTTAGAACCATCAAACTTGGTTTAAAGGCTAAATTTGACAGCTCTTTTGTCTTTAGAGAGTTTGAATTTATGAAACTTGTTCTGCATTGAGCATATCTCTGTCATTTATGAACCGATTTCGATGACTCCTTAGGAACGGATAATCTAGAGAAACTCATTTGTCTATTAGTTTTAAAAGTATTTCACTAGCTTATCGGAATTCTTTAGTAGGACTATCAAACTCTAAGTAATTTTTATAAAGTTTAGATTTTAAGGTATTTGTGCTTTATTGTCCATATCTCTGTAGTTTTTTAACCGATTTTAATGATTCCTTCAGTAAAATTACTCAAGAGAAACTAGTCTATCTGATGTGTTGAAGAATATTTTTGGTAGACCATTAGAATTCTGCTGTAAGTCCATCAAACTCGTTGTTACCTAATGATTTTTAGAGAATGAAATTTAATTTCATTAGAGAGTTCGGATTCGAGATGTTTTTGCTTTATCGATCATATCTCTGTTATTTATAGACCGATTTTAAAGGTTTCTTTAACAAAGATAATCTGAAGAATCTGAGCTGTGTACCAGTATAATAAAAAAGGTCCATAGACTATCAGAAATTCTTGTGTGGAGCTATCAAACTTAAAGTTATAGACTTGGAATTAAAAATGTTTGATTATTATGGTCTATATCTCCTTTATTTGTGTTTCGATTTAAAAGATTTAATTGGCTTAGAAAATCTAGAATAACTGACCTTTCGATCTGTTTCAAAATAAATATCTTAGACCAACGGATTTCTTCTTTAGAACCATCAAACTTGGTTTAAAGGCTAAATTTGACAGCTCTTTTGTCTTTAGAGAGTTTGGATTTATGAAACTTGTTCTGCATTGAGCATATCTCTGTCATATATGAACCGATTTCGATGACTCCTTAGGAACGGATAATCTAGAGAAACTCATTTGTCTATTAGTTTTAAAAGTTTTTCGCTAGCTTATCGGAATTCTTTAGTAGGACTAGTAAAGTCTAAATAATTTTAATAAAGTTTCGATTTTAAAGTATTTGTGCTTTATTGTCTATATCTCTGTAGTTTTTTAACCGATTTTAATGAGGTCTTCAGTAAAGTTAATCTAGAGAAACTAGTCTATCTAATCCAATGAAGAGTATTTTTGGGAAACCAACAGAATTTCGCTGTAAGTCCATCAAACTCGTTGTTACCTAATGATTTTTAGAGAATGAAATTTAAATTTCATTAGAAAGTACGGATTCGAGATGTTTGTGCTTTATCGATCATATCTCTGTTATTTACAGAATGATTTTAAAGGTTTCTTTAACAAAGATAATCTAAAGAAAGTGAGCTGTGGACCAGTATAATAAAAAAGGTCCATAGACCATCACAAATTCTTTGGTGGAGCTGTCAAGCTGAAAGTTATAGACTTGGAATTAAAAATGTTTGATTATTATGGTATATATCTTCTTTATTTATGTTTCGATTTAAAAGATTTCATTGGCTTGGAAAGTCTAGAATAACTAACCTTTCGATTTGGTTTCAAAATAAATAAATATTCTTCTTTAGAACCATCAAACTTGGTTTAATGGCTAAGTTTGATGTTTATTTTTGTATTTAGAGCGTTTGGATTTATGAAGCTTGTTCTGCATATAGCATATCTCTGTCATTTATGAACCGATTTCGGTGACTCTCTTGGAGCGGATAATCTAGAGAAACACATCTGTCTATTAGTTTAAAAAATATTTCACTAGCTTATCGGAATTCTTTAGTAGGACTATCAAACTCTAAGTAATTTTTATAAAGTTTAGATTTTAAGGTATTTGTGCTTTATTGTCCATATCTCTGTAGTTTTTTAACCGATTTTAATGATTCCTTCAGTAAAATTACTCTAGAGAAACTAGTCTATCTAACCCAATGAAGAGTATTTTTGGGAGACCAACAGAATTTCGCTGTAAGTCCATCAAACTCGTTGTTACCTAATAATTTTTAGAGAATGAAATTTAAATTTCATTAGAAAGTTTACATTCGAGATGTTTGTGCTTTATCGATCATATCTCTGTTATTTACAGAACGATTTGAATGGTTTCTTTAAGAAAGATAATCTGAAGAAAGTGATCTGTGGACCAGTATAACAAAAGCGGTCCAGAGACCATCAGAAATCCTTTTGGTGGAGCTATCAAACTTAAAGTTATAGACTTGAAATTAAAAATGTTTGATTGTTAAGGTATTTGTGCTTTATTGATCATATCTCTGTAAGTTTTTAACCGATTTTAATGAGGTCTTCAGTAAAATTACTCTAGAGAAACTAGTCTATCTAATTCGATGAAGAATATTTTTGACAAGCTATTAGAATTCGGCTGTAGGTCCATCAAACTCTGTGTTATTCAATGATTTTTTCAAATTAAAATTTCCATTTTGTTTCAATTTAAAACCATTTTTGTTTAATTAATAGTTAATTAATTTTAAACAAATTATAAAAATAATTAATCCCCATAATTTTGTTGCTTTCAAACACTTAAGCAATAAACAATAAATTTAAAACAGAAATTTTTGCAAAGCTTTGACACCCACTTTGAATAAATTGTTTTTTTCTTGCCTGACATCAAACGTGTCTTTTATGTTATAAGAGTTTAAAGATATATTGTATATGCAATTCTTTGCCATTTGAAAATAAGCCATTTGTATTTGTTTTAGAGCCATTATAGCAACTCATACTAACTGAGATTTGCTGCCTTTAGCTGCAAATCTAGCAGCATTTGCTAAATTTCAAAAAGGAAATTGAAATCCTTGTTATGTGTATTGTCATTGTGTTTTATTTTTTTTGTTATTTGAACATAAGTAATTCTTTGCATTAGTCTTTGGGTATTTATGTATTTTTTTTTGCTTTGAAAATGTTGATATTGCCTGAGGCTTTAAGCTACGACTTCAAAAGCAATTAACTTGATAAAATGTTTAGTTTTATTACAAATTTGCCACAGAGTCTTGAATGAAATGGGCAATAACGATGACAACGGCGATCAAGGGAAAAGGCAGCAGGAATGCAGTTCAATCCTCAGTTCTTTCGTTTGTAGTTCGATCCTCTAAAGCAAGGTTGGCCATTATTTCCTAGCAGGGGAGTAACAACAATTTACATAAAACAAGAAAACTTTGTCTTTACTTCAGGGATGACCAAAGAGAGGAATGTGACTGTATTTGTGAGCGAAAGAGAGGATACACAGGCAGAAGCAAGAATTGACATAAATTTGGTTGTTTATTTCTATTTTATTTCAGTTACCGCTGAACCAGCGTGAAATGAACATGCGGTGGAGTATTGATTTTTTTTTTGTTGTTTTTATGTAAACAAAAATTATTTTCTTTTGTTTTTATAAAGAAAACATTACTTTTTAGAAATGTATAAAAGTATATTTTTTTATAAATACAATTTAAAAAATTTACTTTTTCTATAGAAAAACTTACTTTTTCTATAGAAAAACTTACTTTTTCTATAGAAAAACTTACTTTTTCTATAGAAAAACTTACTTTTTCTATAGAAAAACTTACTTTTTCTATAGAAAAACTTACTTTTTCTATAGAAAAACTTACTTTTTCTATAGAAAAACTTACTTTTTCTATAGAAAAACTTACTTTTTCTATAGAAAAACTTACTTTTTCTATAGAAAAACTTACTTTTTCTATAGAAAAACTTACTTTTTCTATAGAAAAACTTACTTTTTCTATAGAAAAACTTACTTTTTCTATAGAAAAACTTACTTTTTCTATAGAAAAACTTACTTTTTCTATAGAAAAACTTACTTTTTCTATAGAAAAACTTACTTTTTCTATAGAAAAACTTACTTTTTCTATAGAAAAACTTACTTTTTCTATAGAAAAACTTACTTTTTCTATAGAAAAACTTACTTTTTCTATAGAAAAACTTACTTTTTCTATAGAAAAACTTACTTTTTCTATAGAAAAACTTACTTTTTCTATAGAAAAACTTACTTTTTCTATAGAAAAACTTACTTTTTCTATAGAAAAACTTACTTTTTCTATAGAAAAACTTACTTTTTCTATAGAAAAACTTACTTTTTCTATAGAAAAACTTACTTTTTCTATAGAAAAACTTACTTTTTCTTTTTGAGTACAAGTAAAGTTTACTTGTACTCAAAAGAACAACACAAACATAAATGCATGGTACAACAACAAAACATGCAAAAAATGCGAACTTAGTACTCATTCTCATTTTAAGATTGAGCACTCTCATAAAAAAAAAAAACGCTTTCCATTTGGCCAACATTGCTCTAAAGTGTAAAGTTTCGTCAAATTTCAAGTCTTGCATTAAAGATAGGGCTTCGTTATCATAGAGTCCGATCTTCAGTCCTAAATAAACATTTTTAGACTAGAGAAAAATTTGTGAAACCGCAAAGAAAATCTGGTGGTATTTGTAAAGCCCTATGCTCCACTGGGAGTCAAGGAAAGCAGAAGAAGAATTTGTAAAGTCCTCTGGTTCTGTTGGGTAGAGCTTCTCATATTTTAAAGAATTTGTTTGTATGGATTAACTTGATTTCCCTACCACTTGCTGTTTTAAATATTAAAAACAACATTTAGTTGCCAGCGTTTTTGCCGTTCAAGTCGTTTGCCATTCAGTTTGCATTAAAGTTAAACTGACATTGACATCTTGGGTATTTACCCACAACCAAACATCCTCAATGAAAAAACCTTAACAAATCCATCCATTCATTCATGATTTTCTATATTTTCTTTATGCAAAACATGCGTCTTGCCTTTACTTACCCACTGACACTTTGATACTTCTCCCTGGTACCTTCGAAATGACTAACAACAGCTCAACTGTTGTTTTGTGTTAAATAATTTCTATGCGCATGCGCAGCGCCCAGCAGGTAGACTTTTTTTGATTTAATTTAAACATAAATCTTTGAATGACTCTTTTGTATCTTTACTCCCTTCCTGCTCCCTTATTTGTTGTCTAAAAAAGCTTTAGGCCTTTTTTGTTGTAATTTATGAAATTGGATTTTGGAAGATTAAATCATGTTGGCTTTTTGTTGTGAAAGGTAGTTAAGGAAATTTGTTTTTGGCCAAGACAAAGTAGTGGAAGCAACTCTGACAATGCCTCTGGCAATGTCAACAGGTTTCTTTAAGAGCTAATGATTTGAAGTTTAAGAAATCCAATTTGAAGGGTCAACAACGGGATGACCTTATGAAGAATATTTTTCTTTGAGATATTTGTGCATTATAGTCGATATCTCTGTCTAGAAACAAAAAGGAATAGAGATCCAAAACCTCGGCTTAATCGTCTATATCTCCCTTATTAATAAACCGGTTTTGATGATTGGCAACGTAGTACAAGTAACTCTGGCAATGCCTCCGGTAATGTCAAAATACTTCTATGATTGCCAGGACATTCCAATTGGAACAAGGCGTACTTCTCTCAGCTGCATTCGATTCTACTTTTAGACTCATTGTCAACAGTTTTTTTTTAAAAGCTAATGATTTTGGCTCTACATAAGTTTAAGGTTTCCAATTTCAAAGATCAACAACGGGATGACCTTAGTAAGAATATTTTTCTTTGAGTTTGAATTTGAGATGTTTGTGCTTTATAGTCGATATCTCCGCAGTTTACAAACCGGTTTTTATAATTGGCAAAGTCTAGAAACCAAAAGGAATTGAGTTCCAAAACCTCGGCTTAATCGTCTACATCTCCCTAATTAATCAACCGGTTTTGATGATTGGCAAGATAGTAGAAGTAACTCTGGCAATGCCTCTTGCAATGTCAACATATTTACATCCATAATTCCCACTAGATTCCAATTGGAACAAGGGGTAATTTCTCTCAGCTGCATCCGATTCAATTCTTAGACTCATTGTCAACAGGTTTCTTTAAAAGCTAATGATTTTAAGTTTAAGGATTCCAATTTGAAAGGTCAACAACGGGATGACCTTAGTAAGAATATTTTTCTTTGAGTTTGGATTTGAGATGTTTGTGCTTTATAATCGATATCTTAGTAGTTATACACCGGTTTTTTATAATTGGCAAAGTCTAAAAACAAAAAGGAATGGAGATCCAAAACATCAGCTTAATCGTCTATATCTCCCTTATTAATAAACCGGTTTTTATGGTTGGCAACGTAGTAGAAGTAACTCTGGCAATGCCTCCGGTAATGTCAAAATACTTCTATGATTGCCAGGACATTCCAATTGGAACAAGGCGTACTTCTCTCAGCTGCATTCGATTCTAATTTTAGACTTATTGTCAACAGTTTTTTTTAAAAGCTAATGATTTTGGCTCTACATAAGTTTAAGGTTTCCAATTTCAAAGGTCAACAACGGGATGACCTTAGTAAGAATATTTTTCTTTGAGTTTGAATTTGAGATGTTTGTGCTTTATAGTCGATATCTCCGCAGTTTATAAACCGGTTTATATAATTGGCAATGTCTAGAAACCAAAAGGAATTGAGTTCCAAAACCTCGGCTTAATTGTCTGCATCTCCCTAATTAATCAACCGGTTTTGATGATTGGCAAGATAGTAGAAGTAACTCTGGCAATGCCTCTTGCAATGTCAACATATTTACATCCATAATTCCCACGACATTCCAATTGGAACTAGGGGTAATTCTCTCAGCTGCATCCGATTCTATTCTTAGACTCATTGTCATCAGGTTCCTTTAAAAGCTAATGATTTTAAGTTTAAGGATTCCAATTTGAAAGGTCAACAACGGGATGACCTTAGTAAGATTATGTTTCTTTCAGTTTGGATTTGAGATGTTTGTGCTTTATAATCGATATCTCAGTAGTTATACAACGGTTTTTTATAATTGGCAAAGTCTAGAAACAAAAAGGAATGGAGATCCAAAACATCAGCTTAATCGTCTATATCTCCCTTATTAATAAACCGGTTTTGATGATTGGCAACGTAGTACAAGTAACTCTGGCAATGCCTTCGGTAATGTCAAAATACTTCTATGATTCCCACGACATTCCAATTGGAACTAGGGGTAATTCTCTCAGCTGCATCCGATTCTATTTTTAGACTCATTGTCAACAGTTTTTTTTAAAAGCTAATGATTTTGGCTCTACATAAGTTTAAGGTTTCCAATTTGAAAGGTCAACAACGGGATGACCTTAGTAAGAATATTTTTCTTTGAGTTTGAATTTGAGATGTTTGTGCTTTATAGTCGATATCTCCGCAGTTTATAAACCGGTTTTTATAATTGGCAATGTCTAGAAACCAAAAGGAATTAAGTTCCAAAACCTCGGCTTAATCGTCTACATCTCCCTAATTAATTAATCGGTTTTGATGATTGGCAACGTCTAGGAACAAATACAAAAAAGTTGATAAAATAGGTCCTGAAATAACTTTTTAAGATGGCGAAACATTTGCTCTTAAATTAATTCGAACACATAGATCCCAAAACATAGACCAAGATCGCGATTTCCAACTCAATAGCAGTTAATTTATTCTTTGTATCGACAAACTATCTTATGTTTAAAGTATTTATAATGTGCCTATGAAGACTCGACCTATACCAAGAAGACTCGGACTATACCAAGAAGACCAGGTCATCAGTGTCAGACTGGGTCTAGGAAATAGACTAATACTATACCAAGAAGACTTGGTGTTTCTTAAAGAGATGATATGTCTTGAAGACTCGACCTATACCAAGAAGACTCGGACTATACCAAGAAGACCAGGTCATCAGTGTCAGACTGGGTCTAGGAAATAGACTAATACTATACCAAGAAGGCTTGGTCTTTCTTAAAGAGATGATATGTCTTGAAGACTCGACCTATACCAAGAAGACTCGGACTATGCCAAGAAGACTAGGTCATCAGTGTCAGACTAGGTCTAGGAAATAGACTAGTACTATACCAAGATGACTTGGTCTACTTTGAAGAGATGATATGTTTAGAAGACTCGACCTATGTCAAGAAGACTAGGTCATCAGTGTCAGACTAGGTCTAGGAAATAGACTAGTACTATACCAAGATGACTTGGTCTTTCTTAAAGAGATGATATTTCTCGAAGACTCGACCTATATCAAGAAGACTAGGTCATCAGTGTCAGACTAGGTCTAGGAAATAGACTAGTACTATACCAAGAAGACTTGGTCTTCCTTAAAGAGATGATATATCTCGAAGACTTGACCTATACCAAGAAGACTCGACCTATACCAAGAAGACTAGGTCATCAGTGTTAGACTAGGTCTAGGAAATAGACTAGTACTATACCAAAAAGATTTGGTCTTCCTTAAAGAGATGATATGTCTCGAAGACTCAACCTATACCAATAAGAGATGATATATGATATATCCCTAAAGAGATGATATGTCAGTCCAACACATCTCGTCGCCTATGACTTCAGCAAAACAATAGAGGACTTAAGAGAATCAGAACTCTCTAATGTTCAAAGTGAAATGTGCCTATACCCATAAACCTCGGCCCTGGTATAGGTTTATATTTTGACGAATTTTTAAGTTATCCGCCCCAAAGTTAATGGAACATTCATGAACCGAATCAACGACTGTAACGAATATTGTGGGTCAGTTTTAATTGAGACGCGTATAAGAGAACAGTTAGACTAAGAATATTTGTAATGCAGTTTTGTGAAGTTTGTTTGTGAAAGTGTGTTTAAAGTGCTTAACTCTAAAGTTCAAAAGTGAACGTAAATTTGACATTTGTGTGAAACATTACATGATTTAAATGACCGCCACGAGAAATGTTGTCAGTACAGATTCTTTTGAGGTAATTTTCAACTACTTTTACTTTCGGTATTTCAGCCATATTTTGACAAAGTTGGTTTTTAAGTGCTCAAGAGTTAAAGGTTTAACCTGCATAGACACGGTCTCTTGCGTAGCCCCACAAAACAAAGTCTAATGGTGTCAAATCGCATGATCTTGTTCGGTATTTCAGCCATAATTTGACAAAGTTGGTTTTTAAGTGCTCAAGAGTTAAAGGTTTAACCTGCATAGACACGGTCTCTTGCGTAGCCCCACAAAACAAAGTCTAATGGTGTCAAATCGCATGATCTTGGTGGCCAGTTGATATTGCCACGACGAGAAATAACGCGGCCAGGAAATGTCTCTTGCAATAAAGCCATATTCGCTCGAGGTGTGGCACCGTTTTGTTGATACCACAAATTCTAAAAGTTCTCCAAGTCGTATTCTTCAATAGCAGGCAAAAAAGACGTCGGTTATCATATGACCATAACGTCATTTCATTGTCGTTTTCGAAGAAGTAAGGTCCAATCACACCTTTGTACAAAAGAGCGTACCAAACAGTGACTTTTTCTGGATATAATGGCCTCTCTTCAATTACTTGAGGATTTTCAGAACCCCATATCCACCGAGTGAGAAATGTGCCTCATCGCTGAAGAAGATTTTGTTCGGAAAATCGCCGTCCTCCGCCTGTTGTTCAAGCACCCATTCCACGTATCAACGACATTGTGAATGGTCAGCTGGCTTCAGCTGTTGTGTGAGCTAGACTTTATATGGAAGTAGGTGTAGATCTAAATGCAAAATACGCCATAATGGGCCCTAAGACAGTCCTAATTTCTGAGAACCACGAGGAATCGACACATTCGGGTCTTCGGCAATATTTTCACTTAAAGCAGCGATATTTTAAGCGGGACGTGCGAATGTGCATTGTGTGATACTTAAGCGATCCATTTTCGTCAATGTTGTTTTAACAACTTAGTTTGACAGATGTCGAATTCCAGTTCTATACTTTAGAAAACACGAAATGGATAACCCGATAGAACATCCCCTTCCCACAACTTCCTTCTTTGTTTAGCAAGATTTTTGAGTAATTATCTCAATGTTTAATTTTTTCGCAAGAATTCCTATACATTAAAAAAGTTGTATCATTTTATGAGATATTTTGCTTAATTTTCTTCAATTATACATATATTTTTGATTTTATAATGACCTCAATTTTATTGTTTGAACATTAAACAGAGCAAGCACATGTGTTTATGTTTATGTCAGCCCTCCTTTGACAGTTGACACTTAATGGAGCGTCACGTTTTTAATGTTTTTTTCACAGCTTCGCTGTTTTTGTCTCAACACAACAATTTGTTTTTGTCCCTCCTCTTTCACACTTTTTCTCCCTCTTCCACACTTTTTCTCCCTCTTCCACACTTTTTCTCCCTTTCCTGTAGCAGAGGGTATTAAGGGGACATTTTTTTCTTATTAAATTTTATTTTAATACAAGAAAAGCAGACAAAATTACTGAGGAAAAGAAAAGTAATATTGGAACTGAAGGACTGGAAAATATATTTTTGTCTATACGAATATAAAACAGACTTTTTGAAAGAAGCTCGAGACAAAAAAAGCTTCCAATGCTTTGATAAGATGAATGGATCTTAATGAGGTTGTGTTATCAAAGGCAAACCAAGCCAGAAAATGTAAACAAAAAAGTCTGATAGTTGTTCTGGATTTGCTTAAAAGGAATAGTTGGATTAACGAAATACTTTAACAGCAGCTGAAGCTTAATGGAAGAACTACTCTTAAAGCTTTAGAATAATGCATTTGTCGTCAACATGAAAAAGTCTGGTAAGAAAATAGTTTCTAGTTTTAAATCAAACTTTTAGATATTGCCTTCATTATCTCAGTTATAGCCTTTAAAAAGTTACAGCTTTTTTCATAAAAGATTTCAATAATTTTTGAAGAACCCGAAAAGCTATTAGATGTTTCCAAAACTGTCATGTCTGCATACTCATCAGCGTCTTGTGAAGGTTCTTCTTCACAAAGATTTGGTTGTTTTTGTAACAAGATTCTTACGAATCCCAGAGCTTTTGAACAGAAAGCTCTTCGTCGCGAGGCGCTTTGCTTGGTTTTGTGATCGAGAGATTCCTTACGCTATCATTTTCTTCTCTTCCAAACTTGTCGATCTTAAAGAGATCGAAATGTCCACGAATCTCGTCCCAAGCCTCCAGGTATATTAGAAAGGATCGATATTTATTTGAAGAGGTATACAATTTTTGCACAACCTTCATCTCTGCATGAGGATGTGTCTTGAAGAAGCTCTTCTTTACAAAGCCTTGATTGGTAACAAGATTCCCTAAGGTTCAGAACAGGATAAGATACTAGTCTCTTCCAGACGGTATTGTAGAAGCTCTTATTCCCAAAGATTTGGTTGTTTTTGTAACAAGATTCTTACGAATCCCAGAGCTTTAGAACAGGAAGCTCTTCGTCACGAGGCGCTTTGCTTGGTTTTGTGATAGGGAGATTCCCTGCGCTATCAAGTGCATCTCTGCCAAACTTGCATCAAGTTACTCTTTTCTACAGATAAAAAGCCATGGTTGGTAACAAGATTCCCCAAGCATCAGATCAGGCTAAGATACTAGTCTATTACAGACGGTATTGTAGAAGCTCTTCTTCACAAAGATTTGGTTGTTTTTGTAACAAGATTCTTACGAATCCTAGAGCTTCAGAACAGGAAGCTCTTCGTCACGAGGCGATTTGCTTGGTTTTGTGATAGGGAGATTCCCTGAGCTATCAAGTGTATCTCTTCCAAATTTGCGTCAAGTTACTTCCATCTACAGATACAAAATAGTAAACCATGTTAGGGTTTCAGTTGATTCACAGTTCCTGTCGATCTTAAAGAGATCGAAATGTCCATAACGAGATTTCCCAAGCTTCCAAGCTGAAATACTTGGAAACTTGGGAAATCTCGTTATGGACATTTCGATCTCTTTAAGATCGACAGGAACTGTGAATCAACTGAAACCCTAACATGCTTTACTATTTTGTATCTGTAGATGGAAGTAACTTGACGCAAATTTGGAAGAGATACACTTGATAGCTCAGGGAATCTCCCTATCACAAAACACAAAGGTCGAGAATTATTCGAAGAGGTATACAATTTTTGCACAACCTTCATCTCTGCATGAGGATGTGTCTTGAAGAAGCTCTTCTTTACAAAACTTTGTTAGGTAACAAGATTCCCCTAGCATCAGAACAGGCTAAGATACTAGTCCCTTCCAGATGGTATTGTAGAAGCTCTTCTTCCTAAAGATTAGGTTGTTTTTGTAACAAGATTCTTACGAATCCCAGAGCTTCAGAACAGGAAGTCACGAGGCGCTTTGCTTGGTTTTGTGATAGGGAGATCACCTGAGCTATCAAGTGCATCTCTTCCAAACTTGCGACAAGCTACTCCCATCTACAGTTAAAAAATAGTAACACATGTTATGGTTTCAATTCATTCACAGTTCTTGCCGATCTTAAAGAGATCGAAATGTCCATGACGAAATTCCCCAAGCTTCCAAGTATATCAGAAAAGGCCGAGATTTATTTCAAGAGGTATACAATATTTGCACAACCTTCATATCTGCATAAGGATGTGTCTTGAAGAAGCTCTTCTTTACAAAGCCTTGATTGGTAACAAGATTCCCTAAGCATCAGAACAGGCTAAGATACTGGTCTCTTCCAGACGGTATTGTAGAAGCTCTTCTTCCCAAAGATTTGGTTGTTTTTGTAACAATAACTGTGACTGTAACGAATCCCAGAGCTTCAAAACAGGAAGCTCTTCGTCACTATTCTTACGAATCCCAGAGCTTCAAAACAGGAAGCTCTTCGTCATGAGGGGCTTTGCTTAGTTACAAAGCCTTGTTTGGTAACAAGATTCCCCAGGCATCAGAACAGGCTGAGATACTTCATCTCTGCACGAAGAAAAGGCTCTTCTTTACAAAACTTTGTTTGGTTTTGTAACAAAATTTTCCAAACATCTCAGAACATCAGAACAGGTTGAGATACTAGTCTCTTCCAGATGCCTTCGAATCCCAGGTACTATTTGTCACAATAAACAAATTATTTTGTGATAGATAGTTTCCTATGCTACCAAGCGGATCAGAAAGGGATGAAACACTTATCTCTTCCAAGCTCTTTCTTCAACTCATAGAAAACTCATCTAGGCTTCCCAGTAGATTAGAAAGGGACGAGCTACTAATCTCTTCCTGACACTCTTCAGAAACTTGTGTCTTTTACTGATGAAATATTATTATAGCATATCTTGGTCTCAACTGACAGTCCCAGTTCTTTTCTATCTTAAAGAGATCGAAAGTCCATGATGAGATTTTCAAGCTTATAAGTACATCAGAATAGAACGAGATGCTTATTACTTCCTGGGACTCTTTACGCACTTACGTCAAGTTACTTTCCTCTACAGATACAAAAGGTTACCTAGTGTGGTACCTGCCGAATCATGTTCCTTTTCACTCTTATATAAGTTATATAACTTGGATTTTCAAACATAAGCAACAAGTCTTTGGATTTGAGACTCGATAAGAACTCGGAGTTCTGTATCTGAACTGCTTCTGTATCTGAACTCGATCTGTTTCGTCCAATCGATCGAGTTTCTATTACAAGTTGCGACAAATCCTTGGACGAATTGTATAAGAAATGAAGATCTACTAAACGCAGCAAACCAAATCCCTGCTTTTATAGGGGTATATCAATAGGCCACACACTTCGAAGGCCAAATACCAACATTGCTCGACAATCGTTCGTTGGAGTCTAAAGGGAAGAGGCCTTGGTGTTGGTGCATCTGCTAGAACATGTAAAAGCTTAATTGATGCGGAAGCAAGCAGCTAGCTATTCTAGGAAAGACGTATGGCCAACATATCACAATAGAATCCGCTATAAAAGGGTGGTTGAGGTCCTATGCTTCATTCGGAGTCAAGGATAACAGAAGAAAAAGAAGATATTATAATGTCAACTGACAGTCATAGTTCTTTTCTATCGTAAAGAAATCGAAAGTCCATGATGAGATTTTCAAGCTTCCAAGTACATCAGAATAGAATGAGATGCTTATTACTTCCAGGGACTCTCGACGCACTTACATCAAGTTGCTTTCGTCTACAGATACAAAAGGTACCATGCAATTTTTTTTCACTCTTATATGAGTGGACCCTAACTTGAATTTCCATACGTCAGCAACAAGTCCTTAGATTTGAGACTCGATAGGAACTCGCAATTCAGTAGAGGAGCTACTGAATTCCAGCAGATCTACGATCTGCTTTATCCAACCGATCGATTTTCTATTACAAGTTGAAAAGTAAGGATTACACTCCTTGAGTCTGTTAAGAGTAAAGTAATTCAAGAATGTGCCCTTAATCTGGGTGGAATGTTGATCTTGTTAGACCATACCTGACACACACTTTCTTCAGAGCGTTTAGGCTGAAGGTTAAGGAGTTGTATTTTGAGGAAGTTGTGGTGACTAGCAGGAGGATAAGTTCATAAAACATCATCTCTGCATACAGTTGAGATGTAATGGGTTGCAGCTGTTGCCTGGCATCTTTAGCTCCCAGGTCAGAACTGTATCCAATTCCCACTCTAACCTCCTCGTGGTACATCCTGGTAACCTGAGCAACCTAGTTGAAGATGCGATAAACAACCCATGTGGGATTCTAGGTCGGGACTAGTATGAAAGGGAGTTGTCTTAGAGCCATTCCAAAGTATTTGGTCTCAGATAATTGTGCTTGGTAAAGTACGAAAATGCAGCCTCTATTCAACATGTTAGTTGCGGCTGCATGCGGGCGTCTGTTTCGGATCGAGCGGCTCTCTATACGAACGTGGCTCGTGTCTTACGATGTTCTAAACATGGAAAGAGACAACATTACAGAATATACTATTCCAAGAGTAATCATGCGAGAAATTTCCCTGCTACGGCAGCTGGCATAAGGATTTAGGAGGTGGAGGAATATTCTAATGAATGAAACCAATTAAGGCCCGATTCTCTACTGGGAGTCAAGGATAACAGAAGAAGAAGGCGATCTAAATCACCTACTTCCCCACAGCTGTTTCCTTACTTGTAGCCTTTATTCGAAGGTTGGGCTAAAGATTGTGATGAGTTGCTTTTGCGGAAGTTGTTTTATCGAGCAGGAGGATGAGTTCGTAACACATCATCTCGGCTTTACCCTATCGTACAGTAGAGAACTAATTTGCGGAGTCTTAGGCGATCTACCTCACCTACTTCCCCACAGCTGTTTCCTTACTTGTAGCCTTTATAACAAGACAATATCTGATTGGAATGCTAGGCTGAAGATTGTGATGAGTTGCTTTTGCGGAAGTTGTTTTATCGAGCAGGAGGATGAGTTACACATCATCTCGGCCTTACCCTGTCGTACAGTAGAGAACTAATTTGCGGAGTCTTAGGCGATCTATCTAAACCACTTTCCCAGAGCTGTTTCCTTACTTTTAGCCCTTATAACAAGACAGTATCTGATTGGAAGGCTAGGCTGAAGATTGAGTTTATAACATATCATCTCTGTCTTGCCCTGTCGTACAGTAGAGATTTAATTTGCGGAGACCTAGGAGATCTACCTCGGCGGAAGTTGTGGTGACGAGCAGGAAGATAAGTTCGTAACACATCATCTCGGCCTTGCCCTGTCGTACAGTAGAGAACTAATTTGCGGAGTCTTAGGCGATCTACCTAAACCACTTTCCCAAAGCTGTTTCCTTACTTGTATCCCTTATAACAGGACAATATCTGATTGGAAGGTTAGGCTGGAGATTGTGATGAGTTACTTTTGTGGAAGTTGTGATGACGAGAAGGAGGATGAGTTCATAACATATCATCTCTGCCTTGCCCTGTCGTACAGTAGATGATTTATTTGGGGAGATCTAGGTGAGCTGACTGACATAGACATTGGGCGACTTAAGAGCTTTTTAAAGTGATCAGGATGGTTTAATGGATTTAGTCAGTTATATACTTTTTCCAGCTTCAGTGGAAACATAATATTCTTCATAGTCTAACTCTTTCGATAGCAAATATAATTCTTCGTTTTCTTCTTCTTCTTTTGACTCCCAGTGGAGCATAGGGCCTTAACCATTCTTTTATATCGAACTCTATTGCGAGATTTTAAGCATACGTCATTTCATGAATAGTTGAATAGTTGATGCTTGCAACTCCGCATCAATTGGCGTTCTAGCAGGTACACCAACACGACGGCCGCTTCCTCTGGATTCCAACGAAGCGCTTGTCGAGCAATGTTGGAATTTGGCCTTCTTAGTGTGTGGCCTATCCACCGCCATTTCCGTTTACGTACCTCTATAGAAGCTGGGATTTGTTTTGTCGCGCTTAGTAGTAGATCTTCATTTCTTATGCGATTCGGCCACTATATATTAAAAACTTGCCGCAAGCATTTGAGATTTGTAGGCGCTTATCGATGGCATTTGTGCGTTTGCAAGTTTTGCAGCTGTAATACAAGATGGACTTGACATTTGAGTTGTATACTTGTAACTTGGTTGTTGTTGATATTTGCCGAGATATGCAAATAGCTCGGAGAATATCTAATGCAGATTTTGCCCTATTAATACGCGATTCAATATCCCCGTTGGCGCCAACTTTTGTAGATACCAAACTTCCAAGATAATGAAAGTTACCTATACATTCAATAAACTCGTTATTGATGTATATCGACGGGTTTGCGCCATAGCCTACAGGCATAATCTTCGTCTTGGAAATATTGATCGATTAGTGGTAGGTATATGGGGTTGGGGTGATATAGGGGATGTACTAAGCATCTGTTCTAATTAGTCTTAACTTGGAAAGCCGAGACTTATCTTGGTTATCCCATATCTTAACTATGGAGACTCACCTCCTCATAGTATCACCCGGGAAACTATGTTAACAGCCGTTAGTGTAGTGAGATAACATGTGCCGCGAGTTCTGCCATAAAAAAATAAAAATATAGGTTAGAACGTCGGGCTAGTAACGCACTGCTGGAAAAAAACAATTACTATGAAGACGCTTATATAGGAATAAAAGCGGCCCCCTGATATTAAAAGAGGACGTCTAAAACTTCCATGGAAAGACCAAATAGAGAAAAATCTTTCAAACATGGCCTAAGCAATTGGAGAATATGTGCCTAATCTATTCAAGAACATTCCGATGAATGAAACCAATTGAGGTCCTATGCTCCACTGCGAGTCCAGTATAAAAGAAGAAGAATATCTCTTTTTAGTGATAAAATTGATCAAATATCACAAGTTTCGCTTTATATGTCAGTAAAATTATTTGACTAGACTTGAATACTTCATCATTCCAGACACAAACATTTAGTTATTACCTTCATTATCTCAGTTAAAAGCTTTTTTTTTACAGATTTCAAAAATTTGCATAATAATTCATTGAAATTACAAAACCACACACTTGGCTATGGTCTGGTTTAGTTGATTAACTGTCAAACCAAAGTGACATATTGTTATTTTTTTTTTTTTTTTTTTGTTAAATGGGCAACATTGGCCACTCTCAAATCTGGCCATCAAAAAAAGTAAAGCAAAATAAATTAATAACATGAGAAAAAAAAAATGCAACACTGGTTGTCTGTCTGTGTAACTCAAACTAAATTGATATCCTTTCGAAATAATAATTTCATGGCTTTGGGCTGCCTTACTTTAAGGCTGTATGTAAAGTGTTACCCTATCAAATGATAAAAGCCTGAACATTTATTTTTAAATGGACTCTATTAACCAAAAAAACGAAAGAAAATTTAAAACTAGTTCATGTTTCAATTTTTTTTTTTTTGCCTTCACTGTCCAAAGACAACAAATTATTTCAACAAGTCTCTGTTTAAGACGTCTACTTCACTTCACTTCACTTCGTTCTCTGCATGTGCTAAAAAGGCGTTTGCCACGGCTTGCCAAATGTCTAAGGAGCGTCGAGCAAATGTTTGTGACAAGGCAAGTTGTAAGTTGCTCCGTTGGTTGTTTGTTACAAGTATTAACTTAAAACCTCAAACGTTTGCCTGAACAAATTTCAAGTAGTTTTGCGATCATTAATCAGTTTTATAGCCTGTTTCACGATTTCGAAAGAAAATCTACTCGAAAGAATGTGAGTAACTCGAATTCGAATTAATTTTGGTTTCACTATTTCGAAGCCTTTCGTTCGTTTCTATTCGAAAGCAAAATATCAAGTGACTCATTTTGACATTTGCTTTCGTATTGCTGGTAACTTGTTCGAAATAGTGAAACAGAAATTTGTATGAAAATACTTACGTTTTCTTTCGACTTGTTTTTCGACTTATCTTTCGCATAAAATAAAGTTAGTGAAACCAAAAACATATTTCTTTCGTATATGATAAGAAAGAAAGCTTTCGTTCGAGATCGTGGAACAGGCCATTAATGTCAGTTTAACCGAAAGAAAAAAAGTTTTCAAAAATTGAAATACTTTATCTCTTACAAAAAACAGAGATTTAATTTGCTTACATTTAATCTTGGAACCGAAAGTCAGATCAAGTTTTCTACTTACATTTTCACATGAGGTCCTACACGAACCGAAGACTTCATTACAGCAATTGTAGAAATCTGTAATTAAAGAAAACATTTAAACAAATTAATTATTGGAAATAAGAATTTTGATTTAGGTTTCCTGAAAAGAGTTATTAAGTTTTTAGATATTTTCTTGATTAAAACATTATTCATCATTTTTATAAATTGCTACCCTTCCCTGCCCAACCCTTCTTTCTTCTGAAAACCCCATCAACTTCTTCTTCTCGTCCTTTCCTACCTAGAGATCGATCATTGGGATCCTCTTTAAAGAAGTTTGCCCTAACATGTGTTTCGATTTGAAAATGAACTTATAACGAACTAAATATGTTGCGTCTGTAAGTATGAGCTTGAAGTGAAAAAAGATTGATGTTAGTGGATTTCTTAATTGGGCGCTACATGTTCAAAAGGTATATTAAATAATGGAAAGGCTTCAACTGCTATTCTTTACAACAAAGAAACCTACTTTTACTACCTATAGAAAACTAAATTTTCTATAGAAAAAGTAAATTTTTCTATAGAAAAAGTAAATTTTTCTATAGAAAAAGTAAATTTTTCTATAGAAAAATGTAAATTTTTCTATAGAAAAATGTAAATTTTTCTATAGAAAAATGTAAATTTTTCTATAGAAAAATGTAAATTTTTCTATAGAAAAATGTAAATTTTTCTATAGAAAAATGTAAATTTTTCTATAGAAAAATGTAAATTTTTCTATAGAAAAATGTAAATTTTTCTATAGAAAAATGTAAATTTTTCTATAGAAAAATGTAAATTTTTCTATAGAAAAATGTAAATTTTTCTATAAAAAAATGTAAATTTTTCTATAGAAAAATGTAAATTTTTCTATAGAAAAATGTAAATTTTTCTTTAGAAAAATGTAAATTTTTCTATAGAAAAATGTAAATTTTTCTATAGAAAAATGTAAATTTTTCTATAGAAAAATGTAAATTTTTCTATAGAAAAATGTAAATTTTTCTATAGAAAAATGTAAATTTTTCTATAGAAAAATGTAAATTTTTCTATAGAAAAATGTAAATTTTTCTATAGAAAAATGTAAATTTTTCTATAGAAAAATGTAAATTTTTCTATAGAAAAATGTAAATTTTTCTATAGAAAAATGTAAATTTTTCTATAGAAAAATGTAAATTTTTCTATAGAAAAATGTAAATTTTTCTATAGAAAAATATAAATTTTTCTATAGAAAAATGTAAATTTTTCTATAGAAAAATGTAAATTTTTCTATAGAAAAATGTAAATTTTTCTATAGAAAAATGTAAATTTTTCTATAGAAAAATGTAAATTTTTCTATAGAAAAATGTAAATTTTTCTATAGAAAAATGTAAATTTTTCTATAGAAAAATGTAAATTTTTCTATAGAAAAATGTAAATTTTTCTATAGAAAAATGTAAATTTTTCTATAGAAAAATGTAAATTTTTCTATAGAAAAATGTAAATTTTTCTATAGAAAAATGTAAATTTTTCTATATAAAAATGTAAATTTTTCTATAGAAAAATGTAAATTTTTCTATAGAAAAATGTAAATTTTTCTATAGAAAAATGTAAATTTTTCTATAGAAAAATGTAAATTTTTCTATAGAAAAATGTAAATTTTTCTATAGAAAAATGTAAATTTTTCTATAGAAAAATGTAAATTTTTCTATAGAAAAATGTAAATTTTTCTATAGAAAAATGTAAATTTTTCTATAGAAAAATGTAAATTTTTCTAAAGAAAAATGTAAATTTTTCTATAGAAAAATGTAAATTTTTCTATAGAAAAATGTAAATTTTTCTATAGAAAAATGTAAATTTTTCTATAGAAAAATGTAAATTTTTCTATAGAAAAATGTAAATTTTTCTATAGAAAAATGTAAATTTTTCTATAGAAAAATGTAAATTTTTCTATAGAAAAATGTAAGTTTTTCTATAGAAAAATGTAAGTTTTTCTATAGAAAAATGTAAGTTTTTCTATAGAAAAATGTAAGTTTTTCTATAGAAAAATGTAAGTTTTTCTATAGAAAAATGTAAGTTTTTCTATAGAAAAATGTAAGTTTTTCTATAGAAAAATGTAAGTTTTTCTATAGAAAAATTTAAGTTTTTCTATAGAAAAATGTAAGTTTTTCTATAGAAAAATGTAAGTTTTTCTATAGAAAAATGTAAGTTTTTCTATAGAAAAATGTAAGTTTTTCTATAGAAAATGTAAGTTTTTCTATAGAAAAATGTAAATTTTTCTATAAAAAAAAGGAAATACATTTTTCTATAGAAAAATTTAAATTTTTCTTTAGAAAAATTTACATTTTTCTTTAGAAAAATTTACATTTTTCTATAGAAAAATTTACATTTTTCTATAGAAAAATTTACATTTTTCTATAGAAAAATTTACATTTTTCTATAGAAAAATTTACATTTTTCTATAGAAAAATTTACATTTTTCTATAGAAAAATTTACATTTTTCTATAGAAAAATTTACATTTTTCTATAGAAAAATTTACATTTTTCTATAGAAAAATTTACATTTTTCTATAGAAAAATTTACATTTTTCTATAGAAAAATTTACATTTTTCTTTAGAAAAATTTACATTTTTCTATAGAAAAATTTACATTTTTCTATAGAAAAATTTACATTTTTCTATAGAAAAATTTACATTTTTCTATAGAAAAATTTACATTTTTCTATAGAAAAATTTACATTTTTCTATAGAAAAATTTACATTTTTCTATAGAAAAATTTACATTTTTCTATAGAAAAATTTACATTTTTCTATAGAAAAATTTACATTTTTCTATAGAAAAATTTACATTTTTCTATAGAAAAATTTACATTTTTCTATAGAAAAATTTACATTTTTCTATAGAAAAATTTACATTTTTCTATAGAAAAATTTACATTTTTCTATAGAAAAATTTACATTTTTCTATAGAAAAATTTACATTTTTCTATAGAAAAATTTACATTTTTCTATAGAAAAATTTACATTTTTCTATAGAAAAATTTACATTTTTCTATAGAAAAATTTACATTTTTCTATAGAAAAATTTACATTTTTCTATAGAAAAATTTACATTTTTCTATAGAAAAATTTACATTTTTCTATAGAAAAATTTACATTTTTCTATAGAAAAATTTACATTTTTCTATAGAAAAATTTACATTTTTCTATAGAAAAATTTACATTTTTCTATAGAAAAATTTACATTTTTCTATAGAAAAATTTACATTTTTCTATAGAAAAATTTACATTTTTCTATAGAAAAATTTACATTTTTCTATAGAAAAATTTACATTTTTCTATAGAAAAATTTACATTTTTCTATAGAAAAATTTACATTTTTCTATAGAAAAATTTACATTTTTCTATAGAAAAATTTACATTTTTCTATAGAAAAATTTACATTTTTCTATAGAAAAATTTACATTTTTCTATAGAAAAATTTACATTTTTCTATAGAAAAATTTACATTTTTCTATAGAAAAATTTACATTTTTCTATAGAAAAATTTACATTTTTCTATAGAAAAATTTACATTTTTCTATAGAAAAATTTACATTTTTCTATAGAAAAATTTACATTTTTCTATAGAAAAATTTACATTTTTCTATAGAAAAATTTACATTTTTCTATAGAAAAATTTACATTTTTCTATAGAAAAATTTACATTTTTCTATAGAAAAATATAAGTTTTCAATAGAAAAACTTCCTTTTATATTGATTTCGATTTCATAATGATCGTGATCGTCGTCAAGTTTATTTCGGATATACATCGATCAAACCAGAAACGATTTATTTGTAATTATTTTGTATATAAATATTGATGCATCCTAATGCCTAAATATTGCCTAAGCCCCAAGATTTCTTAATCTTCCCTGTGATCTTAATTGCATTCTGCTCCCCCAAACACCTGTCTAACCTAATTCCCTAATATTGAGCCCATTCCGAAAAGAAATATCCAAATATTCTTCACACTTTCAACGATTGCTTAAAGTATCTTAAATGATTAATTTATGGCCGAATAACACTTGGCCCCTAGTGTAGGGTAAATGTGGGATCTTGCCTTCTTTCCTTTCCTCCTCTTTCCACTTCATTTTCATAATCTAAAACTTGTTGTTTTTGCTTTTATATTTTTATACCCTTCACCAATAGGTGAAAGGGTATTATAAGTTTGTGATTCCGTTTGTAATTTTTTTATTAGTGATCGTAGACCCCATAAAAATTATACCGATCGACTCAGAATCGGGAGGAGAATCGATTAAGCGATGTCCGTCTGTCTGTCTGTCTGTCTGTCTGTCCGTCCGTCTGTCTGTCTGTCTGTTGAAATCAAGTTTCTGAAGCCCCTGGAGGATGGACTTACATAAATTATATATCAGATTTTAGGAAATTCTCCCGCAATGAACGCTATTAAATTTCATTAAAATCGGTTTATAAACACCGAAAATATCGAAAAAATACCAAAAATTAGACGAAAATTTTAAAATTTTTGATTGAAACACACTTTTAAATAACAAGAGAAAAAAGATACTCCTGGTGTACATGTGATAATATGTTATATATCAGATTGTAGGAAATATTTTCCCAAAGCACTCTGTAAAATTTTATCAAAATCGGTCCATAAACAACTGAGATATTGCCAAAACACTAAATTTTATGTATCGCAAATTGCCCAAAGTACGCATTAGGGAATGTTTGTTGAAAAAATGAAATGCAGAAATAGGAAAAAACCATCCTCCTTTAGCACGGACATACGTACATTTTATATCAGATTTTAGGAAATTCCCCCACCAAGCACGTTATTAAATTTTATCAAAAGCGGTCCATAAACAATTGAGATATCGCAATAACACTACATTTGATGTACAGCAAATTGCCCAAAGTACGTGTCTAAGAAATTTTGTTTACATTTTGTAAGTATTGTTTCAGCGATATCTCAGGTGTTTATGGACCGATTGTGATGAAATTTGACATCGTTCTTTATGGGAGGATTTTCTAAAATCTGATATATATACTCCACAAATCTGATTATGAATACCATTCAAATTGTACCGATCAACTCTGAATCGGCACAAGAATCGATTTCGCGACCTCCGTCCGTCTGTCCGTCCGTCTGTTTGTTTGCCCGTCCGTCCGTCTGTTTGTTTGTCCGTCCGTCTACATGTCCGTCCGTCTACCTGTCTGTCCTTTTTTCTGTTGTAGTCAAGTTTTTGGAGCTCCTGTTTTGTCGATATCTCAGATGTTTATTTTGATGAAGTTTAATAGTGTCCTTCGCAGGGGATTATCTAAATCCTGATGCATTCTGTAATTTGTGGTAGATATAATTTAGCGTTTAAGCGATGGTGTTTTGAACGACAATGAAATGAAATTCAGGGTGGGACAATTCAGGAGCTCCACAAATCTGGTTTTATTTAGCAGACAGGCACACTGCATTTATCTTAATTTTGTGTCTGACTTTTGAACATTATGATAACATTTGAGAATGTATTATATATCAAATTATAGGTAATCTTCCTAGGAAGTACAAAAATGCAGCTGATTACATGATATCCATTCAAAACCTACATATGTATGTAAGTATCTCACATATCAACAAAAATTTAAATTTTTTAATTGCAATTGGGAGAAATCCGTTCACGTTTGATAATTGATTCCGTATAACTTCGCCTAAGGCAATCTCTTAGTAGCTAATAAGTGACAAATTATAATAGATACGATGATGACATTTAGTATAAAGACGTTGTACAATATTGATATTCAGGACAATAGCGCCTAAAATAAACTTTCTAGAGGTACAACATTTGACAAAAGTATTTCTGATCTCTTGAAAAGTTCGATATTGAAAATGGGCGAGCTCTATTCACATTTAGTGAAATCTCCCACATAAACCAGACCGGGAATCGATTTAATGCTGATAAATTAAATCATAATAAAATTGCACAAAGAACTAGAGCAAAACTTTCCAAACATCCATCGGACAGATCGAAAGAACTAAACATCCCAAATATTATTGATGAAGTGTTCATTTTAATTAATTAACTAACTTCAAATTAATAAGTAAACTTTTCCGACAAAGCTGATAACCATCCATTCAAAAGCTATATATTTCACGTATGTATCTAAAACTAAGAGTGTATACCCTATAATTTGAAGGCTTGTATACATTGACAATCATTGTTAAAGCTTTGACCTAAATCAGTCCGCTAACTTCAGAGTTTTACATAACTAATCAAGAACTTTTACTAGTTGGATAATTCGTACGAATTAAAGTGCACAACCCTCACTGGGCACAGCGTTTTTGGGTTGCATGTCAGAATACTTAAACTTCATCAAATCGATGTGCTATTGCAAATGTAAGGGCATCTACATTTTGAAGCATCTTTTCTGCATGGTTTATCTGGTCTATCGAACTTTATTAAATGTTCGTAAAATATGTGTCTATTTTATTTCGAAGCTACTGGCTGGCTTAAATATGCATTCTCTACTTGTAGTCTAGTAATCATTATCTTTCACAAAGGGACCACTTTAGAACCCAAGTGAAGCTTCCCTAGACATCAGCCACCTGCCCAACCTAACCTTTGGGTGCATAACTATTCTAGATGAGGACGCCACCGAAAAGGTTTTCGTTTTCCGACTCTTAACTTTGAAGACTCTTTGCATATAATACTAGTATAACCAAATATTGCTACGAATTACATTAAGTACTTTTGGAACACCATTGGTGAAGGGTATCCAAGATTCGGCAAAGCCGAATATACCACTCTTACTTGTTTATAGAGTGTTTATGCGTAATAAATTTAGTTTGTTGTTGTTTTTGTGCGTTTCGGTCGATCGTCTTCCTCAACTTGCGCGTTCCGCACGGTCTATGAAATTTACATGCGGCATGCAAATCTACTTATGTCTTGTATCGGAGTCACAAATGTAATTTTTTGTTTTGGTATTTATTTTATGCGTTACAAGTGTCACAAGTATCTGGTAGTGATTTTGGTGTGGTGAAATTATAGCTATTGAAGAAGGGAAGTATAGCTAAGGGCAGGTGCTGGTTGAAGTCTAAGAAATTGTAAAATGATGAGAACTTTAAGTGCCTAGAGCAAAATGATCGGAAATTGTTTAAATGATTGGAAATTGAACTTCTAAACCAATTTTGGCCAAATGAAGAGCAATTGTATAGAGCGGATATCAATTGAGGATCCTTCATGCCGGATCTTCAATAGCCAACCCTGTTCTAAACGGTCTTGTAGTCATTTGAAAGTCCACTCATTGGTCTTGGACTATTATATAGAGCGCTTTTCAAATGAAGAGCAATTGTATAGAGCGGATATCAATTGAGGATCCTTCATGCCGGATCTTCAATAGCCAACCCTGTTCTAAACGGTCTTGTAGTCATTTGAAAGTCCACTCATTGGTCTTGGACTATTATATAGAGCGCTTTTCAAATGAAGAGCAATTGTATAGAGCGGATATCAATTGAGGATCCTTCATGCCGGATCTTCAATAGCCAACCCTGTTCTAAACGGTCTTGTAGTCATTTGAAAGTCCACTCATTGGTCTTGGACTATTATATAGAGCGCTTTTCAAATGAAGAGCAATTGTATAGAGCGGATATCAATTGAGGATCCTTCATGCCGGATCTTCAATAGCCAACCCTGTTCTAAACGGTCTTGTAGTCATTTGAAAGTCCACTCATTGGTCTTGGACTATTATATAGAGCGCTTTTCAAATGAAGAGCAATTGTATAGAGCGGATATCAATTGAGGATCCTTCATGCCGGATCTTCAATTGCCAACCCTGTTCTAAACGATCTTGTAGTCATTTGAAAGTCCACACATTGGTCTTGGACTATTGTATAGAGTGCTTTTCAACTGTAGATCCTTCATACCGGATCTTCAATGGCCAACCTTGTTCTAAACGAACTTGTAGTCTTTTAAAAGTACATTCATTGATCTCGGACTATTGTATATAGCTCTTATCAACTGTTTATACTTCATACCGGATTTTCAATGGCCAACCTTGTTCTAAACGGACTTGTAGTCTCTAAAAGGTCCACTTATTGATCTCAGACTATTTTATAGAGCGCTTAACAACTGTAGATTCTTCATACCGGATCTTCAATGGCCAACCTTGTTCTAAACGGACTTGTAGTCTCTTAAAAGTCCACTTACTGATCTCGTACTATTGTATAGAGCGCTTATCAATTGTAGGTCCTTCATATCGCAACTTCAATTGATAAAAGCTCTATTTAATACCCCCAGATCAATGTGAGTACTCTTTCTAGATTCTAGAGTAAAACTCGATCTTTGCAAAAGAAACTCTTATCCCAAATTAGACTCTTTTAAAATTTTTAATATTCACGATCTCTTGTCTTCGAATACCATCCCCTTTTGCCTACTCTCTGCAAAGCATTCAACTGCGATCATGTTTTTACCAAATAACTTGTGGCTTCACTTATTTATTTTTTTCCGTCCGTTTTAACATGTTAAAGTACTAAATCATACAACGAAAAAAAAAAAAAATAGAAATTTAAGTACTTGTACTCCACCATCAACGATCGATATATATGACTTGATATGAATGAATGATCGTCCAGATTTGCATACCATAAGTGACTCTGGCTGTGTTTCAAAGTGTTATTAAGTTTTTTAGATGTTTTACTTAGATGATTTCCAATTACAAGTTACAATTACAAATAAAATTGGAAAAACATTTTATGGACTTGTTAGATGACTTGTCAGGTATAAGAAATTTCGAAAGATCAGTGGGAAATTTTCAAATTTACTGTTTGAACACGAGTGTTAAGAGCTGTTTTTCAAAAATTTTTCTATAGAAAATTTTTTTATCAAACATTTTTCAATAGAAAATTTTTTGATAAAAAAATTTTTTTATCAAAAATTTTTCTATAAAAAATTTTTCTAGAGATAAAATATCAAAAATTTTTGTACAAAAATTTTTTTTATCAAAAATTGTTATATTTTTCTATAGAAATTTTCTATAGAAAAATTTTTCTATAAAAAATTTTTCTAGAGAAAATATTTTATCAGAAATTTTTGTATAAAAATTTTTTTTATCAAAAATTGTTATATTTTTCTATAGAAAATTTTTTTATAAAAAATTTTTCTATAGAAAATTTTTTTCCAAAAATTTGTCTATAGAAAATTTTTTTTATCAAAATTTTTTCTAAAGTAAATTTGTTTATCAAAAATTGTTCTATATTTTTTTTAACAAAAATTTTTCTACAGAAAATTTTTTCATCAAAAATATTTCTATGGAAAATTTTTTATTAAAAATTTTTCTATTTTTTTATTAAAAATTTTTTTTATTAAAAATTTTTTTATGAAACATTTTTTTATAGAAGTTTTTTTTTATCAAAACTTTTTATATAGAAAATTTTCTATCAAAAATGTTTCTATGGAAATTTTTTTTATCAAAAATTTTTCTATAGAAAATTTTTATATCAAAAATTTTTCTATAGAAAATGTGTCTATGGAAAATTTTTTTAACAAAAATTTTTCTATAGAAAATTTTTTTAACAAAATTTTTCTATAGAAAATTTTTTTAACAAAAATTTTTTTATAGAAAATTTTTTTAACAAAAATTTTTCTATAGAAAATTTTTTATACAAAAATTTTTTTATCAAAATTTTTTCTTTAGAAATTTTTTGTTATCAAGGTTTTTTCTTTAGAAAATTTCTTTATCAAAAATTTTTCTATAGAAAATTTTTTCATCAAAAATTTGACTATAGAAAATGTTTTTTTATCAAAAATTTTTCTATGGAAAAGTTTTTATCAAAAAGTTTTCTATTAAAGATTTGTTTGTCAACATTTTTTGTTTAGAAATTTTTTTTATCAAAACTTTTTCTATTGAAAATTTTTATCCAACATTTTTCTATAAACAATTTTTTTATCCAAAATTTTTCTATAGAAAATTTTTTTATCAAAAATTTTTCTATAAAAAATTTTTCTATATAAAACATTTTATCAAAAATTTTTGTATAAAAAATTTTTTAGTCAAAAATTTTTTAATCAAATACTTTTATATTTTTTTTGTAAAAAAATTAGTTTATCAAAAATTTTTCCGTAAAAAATTTGTTTTTCAAAAATTTTTCTATAAAAAATATTTTTATCAAAATTTTTGCTTTAGAAATTTTTTTTATCAAAACTTTTTAATAGAAAATTTTTTTAACAAAAATTTTTCAATGGAAAATTTTTTATCAAAAATTTTTTAATAAAAAAATTTTTATTTTTTTTTTAAATTTATTTATCATTTTTTATATATAATTTTAAATTTATTTATAAAAAATTTTTCTATGGAAAATATTTTTTATAGAAAATTTTTTTATAAAAAATTTTTTTATCAAAAATTTTTCTTTATAAAATTTTTTTATCAAAGTTTTTTCTTTCGATTTTTTTCAAAACTTTTTTTATAGAACATTTTTTATCAAAAATTTTTGTAAACAAATTTAAAATTTGATAAACAAATTAAAAAAAAAAAATTTTACTAAAAAATTTTCTATAGAAAAATTTTTGATAAAAAAATTTTCTATAGAAAAATATTTGATAAGAAAATTTGCTATAGAAAAATTTTTATTAAAAAAAATTCTATTAAAAATTTTCTATAGAAAAATTTTTGTTGAAAAAGTTTTCTATAGAAAAATTTTTGATAAAAAAAAATTTATATAGAAAAATTGTTGATAAAAAAAATTTTCTTTAGAAAAATTTTTGATAAACAAAATTTCTATAGAAAAATTTTTGATAAAAAAAATTTTCTCTAGAAAAACTTTTGATAAAATAATTTTCTATAAAAAAATTTTTGTTAAAAAAAATTTTCTTTAGAAAAATTTTTGATAAAAAAAATTTTCTCTAGAAAATTTTTTGATAAAAAATTTTCTATAGAAAAATTTTTGATAAAAAAATTTTCTTAAGCAAATTTTTTGATAAAAAAATTTTCTATAGAAAAATTTTTGAAAAAAAAATTTTCTATACAAAGATTTTCTATAGGAAACTTTTTGATAAAAAAATTTTCTATTAGAAAATTTTTTTTATCAAATACTTTTTTTATTATCGAAAATTGTTCTATATTTTTTGTATCAAAAAATTTTCTATAGAAAATTTTTTATACAAAAATTTTTCTATAGAAAATTTTTTTTATCAAAATTTTTCTATAGAAAATTTTTGTTATCAAAATTTTTTCTATAGAACATTTTTTATTAAAAATTTTTATTTCATCAAAAATTTTTCTATGGGAAATTTTTTTATCAAAAATTTTTCTATAGAAATTTTTTTTTAACAAAATTTTTTCTTTAGAAAATTTTTATATCAATATTTTATCTTTAGAAAATTTTTTATCAAAAATTTTTCAATAGAAAATTTTTTTATCAAAATTTTTGATAAAAATTTTTCTATAGATAAATTTTTGATAAAAAGTTTTCTAATGGAAAATTGTTGATAAAAAAATTTTCTAAAGAAAATATTTTGATAAACAAATTTTTAAAGAAAAATGTTTACTAAAAAATTTTCTATAGAAAAATATTTGATAAGAAAATTTGCTATAGAAAAATTTTTATTAAAAAAAATTCTATTAAAAATTTTCTATAGAAAAATTTTTGTTGAAAAAGTTTTCTATAGAAAAATTTTTGATAAAAAAAAATTTATATAGAAAAATTGTTGATAAAAAAAATTTTCTTTAGAAAAATTTTTGATAAACAAAATTTCTATAGAAAAATTTTTGATAAAAAAAATTTTCTCTAGAAAATTTTTTGATAAAAAATTTTCTATAGAAAAATTTTTGATAAAAAAATTTTCTTAAGCAAATTTTTTGATAAAAAAATTTTCTATAGAAAAATTTTTGAAAAAAAAATTTTCTATACAAAGATTTTCTATAGGAAACTTTTTGACAAAAAAATTTTCTATTAGAAAATTTTTTTTATCAAATACTTTTTTTATTATCGAAAATTGTTCTATATTTTTTGTATCAAAAAATTTTCTATAGAAAATTTTTATATCAAAAGTTTTTCTATAGAAAATTTTTTATACAAAAATTTTTCTATAGAAATTTTTTTTATCAAAATTTTTTCTATAGAACATTTTTTATTAAAAATTTTTATTTCATCAAAAATTTTTCTATGGGAAATTTTTTTTATCAAAAATTTTTCTATAGAAATTTTTTTTTTAACAAAATTTTTTCTTTAGAAAATTTTTATATCAATATTTTTTCTTTAGAAAATTTTTTATCAAAAATTTTTCAATAGAAAATTCTTTTATACAAATTTTTGATACAAAATTTTCTATAGATAAATTTTTGATAAAAAGTTTTCTAATGGAAAATTGTTGATAAAAAAATTTTCTAAAGAAAATATTTTGATAAACAAATTTTTAAAGAAAAATTTTTACTTAAAAATTTTCTATAGAAAAATATTGGATAAGAAAATTTGCTATAGAAAAATTTTTATTAAAAAAAATTCTATTAAAAATTTTCTATAGAAAAATTTTTGTTGAAAAAGTTTTCTATAGAAAAATTTTTGATAAAAAAAAATTTATATAGAAAAATTGTTGATAAAAAAAATTTTCTTTAGAAAAATTTTTGATAAACAAAATTTCTCTAGAAAAATTATAGGTAAAAAAAATGTTCTCTAGAAAAACTTTTGATAAAATAATTTTCTATAAAAAAATTTTTGTTAAAAAAAAATATTCTTTAGAAAAATTTTTGATAAAAAAATTTTCTCTAGAAAAATTATTGATAAAAAATTTTCTATAGAAAAATTTTTGATAAAAAAATTTTCTTTAGCAAATTTTTTGATAAAAAAATTTTCTATAGAAAAATTTTTGAAAAAAAAATTTTCTATACAAAGATTTTCTATAGGAAACTTTTTGATAAAAAAATTTTCTATTAGAAAAATTTTCCTATAGAAAATTTTTTTTATCAAATACATTTTTTATTATCGAAAATTGTTCTATATTTTTTGTATCAAAAAATTTTCTATAGAAAATTTTTTATACAAAAATTTTTCTATAGAAAATTTTTTTTATCAAAATTTTTTCTATAGAACATTTTTTATTAAAAATTTTTATTTCATCAAAAATTTTTCTATGGGAAATTTTTTTTATCAAAAATTTTTCTATAGAAATTTTTTTTTAACAAAATTTTTTCTTTAAAAATTTTTTTATCAACATTTTTTCTTTAGAAAATTTTTTATCAAAAATTTTTCAACAGAAAATTTTTTTATAAAAATTTTTAATAAAAAATTTTCTATAGATAAATTTTTGGTAAAAAAATTTTTGATAAAATGCTTTCTATAGAAAAATTTTTGATAAAAAAATTTTCTACAGAAAAAGTTTCTAAAGAAATTATTTTGATAAACAAATTTTTAAAGAAAAATTTTTAATAAAAAAATTTTCTATAGACAAATTTTTGAAAAAAAAATTTTCTATAGAAAAATTTTTGATAAAAAAATTTTCTATAGAAAAATTTTTGATAAAAAAATTTTCTATAGAAAAATTTTTGATAAAAAAATTTTCAATAGAAAAATTTTTGATAAAAAAATTTTCTATAGAAAAATTTTTAATAAAAAATTTTCTATAGAAAAATTTTTGATAAAAAAATTTTCTATAGAAAAATTTTTGATAAAAAAATTTTCTATAGAAAAATTTTTGATAAAAAATTTTCTATAGAAAAATTTTTGATAAAAAAATTTTCTATAGAAAAATTTTTGATAAAAAATTTTCTATAGAAAAATTTTTGATAAAAAAATTTTCTATAGAAAAATTTTTGATAAAAAAATTTTCTATAGAAAAATTTTTGATAAAAAAAATTTCTATAGAAAAATTAAAAAAAAAAAAATGGAGTAGAAAACTGTTTCTTTTGCAAACGTGAGAACTACACATTAAAAAAAAACAATACCTATGTTAGTTAAAAGTATAAAAAAATGGCAACTCTGTCGTGAACATAACTATTTTCAGTTGTAGCTCATTCCCTTTCATCTCCTTTGAAATTCTTCTCTTAGAAAGTTCTTAAGAGTAATCACTTTAAATAAATTCATTTGTATATCAAATTCGTGTTATTTCAAAATGATTTTAAATTAAAATTAATGAGAATTTATTATTATATTTATTGTAACATCCAAGATAATAATGGGCCCATAAAAACTGAAATGATATTTGTCATATTTAAATAATTTGTTCTTTGGTGGCCTCTTCTTTCATTCAAAACCATTTCCATTCAAAACTGGGTAGAAAAAACACTTTTAACAAAATTTCAAAATTTTAAAATGCTGGCGCCTGCATGTGGGATATACCAGCGAGAGTGTATAAACGTATAACCCATAAAGAAGAAGAATATGGGGTATTAAGTTCAATTATGAAAAGCTTCGGAGCAACAAAAGAATAAATGAAAGAACGAAGCGAAACCTAAAAGCAAAAGCATCTTTTGAATACAAAAACAGAGGGAAGCTCAAAAGAATTTTTTTGTTGTGTATTTTTGGTTTTAGAGAAACCTCAACCCTTGAATACAAAAATGGTGCTGGTGGTTCTAAAGGGTTTTGAGTTGTTTTGAGAATTGTGGGTTTGATAGGGGGGGCGGGGGGATTTTAGTTTACCAAACTATTTTATTTTTATATGAAAATGTGTGTAAATTTATTTATGATTTTCTTTTATGTAATTCAACACTTTTAATTAAAATTTCTATAACACTTAAGTGAAAAAAAGCCAAAGCAATTTTTAATTTATTTATAAATATGAAACTCATATGAAGGAGTTCTTCTCGTATATATTCATTTTGAAAAAAATCTTTGATTAATACAATAAACATTTAAAAATCTTGTGTTCATTAAAAAAAAAGGTGGAAAAATTATTATTTCCATAAATCGCTTTTGGTCATAAAATTGCATATGCAATTTCCTTAAGTGCGAAGAGGGTATGAGTCTTGAATTATGATTTCCTTTATCTAAAGACCAGAAGAACTACAAAGTCTTTTTAATGGAAGATCTAAAAAAAAAACAGAAAAAAAATTCAAAGAAAACTACAGGAATTATTAAAAAATTCACTTCGACTACGACTAAGTCTAGCAAGAAGTATATTACCGGTTCCACCTTCTAGCCCAAGGCAAATCAATGGGATTTGATTAATTTCTTAACAGGAAATATTTTTATACCAAAAAAAAATTCTATAAAAAAATTTTTATAAAGAAAAATTTTCTATAAAAAAATTTTTATAAAGAAAAATTTTCTATAAAAAAATTTTTATAAAGAAAAATTTTCTATAAAAAAATTTTTATAAAGAAAAATTTTCTATAAAAAAATTTTTATAAAGAAAAATTTTCTATAAAAAAATTTTTATAAAGAAAAATTTTCTATAAAAAATTTTTATAAAGAAAAATTTTCTATAAAAAAAAATTTTATAAAGAAAAATTTTTTTATAAAAAAAATTTTTATAAAGAAAATTTTTCTATAAAAAAATTTTTTATAAAGAAAAATTTTCTATAAAAAAATTTTATAGCGAAAAATTTTTATATAAAATTTTATTAGAAAATTTTCTATAGAAAATTTTTTGTAATAAAAACGAAAAATTTTCAATAAAAAAATGTTTATAACGAAAAATTTTCTATAGAAAAATTTTTATAAAGAAAAATTTTTATAAAGAAAAATTTTCTATACAAAAATTTTTATAACGAAAAATTTTCTGTAGAAAAATTTTTGTAAAAAAATTTTCTATAGGAAAATTTCTGTAACGAAAAGTTTTCTCTTCAAAAATGTTTACAACGAAAATTTTCTATAGAAACATTTCTATAACGAAAATTTTTCTATAGAAAAATTTTTATAACGAAAAAATTTCTATAGAAAAATTTTTATACCGAAAAATTTTCTATAGAAACATTTTTATAACGAAACATTTTCTATAGAAAAATTTTTATAACGAAAAATGTTCTATACAAAAATTTCTATAACGAAAAATTTTCTATAAAAAAATTTTTATAACAAAAAATTTTCTATAGAAAAATTTTCATAACAAAATATTTTTTATAGAAACATTTTTATAACAAAAAATTTTTTGTAGAAAAATTTGTATTACGGAAAATTTTCTATAAACAATTTTTATAACGAAAAATTTCCTATAGAAAAATTTTGTAACGAAAAATTTTCTATAGAAAAATTTTTATAACGAAAAATGTTCTATACAAAAAATTCTATAACGAAAAATTTTCTTTAGAAAAATTTCTATAAAAAAAAATTTTCTATATAAAAATTTTTATAACGAAAAATTTTCTTTAGAAAAATTTTTGTAACGAAAAATTTTCTATAGAAAAATTTTTATAACGAAAAAATTTTCTATAGAAAAATTTCTATAACGAAAAATTTTCTTTACAAAAATTTCTATAATGAAAAGTTTCTATAGAAAAATTTCTGTAACGAAATTTTTTCTATAGAAAAATTTTCTATAGGAAAATTTTTATAACGAAACATTTTCTATAGGAAAATTTTTATAACGAAACATTTTCTATAGGAATATTTTTATAACGAAAAATTTTCGTTAGAAAAATTTTTATAACGAGAAATTTTCTATAGAAAAATTTTTATAACGAAAAATTTTCTATAGAAAATTTTTTATAACCAAAAATTTTCTATAGAAAATTTTTTATAACGAAAAATTTTCTATACAAAATTTTTGATAACGAGAAATTTTCTATAGAAAATTTTTTATAACGAAACATTTTCTATAGAAAAATTTCTATAACGAAAAATTTTCTATAGAAAAATTTTTATAACGAAAAATTTTCTATAGAAAAATTTTTATAACGAAAAATTTTCTATAGAAAAATTTTTATAACGAAAAATTTTTTATAGAAAAATTTTTATAACGAAAAATTTGCTATAGAAAAATTTCTATAATGAAAAATTTTCTATAGAAAAATTTTTATAACGAAAAATTTTCTATAGAAAAATTTTTATAACGAAAAATGTTCTATACAAAAATTTCTATAACGAAAAATTTTCTTTAGAAAAATTTCTATAAAAAAAAATTTCTATATAAAAATTTTTATAACAAAAAATTTTCTATAGAAAAATTTTTATAACAAAAAATTTTCTATAGAAAAAATTTTATAACAAAAAATTTTTTGTAGAAAAATTTTTATAACGAAAAATTTTCTATAGAAAAATTTCTATAACGAAAAATTTTCTATAGAAAAATTTTTATAACAAAAAATTTTCTATAGAAACATTTTTATAACGAAAAATTTTCTATAGAAACATTTTTATAACGAAACATTTTCTATAGAAAAATTTTTAAACGAAAAATTTTCTATAATAAAGTTTTTATATCAAAAAATTTTCTATAGAAAAATTTCTATAACGAAAAATTTTCTATAGAAAAATTTCTATAACGAAAAATTGTCTATAGAAAAATTTCTATAAAGAAAATTTTTCTATACAATCATAGAAAAATATTTATAACGAAAAATTTTCTATAGAAAAATTTTAATAGCGAAAAATTTTCTATACAAAAATTTTTATAACGAAAAATTTTCTATGGAAAAATTTTAATAGCGAAAAATTTTCTATACAAAAATTTTTATAACGAAAAATTTTCTTTAGAAAAATTTTTATAATAAAAAATTTTCTATAGAAAAATTTTTATAACAAAAAATTTTTTGTAGAAAAATTTTTATAACGAAAAATTTTCTATAAAAAATTTTTATAACGAAACATTTTCCATAAAAAATTTTTATAACGAAACATTTTCTATAGAAAAATTTTTATAACGAAAAATTTTCTATAGAAAAATTTTTATAACGAAAAATTTTCTATAGAAACATTTTTATAACGAAACATTTTCTATAGAAAAATTTTTATAACGAAAAATTTTCTATAGAAAAATTTTTATAACGAAAAATTTTCTATAGAAACATTTTTATAACGAAACATTATTTATAGAAAAATTTTTATAACGAAAAATTTTCTATAGAAAAATTTCTATAACGAAAAATTTTCTATAGAAAAATTTTTATAACAAAAAATTTTCTATAGAAACATTTTTATAACGAAAAATTTTCTATAGAAACATTTTTATAACGAAACATTTTCTATAGAAAAATTTTTAAACGAAAAATTTTCTATAATAAAGTTTTTATATCAAAAAATTTTCTATAGAAAAATTTCTATAACGAAAAATTTTCTATAGAAAAATTTCTATAACGAAAAATTGTCTATAGAAAAATTTCTATAAAGAAAATTTTTCTATACAATCATAGAAAAATATTTATAACGAAAAATTTTCTATAGAAAAATTTTAATAGCGAAAAATTTTCTATACAAAAATTTTTATAACGAAAAATTTTCTATGGAAAAATTTTAATAGCGAAAAATTTTCTATACAAAAATTTTTATAACGAAAAATTTTCTTTAGAAAAATTTTTATAATAAAAAATTTTCTATAGAAAAATTTTTATAACAAAAAATTTTTTGTAGAAAAATTTTTATAACGAAAAATTTTCTATAAAAAATTTTTATAACGAAACATTTTCCATAAAAAATTTTTATAACGAAACATTTTCTATAGAAAAATTTTTATAACGAAAAATTTTCTATAGAAAAATTTTTATAACGAAAAATTTTCTATAGAAACATTTTTATAACGAAACATTTTCTATAGAAAAATTTTTATAACGAAAAATTTTCTATAGAAAAATTTTTACAAAGAAAAATTTTCTACAGAAACATTTTTATAACAAAAAATTTTCTATAGAAAAGTTTCTATGAATAGAAAAAATTTTATAATGAAAAATTTTCTATAGACAAATTTTTATAACGAAAATTCGATTGAAGTAAATTGCAAAGAATTTTGAAACATTATCTTAAATCTTAGAGTTTTAATAAGATTTCCGATTATATATCAAAACTCTTTGCAATTTACTCCTACTTTCTTCAAACTAATTCGAAAATATCACTTTTAATTTCTTCCTCAAAATCATGAAAGTGTAATGAGAATGTTTGCACTTTCCGAAGAAAACTAAACACTTAAGTTATGTTCACTTTTCATCACCTTCAATTTAACAACTGCTTACAACAACAACTACTTACTTATCACAACAACTTTAACTATATAGTAAAAGTCATTCATTATTTACCAGACATTAATAAAACTAAAAATTCCTTTGATCTTCCTATTCCTCTATGGAAATTACAAAATTTTCCGAGCCGAATTGTATGAACAACGAGCAAAAGTGAGTGAGTTTTAGAAAATTTGTCATTTGCTTATGAAGAATTGAAATCCATAGACGCACATACATACGTACTTCGTATATATATAGTTCAGAATCCCTAGCCCTAAAGGCATGAAGGAAATAACATTGTTTTCTTTCGTTTTGGAATGAACTTTGGAGAGACTTGTGGAAGATAGAGGGATGATAGTTAGGAGTTAAGACTGATTTGAGGAGGCCCGCAAAATGGTAGTGAGCAGTAGAAGGTTTCGACACCTTGATATCCACAGACTGACGTGGATGTCTACAATACTGTCAGATAGACCATATTGTAGTTGACGGAAGGCAATCATCAAGTGTATTTGATGTTGGTACAATTCGTGGTATTAATATGGACTCCGAGCATCCAAGGTCACAGACGTGTTCTCACCTTGGACGCAAGAAGGTAATGATCGGAGTCCATATGGACACCTCGAATTGTGTCGCTGAACATACAGACAGAATCGCAAAGAAAGTTTGACGTCACCAAGCTATAATCTCATCAAATTGCCACCGATTACTTGCAACGAACAGCTCAATTGCTCAGAGAAGATATTTCCGGTTCAAACGACATCTGCACCATATGGCAACTCCACAAAGACTGCTGCAAAATCTGTATTAGGCTTCCAAACCCTCTTCCTAAAAACTTTTGGTATGACGAGGAGTGACGCAATGCTAATGCTACGAATGATGCAGAGCAGTTCTGCAATCAGTAGTTACGCGTCGAACTTTAGAAAGATATCGAGAGAAAAGGAGGGAAGGGAAACGCCTATTCGATATTAGCTATACGCTGACATTGACAAAGTAAAACGCATCAAACAGCAGCGGCTGCTTTGACTGGAACATGTTGTGAGAATGAATGAAAATACTCCAGCAAGAAAGGTATTCTAAAACCGATCCCGACGGAACTCATAAAAGAGGACGTCCCCAAATTCGAAGGAAAGACCAAGTAGAGGAAAATCTTCCAAAGCTTGGTCTAAGAAATTGTAGAATACACACACTAGATCGAAGAGCATACAATTCTAAAATAGGCTCGGCCTTTGACCTTAACAGGTCATTTAGTAAGTAGGAAAGACTGAAGGAGGTTATAATGCCGCCCAATGATCTTCTGAAAGTCCAATATTCATTGTGGTGGCCCAGAACTGTCACAGTTACGAGCAAGGACTGAATAGAGGCTGGATTTGTTAAGAGAATGGTATTTCTTCAGACTTGGACCCGCATTTTCTAAACAGAATTTATTGAAATTCAATTCAAAAAAAGAGGTCCACCAATTTTGGTTGAAATTCTTCTACTCCTAGTGGTACCTGGCTTGGACTTCCTTTTTTTTACCTATTTTTCTCATATTTTTCTTCTTGATTTGTAAGTCGCAATTCTCGAACGAATTTGAGGAAATTCGGCACATAACAATTATTTGATCTAAGAAAGAACTCTACTATTTTTAATTGAAATCCGTCGACTCCTTGGGGTACCTGCCTTGGACCCCAATTTTTTCTCATACTTTTCTTCTTAATTTGTAAGTCGCAATTCTCGACAGATCTAAGAAAGGACTCTACTATTTTTAATTGAAATGCGTTGACTCCTTTGGGTACCTGCTTTGGATCCCATTTTTTCTTATATTTTCCTTCTTAATTTGTAAGTCACAATTCTCGACAAAATTTGATGGAATTCGGCACAAGTCTATTATTTAATCCAACAAAGAACTCTACTAATTTTTATTGAATTTCGTCGTCGACTCCTTGAGATACCTGCTTTAGACCCCATTTTTTTCATATTTTCTTCTTAATTTGTAAGTCGCAATCTTCGACAGAATTTGATGAAATTCGGCACACTTCTATTATTTGATTCAAGAAGTAGCTCTACTTATTTTAGTAGAAATCCGTCGACTCCTTGGGGTACCTGCATGGAGCCCCCATTTTTCTCAATTTTTTGTTCTTAATTTGTAAGTCGAAATTCTGGACAGAATTTGATGAAATTCGGCACGCATCTATTATTTGATCCAAGAAAGAACTCTACTAATTTTTATTGAAATCCGTCGACTCATTGGGGTACCTGCTATGGAGCCCCAATTTTTTACTTATTTTTCTTCTCAATGTATGAGACGTAACACTCAACAAAATTTTATGAAATTCGACACATGACTATTAATTGATTCAAAAATGAGCTCTACTAATTCTAGTTGAAATCCGTCGACTCTTTGGGGTACCTACCTTGGATCCCCATTTTTTTCTCATACTTTTCTTCTTAATTTTTAAGTCACAATTCTCGATAGAATTTGATGAGATTAGGCACACATCTATTATTTTATTTAAGAAAGAACTCTACAAATTTTTATTGAATACCGTCGACTCCTTGGGGTACCTGCTTTGGACCCCCAATTTTCTATTATTTGTCTTCTCGGTTTGTAAGCCGCAATTCTCGACAGAATTTGATGAAATTCGGTACACATCTACTATTTGAAAAAAAACTCTACTTATTTCTATTAAAATCCGTCGACTCCTTGGGGTACCTGCTTTGGACCCCCATTTTTCTCATATTTTTCTTCTTAATTTGTAAGTCGCAATCCTCGACTGAATTTGATGAAATTTGGCACACTTCTATTATTTGATCCAAGAAAGAGTTTAACTAATTTTGGTTGAGATCCCCTGACTCTTTGAAGTACCTGCCTTGGACCCCCATTTTTTCTCATATTTTTCTTTTTAATTCGTAAGTCGCAATTCTCAACAGAATTTGATGAAATTCGGCACACAGCTATTATTTGATTCAAGAAAGAACTATACCATTTTTCAAATTTTTCAAATCCGTCGATTCCTTGGGATACCTACCTTGGAACCCCATTTTTTCTCGAATATTCTTCTTAAATTGTAAGTCACAAATCTCGACAGAATTCAATAAAATTCGGTATACTTCTATTACTTGATGCAAGAAAGAACTCTACTAATTTTTATTGAATACCGTCGACTCCTTGGGTTACCTGCTTTGGACCCCCATTTTTCTCATATTTTACTTCTTAATTTGTAAGTCGAAATTCTCGACAGAATTTGATGAAAAGAGACACACATCTATTATTTGATCTAAAAAACAACTTTACTAATTTTGATTGAAATCAGTCGACTCCTTGGGGTACCTGCCTTAGATCCCGATTTTTTCTTGAATCATTCTTCTTAATTTGTAAGCCGCAATCCTCGACAGAATTTGATGGAATTCGGCACACTTCTATTATTTGATCCAAGAAAGAGCTCTACTAATTTTTATTGAAATCCGTCGACTCCTTGGGCTACTTGCCTTGGACCCCCATTTTTCACTTATTTTTCTGCTCAATGTATAAGCCGCAATTCTCAACAGAATTTGATTAAATTCGAGGCACGTTTTTTAGTTTACCCAACAAAGATCTGTATTGATTTTGGTTGAAGTCCGGGCACTCCTTGGGGTACCTGCTTTGGACCCCCATTTTTTCTCATATTTTTCTTCTCAATTTATAAGCCGCAATTCTCGACAGAATTTTAAAAAATTCGGCACACGTTTGTTAGTTAACCCAGATAAGAGCTCTACTAATTTTGGTTGAAATCTGTCTACTCCTAGAGGTACCTGCCTTGGACTTACTCTTAAATGCAATTTGATTAAAAATTTAAGCCTAAATGACTGCAACACTTTTTGCTTATATAAGGCGACTCAGAGCCTTTTCAGCTACGTTTAGAAGTCTCCTTTGCAACACTTTTTGGCAACTTCTTCTTATGCCAAGAAAGTCTCTCTTAAGGGGCTCCTTTCTTCTCGAAGCAAAATGCCAGCAATTTTTGTCTTCTTCAAATCATATCCAATAAAATTTCTTCTGCGATACTTGCGCTTTAGCAAATGTTTGTAGGGTTTTGTCAAAGGCATATATATGCAGATACAGAAACAATTTTTGAAAACTATAAATATGAAAATTCATATGTATAAACATGCAGCTGTCAACAACACTTGTCATCTGTCACACAATGTAGATACTCCTCATAGATTTGTCAAATTATTATCATCATCATCATCTGCATACGAGTGAGTATTTAGATGAATTTGAAACTTTGCATCCGAACAATTTTTTGTTTTTCAAACCATTTCATTTGAAACATTTTAGAAGAAGAACAACAACAACAAAACCTCATAAAAATAATGTAAAATTATAGTTTCTAATTTCAAATTTGCTTTGTAAATCATTTTACATTAGTTTTGAACATTTTTTTTGTCGTTGTTGTTTCACTCATTTGAAATTTATTTTGTAATTAGCTGTCATTAAGCCAGTTAGTGTTATTTTTATGTAAAACTTTTTTTTTTTAATACAGACAATTTAAATATTTATGTTTTAATTCTTAATTTATAAACAGAATTATTAATAGTTCTCGTATGTATTTTTAATGCCTTTTTTCTATTTTTTATTTCATGTTGAAACTCATTAAAATTAGTTGTGAGTTTATTGAAAATTATGTGAGTTCAAAATGTCATGTTTTGAAATTTGTTAAGCAAGAAATTTTTAATAATTAATAAAGTTTTTATACACTCACATAAAAGGGCTTTCGGGGATATATTTTGTATGATTTATGGTCAGCGTGTGGAGGAGAGACAACTTTTATTTCAAGTTTTGTCATAAAATTTATAAGAATTTAAATGAATACTCAAAAATAATACAAAATCTTCAAGAATGGATGTTCATAGAGTCCAATTTGGAAGAGATTTCCAAAAATGGTTTGGTTTTTTTAAATGTTGATTTGTTAAGAGTCCAATGCGCTAACCTAAATATAGTTAACAAATTAAAATAGTTAAACAATACAAGGTCCCATTCATTACAGAGTCTAATTTCCACTTAAAGAGCCCTTAACAGATTCCTATTGACTTTCAGAGTCGACTTGTAAACCACTGAGCTTTGTCTATCCTTGGGTTTATGGGAAATGCAACTTCAGAAAGAAGTTTCAAAAGATATCCAATATTACTCGATTACAAAACCCCACCAGCAATTCATATATATTTGCAAATCTTCGCATCCATTGCTACTTCTCCTCAGAGGTTTAGAACTTCAAACCAGTTCAATTTCCAGTTGTATTCTTTTGCAATCAGAGATATCTTTGGAAATCCCAATTTCCCTTCATCCTCTTTTATAGAGCATCTAAAAGAAATCCAAACTGCCATTTAATTCATTCATTACTTTTTGGAAATCCCAAGTTTCAATTGTCTTTCTTCATAAAAGACTTTGGAAAACTCAGCTTTCAATTCACTCTTCCTTAGGAATCTCAATTCTTAATTGTTCTTCTTTATAGAGACCTTAAGAAAGTCAAACCATTTCAATATCCATAAGTACTTCTTTGCAAAACTCTACTATTAAATCATTAATATTTAGAAATCCCAAATTCCAGTTGCCTTTTTTCTTAGAGGCCCTTAAGAAGTCAAACTATTTTAAGTCCCAATAGTCACGTTTGTAAATCCTAAAAGTCTTGCGAATCCCAGTTTCCAATTAAACTTATTCATGGATGCTTTTAGAAACTCAAACCAATTGTCAATTCATATAACTCTGGGAATCCCAGTTTTCGATTGTCTGACTTTTTAAAAGCCCCAAATCCCGAATCCGAATCCCAATTTCCAATTGTTCTTCTTTAGAACGGCTTTAGGAAATTAAGCAAGTTCAATTTGCAAAAGTACTCCTTTGCAAACCCGACTGTCAATTCATAATTCTTCAGGAATCTCAGGTCCCAATTGGGTTTCTGTATAATTCCTTGGCAATACCCGTCTGTCAATGTATTTTTTTGAGGAATCCTACGTCCTAATTGTCTTTCTTCATATAGGCCTCTAAAAAGTTAAATAAGTTTTCATCATTAATCCTCCGCAAAACCTAACTGTCAATTCACTAATCTTTGAGAATACCAATTTCCAGTTGTACTTCTTCCTAGAGGCCTTTAGGAAGACAAAATATTTCAATTTCCAATAGTACTCATTTGAAGATTCCAACTGCCGATTTATTCTTCTTTGGAAAACCCAATTTGCAATTATATTTCATTCTAGAGGGCTCTAGGAGGCCAAACTATTTCAACTTCTAATCGTAGACCCTTGCAAAACCATATAGTCAATTCATTCATCTTTCGAAATCCCAATTTCCAATTATTCTTCTTTTGAAAGGCCTTTGGAAAGTCAAGCCATTTCAATTTCCAAAAAACATTCCTTTGGAATCCTTAAACCCAATTGTCTTTCTTCATATATGCCTCTAAAATGTTAAATGAGTTCAGTATCCATCTTTGGGAATACCAATTCCTAATTTCTTCACTGACGCCTTAAGTACAGTTTCCAATAGTACTTATTTGCAAATTCCAACTGTCGATTCATTAATCTTTGGGAATCCCAATTTCCAATTATATTTCTTTCCAGAGGGCTATTTCAAATGTTAATCGTAGTTGTTTGCAAAACTCAATTGTCAATTCATTCGCCTTTCGAAATCCCAATTTCCAATTGTTCTTCGTTATAAAGGTCTTTTGGAAGTCAAACCACTTTAATTTCCAAAAGCATTGCTTTTCAAAACCCGACTGTCAATTCATTAATCTTCTGGAATCCCAAGTTCCAATTGTCTTTCTTCATATATGCCTCTAAAAAGTTAAATGAGTTCAGTTTCCATCATTAATCCTCTGCAAACCCCAACTATTAAATCACTCATCTATCGCAATACCAATAAGAAGTCCAACTATTTCAGATACCAAATGTAGATTCATTCATCTTTCGGAATCCCAATTTCCAACTATATTTCTTTTTAGAGGACTTTAGGAGGTCAAACTATTTCAAATTTTATTCGTTGGAATTTGCAAAACCCAACTGTCGATTTACTTTTTTTCGGAATCTCAATTTCTAATTGTTCTTCTTTAAAAAGGCCTTTGGGAACTCAAGCTCAAGTTCAATTTCCAAAAGCATTCATTGGCAAAACCTGACTGTCGATTCATTAATCTTTTGGAATACCAAGTTCTAATAGTCTTTTTTCATATACGGCTCTAAAAAGTTAAATGAGTTCAAATTTCATCCTTAATCCTCTTTAAAACCCAACTCATCTTTGGGAATACCAATTTCGAATTTTACTTCTTCCTAGAGGCCTTTAGGAAGAAAAACTATTTCAATTTTTAATGCTACTCATTTGCAGAATGAAAGGCTTTAGGAAGCCAATTTCCGGAAGTTCGATTTCCAAAAGAACTCCTTTGCAAAGACTTCTTTGCAAGACTCAACTTTAGATTCATTCATATTTGAGAAGAAGGGCATTTGAAAATTGGAATTTCTAAAGATAAAAGAATTGATATTTGGGGTTTTCAAAGGAGTACTATTAGAAATTCAACTGGTTTGACTTTCGTAAGATCTCTATGAAGAAGAACAATTGAAAATTGGAATTTCCAAAGATGAAGGAATTGACAGTTGGGTTTTGAAATAAAGTACGATTGGAAATTGAACTGGTTTGACTTCCTAAAGGCTTCAATGAAGAAGAACTGTTAGAAATATTAATTTCCAAAGACGAATTAAGTGACAAATGGTTTTTGCAAAGGAGTTCGATTGAAAGTTGAACTGGTTTGAATATCTTATGAAAAAGAACAATTTAACTTTGGGATTTCCAAACATGAAAAGATTGTAAATTGAACATTTTGACTTCCTAAAGGCCTCTAGGGAGAATGACATTTAGAAATTGGGATTCCTAAAGATAAAGGAATTGTCAGATGGGTTTTGCCAGAAAGAACGATTGGAAGTTGAACTGGTTTGACTTCTTAAAGGTGTTCATGAATAAAGATATTTGGAAATTGGGATTCCCAAAGATAAATGAATTGTCAGTTGTAGTAAGATTGGAAATTGAACTGGTTTGATTTTCTTATAAACTAAAAATTCAGATTTCCAAAGTTTAATGAATTGACAGTTGGTTTTTGCAATACAATACATTTGGAAATTGAACTGGTTTGACTTCCTAAAGGCTTCTAAGAAGAAGAGCTTTTGAAAATTGGGATATCCAAAGATATTCCTTTATCATTGGATATCCCAATTTGGGTTTTTCAAAGGAGTACTATTAGAAATTCAACTGGTTTGACTTTCTTAAGGTCTCGATGAAGAAGAACATTAAAAAATTGGGATTTGCAAAGATGAAGAAATTGACAGTTGGGTTTTGCAATAAAGTACGATTGGAAATTAAGCTTGTTTGGCTTCCAAAAGGCTTCAATGAAGATGGACTATTAGAAATTGTGATTTCCAAAGACGAATTAGGTGATACATAGGTTCTGCAAAGGAGTTCAATTGGAATTTGAAATGTTATGATTTTCTTATGAAGAAGAACAATTTAAGATTAGGATTTCCAAATATGAAAAGAATGTAAATTTAATATTTTGACTTCCTAAAGAATTCTATGAAGAAGGGCAGTTGAAAATTGGGATTTCGAAAGATAAAGGAATTGACATTAGAAATTGGGATTCCTAAAGATTAATGAATTGACAGATGGCTTTTGCAAAGGAGTATGATCAGAAGTTAGACAGGTTTGACTTCCTAAAAGTGTTCATGATTAAAGACAGTTGAATATTTGGGATTTCCAGTTGGGGTAAGATTGGAAACTGAACTGGTTGGACTTCCTTAAGAATAGAAAATTCGGATTTCCAGAGTTTAATGAATTGACTATTGGGTTTTGCCAATGAAAGTACGATTGGAAATTGGTTTAACTTCCTAAAGGCTTCTAAGAAGAAGGGTATTTGGAAATTGGGATTTCTAAAGATGAAGGAATTGACATTTAGACTTTTTAAAGGAGTACTTTTCGAAATTCAACTGGTTTGACTTTCCTAAGGTCTCTTTGAAGAAGAACAATTGAAAATTGGGATTTCCAGAGTTTAATGAATTGGAATTTAGATTTTGCAATAAAGTACGATTGGAAATTCAATTGGTTTGACTTTCTTAAGGTCTCTTTAAAGAAGAACAATTGAAAATTGGGATTTCCAAAGATGAAGGAATTGACATTTAAGATTTTCAAAGGTGTACTATAAGAAATTCAATTGGTTTGACTTTCTTAAGGTCTCTTTGAAGAAGAACAATTGAAAATTGGGATTTCCAAAGTTGAAGGAATTGACAGTTGGGTTTTGCAATAAAGTACGATTGGAAATTAAGCTGATTTGACTCCAAAAGGCTTCAGTGAAGATGGACTATTAGAAATTGTGATTTCCAAAGACGAATTAGGTGATAAATGGGTTTTGCAAAGAAGTACGATTGGAATTTGAAATGGTTTGACTTTCTTATGAAGAAGAACAATTTAAGATTAGGATTTCCAAATATGAAAAGAATGTAAATTTAATATTTTGACTTCCTAAAGAATTCTATGAAGAAGGGCAGTTGAAAATTGGGATTTCGAAAGATAAAGGAATTGACATTAGAAATTGGGATTCCTAAAGATTAATGAATTGACAGATGGCTTTTGCAAAGGAGTATGATCAGAAGTTAGACAGGTTTGACTTCCTAAAAGTGTTCATGATTAAAGACAGTTGAATATTTGGGATTTCCAGTTGGGGTAAGATTGGAAACTGAACTGGTTGGACTTCCTTAAGAATAGAAAATTCGGATTTCCAGAGTTTAATGAATTGACTATTGGGTTTTGCCAATGAAAGTACGATTGGAAATTGGTTTAACTTCCTAAAGGCTTCTGAGAAGAAGGCTATTTGGAAATTGGGATTTCTAAAGATGAAGGAATTGACATTTAGACTTTTTAAAGGAGTACTTTTCGAAATTCAACTGGTTTGACTTTCCTAAGGTCTCTTTGAAGAAGAACAATTGAAAATTGGGATTTCCAGAGTTTAATGAATTGGAATTTAGATTTTGCAATAAAGTACGATTGGAAATTCAATTGGTTTGACTTTCTTAAGGTCTCTATAAAGAAGAACAATTGACAATTGGGATTTCCAAAGATGAAGGAATTGACATTTAAGATTTTCAAAGGTGTACTATAAGAAATTCAATTGGTTTGACTTTCTTAAGGTCTCTTTGAGGAAGAACAATTGAAAATTGGGATTTCCAAAGATGAAGGAATTGACAGTTGGGTTTCGGAGAGTAGTGATATTGGAATTTGAACTGGCTTTACTTACTCAAGGCCTTTAAGGGGAATGACAATTAGAAATTAGGATACCTAGAATTCTTTGGACTTTAGGAAGGTTAATGTTGATTTGTAGCTATTTTAGGATTCGAATAGGAATACGAAAACTGAAATTTTTAATCATATTCCTTTGAGGAATTCAGTTTTTTTTTAACTCTGCCAACGTTCAGTTGAGATTTTGTTGAGATTTTGTTCAGATTTTGTTAATATATTTTGTTTCTCTAGATAAAACAATGAGCAATTTGGGGTATCAGCCAATAAACAATGAGTCACTCGAATTTGTTTTCTACAAGAAAAGACCCTCGACAAATTTAAAAAACCGCACATATTTGTCTGCTGTCTTTTGACGTTTTCAAACATTTAAATTTCCTCTAGTATTTAATTTAATGGCTATTTTAAAAGAGAAGGGGTTAATATGCTAATTAAAATTTTATGATTTTGAAAAAAGCCACAAATTAAAATTGAATCATAAATTTTAAGTTTTCATAACAAACGAAATTTTGAATTTATTTTTATTTTAACAATTTCATTATTTCTAGGGAAATTATAAAAAAGGAAAAAACTAATTTAACGCTAAATTTATTTCATTTGACACTTTATAAAAAGTTTTTTAAATGTTGTTAATTTTGGTTTTCCAAAAGAAAAAATGCCGCCAAATCTAATCAAAAAAAAAAAAAAAAACCGCGCACAATTTGTGAGTTGAAGTGTTTTTTTTTTGTCAGACGTGATTTAAATTCTTATAATGTTTTACGAAACAAATACAATACGACAACATTTATTTAAATATAAATAAAATATAAAAATAGATTTTTATTTTGTTAGAAATAAATTTCAAAACGTATCATCAAACGGCATAAATAAGATTCATTTGTACTTAGAGAAGGAAAATAGAAAGAAGACTTTTAGTGTTTGATGATGATGATGATGATGAGCTTCTTCTGCTGCTTCATCAAAGGCATCAGAGGCATCAGAAAGAATGAGGAATTGAAAATTCTTTAGAATTTGACACAATGACATCAAACAAAATGAATCTAAACTGAAGTTTTATATGAAAAAATGTCGACAAATACATAAAGAATAGCAAATCTTTAGCTTTTTTTTGCTACTGTTTTGCAATTGCTATTGCTACAAAATATATGAATTTTTATTTCTATTTGCAAATGTTTTTTATATTTTTGTCTTTCGGCAAAGATCTAAGGAAATATTTATGTACTCGTACTTTATAAAAAAAAAAAAAATACAACAACTTGAGGGATTACAAAAGAAATTCTGATTTTTTCCTTCTTTATTTCTTTCTATTTATGTATGAAAATGTTTCGGATTTCTGTTTTGCACTAAAAAGCAAAAGGAACCTTTTCCTTTGATAAGAATGAGTATTAAGTATGTTTTCTAAAAGTGTCTCAGTCTAGTCTATTAAAAGCTTAAGAACAACAAATATTAAGTATTTTATATAGTTCTTTTGATATCAGAAACTTTTTGCTAAAAAGATTGAAAAACATAAGTTTTATTTGTTTTCAAACAGATTAAAAATTTTGATTCAATAAATTCTTTATAAATGTAAATAAGTTCCAAAGCTTTCCTATCCAACCTTTATTAAACTCATCTTTGTGAATCTCTATTTGCCTTTGTACTTCACCATTGTTCTTTGACAAATCCAATTTTCCATAGGAAAGTCAAACCATTTTCAAAATCCGAAAGCGCTTCTCTGCAACAACCAAATGTCAATTCATTCATCTTAAAGAAACTTTATTGCCAGTTGTCTTACTTCATAACTTTAATCTCGAATCTAACGTCTTTCCAAAGCCCAATTGTCAATTCATTCTTCCTTGGGAATCCCTAATTCCAATTGTCCTTCTTCATAGAGGCCTTTAGAAAGTTAAACCAATTCAAATTCCAATCGTTCTTCTTGGAAAAATCCTACTTTTAAATCATTTATCTTTGCAAATCCCAATTGACTCTCTTCCTATAGACTTTTATAAAGTCAGTAAATCAGTTTTCAATCCTATCAATTTTCAATCCTCCTTTTTTGCAAAACAAACATCTATCAATTCATTCGTCTTAAGGAAAACTTATTGCCAATTGACTTTCTTCGTAATTTCAAAGATCAAACAACTGTACAATCTCTAATCTTACTTCTTTTCAAAACCCAATTGTCAAATTATTCATCTTTGGGAATCCCTTCTTCCAATCATCTCCCTTCATAGAGTCCTCTAGAAACTCAAACTTATTTAAATTTCAAACGCTCTCCTTTGAAAAACCCTACTCCCGATTCATTTACCTTTGGAATTCCAATTGATTCTCTTCATATAGACTTTCAATTAAAGCAGTAAAATCTGCTCAAATTTCAATCCCACTTCTTCGCAATACCTAACTATCAATTGGTAATTCCAATTTCCAACTTTCCTTCTTTATAGAAGCCTCCAATCTCCAAACTAGCTCCTTTAAAAATCCCAAATGAATGTTTATTGCCAATTGTCTTTCTTCCTAATTTCAATCTCGAATCTAACGTCTTTCCAAAGCCCAATTGTCAGTTTATTCTTCTTTGGGAATCCCTAATTCCAATTGTTCTTCTTCATAGAGGCCTTTAGAAAGTTAAACCAATTCAAATTCCAATCATTCTTCTTGGAAAAATCCAACTTTTAACTCATTTATCTTTGGGAATCCTAATTGATTTTCTTCATATAGACTTTCATAAAGTCAAATCAGTTCAATTTGCAATCCTACTCCTTCGCAAAACCCAACTGTCATTTGGTAATCCCAATTTATAACTTTTCTTCTCTATAGAAGCCTCCAATCTCCAATCTAGTTTCTTCAAAAACCTCAAATCTCAGTTTATTCATCTTAGGGAATTCCAATTTCCAATTGTTCTTCTTTCTAATAGCCTTAAGAAAGTCCAACCAATTGAAATACCAATCGTTCTTTTTGGAAAAATCCCAGTTTCCAGTCATTTATCCTTGGGAATCCCAATTGACTCTATTCATATAGACTTTCATAAAGTCAAATCAGTTCCGTTTTCAATCCTACTCCTTCGCAAAACCCAGTTGTCAATTGGTAATCCCAATTTCCAATTTCCTTTCTTTATAGAATCCTTTAGAAACTTTAACCAATTCAAATTCCAATCGTACTCCTACGCAAAACCCTAATGTCAATTCATTCATCTCAAGGAATCCTATTTAGGAAGGCCAAATACCAACATTGCTCGACAAACGCTTCGTTGAAATCCACAGAATAGCGGACGTCATGTTGATGCACCTGCTAGAACGTGGAGAAGGTCAATAAATGAGGAGTTACAAGCAGCAAACTATTCATGGAATGACGCTTGCTTAACATCTCGCAATAGAGTTCGATATAAAAGAATGGTTGAGGCCAAGGATGACAGAAGTCAAGGATGACAGAAGAAGAATCTTTGGGGATTTCAATATCCAACTGTCTTTATTCATAGACAACTTTAGAAAGTCGAACCAGTTCAACTTCCAATCGTTCTTTCTTGCAAAACCCATCTGACAATTCCTTTATCTTAAGGAATCCCAATTTCTAAATGTCATTCTCCATAGAGGCCTTAAGGAAGTAAAAATATTCAATTTACAATCTACTCGTGTTTGGAAATCCCATTTTTAAATTGTTCTATTTCATAAGATATTCAAACCAGTTCAACTATCATTCGTACTCCTTTGCAAAAAACATTTATCACTTAATTCGTCTTTGGAAATTCCTATTTCCAACAGTTCTTCTTCATTGAATCCTTTAGGAAGTCAAACCAGTTCAATTTCCAATCGTACTTTATTGCAAAACCCAACTTTCAATTTCTTCATCTTTGGAAATCCCAATTTTCAATTGTTCTTCTTTATAGAGACCTAAAGAAAGTCAGACCAGTCGAATGTCAATTGCTTCATCTTTGGCGAACCCTATTTTTAATCGTTCTCCTGCATAGAAGTCTTTTGGAAGTCAAACCAGTTCAACTTCGAATCGTACTCCCTTGCCAAACCCAACTGTCTATTCCCTTATCTTTGGGAACCTCAATTTCCAATTGTCTTTTCTTATAGAGGCCTTTAGAAAGTCAAAACAGTTCAATTTATAATTGTACACTCTTACAAAACTTAACTTTGGAAATCCCAACTTCCAACTGTCCTTCTAAAAAGAAGCCTTTGAGAACAAACAAAACTTTCAATAGTTCTCGTTTGTATAATCCATCTGTTAATTTATTCGTCTTTGGAAAACCCAATTTCCAACTGCCCTGTGCTGCCTGTAGAATTCTGCAGAGTTTGGGGAGCTTAAAGCAGATTTTCGTCCCTAACTGTGGAATGGGAGTGGGTAATGTGCCAAGGGAGTGGGTCATTTTTCGATTTAGATCCATTTGTATAGGCCTCCAGGGTTCCAACTCTAGAGACGATTTGAGATCCAGAGATATCTACAGTTAAGGAGCTGTCGAGGAATGGGGTGGGAATGCAGTAGTTCATGTTTTTGGGGATAGTTCTGAGTTTATTCATAATAGTAGAGTGACCAATAGATGAAGGAGACCATTCTTCAGTAGTACTGAACATAATGGCCTAGTTAAGGGCTACGTTTCGAGCGTTTCAGAACCTTAACATAGAGCAGGCCACCAAACAAGGGCATCATACATAAGTATAGGTTTTGTAACCATCTCCCAGAGCCAGACAGTATTTGCAGAAGAAAGGCCCTTTATGTTGCCTAAGGCTCTTCTGCACGAGTGCAATGGCTGCTTTAGGCAACCTTGATTGGTTGTTTAAGCTCCAGGACAGCTTGGAGTCCAGATTCTTCTTCTGTTATCCTAGACTCCCAGTGGAGCATACGTCCTCTCGGGTAGAGTTGGTTTTATTCATCAGAATGTTCTTGCATAGATTAGGCACCTCCAAAATCCTTGTGCCAGCTGCCGTAGCAGGGGGATTTCTGGCATGATTACACCTTGGTGTAGTATATTTTGTAATGTTGTTTCTTTCCATGCTTAAAACATCGTAAGTGCTTAGTCGATGGATGATGAGTTCAAAGACAAGAGCCACGTTTGTAAAGCTAGTCGCTTGATCCGAGACAGACGCTCGCTTGTAGCTGCAACTAACACGTTGAGCGGGCGTTACAATTTCGTACTTTCATCTTAGACCTTTAGACCAAATACTTTGGAATGGCTCTAAGATAACTCCCTCTCACGTTAGCCCTGACCTAGAATCCCACTCGGGTTGTTTGCCGCATCTTCAACTGTTTAGGTTGCTCAGGTTTCCAGGATGTACTACGAGGATGTGCGAGTAGGAATTGAATACAGTTATTACCTGTTAGCAGGAAATCCAGGCAACAACTGCATCCCATTTACATCCAGATTGAGCCCCAAATATTTGGCGTGGTCAGTGAGCACCAGTTCAATCCCATCCAAATTCGGAAGAGTGAACTAAGGAATCTTATAGTTTCTAGTAAATACCACAAGTTCCATTTTTTTTTGGGATTAACTCTCAAGCCACAGTGTTCAGGTTTTACCCGAAACTGCAATAGCAACTTTAATAGTTTCCATTTGTTAATACGTTCCATAACAGGGTTGACAGAGCACCGCCTTAAGGAGCACCACGATATGCTACTTTGTAAACTGTAGCTTTGCCCATTATTGAGCCAATATTTCCGTAGGTCAACTTCTAGGTCTGTCATTGCCAATGTAATCGACATAGGCTTGATGTTGTTAAAAGCTCCCTCTAGATTAAAATTAGCATCGACTGACTTTTGCAGAGCAGAAGGAGGAGTCCACATCTCCTTATCACTTGCCCTAGCTATTAGGGGACTAACTTCTTTGGAGATCTGAAAAATCTGGAGGGAGGAGTAAGTTAAATGCTTCTTCGATAAATTCTTTTCATCTCAAAATTCTTAAAGATCTGGAAAGACTTGCATTTGCTTCAAAAAAATGTGATATTTTAATTGTTAATTAATCAGAAACAGAAAAAAGCTCACATTTGTACATAAATTTGCCTATTAATCTATTAGAGAAAAGTGAAGAATAGAATAAGCCAGATCTTGTTATTTCCCAGACATATTCCCCTTTTTAAAGATTTAGCATTTTTTGCCCTGATATAGGCAGTTTTGCCTTGTAATTTATAAAATTTATACCACATTAAATCATATTTAATCATTGAAGAATTTGAAGAAGAGGCAAACAAGAATAAAAAACAGCGACAAAGACGAGAACAACAACAAGAAAGCAAACACCCTCATGTGGATGCAACATAACAAGCAACTTTTTAAGTAGACACATCAAAAGAAAGTTTTTTTTTATTTTTTCTGAATTGAGGCAGAATTTGAATATATTCTCGTAACTGCATGCGTTTTTCTTTTTTTTTTTGTTCAGACTAAAAATATTCCCTTTTTGCCAACACATAAGAGGGCATGTTGCAACTAACAGTGCAACTTGCAACACAAGGCTATAATGTGAATATTTACTCATATAACACGTAAAAGAATTACACACTTAATTAATGAGTGGTTTTTGATCTAAAGCCCAAGAATGTTGGGAACACTACAACGACACAGTCACCGAGAACAACACCAACCATCATCATCATCGTCATCATCATCATCTTCATGGTAATGAGGATGAGCATGATTTTAAACATGTGAAGGAGTACGAAGCTACTATAGATACTTCTTTTTTTAGGATTTAAAGTTTTTTCTTCTTTTTTTGATTGTGTATGGACTGATTCCTATGAAAGAAGTGACAAAATTTATATAAGGTCTAGTGATTATGTTTGGAAGTTTAGTTGGCTACGCAATTTTTTTTTTCGGTATTTTATTTGTTTTTTCTTATACATTTCATTGTAATTATCTTTCTCATCATTATCTTTATTGCCTTCCTTATTATCGTCATCCTCGTCATCATTATCGTTATGATGGCGGGATATAGTTTAGACATTTGTCATGGCTATAACATGACAAGCATGTGTTTTCTTCTTCCATTCAGATGAGGGCGTTTGAAGCAAAAGATTGCTTTCATTTTATTCGAAAGGGGTTGCCATCATTGAAGGGTTAATTAAGAAAGCGGGAATGTAAATCAAGGAGGAATGAGGAATGTTAATCATGCTTTATTGAAGATGTTAAGTTCTCCAGCGTTAAAGTCGAGTAATAACAAGAAATCTCAAAGAATTAATGAAGAAAATTGAGCCTTCCAAAGTTCAAATCTAACTCTTCAAGAAACTTCAATTAAGGCTTCCCAAATATCAGAGAATAGATAGGAGTTGCCATCATTGAAGTGTTAATTAAAGAAGCGGGAATGCAAATCATACTTTATAGATTAACTTCGATTCTGCCGAGCTAAATTCGAGTAACAATTTAAAGCTCCAAAGAATTAGTAAAGAAAATTGGGCTTTCTAAAGTTCAAATCTAACTCATCAAAGAACTTGAATTTAGACTTCCCATAGATCAGATTTTATATAGGGGTTGTCATCATTAAAGCCTTAATTAAAGAAGCGCGAATGCAAATCAAGGAAGAATGTATGTTATCCTGCCGTAAACCGAGTAAAAATTAGAATCCCCAAGAGATAAGTAAAGAAAATTGGGCTTTCCAAAGTGCAAATCTAACTCTTTAAAGAACTTCACTTATCATCTGAAAAAAGATCAGAAAAAAGATAGGGGTTGCCATCATTTAAGGATTAGTTAAGGAAGCGGGAAGGCAAATCATACTTTATAGATTAACTTCGATACTCCCGAGCTAAATCCAAGTTAAAATTGAAATCCCAAAGAATAAGTAAACAAAATTGGGCTTTCCAAAGTTCAAATCTAACTCTTTAAAGAACTTCACTTAAGACTACCCGAAGATCAGAAAAAAGATAGGGGTTGCCATCATTTAAAGATTAGTTAAGGAAGAGGGAAGGCAAATCATACTTTATTGATTAACTTCGATTCTTCCGAACTTAATTCGAGTAAAAATTTAAATCTCCAAAGAATTAGTAAAGAAAATTGGGCTTTCCAAACTTCAAATCTAACTCATCAGAGAACTTGAATTTAGACTTCCCAAAGATCAGATTATATATAGGGATTGCCATCATTGAAGGCTTAATTAAGGAAGCTCGAATGCAAATCAAGGAAGAATGTATGTAATCCTGCCGTGAACCGAGTAAAAATTAGAATCCCCAAGAGATAAATAAAGAAAATTGGGCTTTCCAAAGTTCAAATCTAACTCTTTAAAGAACTTCACTTATCATCAGAAAAAAGATAGGGGTTGCCATCATTTAAGGATTAGTTAAGGAAGCGGGAAGGCAAATCCTACTTTATTGATTAACTTCGATACTCCCGAGCTAAATCCAAGTTAAAATTGAAATCCCAAAGAATAAGTAAACAAAATTGGGTTTTCCAAAGTTCAAATCTAACTCATCAAAGAACTTGAATTTAGACTTCCCAAAGATCAGATTATATATAGAGGTTGCCATCATTGAAGGCTTAATTAAGGAAGCGCGAATGTAAATCAAGAAAGAATGTATGTTATCCTGCACCGAGTAAAAATTAGAATCCCCAAGAGATAAGTAAAGAAAATTGGGCTTTCCTAAGTTCAATCTAAAATGAATTTTATATATAATTTTGTACTACAATAAATAAATAAAAAAAAACTTTTAAAAGAACTTCAGTTTAGACTTCCCAAATATCAGAAAATAGATAGGGGTTACCATCATTTATGGATAAGTTAAGGAAGCGGGAAGGCAAATCATACTTTATTAATTAACCGATACTCCCGAGCTAAATCCAAGTTAAAAGAATTAGTAAACAAGAATTAGTAAACAAAATTGGGCTTTCCAAAGTTCAAATCTAGCTCTCCAAAGAACTTCACTTAAGATTACCCAAAGATCAGAAAATAGATGAAAATACTTACTTAAATGGCCTAAATTTACAATCTGTTAAGGTCAAGGGTCGAGCATATTTAAGAACTCCATGTGCTTCGATCTGGGGCGCATATTCTTTAATTTTGTAGACAAGCTTAAAAAAAATTACTTATAGGACTCTATTAAGACCCGCGATTACTTATAGGACTCTATAAGGAACTACGATTACTTATAGGACTCTATTAAGACCCACGATTACTTATAGGACTCTATAAAAACCCACGATTACTTATAGGATTCTATAAGCAACCACGATTACTAATAGCACTCTATAAGGAACCACGATTACTTATATGACTCTATAAGGAACCACGATTACTTTTAGGACTCTATTAAGACCCACGATTACTTATAGGACTCTATAACGACCCACGATTACTTATAGGACTCTATAAGGAACCACGATTACTTATAGGACTCTATTATGACCCACTATTACTTATAGGACTCTATTAAGACCCACGATTACTTATAGGACTCTATAAAAACCCACGATTTCTTATAGAACTCTATAAGGAACCACGATTACTTATAGGACTCCATAAGGAACTACGATTACTTAAAGGACTCCATAAAGACTCACGATTACTTATAGGACTCTATAAAGACCCACGATTACTTTTCGGACTCAATAAAGACCGACGACTACTTATATGACTCTATAGAAACCTACGATTACTTATATGACTCTATAGAAACCTACGATTACTTACAGCACTCTATAAAGATCCACTATTACTTATAGGACTCTATAAAGACCCACGCTTACTTATATGACTCCATAAAGACCCACGATTACTAAAAGGACTCTATAAAACCCACGATTATTTATAGGACTCTATAGAAACCTACGATTACTTTTAGGACTCTATAAAGACCCACGATTACTTACATGACTCCATAGAAACCTACGATTACATATAGGACTTTATAAAGACCCATGATTACTTATAGAACTCTATAAAGACCCACAATTGCTTATATGACACTGTCAAGACCCACGACCATTTATAGGATTCTACAAACCCCCACGACTATTTATAGGATTCTACAAACCCCAAGATTACTTTTAGGACTCTACAAACCCCCACGATTACTTATATGACACTATTAAGACCCGCGATTACTTATATGACTCTATAAAGAGCCACGATTACTTATATGACACTATTAAGACCCACGATTACTTATATGACTCTATAAAGACCCACGATTACTTACAGGACTCCATAAGGAACCACGATTACTTATAGGACTCTATAAAGAACCACGATTACTTATAGGACTCTATAAAGACTCATGATTACTTATAGGACTCTATTAAGACCCACGATTACTTATGTGACCCCATAAAGAACCACGATTACTTATAGGACTTATAAAGAATCGATTACTTTTATGACTCTGTAAAGACCCAAGATTACTTATATGACTCTATAAAGACGATTACTTATATGACTCTATAAAAAACCACGATTATTTATAGGACTCCATAAAAACTCACGATTACTTATAGGACCCTACAAAGACTCACGATTACTTATATGACTCTATAAAGACCTACTATTACTTATAGGACTCTATAAAGGCCCACGATTACTTATGGTACTCTATAAAGACCCAAGATTACTTTTAGGACTCTACAAACCCCAACGATTACTTATAGGACTCTGTAAAGACCGACGATCACTTATAGGATTCTATAAAGATCCACGATTACTCATAGGACCCTATAAAGACCCACGGTTACTAATAGGACTCTAAAAAACCCTCTTTTACTTTTAGGACTCTATTAAGACCCACTATTGCTTATATGACTCTATAAAAACCCACGATTACTTTTAGGACTCTACAAAGACTCACGATTACTTTTAGGACTCTACAAAGACTCACGATTACTTTTAGGACTCTACAAACCCCCACGATTACTTATAGGACTCTATAAAGACCCACGATTACTTAAACGATTCTATAAAGAACCACGATTACTAATAGGATTCTATAAAGAACCACGATTACTAATAGGATTCTATAAAGAACCACGATTACTTATAGGACTCTATAAAGAAACACGATTACTTATAGGACTCTATAAAGACCCACGATTACTGATATCACTTTACAAATCCTCACGATTACTTTTAGGACTCTATAAAGACAAACGATTACTTATATTACTCTATAAAGGCCCACGATTACTTGTAGGAAAATAATCTGAATTGAAGCTGGTAACTCTAAAATCAAAGTAAGTTAAATAAAAGTAATCTACAATTACTTTTATATAAAACACAAAAAGGGGTTAAAGTTCTCCATGGGCCTTAAGCTTGACACGGAAACAAATATTCTTACACATCCAAATACTCAATCAGCGAAACATAATGAACATGAAACACAAGACTTGTAACTTTCACGTTTACTTTCAGATGAATGCTCTCACCTGACACTCCCACTATCAAGAGCCAGCAGCCTCGGAGCAGAGATTTCTGAATAAACTTTCTAGAATTTAATATCAAAGGCAACATTTACTGACAAAGTTAATTAGAATATTTAACACTTAAACATTCCATATGTAAATTCAAATACGAGTTTTCAAAGGAAAAACTTTTTCGCAAACGAGAAGGCACAAATTCCCTTTTCACATGAGAGTACGAGGAAAAGAATGAATGAACGAACAAATGAACGCCAGAGTACATAGAGATTTTCAAAGCAAAAATACTTAAACATATTTACTTTGGACTAAAAGAATTTTCAGTTTCCTTTTTCTGTTGACATTTTTACTAATTACATTGACACAATGACAGCTTATAAATGTCAACGGAAAACTTAAACTTAGGCAAAATGATTTACGAGCACCTGTCAAAAATGTAAATATTTATTTAAATGATAAACTTTTTTGTACCCTTTAAAGAAAAGGGAGTTTTAATAAATTCCTTATAAGAGATTTCTTTAAGTTACAAGTTTTATTATATAGTTTTTCCTAAACTTAATTAAAATTCTTAAAGAGTTTCTGCGAGAATCGACGACTGTCATTTGACCAAACCCAAAGCCAAAACGATATCTGCCATTTTTTATGGTCTCTCCGTTCACCAATGTCAATCGCTTTAAGGCTGAATGACGGATTGTTGAATAGTTATTTAATAAAAAAAATTAATCTTAAAAAGTAAGAAAGTATTTTAGTCCAACAAGAACGACTTTGTAATGCCCTAAATCACTTCCTCAACAACGCGAAAAAATTATAAAATGATTGCTGACATCAAATTTATCTACAGAAAAACTCACTGACGCCCACTTTTTCTATAGAAAAACTCCATGACGTCCACATTTTCTATAGAAAAACTCACTGATGCCCACTTTTACTATAGAAAAAATCACTGACGCTCACTTTTTCTATAAAAAAACTCAGTGACACTCACTTTTTCTATATAAAAACTCAGTGACACTCACTTTTTCTATAGAAAAACTCAGTGACACTCACTTTTTCTATAGAAAAACTCAGTGACACTCAATTTTTCTATAAAAAAACTCAGTGACACTCACTTTTTCTATAGAAAAACTCAGTGACACTCACTTTTTCTATAGAAAAACTCAGTGACACTCACTTTTTCTATAGAAAAACTCAGTGACACTCACTTTTTCTATAGAAAAACTCACTGACACTCACTTTTTTCTATAGAAAAAACTCAGTGACACTCACTTTTTCTATAGAAAAACTCAGTGACACTCACTTTTTCTATAGAAAAACTCTGTGACACTCACTTTTTCTATAGAAAAACTCTGTGACACTCACTTTTTCTATAGAAAAACTCTGTGACACTCAATTTTTCTATAGAAAAAACTCTGTGACACTCACTTTTTCTATAGAAAAACTCTGTGACACTCACTTTTTCTATAGAAAAACTCTGTGACAATCACTTTTTCCATAGAAAAACTCAGTGACACTCACTTTTCTATAGAAAAAACTCAGTGACACTCACTTTCTCTATAGAAAAACTCAGTGACACTCACTTTTTCTATAGAAAAACTCAGTGACATTCACTTTTTCTAAAGAAAAACTCACTGACGGCCACTTTTTCTATAGAAAAACTCACTGACGGCCACTTTTTCTATAGAAAAACTCACTGACGCCCACTTTTTCTATAGAAAAACTCACTGACGCCCACTTTTTCTATAGAAAAACTCACTGACGCCCACTTTTTCTATAGAAAAACTCACTGACGCCCACTTTTTCTATAGAAAAACTCACTGACGCCCACTTTTTCTATAGAAAAACTCACTGACGCCCACTTTTTCTGTAGAAAAACTCACTGACGCCCACTTTTTCTATAGAAAAACTCACTGACGCCCACTTTTTCTATAGAAAAACTCACTGACGCCCACTTTTTCTATAGAAAAACTCACTGACGCCCACTTTTTCTATAGAAAAACTCACTGACGCCCACTTTTTCTATAGAAAAACTCACTGACGCCCACTTTTTCTATAGAAAAACTCACTGACGGCCACTTTTTCTATAGAAAAACTCACTGACGCCCACTTTTTCTATAGAAAAACTCACTGACGCCCACTTTTTCTATAGAAAAACTCACTGACGCCCACTTTTTCTATAGAAAAACTCACTGACGCCCACTTTTTCTATAAAAAAAATCACTGACGCCCACTTTTTCTATAGAAAAACTCACTGACGCCCACTTTTTCTATAGAAAAACTCACTGACGCCCACTTTTTCTATAGAAAAACTCACTGACGCCCACTTTTTCTATAGAAAAACTCACTGACGCCCACTTTTTCTATAGAAAAACTCACTGACGCCCACTTTTTCTATAGAAAAACTCACTGACGCCCACTTTTTCTATAGAAAAACTCACTGACGCCCACTTTTTCTATAGAAAAACTCACTGACGCCCACTTTTTCTATAGAAAAACTCACTGACGCCTACTTTTTCTATTGAAAAACTCACTGACGCACACTTTTCTATACAAAAACTCACTGTGGTACCAATGCGTCTATATAAAACAAACAAATTTACTTTGCTGTAGCGTACAAACGTTTAATATATGAAAATATATATAAAAATTAAAATTATAATAATTTCTTAGCACGTTGTTGTTGCTTGAATATTTTTTATATGTTTTTGTAATATTTGTGGGCATGTTGGATTTTGATTCCAAAGATTTTTCCAATTAAAAAGGAAATTTTTATATTTTTTTCAAATTGATTTAATGAATACTAATTAAATAAATAAAAAAATAAAAATTGTGTGGATTTAATTAATATTCACAAGAAAACGCAAAAAGATTTGAAAATTTTACGAGAGTTGCCAACTGAAGATAAAGATATTTCATAGTATTTTTTAGAGTTTTCTATATAAAACGTCAAAGACGTGATTTTTTTATATAAAAACGTGGATGTCAGTGAGTTTTTCTATAGAAAAAGTGGGCATCAGTGAGTTTTTCTATAGGAAAAGTGGGCATCAGTGAGTTTTTCTATAGAAAAAGTGGGCGTCAGTGAGTTTTTCTATAGAAAAAGTCAGCGTCAGTGAGTTTTTCTATAGAAAAAGTCAGAGTCAGTGAGTTTTTCTATAGAAAAAGTCAGCGTCAGTGAGTTTTTCTATAGAAAAAGTCAGGGTCAGTGAGTTTTTCTATAGAAAAAGTCAGCGTCAGTGAGTTTTTCTATAGAAAAAGTCAGCGTCAGTGAGTTTTTCTATAGAAAAAGTCAGCGTCAGTGAGTTTTTCTATAGAAAAAGTCAGCGTCAGTGAGTTTTTCTATAGAAAAAGTCAGCGTCAGTGAGTTTTTCTATAGAAAAAGTCAGCGTCAGTGAGTTTTTCTATAGAAAAAGTCAGCGTCAGTGAGTTTTTCTATAGAAAAAGTCAGCGTCAGTGAGTTTTTCTATAGAAAAAGTCAGCGTCAGTGAGTTTTTCTATAGAAAAAGTCAGCGTCAGTGAGTTTTTCTATAGAAAAAGTCAGCGTCAGTGAGTTTTTCTATAGAAAAAGTCAGCGTCAGTGAGTTTTTCTATAGAAAAAGTCAGCGTCAGTGAGTTTTTCTATAGAAAAAGTCAGCGTCAGTGAGTTTTTCTATAGAAAAAGTCAGCGTCAGTGAGTTTTTCTATAGAAAAAGTCAGCGTCAGTGAGTTTTTCTATAGAAAAAGTCAGCGTCAGTGAGTTTTTCTATAGAAAAAGTCAGCGTCAGTGAGTTTTTCTATAGAAAAAGTCAGCGTCAGTGAGTTTTTCTATAGAAAAAGTCAGCGTCAGTGAGTTTTTCTATAGAAAAAGTCAGCGTCAGTGAGTTTTTCTATAGAAAAAGTCAGCGTCAGTGAGTTTTTCTATAGAAAAAGTCAGCGTCAGTGAGTTTTTCTATAGAAAAAGTCAGCGTCAGTGAGTTTTTCTATAGAAAAAGTCAGCGTCAGTTAGTTTTTCTATAGAAAAAGTCAGCGTCAGTGAGTTTTTCTATAGAAAAAGTCAGCGTCAGTGAGTTTTTCTATAGAAAAAGTCAGCGTCAGTGAGTTTTTCTATAGAAAAAGTCAGCGTCAGTGAGTTTTTCTATAGAAAAAGTCAGCGTCAGTGAGTTTTTCTATAGAAAAAGTCAGCGTCAGTGAGTTTTTCTATAGAAAAAGTCAGCGTTAGTGAGTTTTTCTATAGAAAAAGTCAGCGTCAGTGAGTTTTTCTATAGAAAAAGTCAGCGTCAGTGAGTTTTTCTATAGAAAAAGTCAGCGTCAGTGAGTTTTTCTATAGAAAAAGTCAGCGTCAGTTAGTTTTTCTATAGAAAAAGTCAGCGTCAGTGAGTTTTTCTATAGAAAAAGTCAGCGTCAGTTAGTTTTTCTATAGAAAAAGTCAGCGTCAGTGAGTTTTTCTATAGAAAAAGTCAGCGTCAGTGAGTTTTTCTATAGAAAAAGTCAGCGTCAGTGAGTTTTTCTATAGAAAAAGTCAGCGTCAGTGAGTTTTTCTATAGAAAAAGTCAGCGTCAGTGAGTTTTTCTATAGAAAAGGTCAGCGTCAGTGAGTTTTTCTATAGAAAAAGTCAGCGTCAGTGAGTTTTTCTATAGAAAAAGTCAGCGTCAGTGAGTTTTTCTATAGAAAAAGTCAGCGTCAGTTAGTTTTTCTATAGAAAAAGTCAGCGTCAGTGAGCTTTTCTATAGAAAAAGTGGGCGTTATTGAGTTTTTCTATAGAAAAAGTCAGCGTCAGTTAGTTTTTCTATAGAAAAAGTCAGCGTCAGTGAGTTTTTCTATAGAAAAAGTGGGCGTTATTGAGTTTTTCTATAGGAAAAGTGGGCGTCAGTGCGTTTTTAGCGTGAGCTAGTTTTTTTTATAGAAAAATATAAAGTGCAAAATTCCCTCCTAAAGAAGAAGCTTATTTTAAAATGTTTATGCATTAAAACTTGGATGTATTTCATTTTACATTTAAGTATAATTTGTTTTTGTTTGTTTAGTTAAATGTTTATGTAAATGTTTTGATTTCAATACTCAGGCGTTTGTATCTTCACATACACACTTACGTTACATACCTACATATATAGTTATGTATGTATGTATGAGTGTATGTAAAATTTACTTTGTAAATGGACCTCATTATTTTCACACGCATTTGTTTATAAAACATCAACATTTACAACAACTAAATTTGTTTATATAATAAAAAGAACTAATAATAATAGCCATTTATTAAGCAATTAAAAATATAAATAAACAACCTTAATAATCACCAACATCATTATCTTTATAATAAACATAATAATTATCACAGAAATAAAGTGCAAACTAGAGGGAAGACATGCATTTTAGGGGACTTTACACTAGATGTTTTTTTTTTAATTTTCATAGGACCAATTAATTTGCAAAGGTCAGACAAAAATAACCAATCTGCTTACGAGATATTAAATTTCTTACGATATAGAAAGTTTAAGTCCTCAATTATGACAAAAACATCTAGTGTAAAGTGGCCTTTCGTGCATCAAAATGTGTAACACTAACAAAAAAGCTCTAAAGAATCTCATGAAGATTCACCTTAAAGTTTCAAAATAAACACAAAATTAATTTGTTGTCAAATTTAAGTACCAGAAATTTTGTATACAATATTTTTCTTTTTAATTTTAAACTTATTATATGAAAATTTTGGTGGGCAAATCACAAAATAGAAAAACTTAATTTTTCTATAGAAAAACTTAATTTTTCTATAGAAAAACTTAATTTCTCTATAGAAAAACTTAATTTTTCTATAGAAAAACTTAATTTTTCTATAGAAAAACTTAATTTTTCTATAGAAAAACTTAATTTTTCTATAGAAAAACTTAATTTTTCTATAGAAAAACTTAATTTTTCTATAGAAAAACTTAATTTTTCTATAGAAAAACTTAATTTTTCTATAGAAAAACTTAATTTTTCTATAGAAAAACTTAATTTTTCTATAGAAAAACTTAATTTTTCTATAGAAAAACTTAATTTTTCTATAGAAAAACTTAATTTTTCTATAGAAAAACTTAATTTTTCTATAGAAAAACTTAATTTTTCTATAGAAAAACTTAATTTTTCTATAGAAAAACTTAATTTTTCTATAGAAAAACTTAATTTTTCTATAGAAAAACTTAATTTTTCTATAGAAAAACTTAATTTTTCTATAGAAAAACTTAATTTTTCTATAGAAAAACTTAATTTTTCTTTAGAAAAACTTAATTTTTCTATAGAAAAACTTAATTTTTCTATAGAAAAACTTAATTTTTCTATAGAAAAACTTAATTTTTCTATAGAAAAACTTAATTTTTCTATAGAAAAACTTAATTTTTCTATAGAAAAACTTAATTTTTCTATAGAAAAACTTAATTTTTCTATAGAAAAACTTAATTTTTCTATAGAAAAACTTAATTTTTCTATAGAAAAACTTAATTTTTCTATAGAAAAACTTAATTTTTCTATAGAAAAACTTAATTTTTCTATAAAAAAACTTAATTTTTCTATAGAAAAACTTAATTTTTCTATAGAAAAACTTAATTTTTCTATAGAAAAACTTAATTTTTCTATAGAAAAACTTAATTTTTTTATAGAAAAACTTAATTTTTCTATAGAAAAACTTAATTTTTCTATAGAAAAACTTAATTTTTCTATAGAAAAACTTAATTTTTCTATAGAAAAACTTAATTTTTCTATAGAAAAACTTAATTTTTCTATAGAAAAACTTAATTTTTCTATAGAAAAACTTAATTTTTCTATAGAAAAACTTAATTTTTCTATAGAAAAACTTAATTTTTCTATAGAAAAACTTAATTTTTCTATAGAAAAACTTAATTTTTCTATAGAAAAACTTAATTTTTCTATAGAAAAACTTAATTTTTCTATAGAAAAACTTAATTTTTCTATAGAAAAACTTAATTTTTCTATAGAAAAACTTAATTTTTCTATAGAAAAACTTAATTTTTCTATAGAAAAACTTAATTTTTCTATAGAAAAACTTAATTTTTCTATAGAAAAACTTAATTTTACTATAGAAAAACTTAATTTTACTATAGAAAAACTTAATTTTTCTATAGAAAAACTTAATTTTTCTATAGAAAAACTTAATTTTTCTATAGAAAAACTTAATTTTTCTATAGAAAAACTTAATTTTTCTATAGAAAAACTTAATTTTTCTATAGAAAAACTTAATTTTTCTATAGAAAAACTTAATTTTTCTATAGAAAAACTTAATTTTTCTATAGAAAAACTTAATTTTTCTATAGAAAAACTTAATTTTTCTATAAAAAAACTTAATTTTTCTATAGAAAAACTTAATTTTTCTATAGAAAAACTTAATTTTTCTATAGAAAAACTTAATTTCTCTATAGAAAAACTTAATTTTTCTATAGAAAAACTTAATTTTTCTATAGAAAAACTTAATTTTTCTATAGAAAAACTTAATTTTTCTATAGAAAAACTTAATTTTTCTATAGAAAAACTTAATTTTTCTATAGAAAAACTTAATTTTTCTATAGAAAAACTTAATTTTTCTATAGAAAAACTTAATTTTTCTATAGAAAAACTTAATTTTTCTATAGAAAAACTTAATTTTTCTATAGAAAAACTTAATTTTTCTATAGAAAAACTTAATTTTTCTATAGAAAAACTTAATTTTTCTATAGAAAAACTTAATTTTTCTATAGAAAAACTTAATTTTTCTATAGAAAAACTTAATTTTTCTATAGAAAAACTTAATTTTTCTATAGAAAACTTAATTTTTCTATAGAAAAACTTAATTTTTCTATAGAAAAACTTAATTTTTCTATAGAAAAACTTAATTTTTCTATAGAAAAACTTAATTTTTCTATAGAAAAACTTAATTTTTCTATAGAAAAACTTAATTTTTCTATAGAAAAACTTAATTTTTCTATAGAAAAACTTAATTTTTCTATAGAAAAACTTAATTTTTCTATAGAAAAACTTAATTTTTCTATAGAAAAACTTAATTTTTCTATAGAAAAACTTAATTTTTCTATAGAAAATCTTAATTTTTCTATAGAAAAACTTAATTTTTCTATAGAAAAACTTAATTTTTCTATAGAAAAACTTAATTTTTCTATAGAAAAACTTAATTTTTCTATAGAAAAACTTAATTTTTCTATAGAAAAACTTAATTTTTCTATAGAAAAACTTAATTTTTCTATAGAAAAACTTAATTTTTCTATAGAAAAACTTAATTTTTCTATAGAAAAACTTAATTTTTCTATAGAAAAACTTAATTTTTCTATAGAAAAACTTAATTTTTCTATAGAAAAACTTACATCCAGTGTAAGACAGACCTTAACGCATTTATAGAAAAATCTGGTACACAAAGTGAGCACCAGTAAATGGCTTGTAGAGTCATGGATTTGATTCGGAGAAGGAAAGGAAAGGGTAGGGTGTTTGTAATGTTGTTTTTACAATTATGTTGAGAATAACTACAGCCACTTGATGTTTGTTTATAAAACATTTAAATGTTAAAAAATATACGAGGGTGGGGTCTAATATAATGGGTAATTTAAAAATATCAATAACATTTTGAGTAATTTTTCTGTTACAAAAATTTTGCATCAAAAAAAAAATTAAATTTTTTAACTTTTTGCTGATAGTTTTTTTTCTTAGTTTTATTTTTCTGACTTTGTTCTTACAAAACTAAACCAAAGTAATTTTTATTTCCAACTACTGATAACATTTGTTCCGTCGTCGGAATTTTTGCATTTACATTTTGCTAAAAGCGAGATAAGGGACTGACCACATAAATTTAAGTGACAGAACGGACGTACAGTTTTCCATTTGTTAAATTCTTTGTTTCATTCCAAGTGAAGGGAAATACTTGTAATCTGTAAGAGCTTTAAATTACTGAGAAGTTGTAATCTCAAAAATTAGCAGAAATGAAAAACCCATAACTTGATTCATACAAATACAGACGATATAGAGATCAGGAGAAAAACTAACTGACGCCCACTTTTTCTATAGAAAAACTCACTGACGCCCACTTTTTCTATAGAAAAACTCACTGACGGCCACTTTTTCTATAGAAAAACTCACTGACGCCCACTTTTTCTATAGAAAAACTCACTGACGCCCACTTTTTCTATAGAAAAACTCACTGACGCCCACTTTTTCTATAGAAAAACTCACTGACGCCCACTTTTTCTATAGAAAAACTCACTGACGCCCACTTTTTTTATAGAAAAACTCACTGACGCCCACTTTTTCTATAGAAAAACTCACTGACGCCCACTTTTTCTATAGAAAAACTCACTGACGGCCACTTTTTCTATAGAAAAACTCACTGACGTCCACTTTTCTATAGAAAAACTCACTGACGCCCACTTTTTCTATAGAAAAACTCACTGACGGCCACTTTTTCTATAGAAAAACTCACTGACGCCCACTTTTTCTATAGAAAAACTCACTGACGGCCACGTTTTCTATAGAAAAACTCACTGACGCCCACTTTTTCTATAGAAAAACTCACTGACGCCCACTTTTTCTATAGAAAAACTCACTGACGCCCACTTTTTCTATAGAAAAACTCACTGACGCCCACTTTTTCTATAGAAAAACTCACTGACGCCCACTTTTTCTATAGAAAAACTCACTGACGCCCACTTTTTATATAGAAAAGCTCACTGACGGCCACTTTTTCTATAGAAAAACTCACTGACGTCCACTTTTCTATAGAAAAACTCACTGACGCCCACTTTTTCTATAGAAAAACTCACTGACGGCCACTTTTTCTATAGAAAAACTCACTGACGCCCACTTTTTCTATAGAAAAACTCACTGACGGCCACGTTTTCTATAGAAAAACTCACTGACGCCCACTTTTTCTATAGAAAAACTCACTGACGCCTACTTTTTCTATAGAAAAACTCACTGACGCCCACTTTTTCTATAAAAAAACTCACTGATGCCCACTTTTTATATACAAAAAGTCACTGACGCTTTCTAAAGAAATACTTACATCCAGTGTAAGGCAGACCTTAAAAGGATAGGAAGGGGTATTGTGTGAGTAAAGTCGGAGTGGAGACCATTAATGATCTTATGTACAAACTTAAATAGTTAAAAATCCCAAGTAACTCCTGGTCTTTACATTAAGCATTAAATAAAGTTTGATCTAATCTAAAAGGTCTGAGTTTTAGCTTTAGGCTTTTCATAAACAAATGGTAACACTTTTCAGAGCTGGGAGTTATTGCTTTCTGGAAATTTTCATTATATATAAATAAATTCTATTCAAATTGAGATAACCCCTGGAATGAACTTTTGCAAAAGCAAATTTAAATGAATGTTAACAAATTGTTAAACATTTTTAATTAGATTAGAAGTTTTGAAATCAAATAAAATTTTTTTAAATAAAATTTTTTTAAATAAAATTTTCTGAATAAAAGTTTTCTTTATAAAATTTTCTACATAAAATTTTCTATATAAAATTTTCAATATAAAATTTTTAAAATAAAATTTTTGCTTTATATAATTTTCTAAATAAAATGTGTCTATATAAAATTTTCTAAATAAAATTTTTCTATATAAAAATTTGTTTATAAAATGTTCATTAAAAATTTTTCTATATAAAAATTTCTTCATAAAATTTTCATTAAAAAATTTTCTTTATAAAATTTTTTAAATAAAATTTGTCTACTTAAAAATTTCTCTATAAAATGTTTCTATAGAAAATTTTCTTTATACAATTTTGTATAAAAAATTTTCAATAAAAAAATTTTTCTATAAAAAATTTTCTATATCAAATTTTTTTTATAAAATTTTTCTAAATAAAATTTTCTATATAAAATTTTCTAAATAAAATTTTTCTATATAAAAATTTCTTTACAAATTTTTCTATATAAAAATTTCTTTACAAAAGTTTTTAAAGTTTTTAAAATTTTCAATATTTTGTATAGAAAATGTTTAAAAAATTTTCAATACAAAATTTTCTTTATATAATTTTCTTAAAAAAAAACTTTCTATATAAAATTTTCTTTATAAAATTTTTCTATATAAAATTTTCTTTATAAAATTTTTCTATATAAAATTTTCTTTATAAAATTTTTCCATATAAAATTTTGTTTATAAAATTTTTAATATTAAATTTTCAATATAAAATTTTTTTTGTAAAATTTTTCCATAAAAATTTTCTAAATAAAATTTTTCTATAATAAATTTTCTTTATAAAATTTTCTAAAAAAAATTGTTCTGTATAAAAATTTCTTTATAAAATTTTTTAAACTTCTTAAAAATCTCAATATTTTATATTGAAAATTTTTTCTTTAAAAATTTTCAATTCAAGATTTTTTTTATAAAATGTTCTTTATAAAATTTTTAATGTAAAATTTTCAACATAAAATTTTCAACATAAAATTTTCTTGGTAAAATTTTTCTATATAAAATTTTCAATATTAAAATTTTCTGAATAAAATTTTTTTTATAATAAATTTCCTTTATACAATTTTTCTATAGAAAATTTTTAATAACAAATTTTTCAATTAAACATTTTCTTAATAAAATTTTTCTACAGAAAATTTTTTTAATCAAATTTTCTAAATAAAATTTTTCTACATAAAAATTTATTTATAAAATTTTTATAAATATAAAAAGTTTCCAATATTTTATATTGAAAATTTTCTATTTAAAATTTTTATATAAAAATACAAAATTTTCTATATAAAATTTTTTAATACAAAATTTTCTATATACAATTTTCTAAATAAAATTTTATATGTAAAATTTTCTATATAAAATTTTTTTTATAAAATTTTCTTCATACAATTTTCTAAAATTTTCTATATAAAATTTTGAATATAAGATTTTCAATGTAAAATTTTTCTATATAAAATTTCTTTATAAAAATTTTCTGAATAAAATTTTTCTATAATAAGTTTTCTTTGTAAAATTTTTCTATAGAACATTTTCAATAAAAAAATTTTCTATTAAAAATTTTCTTAATAAAATTTTTCTATAGAAAACTTTTGTAATCAAATTTTCTATATACATTTTTTAAATAAAATTTTCTTTATAAAATTTTTTAAAGTTTTTAAAATTTTCAATATTTTATATTGAAAATTTTCTATTTAAAAATTTTCAATACAAAATTTTTTTTAATAAAATTTTCTAAAAAAATTTCTAATTAAAATTTTTTTATATAAAATTTTCTATATAAAATTTTCTTTACACAGTTTTATTACAAAATTTTCAATATAAAATTTTCTTAAAAAAATTTTTTTTATAGAAAATTTTTAAATCAAATATTCTATACAAAATTTTTAAATAAAATTTTCTAACTAAAATTTTTCTATATAAAAATTTCTTTGAGTTTCAAAATTTTTCTGTATAAAAATTTCATTAAGTTTCAAAATTTTCTATTTGAAATTTTTCAATACAAAATTTTCTATATAAAATTTTGCTATATAAAATTTTTCTATAAAAAATTTTTCTATATAAAATTTTTCTATGTAAAATTTTCTATATAAAATTTTTCTATATTAAATTTTCTATAAAAAATTTTCCATACAAAATTTTCTATAAAAAATTTTCTATAAAAATTTTCTATTAAAAATTTTCCATATAAAATTTTCTATATAAAATTTTCTATATAAAATTTTCATTATAAAATTTTTCTATATAAAATTTTTCATTACAAAATTTTTATGATAAAAATTTTTAAATAAAATTTTTTAAATAAAATTTTCAACATAAAATTTTTCTATATAAAATTTTCAAAATTAAATTTTTCTATATAAAATTTTCAAAATAGAATTTTCTATATAAAATTTTTTAAATAAAATTTTCTATATAAAATTTTCTATACAAAATTTTTCTATATAAAATTTTCTATACAAAATTTTTCTATATAAATATTTCTTTAAGTTTCAAAATTTTCTATTTAAAATTTTTCAATACAAAATTTAAAAAAAAAAAATTCTATATAAAATTTTTCTATATAAAATTTTCTATATAAAATTTTTCTATATAAAATTTTCTAAAAAAAAATTTCTATATAAAATTTTTCTATATAAAATTTTCTGTATAAAATTTTTCTATATAAAATTTTCTAAAAAAAAAAATCTTTATAAAATTTTTCTTGTTTTATATAAACTTTTCTATATAAAATTTTTCTATATAAATAAAATTTTCTATAAAAAATTTTCCATATAAAATTTTCTATATAAAATTTTTCTATACAAAATTTTCTAGTAAAAAAAATATTCTATATAAAATTTTCTATATTAAGTTTTCTATATAAAATTTTTCAATACAAAATTTTTCTGATAAAAATTTTTTAATAAAATTTTTTCCATAAAATTTTTTCCATAAAATTTTTTAATAAAATTTTTTACATAAAATTTTCAAAATAAAATTTTTCTATATAAAATTTTCAAAATAAAATTTTTCTGTATAAAATTTTCAAAATAAAATTTTTCTGTATAAAATTTTTCAATACAAAATTTTTATGATAAAAATTTTTAAATAAAATTTTAAAAATTTTCAAATAAAATTTTCTATAAAAAATTTTCTGTATAAAATTTTTCTATAAAAAATTTTCCGTATAAAATTTTCTATATAAAATTTTTCTATATAAAATTTTCTTTATAAAATTTTTCTATATAAAATTTTTCAATACAAAATTTTTATGATAAAAATTTTTAAATAAAATTTTTTAAATAATATTTTCAAAATCTTTAAATAAAATTTTCTATACAAAATTTTCTGTATAAAATTTTTCTATATACAATTTTCTATAAAAAATTTTCTATATAAAATTTTCTATATAAAATTTTCTATATAAAATTTTCTATATAAAATTTTCTATATATAATTTTCTATATAAAATTTTTTAATACAAAATTTTTATGATATAATTTTCAAATTAAAATTTTTCTATATAAAATTTTCTATATAAATTTTTTCTATATAAAATTTTCTATATATAATTTTGAATATTTTTCAATATAAATTTTCAATAAAAAATTTTTCTATATAAAAATTTCTTTATAAAATTTTTTATCTAAAATTTTCTATATAAAAATTTCTTTATAAAATTTTCTTTCAACATTTTTTCTATATAAAATTTTCTTTGCAAAATTTTTCTATATAAAATTTTCTTTGCAAGATTTTTCTATATAAAATTTCTAATCTAAAATTTTTGAATATAAAAATTTGTTCATTAAATTTAAAACTTACCATAAGGAGGATGTGAATGTTGCTTAACATCCGTAGACATTCGGGAATCCATGGACTCCTCCATATTGTTATTATTATTGTTGTTGTTATTATCCGTATCCTCATCATCTTCATTATCCTCCGAATTATCCGAATCATTATTATCTAAAGAATGATAATTATTATCATTTATATCCAGATCCTCTTCATCATCGGCATATTGAGCTTCCGAACTCTGGTACTTAGTAAGAGCCATGGACAATTTATTGTTGTTGTTGTTGTTGTGGAAATTGTGTTTATTGTAATTATTATTGTTGTTGTTGTTATTGTTGTAATATTGTTTATTCAAACGCTTCCAGTGTTGAGATTCATTTTGTCTATGTCTTGAAGATGATGATGAAGATGTTGATGATGATGAAGGTTTATTAAGGGGATTCGAACTACGAATGCTACTACTGTGTCTTTTGACATACAACTGTTGCTGTTGTTGCTGCTTTAGATTTTGCTGCTGCAGCTGTTGCTGTTGACTTGCGCTAATAGACTTACTAGGGCCACTACTACTTTTGAAACTGCTGGTGGCAACGATCTCACTGTTGTCATCATTATAATTGTATTCATCATTATCAATATGGCGAACGGATGTCACCGATGAAGGCATTAATGTCATCAGCCATATCGTTACAACTATTAGCATTAGCCAATGATTAAGTGAAGACGAAAAGGAATTCAATTTCGACATTTTGTCTAGATTTATTTTACATAGAATTGGAGGGAAATATTTTTGAAAATTTGTTTGATGAGCTCCTTTCTTTCCAACTACTCAACTAATAAAAATTTTAAACTTGTATGAATTTTAAAAATTTGTTTTAATAGCAATAAATTGTTACTCAAGACAGTCACCATTTTTATCTTTTTCATTCAAGTCTAGCACAAAAAAAGATTTGCTTTTATTTTTTTCTTCTTTTTTTGTAACGTATTTCCTTTTTAATGCCTTTTTTTAATTTATCACTTGTTTTTTCTTATATTTTCCATAAATTCCATTTTCTTATTTATTATCTCTCTTGTAAATGTATTTTTTTTTTAAGTTTTGTTTAATTAATCTTTATTACTTTTAATTGTCTCATTCATAATTTTGAAATTTTTTTCATTTTCGCTTTTTTATGGCACTTATTTTTCATGTAGTTTTATTTTTTGTTTTAAATTTATTTGAACAAAAAAATATCTGTGGGCTGGTCTTTAATCTGTTAATTTAGTTCCAAACGATTTTAGCTGAAAGTAAAGAAAATACAAAAAGAAAAAGTTATTAAAAAAATTATTAAAGTAAATAATAAAAATAAATGAAAATTTTTTAAGAAATTTGCTAAAGATTTTTTTTATAATTAGCCAAAAATTCACAATAAGCAGCTTTATGCAAAGTTTGGCCTTATAATTATGTAAACCTATATCAGTTCTTTCGGTTTCAAGATAAATTGGACCACGCTAACACCTGGCGTCCAGGCCCCATTAGTTTGAAAACACTTTAACAAGAAAAACGGTTATTTTACAAATTTTGCAAAACTGAAGCTTTTAAAGCATTTTTATCAATAAGTAAAAATCTGTTCTTAAGCTAGACTCCATAAGCTTCCAACGATATAGAAAATCTTAAAATCTGTTAAGAAAAACTGTTATACTTTTTCTAGAGAAAAATTGTTATACTAACACTTTTTCTAGAGAAAAACTGTTATACAAACACTTTTTTCGAAAAAAAACTGTTATGCTAACAATTTTTCCAAAGAAAAACTGTTATACTAACACTTTTTCTCTAGAAAAACTGTTATACAAACACTATTTCTAGAGAAAAACTGTTATACTATCACTTTTTGTAGAGTAAAACTGTTATACTAACACTTTCTTCAGAAAAAAACTGTTATACTAACACTTTTTCTAGAAAAAAACTGTTATACTAACACTTTTTCTATAGAAAAACTGTTATAATAACAATTTTTCTAGAGGAAAACTGTTATACTAACACTTTTTTTATAGAAAAACTGTTATACTAACAATTTTTTTAGAGGAAAACTGTTATACTAACACTTTTTCTATAGAAAAACTTTTATACTAACACTTTTTCTATAGAAAAACTGTTATACTAACACTTTTTCCATAGAAAAACTGTTATACTCACACTTTTTCCATAGAAACACTGTTATACTTACACTTTTTCTATAGAAAAACTGTTATACTAACAATTTTACTAGAAAAAAAACTGTTATACTAACACTTTTTCTATAGAAACACTGTAATACTAACACTTTTTCTACAGAAAAACTGTTATACTAACACTTTTTCTATAGAAAAACCGTTATACTAACACTTTGTCTAAAGAAAAACTGTTATACTAACACTTTTTCTATAGAAAAACTGTTATACTAACACTTTTTCTATAGAAAAACTGTTATACTAACACTTTTTCTATAGAAAAACTGTTATACTAACACTTTTTCTATAGAAAAACTGTTATACTAACACTTTTTCTATAGAAAAACTGTTATACTAACACTTTTTCTATAGAAAAACTGTTATACTAACACTTTTTCTATAGAAAAACTGTTATACTAACATCTTTTCTATAGAAAACTGTTATACTAACACTTTGTCTAGTGAAAAACTGTTATACTAACACTTTGTCTAGAGAAAAACTGTTATACTAATACTTTCTAAAAAACCCCGTTACAATATAACATTTTTTCTTTAGAAAAACTGTTATACTAACACTTTTTCTATGAAAAAAACTGTTATACAAACACTTTTTCTAGAGAAAAACTATTATAAATAAGAAAATTTTTTTTTTAATTTCTTATAAAATTTCAATTTTGAGACTTTTGTAAAAAATAAGAAATTTTTGAAAAATTTCTTATAAAAATAAAAAATTTTTTAAAAATTTCCTACAAAAATAAAAATATTTGCAAATATTCCTACAAAAAAAAAGAAATTTTTTAAAAATTTCCTATAAAAATAAGAAATTTTTGAAAATTTTCCTATAAAGATAAGAAATTTTTGAAAAATTTTCTATAAAAATAAAAAATTTTTGAAAAATTTCCTATAAAAATAAGAAAGTTTTGAAAAACTTCCTATAAAATAAGAAATTTTTGAAAATTTTCCTATAAAAATAAGAAAGTTTTGAAAAATTTCCTATCAAATAAGAAATTTTTGAAAATTTTCCTATAAAGATAAGAAATTTTTGAAAAATTTTCTATAAAAATAAGAAATTTTTGAAAAATTTTCTATAAAAATAAAACATTTTTGTAAAATTTCCTATAAAATCAGAATTTTTTTGAAAAGTTTCTTATAAAAATAAGAAATTTTGAAAAATTTCCTATAAAATTAAGAAATTTTATAGAATTTTCTATAAAAATAAGAAATTTTGAAAAATTTCCTATAAAAATAAAAAATTTTTGATAAATTTCCTATAAAAATAAGAAATTTTTGAAAATTTTCCTATAAGGATAAGAAATTTTTGAAAAATTTTCTATAAAAATAAGAAATTTTTGAAAAATTTCCTATTAAAATAAGAAAGTTTTGAAAAATTTCCTATAAAATAAGAAATTTTTGAAAATTTTCCTATGAAAATAAGAAATTTTTGAAAAATTTTCTATAAAAATAAGAAATTTTTGAAAATTTTCCTATAAAGATAAGAAATTTTTGAAAAATTTTCTATAAAAATAAGAAATTTTTGAAAAATTTTCTATAAAAATAAAACATTTTTGTAAAATTTCCTATAAAATCAGAATTTTTTTGAAAAATTTCTTATAAAAATAAGAAATTTTTAAAAAATTTCCTACAAAAATAAAAAAAAAGAAATTGAAAAATTTCCTTCAAAAATAAGAAATTTTTGAAAAATTTCCTATAAAAATAAGAAATTTTTGAAATTTTTCCTATAAAGATAAGAAATTTTTGAAAAATTTTCTATAAAAATAAGAAATTTTTGAAAAATTTTCTATAAAAATAAAAAAATTTTGTAAAATTTCCTATAAAATCAGAATTTTTTTGAAAAATTTCTTATAAAAATAAGAAATTTTGAAAAGTTTCTTATAAAAATAAGAAATTTTGAAAAATTTCCCATAAAATTAAGAAATTTTATAGAATTTTCTATAAAAATAAGAAATTTTGAAAAATTTCCTATAAAAATGAAAAATTTTTGATAAATTTCCTATAAAAATAAGAAATTTTTGAAAAATTTTCTATAAAAATAAGAAATTTTTGAAAAATTTTCTATAAAAATAAGAAATTTTTGAAAAATTTCCTTTAAAAATAAGAAATTTTTGATAAATTTCCTATAAAAATAAGAAATCTTTGAAAAATTTCCTTTAAAAATAAGAAATTTTTGTAAAATTTCCTTTAAAAAATAGGAAATTTTTGAAAAATTTCCTTTGAAAATAGGAAATTTTTGAAAAATTTCCTTTGAAAATAGGAAATTTTTGAAAAATTTCCTCTAAAAAATAGGAAATTTTTGAAAAATTTCCTTAAAAAAATAGCAAATTTTTGAAAAATTTCCTTCAAAATATAGGAAATTTTTGAAAAATTTCCTATAAAAATAGTTTTATAGTCTCTTCTTTTAATAGTACCTTTTATTCTTTTAAAGTCCCTTTTTGCTCCTACCTCGTTTATTTCCACTAGTTTTTCTTTCATCTCAAGAGTCCTTTAAGGGACATTTGCTTTTAACATTTCGTTTCTTTTGATTTAAAACATTTTCTTTCACGTCCTTGTCTACATCCTTTAGAAGTGAAATTTTCAAAACAGCTGTTTCTTTTTTTTCTTTTGCGTTTTGTTTATATATTTAAAGCTCCTCCAGAAGGTGCTTTGATCATAAAAAGCTTTGAAACACTTAATCTTTGTCTCTTAGTTTACACCATTTGATTTAATGAGTTGATTGGATGGGATGATTTAATGATTGTGATGTCCTTTAAAAAACATTTTGAGCTTAAAGGATGGTTTACATTAAAAATTAACAAAAATCAATAATTAAACAGTTGCCTTTGTAGAAAAGGTAGGGAGGGGTGTATGGGGGTTAAAGGCAAAGAAAGAAATTGAATCATTTGCATAAATTTTTGAATTTTTTTGTATAGCTTCTTTTTAATGATTAATTCTTTTTTGCTTTCTTTTTTCCTCTAAATCTAGAGTAAAAAGTTGAAAGAAATAAAATTTCCATAAACGGTAAAACATCAAATGAAAATTGTTTCCCCTTTCTACCCCGGTAAAACATTAATTGAAACCAATTGACCTGCACTTAAATAAAGTTCAAAACGTTTCAAAGAACCTACAGAACATTTTTCTCATTTTCTCCCCCTTTTGCCCCCTTAAAGCCAGAGTGTTATTTTAGTACTTTTTTCATTTAATTTTTTTGTTCATATTTTAATAGTATTAAGACTTTTTGACAACATTTCGAGTGAATTTTTTTTGTATTTTTTTCAAACTTTTTGATACAGAGCATAATTTTGAAAAAAAAAAACAAGTGACAAGACATGATATAATTGACATATATAAAAAAAAAGTTGAAATCATATAAAAAGAAAATTTAGAAATTAAAACGAAAATCTAAGAGCGAGAAAAAAAGTCCACAAAAAGATTTTCATTCGCTTGAACTTATTTTTTTAGATCTTTTTCGAAAATCTTTTTCTTTTTTTGATGTTTCTGAAACAAAAACTGAATTGAAACGTTGATGAGGTTGAGGAGGAGGATGATGATGACGTTGTGAATAAATCTCTATATAGTTTTTGTGAACAGAAAAAAAAACAACATCAAAGAGAATTTTTTAAAACACTACAAAAAGAAATATTTGTTTTATATAGTCGTACTCGTACCTATGATGATGATGATGGTATCAACATAGTTGTGAAAAATTATATGCAAAAGGTGAGGAAACCCAATAGGAAATGTTATACACTAATCAGTCTTTTATCAAAGATTTACCTTATGGTCGTTTTGAAAAGTCCCATACTCTAATTCGGACAGCCTTTTATCAAAGACGCTATAATACAAAGATGTTGCACTTCCAAACATTGGTTTTTCGTAAGGTCGTTTTGAAAAGTCCCATGAAAAAGGGGGGTATAGCGCAAAAGGTGAGGAAACCCAATAGGAAATGTTATACACTAATCAGCCCTTTATCAAAGATTTGCCTTATGGTCGTTTTGAAAAGTTCCAAACATTGGTTTTTCGTAAGGTCGTTTTGAAAAGTCCCATGAAAAAGGGGGTATAGCGCAAAAGGTGAGGAAACCCAATAGGAAATGTTATACACTAATCGGCCTTTTATCAAAGTTTTGCCGTATGGTAGTTTTGAAAAGTCCCATACTCTAATTCGGACAGCCTTTCATCAAAGACGCTATAATACAAAGATGTTGCACTTCCAAACATTGGTTTTTCGTATGGTCGTTTTGAAAAGTCCCATGAAAAAGGGGGTATAGCGCAAAAGGTGAGGAAACCCTATAGGAAATGTTATACACTAATCGGCCTTTTATCAAAGATTTGCCGTATGGTAGTTTTGAAAAGTCCCATACTCTAATTCGGACAGCCTTTCATCAAAGACGCTATAATACAAAGATATTGCACTTCCAAACATTGGTTTTTCGTATGGTCGTTTTGAAAAGTCCTATGAAAAAGGGGGTATAACGCTTTTTCTCTAATTCGGAAACAACTAATGAACACAATTATCCATGAAATGTATGTTTGTTTGTGCGTTTATGGATTTTTCATTGTTCATTTCACTTTTGGCGGAGAAAAAAATGCATTTTATAAAAGTATTTATAATATGAAGATGCTACACGTTCCATACATTGATTTGTCGTATGGTCCGTTTGAAAATTCCCCTAAACAAGCAAGTATACCGCTTTTAATCTAGTTTGTAAACAACTAATGGAGACGCTTAGCCAATAAGGGAAAGCTAAGACACATACACGTGCTCATGAAATGTATGTTTGTTTGTGCGTTTATGGGCTATTCATTTGTCTTTATCCACTTTAACTTCGTAGGATATCTTACACTCCTCAGCCTTTATTTCAGACGCTATAATATAAAAATGTTGCACTTCCATACATTGATTTGCCGAATGGTCGTTTTGAAAAGTCCCCTAAAAAATTGGGAAACAACTACTGGAGACGACTAGCCAATGAGAGAAAGCTTTTGAAATGTATGTTTCTTTGTGCGTTTATCTATTTAAATTTCACTTTTTGCAGAAAAAAAATTTAAGAAATGTTACACTCCTCAGCCTTTAGTCAAACTCGCTATAATATGAAGATGTTGCACTTCCATACATTGACTTGGCGAATGGTCGTTTTGAAAAGTTACCTAAAAAAATTTCGGAAACAATTAATGGAGACGATTAGCCAATGAGAGAAATCTAAGGCACATGCACGTGCTCATGAAATGTGAGTTCGTTTGTGCGTTTATATGGTTTTCATTGTTCTTTATCCAATTTAATTTCACCTTAAGCAGAAAAAAAATGTAGAAAATGTTGCACTTCTCAGACTTTTATCAAAGACCCTATAATATGAAGATGTTATACTTCCACCCATTGATTTGCCGTATGGTCGTTTTGAAAAGTCCCCTAAAAAAAAAGTCGGAAACAACTTTCATCTTACTTTTGGCAGAAAAAAAAATGTTTTTTATCAAAGACTCTATAATATAAAAATGTTGCACTTCCATACATTGATTTGCCATATGGTCGTTTTGAAAAGTCCCCTTAAAAGAGAGTATAACGCTTTTACTCTAGTTCGGAAACAACTAATAGAGACGATTAGTCAATGATTTGTAGAAAATTTGTTAATAAATTCTTAATATTCAGTCATTTTCCTATAGAAAATAAAAATCTTCATATTATGACCTTTGACCCCGGGAAACTTTTTCAATATTAAAACAACGCCGTATTCATAATTTGTAGTGTGAGGAAAATTATTCACTTTATTTTTTTTAAATAAAAATAAATAAAGTGAATATTTTATTCTACTCAAATTTGGCCCAAAAATTTTCATTTTCGCGAAATTCTTCAATTTTAAGTCGCAGGTACGGCGTTACTGTTGAAGATATCGGCCTAAATTTTTTTGATTTTTATTCTCCCATTTGTCTGTTTTAACACACTGGTGAGTAAATTCTAAATTTGTAATATTTGTTGAACAAAATTTTCGAAAAATTAAAAAAATAATTTTTGAAACCAACCTGAGAAAAACTTACCATGTTTCAACATAAAAAACTAAGTAAATTCGATTATATTTAAGCAAATTTGAAGTATTCAATACTATCAAGTCATTTAATGATAAATTATGACTAACTTTGAAATTTCTTTGTTTACAACATAAAATTTTTGGTGCATATCCTAAGGCGCGTTTAAAGGGATATGAATTTTCAGGGGAAAAATGAAATAACTCCAAAAGTACTTTATGGATTTTTGTTTTTGAAATAAAGCTGTGTTAGTTTTCTTTATTATCCCATTATTTTTTCTTGTAAAATTTTTTTTATTTTTAGTTAAAATTTCTCAAAAATAAAAAATAAACCATTTTTTCACCATACAAATGGGCTCTTTAGACCCGATGCACGCCCATAGATGTCCCAAATTTCCTAATAAGATCGAGGTAGGGCTAGATATCTACTGATAGTAGCAATTGATTGAATTCTCTGTGAAGTAATACCAAATATCTTGGGACTGGGTCCCAAAGAGGCTGTTT